>CM055122.1:192698646-193363646 GCA_029206835.1 Rana muscosa
TGCCGAAGACTTGGTAGAGTGGATGACCAAGCCCACCTCATCCTCCTCATCCTCTCTCACCCAGGCTCAGGGTACTGGCAAAGCAGCTGCCAAAGCGTCCTCTTCTCTGGTATCATTATCTTCATTAGTCAATCCTTCCCTAGACCCACCATGTCCTCCTCCTGAGGAGTCCCCCGAACTGTTTGAGCACAGTGTTGGGTACATGCTCCAGGAGGATGCCCAGCGTTTCGAAGGATCTGATGATGATACCCAGCTACAGGAAGGCAGCAGCGTGAGAGCAGAGAGAGGGGATGCTCAAGAAGGACACCAATCTGGCAGTCATGCTCCAGCAGCTGCAGCATACTGCCAGATTGGCTCCAGTGATGAGGAGGGAGGGGATGATGAGGTCACTGACTCCACGTGGGTGCCTAATAGGAGAGAGGAGGAGGAGGATGAGGAGGAGGCACATCTCCAACGAGGCAGGATGCCCTTGAGTGGCCAGCGTATGGGCAGCACACCGACGGAATCACACCGCAGAGCTCCGCCTGTGCAGGGCGCTGCCTCTGCCCGTCATTCAAAAAGTTCTTTGGTGTGGGCCTTTTTTGAGGCGAGTGCATCAGATCCCACAGCTGCTGTTTGCAACATATGTCTCAAGCGTATATCGCGTGGCCAAAACATCAGCCGCTTGGGCACCACATGCTTGATCAGACATATGTTGACCTGCCATGCAGCTCGTTGGCAAGCCTACCTTAAAGACATACACAAAAGAACAAAGCTGACCTCTTCTTGCACCGCATCAGCTGGGATCTCCAACCCCACTATACCTTCACTCCTCTCTGAAACCTGCTCTGAGAGGAATGAAGGTGTAGAATTAGGTGTGTCACAGGCAAGTACTTGCAGGCACTCTGCTAGCAGTACACCAACGTCCGATTCTAGCAGGCAAATTTCCCTGCCCCAGCTGCTGGACCGTCGAAAGAAGTTCACTCCCAGCCATCCACATGCCCAGCGGTTGAATGCTAGCTTGGCTAAATTGCTAGCGCTTCAACTGCTGCCTTTTCAGTTGGTAGACTCGGCCCCCTTCCGTGAGTTTGTGCAATGTGCGGTTCCTCAGTGGCAGGTTCCCAAACGCCACTTTTTTGCACGGAAGGCGATTCCGGCTCTCTACAGGCATGTGGAAGGCAATGTCTTGGCCTCCCTGGACAGGGGGCGGTCAGCGGTAAGGTGCATATTACCGCTGACTCATGGTCCAACAGGCATGGACAGGGACGTTACCTTTCTTTCACGGCCCATTGGGTCACTCTTTTGGCAGCTGGGAAGGATGCAGGACAAGGTGCAGTAGTGTTGGAGGTTGTTCTACCACCACGCCTCCAAAATGCTACTACTGGTTGTGACACACCTCTCTCCTCCACCCCCTCCTCTTCTTCTTCCTCCATGGCCTCTTCCTGTGGTTTGTCCTCGGAACCAGCGGTGCTCCGTAGGCGTTCAAGGGGCTACGCAAGTACGCAGGCAAAAAGATGCCATGCCGTGCTTGCGCTGGTGTGTTTGGGGGACAGGAGCCACACTGGGGCAGAGGTCCTGTCTGCTCTGCAGGGGCAGGCCGAGAGGTGGTTGATGCCACGCCAGCTTAAGCCAGGAATGGTGGTTTGCGACAATGGCACCAACGTCCTCTCCGCCCTCCGACAGGGACAACTGACCCATGTGCCCTGTATGGCTCACGTCCTTAACCTGGTGGTGCAGCGGTTCTTGGGCAGGTACCCGGGCTTACAGGATGTCCTGAGGCAGGCCAGGAAAGTCTGTGTGCATTTCCGCAGATCTTATAATGCCAGTGCTCGCCTGGCTGAGCTGCAAAAGGAGTTGAACCTGCCCAAGAACCGCCTTATATGTGACATGCCCACCAGGTGGAACTCAACGTTGGCCATGCTGCAGCGGCTGCACACGCAGCAGAGGGCCATCAATGAGTACCTGTGCGACTACGGCACCAGGACAGGGTCAGGGGAGCTCGGGTTTTTTTCACCACGCCAGTGGGGCATGATCAGGGATGCATGCACTGTCCTGGCACCATTTGAGGAGGCCACGAGGATGGTGAGCAGTGACAGTGCATGCATCAGTGACACTGTACCTCTTGTCCACCTGTTGGAGCACACGCTGCGTGGAATAATGGACAGGGCACTTGAGGCAGAACAGAGGCAGGAAGAGGAGGACTTCCTTGCCTCTCAAGGCCCCCTTTACCCAGACAGTGTTCCTTCTGTCCCACCCATCGCACAGGAAGAGGAGGAGGAGGAGGAGGATTGTGTCAGCATGGAGGTGGAGGCTGGCACTCAGCATCATCAGCAGCAGTCTTTTAGGGATGATTTACAGTCCCAAGAAACCAGTGGACTGGTATGTGGCTGGGAGGAGGTGGCTGCGGATCATGTCATCCTTAGTGACCCAGAGGACTCCGGACTGAATGCCTCAGCTAACCTACGCTGCATGGCCTCCCTGATCCTGCAAAGTCTGCGGAAGGATCCTCGTATTCTTCGGATCAAGGAGAGGGACCATTACTGGCTGGCCACTCTCCTTGATCCACGGTACAAGGGTAAGGTTGCGGACCTTATCGTACCGTCGCAGAGGGAGCAGAGGATGAGACAACTCCGGGAGGCCTTGCAGAAAGGTCTGTGCAACGCGTTCCCAGAGACTGGGAGGTTACAAACTCCTGGTCCTGGACAACGAGTTGCTGAGGCTTCGGGCAGTCAAAGAAGGAGCGGTGGGGAAGGTGGCCGTCTGACCGATGCGTTCAGACAATTCTTTAGTCCGCAGCCCCAAAGTATGATAGGTTCCAGCAACCATCGCCAGCGTCTGATATACATGGTGCAGGAATACCTAGGGGCAAGGTCAGACTTGGACACCTTCCCCACCGAAAATCCTCTGGCTTACTGGGTCTTGAGGATGGATCACTGGCCAGAGCTTGCACAGTATGCAATTGAGCTACTGGCCTGTCCTGCATCCAGCGTTCTTTCAGAACGCACATTCAGTGCTGCTGGAGGATTTGTCACGGATCACAGGGTGTGCCTGTCCACCGACTCGGTTGATCGACTGACTTTCATCAAGATGAACCAGTCTTGGATCACCACCAGCTACCACACACCAGATGCTGATATAACAGACTAATTGATTTTAAAATGTCACATCCCTTCAAGACTGATGCTGATGCTGAGTGCCTGTGCTGTTATGTTGACTGGCTATCCTCCTCCTCCTCCTCAATGATACGATTAATGATGATAGCTTGGAAGATCATTTTGGTTTATGGGTGACGCCACCAGTGGCTAAGGCCCAATTTTTCAGCCCCTGTTTAACAGGGGCGTGTAATTAAAATTTTTGATGCAATACTTTGCAACAGGCCTCATTGCTGTGCTCCAAGCACAGTATCTGTGAGGGGTTGCAGTGTTGTGCCACCAGTGCCTAAGGCCCAATTTTTCAGCCCCTGTTCAACAGGGGCATGCAATTATAATTATTGATCTAATAATTCACAGCAGGGCTCATTGCTGCGCCCACCAAGAGTAACTGTCAGGCCTTACAGTGTTGTGGCACCAGCACCACCATCACCACCACCACCACCACCAAAGGCCCAATTTTTCAGCCCCTGTTCAACAGGGGAATGCAATTATAATTATTGATCTAATAATTCACAGCAGGGCCCATTGCTGCGCCCACCAAGAGTAACTGTCAGGCCTTACAGTGTTGTGGCACCAGCACCACCATCACCACCACCACCACCACCAAAGGCCCAATTTTTCAGCCCCTGTTCAACAGGGGCATGCAATTATAATTATTGATCTAATAATTCACAGCAGGGCCCATTGCTGCGCCCACCAAGAGTAACTGTCAGGCCTTACAGTGTTGTGGCACCAGCACCACCATCACCACCACCACCACCACCAAAGGCCCAATTTTTCAGCCCCTGTTCAACAGGGGCATGCAATTATAATTATAATTATTGATCGAATAATTCACAGCAGGGCCCATTGCTGCGCCCACCAAGAGTAACTGTCAGGCCTTACAGTGTTGTGGCACCAGCACCACCATCACCACCACCACCAAAGGCCCAATTTTTCAGCCCCTATTCAACAGGGGCATGCAATTATAATTATTGATCTAATAATTCACAGCAGGGCCCATTGCTGCGCCCACCAAGAGTAACTGTCAGGCCTTACAGTGTTGTGGCACCAGCACCACCATCAAAGGCCCAATTTTTACTACCACTGATCAACAATTATATGTTATTACAATTCCTGATATAATAGTTGACAGCAGGGCGTTCCAGCACCCACCAAGAATAACTGTGAGTGCTTTCAGTGTTGTGCCAACACCTAAGGGGCCAATTTCTGCAGAGTATATACGGCAGGTCCCTACTTTCAAACATCCAACTTACAAACTACTACTACTTGCAAACGGAAGAAGACAACAGGAAGTGAGAGGAAATCTACCCCTTGGAAGGAAAATTCTCTCCTGTAAGAATAATATGGGAGAAAGGTGTCTCCTCTCTACTGATGCTTTATCACCAATCCTTGTTTCAATAAAAACACCACATTTCAAAAACAGTTGTCATTGGGACGCAAAGTGAGGTGAAATGTTCTGAACAGGGGCACAGACAGCAAAAAAAATGTGACAGGGGTGATAACCGTTCCCTATGTTTTACAAAAAGCTAAAAAAAAGGAATTTGGCATGGAGCTCCACTTAAACAATGCAGCTGTTCAAAATTACAAACAGATTCTACATAAGAACAAACCTACAGTCCCTGTCTTGTATGCACCGCCTGTATACGGCTGTTCAGAGTATATAGGTCCTTTTTTATTTTGTGTGCGGGGTTCCCCTTAATATCCATACAAGACCCAAAGGGGCTGGTAATGGGCTGGGGTGGGGGGGGGGGGGGGTTGATGGGGTAGCTATGCCATTTTTCCTAAAGATTTTCATCCATATTACCGGGACCAGACATTGCATTAAAGCCGCAAGCAGTTTTAAATGGCTTTTTTTCCTTTAGAAATGTTATTTTGTGCAGGGACAGTTCTAAACACGGGAAACACGTGGCACTTCACAGGCATACTTTAGACACCCCCCAGGTACAATATTTAAAGGAATATTTGACTTTTTTTTTTTCACTTTATGCATCATTAAAATGACTGCTCACGGAAAACGTCCGTTTTTAAAACTTCTTTTTGCATTGATACATGTCCCCTGGTGCAGAACCCGGGTTCCCAAACTTTGTTTCGGACAATAACATGGATAATAGTCGTTATAATTAGCACTTTAGAATCCGAACGTTCGCATCCATTGTATTTAATAGGGTTCTAATGTTCGTGCGAACTTTCGGTCCGTTCGCGGGTTCTGGTGCGAACCGAACCCGGGGGTGTTCGGCTCATCACTAGTGTACACCTATATTGCAGGGATCTGCATGAGATATTGTATACAAATTACCTTTTATACTTTTACCAATAGTAAAAAGTTCTAGTTAAGTAATTTGGTTGTCAGTGTCAATTACTGCGCTGGGATATAAAGGGGTTGTGCCATATAACAGTATAGATATAGTACAGTTATACCATCCTACCCCTTTCCTAACTGTGCCACGAGAGGTTAGAGCCGATTGCCAGGGGTTGACAGCAGTGCATTACAAGGCCCAAAAGAAACAAGCAGCCCTCTTAAACTGAGGGTATCGCTATACGTGGGGGCTCGGTTCCGGGATCCTTGTATATTGCACGCTGCAATCAAGCCGGTCTGAAGTACCAGCATGGACTCGCAGGCAGTGGCACAATGGTGCGCAGAGGAGGCTGTGGATCCAGTCCGGGCGGTAGCTATTGAACTCCCGGGAGGGATCCAGGAGAAAGAAGAGGTAAAGCAGCCAATAATGTCAATATCCCCAAACTGGAAAGCATGGGCGCTGGATGTAAAGTCAGATACCTCGGGGGCATATGCATTAATAGAATGGACAAGAGGAATCCCAGAAGAATTCAAAGGGCAGAGTGTAAAAGACATAGATGACAGAACGTATCGCTTAGTGCATACTGGGGCTGTGAAGAGAGAGTCCCCACGGACCTCCCAACCGTTATCTCCGTCACTTTTCCACAAAATGGGAGGCAGTAGCGAAACGAAAGCCCCAAAATAAGCCCTGACCGGCATAGGTCCGGAACTGCTGACTGCTTTAGGAGACTTTGTTGCCAAGTGCCAGAAAACCAGCACGGTACATGTGGAAGCCGGGTACCGGAAACTCCGGGTGTTTTCAGGAACACAACCTGCCCCACCCGGGGAGGAAGACTTCGATACCTGGATTGAGCAGGCAATGCAGGCAGTATAAGGTTGGGAAGTTCCAGAAGTGCAGAAGAAGCAGCGCATTAGTGAAAGCTTGAAGGGTCCTGCTGCTGAGGCTGTGAAAAATCTTAGGTGCAGCAATACTGTGTGTACTGAAATGGATTATTTGTCTATGTTGCAGGAGGAATTTGGCCAGCTGGAGAAGGTGTCAGAGCTGGTGTATCAATTTGAACATACTTTCCAACAGCCAAGGGAGAAGTTGTCCGAGTATGTCCGGAGCCTGAATAGAATGCTGTGCCAGATTGTACCGAGAAAGGGAATGCAGCCACAGGTCATAGACGCTACCAGGATGAAGCAGATCCTAAGGGGAGCCTGGCGGTTGGATCCAGTTTGGCTTTACCTGAAGACCTCTGACGGAGTCATGGCTCTGAATTACACAGACCTTGTGCGGATCATAAGGGATGAAGAGGCCTTGATGAAGGATCAAGAGGGGGTTGAGAAGACCACCCCACCTGTTTCGGTGGGAGTCAGAACGGCAGTAGTTACCGAACGTGACTCAGAAGTAAAAACCTTGAAGTCTCATATGGCCCAAGTACTGGATTTATTGACCTCTTTACTAGCCAAGAACTCAGTAGCCAAGGAGAAAGAAGCGATCCGGAAGAAACCGGACCGGAATGTTCCCACTCCAGCATCCCCAAAAATAAGGAAGGAAATTATCTGTTTCAATTGTGGAGGAATTGGTCACCCAGAAAGAGTGTGTACCAGCCCAAGGAAGAACCGAGGCACTCAATACCAGCCGGCGGAAAACTTCAGAGGGCCCCGGTGAAGGAGTCAGCCAGGTGCCCGCTATCTACAGAAAGCTCCAAGAAGATCCAAAAAAAAGCAGAGCAAAAAGAGAAGGGAAACAATGCCCCTTCTAAAACCTCCAAAACCGCCTGTCGGGAGTTGAAATTTGACAACCGGAAAAAGATCAATGCATACCAGGTCCAAAAAGGGTTGAGGTCCAGAGATAAATGGAAAAATAAGAAAATACCATTGGAAAAATCAAGGAGTCCAAAAGAGAAAATACCTCCTAAGAAGTTCCCGGATAAATTAGACCCTCCCCTCTAGTCTCCGTTCAAGTGGAGGGAGTTTACACAAAGGCATTCCTAGACACAGGAGCCCAAGTGACTCTCTTATACAGAGACTTTTATCAGAAGCATTTGAGTCGCGTGCCTTTGCAGAAGCTGGAAGACCTGAAGATAGGGGGGATTGGCACTCGTAGCTTCCCCTACGACGGTTATGTTTCAATCAGGCTGGCCTTTGACCCCTCTGTGACTGGGAAGGCCGAAGTTTTTGAAACCCTGGCGGTGGTTTGCCCTCGCCCACCAGGAGCCAACACGATGTCCATGTTGATAGGGACCAACACTGACTTGGTCCGGAGACTGCTGACCCCGTTAGTGCAAGAGCGGAGTTCTCCCAAACAGAAGATTCACCCCATGCTGCAAGAGGTCTACCAGAAGTTGATCCTGGAGCAAAAGGCCCCGGAAGAGGGGGTGGGAAGAGCCTGGAGACTGTCTAGAAGAGAGAAGATACTGCAGTCTGGTGAGGTGACCTGTCTTTAGGCTACGGTAAAACTCTCCTGGGAGCAGCCGGGTCCCTTTGTGGTAGTGGAACGAGACCCCTTCAACACTTATCAAGGATTGGAAGTGATCCCTGAAGTGGTCCTGTTGAGGGCATTGAAGAAGGCGAAGGGCCAGATTCCAGTGAGTGTCAGAAATGTCACTAATTCTCCTGTGAAGATCCCAGCCCGGGTGCTACTGGGCAAAGTGAATCCTGCTACCCCAAAAGAAGAAGCCACCCCGGAGAAGCTCTGCCTTGAAGAATACCGCCTTGCCACTGAAATGGAAGGATAGAGCCAAGGCTCAGCTGACTAGGTGGAGAAGAATATTCTCAGAAGATGAGTTTGACGTGGGGTGTGCGAGAAGTGCCACCCATAAAATCAGTCTTCAAGAAGATAAACCCTTTCGGGAGAGGGTCCGAAGAGTTCCACTGGCTGACTTGGAAGATTTGCGTGAGCAGTTGGCACAGCTAAAGAGGACAGGGGTCATCCGAGAGTCCAGAAGTCCATATGCCTCCCCCATCGTGGTGGTAAGAAGAAAAACAGGTCGCTGAGACTCTGCATAGACTACAGGACTCTCAACAGGAGGACCATACCCGACCAGTACACTACCCCCAGGATAGAAGATGCTTTGCAGAGTCTGTCTGGGGCCAAGTGGTTCAGTGTCATAGACCTGAAGAGTGGGTACTATCAAATCCCAATGCACCCTGAAGATAAGGAGAAGACAGCCTTCATCACCCCAGTGGGATTCTATGAATTTAATAGGATGCCCCAAGGCCTGTCGGGGGCCCCCGCTACTTTCCAGAGGTTGATGGAGAAGACTGTTGGGGACATGAATCTGATCGAAGTCCTGGTGTACCTAGACGACATCATTGTCTTCGGGAAGACTCTGGAGGAGCATGAAGAAAGATTGGCGAAAGTCCTGAAGAGACTCAGTAAAGAGGGATTAAAACTCTCCAGAGAAAAATGCCAGTTCTACCAGTCCTCGGCCAACTATCTGGGACACATAATATCTGCAGAAGGAGTGTCTACAGACCCTGATAAACTGGATGCAGTCGCCTCCTGGCCCAGACCAACTACAGTGACCGAGCTCAGATCCTTCCTAGGTTTCTGCTCCTACTACCGAAGATTTGTGGAAGGGTTTGCAAAAATCGCCAAACCCCTAAATGAGCTACTGAAGACAGAAGGGGAGGAAGATGATACTGGCCCCAGGAAGCCGGGAGAGTCCATGGAAGACCAGTGGACAGGGGATTGCGAAGAAGCCTTCCAGATGTTAAAGTAGAGTCTTACCACTCCACCAGTCCTGGCCTATGCTGATCCCAAAAAGCCATATGAACTGCATGTAGATGCCAGCCATGATGGTCTAGGAGGGGTGTTATACCAAGAATATGAAGGACAGTTGCGCCCAGTTGCCTACGTTAGTAGAAGTCTGGCACCTGCAGAAAAGAACTACCCCACCCACAAGTTGGAGTTCCTGGCCCTAAAGTGGGCAGTCGGGGATAAACTCAGAGATTACCTGTATGGAGCTGACTTCACAGTAAAGACTGACAATAATCCACTCACCTATCTCTTCACCACGGCCAAGCTGGATGCCACTGGTCACCGTTGGTTAGCAGCCCTAGCCGGATTCAACTTCAGCCTGAAGTATAGGCCTGGAGCTGGAAACCGTGATGCAGAGGCATTGTCCAGGAGAGACCACGCACCCACCCACCATCCAGAAGATTGAACCCAGGTAACCCCGGATGGGGTACGGACCTTGTGTAAAGGAGTATAACTTCAAGCTAGTGGTGGGTCAAGGGCTGAAGAGATCGGTGTTTCAGCTGTGGGGGTGCCTAAGTGTTACTGCAATGTGACCCAAGTTGGAGAGGATGACCTGCCAAAGCTATCAAAAAAAGACCTAAGGAGAGACCAGTTGGAAGATCCCTGGGGAAGATTAGCATTGGAGACATTGAAAGACCAGGATCCAGGCAGACTTCTGAAGGACCCCTCAAAGGTGGCCCGAATGGTCCATAAAGAATGGGACAGGTTACAGGTGCATCAAGGGGTGGTCTACCGAAGGGGACCCCTCTGATGACCTGGAAGAGAAGTGGCAGCTGTTTCTGCCGGAGAACTACAGAAGAACTGTTCTGGCTGCCTTACATGATAATCATGGCCACTTGGGGGGCCGAACGAACATTTCAGCTTGTGAGGGGTAGGTTCTATTGGCCCTGCATGTGGGCTGAAGTGGAAGAGTACTGCCACTCCTTTGCTCGCTGTATTCAGAGGAAGACACTGCCATGTCAAGCTGCCCAAATGGGCCATCTGCAGAGCCAGGGACCCTTGGACTTGGTGTGCATTGACTTTCTCTGTCTAGAACCTGACTTAAGTGGACAAGGAAATGTTCTGGTGATAACCAACCATTTCACCCGTTATGCTCAGGCCTTTCCAGCCAAAGACCAGAAGGCATCCACTGTAGCTAAAATCTTAGTGGAGAAATACTTTGTGCATTATGGGCTGCCACAACGCCTACACTCAGATCAAGGGAGAGACTTTGAGAGTCGATTAATTAAGAAGTTGCTGGACTCTTTGGGTATTAAGAAAACCTGTACTACCACTTATCACCCCCAGGGTGATGCTCAGCCGGAGAGATTCAACAGGACTCTGTTAAATATGTTTGGAACTCTGAGCAGCGAGCAGAAACAGAATTGGAGCAAGCACATAGCAGCCATCGTGCATGCTTACAACAGTACCACTAGCGATGCCACAGGGTACTCTCCATACCGCCTAATATTTGGCAGGGAAGCAAGACTGCCTGTGGATCCGGCAATCGGCATATCAACGGATCACACTTCTGCCACCTCACATAAGGGATTTGTGGATAAACTGAGGAAGAGTTTGAAGCTAGCTTTTGAACAGGCCCAAGTGGCCTCAGAGCAAAGAGGAGCCCGGAACAAGAGGAAGTTTGACCTCAAAGTTCGCATCCAGGACTTACAGCCAGAAGACAGAGTGCTGTTGCGAAACCTAGGTGTTCCAGGGAAACATAAACTAGCAGACAAATGGAGACCTGAGCCATATGTGATCTGTAAGAAGTTACCAGACCTCCCGGTGTATCAGTTAAAGCCAGAAGGAAAGATAGGGCCGCTGAAGACATGGCACAGGAACCATTTACTTCCACTTTCAGAAGCGGTTCGGATACCTCCTGTAGAAGATTCTCCTGGACCATCCGCAAGCTTGGAGACACCTAGGCCCCACACTCGGTCTCAGGTATCTCAGTCTGGAGAAATGGATGTCTCTGATCAGAGCGAAGGAGAAGAGCTTGGATGGTTGTGGCCCTCTCAGGCCCCTGAGCCTATGTCTATAGATCTTCCACCCTCTGAAGGTACCGTGGATAGTACATTGAATTTGGAAGCCACTGAGTTTGTTCCGTCCAGCCCTCTGTCTGCAGAGTGGGAAGATGCCACATGGTCACCTTCTGCTGATCATCAAGATTACTTGCAACACCTTCCTGCACCTGATTTGGATGTATCGGAAGCATTGGAACCCAGTGTACCTACTCCAGAAGAAGAGCCTGTGGCGGATGAAGCAGTCACCCCAAGAGAACAGAGAGCCAAGAGAACCATTCGTCCTCCTCGGAAGTTAACCTATACCCAGATGGGGGAAAGTTCCAAGGATACAGTGACCACTGCTCGGAGAACAATACCAACATCTGGTCCCTCCACTGTGCATTTGGTGGAGGGCAACCCCAGCTCACTTTCTGGCACAGTTAGGCAGGCCAACCCCATTGATGTGACCAGTGGGCAGGACAAGCTCCCTTCCCCGTTTCGGTGGGAGTTTCCTCTGCCCACTTCTCTAGCAGCCCTTTATGAGTTTGTATTTTATTACTGTTGATACTGTCTTTGGGGACCAAAGATTTCAAGTGGGGGGAGTGTGTAGCGGGGTATCGTTTCCTACCCATAGACTACCGTCCACCCCAGCAGGGACTGCTGGGGTGGACTTTAAAAGAGAGAGGAGGGGCCTCCTCTCTCTCTCTTTGGACGCCGCCCTCCCTGCAAGAGGATCCCCGCACTCACCTGCTGCGCCTGCAAGGCCTGAAGCCTGAGCCTTGCAGTTGTTCCAGAGAGCCCTTACGCTCCACCGAGGAGCCTGCGGAGCATCCGATCCACCTGAGGTGCCACCATCTTCTGGAGGCCCGAAGACCCGGCGCATCGTGGGCACTGTGAAGCGACTCACAGTAGCAGAGGTACTGGACAGAAGTCGGTCCGGTCTGGTGAGAGAGCGCCAGCTCAGAATCGCATCTAATTAATTTTGTTGCCTACTAACTTTGCCTAGGCCCATCAGTGATTGCAGTTAAATTCTAGAGAGACTGTCTGCTGAACTGAGTTTGTTAGTCTCTCCAGCTTTACCAAGTTAGTGATCTTCACTACCCCTTTGGATTACAGTTTGTTCTTTATGTGCACCACCGAGAGTTGCTAGCGAAGATTCTTCCATAAACTATACCCCAAGTTATAGTCAGGCCTGACTGGGTAGTATAGGACATTGCTGGGCGCCATTTTTTTTGCTCACGAGGGAGGATAGCTGCAGCGGGGTTATTATATTACCATTGCATTGCTGAATGTTATACCCTTTTAATGTAAACCCCTATATTGCAGGGATCTGCATGAGATATTGTATACAAATTACCTTTTATACTTTTACCAATAGTAAAAAGTTATAGTTAAGTAATTTGGTTGTCAGTGTCAATTACTGCGCTGGGATATAAAGGGGTTGTGCCATATAACAGTATAGATTTAGTACAGTTATACCATCCTCCCCCTTTCCTAACTGTGCCATGAGAGGTTAGAACCGATTGCCAGGGGTTGACAGCGGTGCATTACAAGGCCCAAAACAAACAAGCAGCCCTCTTAAACTGAGGGTATCGCTATATATATATATATATATATATATATATATATATATATATATAAAATGTGTATGTGTGTAATATATAATATTTTGGTATTTTCCCTTTTCTATAATCTGTAATTACCTGAATAATGTCTTCCCTTCCATGTATTCACATTTCTTGCCAAAATAATATTTATTTTGAATATACATTGTTCTCTGTATGCATTTTGTATATAGAAGTCCATACTTAGTCTGTGTAATGTGTGTATTTTTGACACTTTTTCTGTGATACCTCATTGCCCTTTAGGCTCTCCCTATGTGAAAAGGCTCTTTCTCAGTATTTGGAAACAAAGCGCCTGGCTTTTCCCCGCTTCTACTTTGTGTCTTCTGCTGACCTGTTGGACATCCTGTCTAAGGGAACTCAGCCCAAACAGGTACAGTTCTTACAACTTGATAAATGTTTTATGTGCCCCTATGGTTCTTCTTAAAATGTTTTTTAACCTTTAGCTATATATTTATTGCTGTTACCACCACACAAAAAAAACCCCCAAAAAACTAAAGAAATTCCTCCCACTCCTGAAGTTTGCGGTGATACCATATATGTGTTTATTACTTTTTTTTTTTTTTTTTAACCCTACCTAAAACTCAGAGATGTTTGATCTTTGACCCCAACCTTGATCCTGGCCCTAACACTAACCTATATCAAGCCCTGATCTATTTTATCTTTCTTTATTACTATTAATATTATTTTTATTTTTTTTTAACATTTTTCTACCCTGATAGATGTACCATGTATCTTTTTCTCCAGTCAGAAGCAGAAACTGAGTACATGGATGGTTTTCAATGGGTCATCACTAATAGCCAGATCCAGGCTATCACTGTAATTATGTGATCCTGTCCTCTCAGCTCTTGATCATTAGTCCCGGAGCTGCCTTTGTGCTGAGAGAGCGGCATGGAGCTTGCTTTTAGCACATATGCCTGTGGGCATAGATGCGGCACCTTTGAAAGAAACAAGATATACCTGTGTTCTGATCCCAATAGCTTGTACATGCATATAATCTACCAGGTGGACTGTGACCACATGTTAACACTAAAAATACTGGATGAACCCTCTGCACACTGCTATACCCTTTTTATCAAGCTGTGCATTAAAAAAATAGGGATACTTTAGTTCACACGTATTGCAATACATGTTTAAGCTGGCCAACTGCATCAAAGTAATCCCTCTTTAGCCAGTCCTACTCTGCTCTGCCACTGCAAATGCTACTGTGGACACAATGCCTACATGAGCGGGCTTTACTGGTTCACCACTGTGATAGCCAAATCCAAGCTGTCACAGTGGTGACCCAGTAAAGGATCATGACAGGATCATTTGATTACTGTCCTCTGTTCCTGATCATTAGTACAAGTCCCAGAGCTTCATTGACAGCTCGAGCTTTGTGCTGAGAGTGTGGTATGAAGCTTGCTTCCAGCACAAATGCCTGTGTGCATAGATGCGGCACCTTTGGAAGAAAGCCTGCTTTCAGAACCCCAAATATATCTCTGACGCTAATGTCTGGTTACTCTGTCTTGATATTGGCCCTCTGTACTCCCCTGCAGAACAAGGCTGGGAGACAGATGGCCTGCACTAAGATTCAGTTAGGGTCTGCTACAGTGTTATTTGTTGACAGGGAACATGCTGACAGGAGGACAGAGTAGAGTTTTCAGGCGCTAGGATTCTGAAAGACATGGGAGTACCATGCATTACCGCTTCCGGACCAGCCGCCGCAGTTTTACTGCAGCAGGTTGCTCCCTTGGGCGAAACTACGTTACCTTACGTCGCTTCGCATTTTGGCCACTAGGGGGCGCACCGCCTGGGGTGCGCACCCGCGGCTTTCTGCCGGACCTGATGCAAGTGCCCGGCGGGCGCGATGACTGCCAGGCACCTGCGATCGCTCCTGACAGAGCGAGAACCGCGATCTGTGTGTGTAAACACACAGATCACGATTCTCTTAGGGGAGAGGAGACTGAGCGTGTGTTCATACAATGTATAAACACCAATCTCTCTCTCTCTCCTCCTAGTAAGTCCCACCCCTCCACAGTTAGAACACACCTAGGAAACACATTTAACCCCTTGATCGCCCCCTAGTGTTAACCCCTTCCCTGCCAGTGACATTTATACAGTAATCAATGCATTTTTATAGCACTAATCCCTGTATAATTGTCAGGGGTCCAAAAAATGTGTCAAAAGTGTCCGATCTGTACGCCGCAATAACGCAGTCTTAATAAAAATCGCTGATCACCGCCATTGCTAGTACAGAAAAAATAAAAATGACCTAAATCTATCCCCTATTTTGTAGATGCTCCATCTTTTGCGCAAACCAATCAATATACGCTTATTGCGATATTTTTTTTTACCAAAAATATGTAGAAGAATACATATCGGACTAAACTGAGGAAAAAATTTGTTTAAAAAATAAATTGGGATATTTATTATAGCAAAAAGTAAAAGATTTTTTTTTTTTGTTTTGTTTTTTTGTTTATAGCGCAAAAAAATAAAAACTGCAGAGGTGATCAAATACCACCAAAAGAAAGCTTTATTTGTGGTAAAAAAAGACGTCAATTTTGTTTGGGTACAGCGTTGCATGACCGCGCAATTGTCAGTTAAAGCGACACAGTGCCGAATCGCAAAAAATGGCCTGGTCATTGAGCAGCCAAATCTACCAAGGATGAAGTAGTTAAATGCTATCATCTATACTCCAATGAGCCTCGTTTCTTCACCTCCCTTCAGCTACAACTCCCTTCCACACTACATCCACATTCTATCCATTCCCTTCCCAAAGCCAGATTACTCTTTACCCTTCCTGACCAGTTCCACATTTCTTCACAGCCCTATCAATAGCCACCTCCTTCTCCAGCAACATACCTTTCTCCTCTCCCAACCAAATGACCCTTCTTTTCCCCAGAGTCCCACATTTACATCTCTTTCTACAAGTAAATAACCTCCTTTGCTTAATCGCACCACCCCACCCACCTTATCCAGTCCCATCTCAAACCCATATGCAATTCTCTCTCAGTGGGAGGTAAAAATACCTCAACGTTGGTGGGACGAAAAACTGCCCACAAATGGTCAGTGGAGAAAAAGAAGCCCCAATTTCAATGGTAGGAAAAAAATCAACCCCCATTATTATTAAGTCCTTAGATCAGTCCCCCCCCCCTCTTAACATTCAGACCCCAGATCAGCCCCCTTAACATCCAGACCTCAGATCAGCCCACCTTAGCATTCAAACTCCAGGTCATTCCCTCCTTAACATTCAACCTTTTTTACTTCAGAGTAACCCTATAAATGTTTTAGGCCTCAGGGAGCCCCTGCTAGAATTTAAGAAGAATGCCCCCCCCCTAAACTGGTGGACAAAGTGCCACTCTGGCAGACAGCTAAAACTATCATTGGTGACATGCTGCTGGCTCTGCCAAGTGGCATTGGACCCAAAACTATCCAGGCATCATCAAATGGGAGGTCAATAAGCCACAACTCAAGTACCCCCTAGCAAAAACTTGAGGAATGTTAGGGTTTCTCTGAACCCTGGTTGGTAAATGGCTGCCCTAAATCATCCCACTCTTTCAGACCCTAGATAAGCCCCCTCACCTAAATCCCTTTCAGATCCCAGATCAGCCTCCCACTAAACTCCTCTTTAAAACTCAGATCCCATGAACAGAAAGGAAATGGAGATAGATTTTCCCTGCTCTTCTGTATGAGTCCTGGGACATAGGGTAGGGGTAGGTTGGTTCAAATCCCAGCACAGTCCTGCAGAAATTGGGACAGTTGGGAGCTATGTCTATGCGCTACTACCACATCACAACACCTATTTCTAATCGGAACTGGGAAATTATTTAGAAAAAACTGAAGTCCGTGATCCACATGTAGCACTTACCCCCATTTAAGGGACTGGCTGGTTTTGTTTTGGGTCATGCAAACTACCTCCAAGGCTTCCGTTGTCAGGGTTAGAAAGTCTTTAGAAAAAGTCAATGTCCACACAAATGTAAAACCTCAACAGGAAGGCTTTATTTTTCCTTTTGCTGTGGGAACTTGTAGAGAAAGCAGGGAACGAGAGAAGTATAGGGGAAGGTTCAGGTACGCAGCACTAAAGCACACAGAATTTTGTCAACGTCGCCACTCATGCCTGAGTGGGTATTACTCACCCGGATAGTTCAGTTTCCTTCGGTCCTAGCAGCCAGAATGATGCACGGATCTATCTTTAACGGTCTCTGTTACAGATCCTGAGGTGAATCTGAGGATGCGTTCAGGAATCCTCTTCCACAGGATTTTCAAAGTCCCAAACCTCCTAGCCAAGCAATAAGAGAGAACCTTTATGCCAGATTGGCGTATTGCAGGGCCTTTAAGTTCTTGGATCCCTCCTTGAGTAGGTTGCCAGGCCTCTCCCGAGACAGCAGTACCATGGCCAGTCTCCTCTGGGGAAAGGTCCTCCCCCGGCTTTCCTCACCTCAAGAGTAGTCCTCCCGAAGATGGGCAGCATGGGATCCTCCTCAAAGGTGTAGGCCCCAGCCAGCAGAGCTGGGCCTACCGGGCAGCGATACAGCCTCGGGCTGAAGGTGCCCGGGGCTGGAACACACGCACGCACCCCGTGCCATGCGGGCCACGAGGCGCTCACACCAACCACCCCGATCAATGGCGTCTGCCCCTTATGTACCCCTTCCCAGCATGCACAGCAGGCCAACCACGCCAACCGCACGGCTGCCGAGAAAGGACACCCAATGTGGTGTAATACCCCTGTATTTCAACCTGGGCCGGTGGTGGCAGTGCCACCTACAGGCGAACAGGGAACACAACTGCCAGGCAGCATCACACCCAGAGCAGAAGCAAAATTTAGAACAATCAGCTGGTTTGAGCTTAACTACTGGCTCAGACTACCCCTAAATTTAACATAGCGTCCCAATATTTGGGAGGGGCGCTACACACATAAGAGGACTAGCATTTTCAGAGAATTCTCTGTGGCAGTTTATTTTTTTCTGTTACAACAGGTTTTTAATAAGTTTGCTTTTTTATTGTTCAATTATGGATTCATGACAGTTATCTTCTGTTCAATAATAGTGGTTCAGAGTAACCCACCTCTATCCCTGAGCAGCATATGCAACAATAATTGTGGTTCTGAGTAACTCACCTCTATCCCTGAATAGCATATGATCTGTATGGCCAACATGAAACCGAACTTAGCAATTGAGGATAGGTCATGCCTTATCTAGCAATAAGTAGCACTAAACGAGCAGTGTTGTTTTTCATCGTGTCAGTGACCTCACTGTTGACGATGGTAATGAGATTTCCAGATTTTTTTTTTAAACTGTCATTTTGATATCCTCCCTCCCAGCGATCATCCGCCAACTTGTGTGACAGCTAAAGACCCATTTATTCTTCATCGTTTCAGTGTGATAATTATGCAGAAGATTTACACTGTGCTGCTCATAAACAGACAATGGCCATCCATCCAGAGAGAATTTGTTGCTTTGAGAAATATCTGTTCTCCAGCTGTTCAGAGATCAAGGTTAAAACTGCAGGAAGCGAGAGTGGACAGGATTTCACTTGTATTATTTTTAGGCTATTGGCTTGAAATCACTCCACTGTACATTCTGCTAAATCCTGACATTTTAAGGGCAAGCAAACCCATTTCCATCATACACAATATTTGTTTATCTTGTTTTTTAGTGCTTCTACTGGTCCTTGCAGAATCTTTTGTGCCCAATCCAAGTACTCATAATTATAATTCTGCTACCTACCTCCCTTACTTATTAAAGTCTTTTAATTGCTGTGTGTGTCCCCACTGCTAAAAGCTTTCTTTCCTGGTAACACAGTTGGAAAGTAAGGGGAAATCTTTCTATCATGGACACTGGAAAAAAAAGGTAACAGTCGTTTCAAATCTTCCCCAATCTGTCCAAAACGTAAAAAGGTCTCACTATTATACTCCCCTCCAGACTATTTTTCGTGGCAAGTCGCATTATGGGCTCCTTCATTACATAAAGGGTATGCTAGCACATCACCAATGTGTTTGGGAGCTTACCTTGTGCAAATTCAATGCCCAACCTATTCACTCCCATACTCCTCTATGGTTCAATAACCACTTACCTGAATTACTGACCATTTCAGATCCTATTGTATAGGCTGCTAAAGGCATAATATATCTAAACCAAGTCATGGCTACACATGGACCTAAGACATTTCAAGCACTTAAGGACAAATTCTCCCTCCCTAACCACTTACTATTCAGATATTTACAGCTTCGACATGCTTTACGAACCCAGTTTATTACCACAAATATCTCCTTGACTACCCTCCCGTTTTAATGTCATTCTGGGGCAAGAACCCACCAAATCAATATCTACCCTCTGTTCTACTATTCGCCTTACTACCATTACAACATTTGCCTATAGGACCAAAACCAGATGGGAACCTGACGTTGGAGCTATGGAGGATACTGATTGAGAAAAAATCTTAGATAGCACTAAAACAGTCTCGACTAAAATGTCAGATAGATTAAAATAACTTTTATATCTTACATCGAGCATATATAATACATCAGAGACTCGCTCGATATCAACCCACCCGTAGCCCACTCTGCCCGATGTGTGCTTCAACACTCGGATCATTTTATCATTTGATATGGGACTGCCCAATTATTCAAACCTTTTGGCTTCGGGTGATTCATTTTGTACATGATGTAATGGGTTCTCCAATTACTCTAGACCCCAAGCTATCCCTACTTGGTCTACTACCGGACCTAGACATAGACAAGTTTCTTGCCACATTCTTACGTGAAACACTCTTTATAGGTAGGAAAATTATATCTAGAAATTGAATGGAAGTGATACCTCCCACAATCCAATGCTGGAAAAAAGAGATCAATGACACTCTTCCATAAACTTTAAGAAATTAATCTATATACATAGAGCTGTCCACTTAAGTACAACAAGATTTGGGACAGATGGTGAAACCTGTAGTTAATTAAATGTGGCTTTCTACATTCTCTATACCCGATGATTAAGTACTTTCATATATATATGGTCTGCTCCTGCTCCCCATCATATGTGATTTCTACTGTATATACACACCATTGGACAAACTATGAGCTGTACCATGTATTCTACGGAGATCCCTTGATTGGATTGTATAGGCTGTATATGTCCTTATTTGTTTATTGTTAATACATTATTTCTGACTTAAATATTTGTACCATGTACGCTTTTCCAATAAAGTTGGTTTTTCTAATTAGAAAAAAAAAGGTCTAGCTAACCTTTTATTGTTTTAGAATGTCAGCACATCCACAAAACTTTTTTGATGTACCCTGGCTCTAGTCTGCTTAGGGAAAGAATTGATCAGCCAATACACAATTCTCATCTTATCACTATGGATCCCACCAAGAAAAAGCTGTCAGCTGCAGTTAACCCCCCAGAAGTTCTATAGGGATAAACAATGGTCTGGGTCAGTGGCGGCCCGTCCACAGGGGGCGCCCGGGCGCTGCCCCCCCCTCCTGTGGTCACCAAAAAAAAACGGGCCCTTTAAGAGTTTTTTTTTTTTTAATGTCTTTTTTTTACACATGGCGGCGCGACCATAGAGGGCGCAGAAGCGCCGCTACCGCTCGCTTCTGCGCCCGGCCGTCACTCACCACAACAATACATAGGTTCATGCATTGCATGAACCTATGTATTGCTGCCGCCCACTATTCAGATGGCCGGCCCCTTGAGCGCCGGCCATCTGAGTCACAGCATCTGATTGGCCTTTAGAAGTGCCTATCAGAGCCAGCAGGCTCTGATAGGCTTCCCGACTACAGCCTGAGGGCTGTAATCGGCTTCTAAATACGTAATGAGAGGACACACAGGGGTGCGTTCCCTGGCCAATCAGGTTCACCGGGTCTGGTTACCGGTAACCTGATTGGCTGAAGTGACATTGAGGGCGGGAGAAGACATCGAGGACGGAAGAAGGACGGCGCTGACTCGAGGAAGGTAAGTGCAGGGCTGGGGGGGACAAACTTGCTGTATTATGAGGACAAACTGGCTGCATATGGGGGAGAAACTGGCTGCATTATGGGGGAGAAACTGGCTGCATTATGGGGGAGAAACTGGCTGTATATTGGGGGAGAAACTGGCTGCATTATGGGGGAGAAACTGGCTGTATATAGGGGAGAAACTGGCTGCATATAGGAGAGAAACTGGCTGCATTTGGGGGACAAACTGGCTGTATTATGGGGGACAAACTGGCTGCATATAGGGGAGAAACTGGCTGCATTATGGGGGAGAAACTGGCTGCATTATGGGGGAGAAACTGGCTGCATTATGGGGGAGAAACTGGCTGCATTATGGGGGAGAAACTGGCTGTATATTGGGGGAGAAACTGGCTGCATATAGGGGAGAAACTGGCTGCATTATGGGGGAGAAACTGGCTGCATATGGGGGAGAAACTGGCTGCATATAGGGGAGAAACTGGCTGCATTTGGGGGAGAAACTGGCTGCATATAGGGGAGAAACTGGCTGCATTATGGGGGAGAGACTGGCTGCATATAGGGGAGAAACTGGCTGCATTTGGGGGAGAAACTGGCTGCATATAGGGGACAAACTGGCTGTATTATGGGGGAGAAACTGGCTGTATTATGGGGGAGAAACTGGCTGTATTATGGGGGAGAAACTGGCTGCATTATGGGGGAGAAACTGGCTGTATATTGGGGGAGAAACTGGCTGCATATAGGGGGAGAAACTGGCTGCATTATGGGGGAGAAACTGGCTGTATATTGGGGGAGAAACTGGCTGCATATAGGGGAGAAACTGGCTGCATTATGGGGGAGAAACTGGCTGCATTATGGGGGAGAAACTGGCTGCATTATGGGGGAGAAACTGGCTGCATATAGGGGAGAAACTGGCTGCATTATGGGGGAGAAACTGGCTGTATATTGGGGGAGAAACTGGCTGCATTATGGGGGAGAAACTGGCTGCATTATGGGGGAGAAACTGGCTGCATATGGGGGAGAAACTGGCTGCATATAGGGGAGAAACTGGCTACATTTGGGGGAGAAACTGGCTGCATATAGGGGAGAAACTGGCTGCATTATGGGGGAGAAACTGGCTGCATATAGGGGAGAAACTGGCTGCATTTGGGGGAGAAACTGGCTGCATATAGGGGACAAACTGGCTGTATTATGAGGACAAACTGGCTGCATTATGGGGGATTAACTGGCTGCATTATGGGGGATTAACTGGCTGCATTATGGGGGAGAAACTGGCTGCATTATGGGGGAGAAACTGGCTGCATTATGGGGGAGAAACTGGCTGCATTTGGGGACAAACTAGTGGCGTTTGGGCACAGTGGCTGCGTTTAATGGGCACAGTGGCGGCAATTGATGATTTTGTTTTTTTTTCAGTTTGTTTGCGCCCCCCCAAAAAATTTGAGCACCAGCCGCCACTGGTCTGGGTGATGGTTAGAATATTCACTTCCGTTGTCATCCACTGTCCGTAAACACCTTTTAGTACTGACAATAGCTGTATGTGTTAATACAGTTCCTAGTGGTCCTAGTTGGGGTATGTACTAAAACTGGTGCACACAGAAACTGGTGCAGGCATGCATGGTAGTCAATCAGCTTCCAGGTTTTGTTGTTGAAGCTTAAATGAACAAGCTAAGGTCAGAAGCTGATACTATGCACAGCTGCACCAGTTTTAGTAAATCCCCCCAGTGAGTGTTGGTGTTCTGACAGTCCCTTCCCCTCTCACCACTTTTTATATCCGGTGATTGCTTTCATTGTACTTTCATCTTTTCTCCTTTTTTAATCCGCTCTTTCTTTTCCTTTTTTTTAAATTCTATTAGTGATAGAGTGTTTCTATTTTCACTCAATGTCTTATTCTTTTACTTGAAATATATATATATATATATATATATATATATATATATATATATATATATATTTATTATTGCAAATGTTGACATTAGGACCCATTTTTTCAGGCTTCCACAGTACTGGTTCCGCCTTCTTTATGATTGTCCTAGTAAGCATACGTGAAAAAATATCCTGCATTTACATACTGTTTTTATTAAATAGCAATGCACGGAATGTACCCATCTCCTACATGAATACACAATCAGGGAGTGGGGTGTTCTGCATGCTGATGATGATGGCCACATTGGCCGATCAGAAGTGTCAGAACAGAGAAAATATCCCTAATATCAGAAAAAGGCCTGCGTGGAACTAATAGGCATACACAACATGTAAGCAGTGGGGAAAACTCGAATTACTTATTATTATTATTATTATTACTATTATTATTTTTATATTTTAACATTGCGTATGGAACTTTAAGGAACCAAAGGTGTTGTGTGATATCAGAATATTTTGTGCACTGACATATCGCAGCAGAAAGTTGAGATTTGGGATCTATTGATCTCCAAAGTGCCCTAAGACCTTCCTTTAGACAGGAGAAGGTCTCAGCCTCTGTAGTGAAATAATTTTAGTAAGAATGGACATGGCAGGTTGCCCTGGTGGTGGTGCTCTGGCTGGCACTCTGGGCCCCTCACCATTGCAAATAAGGACACAAAACTGTCTTTGCCAGACATGTCTAAGAACCATACTCAGATTTTTGCCTTCCACGCATTAAGGCAGGCCTATAATGCATACCTTATTTCTGCATAATCTGTTTTCCTTATCTTCTACCCTTTAATCACGGGCACAGCATTTTACCTGAGCAAGCTGTGGATCTCACCTAACTAGTGTAATCTCACCTATAATGGCACTTCTGCGGCCCTCAAATGCAGAGATGGTTTACTTCTCTTTTGCATATCTTGCCTCACAAGGATAATTTCCTCTTTAATACTCTAATGCCCTGTACACACGATCGGTTTTCCTGTCGGAAAAAAGTTGGATGGTTTTTCCTACGGAATTCCTCTCAAGCCTGCCTTGCATACACATGGTCACACAAAGGTTCGGTGAACTTTTGACTGCCAAGAACGCAGTGATGTAAAAGACTACAACGAGCCGAGAAAATTAAGTTCTATGCTTCCGAGCATGCGTCAATTTGTTTCCGAGCATGCGTCGGAATTTAGCGCGTCGGGATTTGTACACATGACCGGAAATTCTGATCAGTTTTTTTCCTGACGGAAAAATAGAGAACCTGCTCTCTATCTTTTTGCAGCAGTTTTTCCGTTGGAAAAAGTCTGATGGAGCATACACACGGTCAGGATTCCCTACCAAAAGCTCTCATCAGACTTTTTCCAACTGGAAAACCGATCGTGTATACAGGGCATCAGCTTATCTGTGAGCCCTGCCAGCAAAAGGTTACATTAGTTCACAGCTGTGAGGACACCTTCCAGGGTTGGCTTGGCATTCCTGGAGTGTCTACAAATGGCTTAGTGGCCCCAGGTGTGGCACGGGCTTTATCTCCAACAACAGGGATTTGGGTAGACCTCCAGTATGTACTTGTGTCAGCATTGATGGCATGTCCTTATGATTGGAAGCACTCATAGGCATTGAGTCCAGTGTGGTGCAGGCTTTTCGATTTGTCTTTTTAGCAGGGATACATGCAAATTGCTCTAACTTACAAGTTGCATCCTTGTGTCTCCTTTTAGTAGGTCTTTGTGCTTATGGCATAGCGCCATCTTGGAGAAAACTGTCTGCTTCAGTCTGCTCCTTTCTATTTAATTTTGGCCTGGTGAAACTCAGCCAAGCCATACACAGATTTGAACCTCAAGCTCCACTGAGTTTATTGAGATCAGTGGTGGTTGGGAGAAACATCTTAGTATAGTATTCTCATTCTTTCTGCATTCTTTTCTGAATTGTATGGGCAGCAAGGAGGAACAGAGGGTGTATTTGGAAATAACCCTTCTGCAGCGCAAACCAATAAGGAAAAGTAGTTTCCAGATAACCAAATTGCTGACAAGAGCTAGTGGGGTACAGGAGCACTAGAAAAATATTAAAAACTGTTGTCTTGACCAGGTAGACTGTGCTCCCTGTAAAATTTGTTTTGACTGGAATGTACCTTTTTAATGTGCATATTTAAATCATGGAACTGGTGTACATGTAAATAGTATTTTACATGAAGTGTAAGACTTGCTCATAGAAGGAATCACTTGCGCAAGCTAAATAATTATTTAAGGATATGGGGCCAATAATGTTTTCTTATAAATCATTAGCTTGATATGTGTCAATATACTGCAGTGTGCACAAGATTAATTGGTAACATACAATAGGGTTCATACCGATAGGCGTTCTAGTTAAATGCTATTTTTTTTTTATAGAAAAGCAACATTTAATATGAACAGGTTGTCTTTGACTTGCTTTGCCAGCAGTTCAAACGCACCTTAATAGGACATGTTGCAGCCACAGAAATGCATCACAATGCAAATGGGGTCAAACACAGCCTCTGATCTGACAAAGTGTACCGCTCAGTTGAAGCCAATTGGATTTTTCTAACCTGTTTTGATGTGTCTTTAAATGAAGGAAAACAATGCTCATTGGCATTAACCCATAATATAATATGGATGCATAGTGCTAAAAAAAAGTAGTGATGCCTAGGAAGAGATTCAATGATACAAACCCCCCCCCCCCCCCCAAAAAAACGCATGCAACAGTGTAGCCGCATATGGAAAAAGATCACCGCAGATAATATTTGTTCTTTTTACACCAGCAGTTTTTTTGCACTGGTAATATACAGTAGTTGTGTTTTTTTTTTCTTTCTCCCAAACCAGAAGGTAAAAGCTTGTTTTTATGTTCTTTGATTTTCTTATTTATTTCAGGTGACTCGTCATTTAGCAAAACTGTTTGACAATATTGCTGACCTGCAATTCCTCGAGAGTGCTGAATATGAGGCAACAGGAATGTACAGCAAAGAAAAAGAGTTTGTTCCTTTCAGCATGAACTGCCATTGCACTGGACAGGTCATTGTTATATTAAATCTCTGTCTTTGTCTGATCTAGAAAAAAAAAGATGGGAAACATATCTTAAGCTAAAATGCTACAATTTTTTTTTCCGTTTTTTCTATTTTTCCAAATATACACTGTAGTCAAAATGATTTAAAGTATATGTATAACCAGGTTGTTGCTAGAGTAATGGAGTAATTAAAGATTAGAACCCCTGTTATGTTTTTTTATTTTTATTGTCTCTGCTGGGGACATTCATCTGCTTTGTGTCTTGATTTACTTTTTTAATCAAGACAAGAAGTGACAGGAAATTCAAAATGTGACAAATGCCACCAGAACAAGAGCAAAGGATATGTCTTTCACTGGAAACACCTATTTCAGTCCTGCTTACCTGTCGTGGGCGGGATATGAAGGGAAATCTTCCCGATGGCACACAGACAGCAAAAATATAACCTGGACTGTAAACCTTCATTACTGTATCAAAACCTACAACAAAAGAGTTTGGGCTATACATATACTATAGGGCCACATACAAACTGGACGTTATAATAACGCCAGTAGCTTTGCAGTGGAGTTTTCAACATTTTTACAATAGCTTTTTTTTAGCGTTTTTCATATTTTTTTTGCATTTCTAGGCGTTTTTTGACGTTAGATCATTTTTACAGCTAAAAAACTCTTCTCAGAACCCACTCGTTTTAGGTTTTTTTTTTACAGCCAAAAACAGTTGATTACAGCCTATGTGTGCATGGACACATAGGATAATATGCTGGAGAGTTTATTGACTGTAGAAAAAAACGTCTGAAGTCAAACAACAGCTGTAAAAAGGTCCAAAAACGTCTAGTGTGCATGAGGCCTAAAGTGTAAAGACAAAATTTTTTGTCTGCAATTTAGCTAGGGTAATTAAGAATTAAACACCCTATCAGGTTATTTCCTGCTGCCTTTGCCCAGCTGGGGGGTTTTCCCTTCACTCCCTGTACTGGAGATGTAAATGGAAATGAGCATGGTATTTCCATCTTTTTTTTCTTTTAATCAAAAAGGTTCGTAATTGAACAAGGAATCTTAAAAGTTGCCACAAGAACAGGTATCCCACCCCCCCCCCCCCCCCCTTTGAAGTATATCCCCTTAGCTTTTGCTCTGGTGAAAGCTCTAAAATTTGGGATTTTTCCTCACCTTCTTACTTTGTGACAATGTTAACCAGGGCAGATAAGAACGTGAATGTAAAAAGAAAAAGATAAGAGTGGTGCTCTTATTTAATGACGTGCCATAAGGTAAAGAATAAATATAATGAGTATCCAAACATAAAAATATAAATAAATATGACCAAAAAGTCCAAAGAAAGGCCCAATGGTGGAAATCAGTTCATAATAGAGAAAACTCATAGGGATCAGTTCATATAGAAATAAAAAACTCGTAGAGATAACTTGATAGAAAAAGAAACAAGGCAAAACATCAATCCAAACATCGACTTTTAAATTTATGAATTGGCCGCTCACCTCCAGAAATGACCTAAAAGGTCAAACCAGGCTCATCAGATATTCAGATAAGCAATCCTGCTGACGGATCTGTAAAGGTATCCAGGTCACAAGCGCAGATGGAAAACTATGTCCAATCTTGGCATCTAAACATCTTGGGTAATTCCATATATAGAGGAAACGGCTCGCTCCAAAGGATGAAACTTCTTGTATCAATAGTGCTCCTCTGCTGCCACTTCCAACAATGTCTCCTCTCTGCTTCCTGCTGTCAGAAGAAATGTAAATATCCCTTGTGACAGTGATAAGCAGTGACAGGTACTCTTTATAGAGAGAGATCTGCTGGTCTATAGGACCCCAAATCCCTCCTTTTGAAGTAAAAAAAAAAAAACACCATGCAGCAGAAAAAACATCAAGTGTGCATGTGCCCACACTCCAAGTCCTACAAACAGTGGGACTGCACTGGTCTTGGAGCATTTTATGAACTGCTGTGGTTTCACTCTTTGGGTGCATTTGTGCACCCATCCAGAGCTCTTAAATTATGATTATTGTAATCTACCTTGCTAAACAGGGATCATGATTGTAATGGATATGCTATAACCCTGCCTTTGGATACCACAGGTGGAACACTGGCTGAAGAATGTAGAGGATACGATGTGTGAAACTGTTCGCCACCATATCACAGAGGCTGTGGCGGGGTATGAGGAGAAGCCCAGAGATCAGTGGATATTTGACTATCCAGCTCAGGTGGCCCTCACTAGTTCCCAGATCTGGTGGACCATTGATGTAGGAATTGCTTTTGATAGACTAGAAGAGGGCTTTGAAAGTGCACTTAAGGATTACAATAAAAAGCAGGTATGTATTGTTTCTTATTCCACCATGGGATTTTATGCTGCTGTAGGCTGTGATGTGAAAGGTGACAGTCCAGAAAATTAAAATGTAAAAAACATAAAAAATAGTCAGGTCTAGCTTATACATTTAAGGCATTGACTATAAAAATGGATAACCTTAAAATAGATGTGATGTATACACTTCAATTACATGAGACACACCTTAAAGTGGAACGTCACCAACCAATCAGTCCTCTTCCACACTGCCAGGGAGATCAGCAACGCATCCCAGCATGTACGACTGTTAAATGTGCACAACCAGTTTCTGCTATATGGTCTAGTTTCTGGTGGCATGATGCACAGCACAGTGCCTCCTAGACTAGCTGTGTTATAGGAATCCCTGGAGGTAGCAGGGCCTGACCTTGGCAGAAAAGCAGGAAGCGCTGTCTTGCAGCACCTAAAATAAAATACAAAAAGGTACTTATTATAAGACCAAAAATAGAAAATATTGCCGTGAGGAATTAAAGCGGAGGTGCAGCCAAAAAAAAAAAAAAGTCAGCAGCTACTAACAGTGTAGCTGCTGACTTTTAATAAGGACACTTACCTGTCCTACTCGCCCGCGATGTCGGTCCCGCCACGGCGATCGATCGCTGCTGGCAGGTCCCGGCTCCTCCATCCTGAGTAAGGGAAACAGGCAGTGAAGCCGTAAGGCTTCACTGCCCGTTTCCTACTGCGCATGCGCCACTCGCACGGCGCTTTGTGAATGGGCGGCTTGCCTCCTGGGATACACACAGTTCCCAGAAGGCAGCACGCCCCATTCACAAGAAGAGGAAGTGGAAGGAGACCCACCGCGGACGAGAAGAGGAACATTAGAGGCAGATTAGGGGACTTCCGCATAGCAACAGGCATTTAGGGTGAGTATAAAAATAAAAAAAATTCTATAATTTTTTTTTTTTTTTTTTAGGATTTTGAATGTTAACATTTTTTCAGGGTGGACCTCCGCTTTAAGTTCCCCTTTAAAAAATAAATCGTTTAGTGTTGGTTTACTTTAAAGCCCAATTCTAGTTTTGACAGTCTTCATTTTTTGGCTTGTTTTTATTCCAGTTTTAAGGTGGATCCACCAGTGACTGTCTCCTGGTCACTAATCCAATGTTGCATGTATTTTGTGATGAAAGAAGTCCATCATCATATAAACCACTTGTTGTGAGCCCAGGGTGTCAAGGCTCTGCCCCTGCCCTGGACTCAAATGCTGCAAAGAGTGGCATCACGTAATGACTCCCCTGTGTCAGGTGGATGACATCACTGTAGTGTTGGGGCCTGGCAATTTGCCTCTGGAATCCAATCATTGTTGCATGGAGATGTTACATGCTCCCCCATACTCAGAAGTCTTGCTCCCTTAGAGCAGTTGAGCTTCGATGGAGCTGGGATGTGGTCAAATACTGGGAATGTGTAATTCTACTTTGTTAGGGGGGTTGGGCTGGTAGGAGCCACAGCACTGGAGTAAGTGACAGTGTTTCTGCTACGTTAAGTTCACACTTCTTTGGAATTAGAAGCTTACATACCAGTTTTACCAAATCATATTATTTTGAGTAGAAAAGTACCTTTGCCATTAAAAATATTGCTGCACCGAGAGTTACTGAGCTCTCTCATGCTACTTAAATCCTTGGCAAAGATTACAAGGTCTCTGGAAAATTATGTGTATTTTATATCATGAAAGGCTGCAGAGAATCCACTGCTTTGACTCAGAAAATACTGTGTTCAGTTCAGTAGAACTAATCAGTTTTTTTGGTTCCGGCTCTGCTTAGTTTTGACATGCTGAAGTAAAGTAGTGACCACACATAAAGAGCTCAGATTTTAATCTATGTGTAGATTGTGGAACCACAGGGACACCATATCAGTAATATTTTATTTGAAAGTTTATTTTTTATTATACTGTAGTTAATAAGTCAATATTTTGATTTCTGCGACCAAGCCTGTATGAAATATGGAAATGGTATACCGCGCTAATAAACCAAAACTGTGAGAAATATGTGAAAAAATAGCATCGACACAAAAACATGAGATATATTCATACACACAAGTAATAAACAAAAAAGGTTGCGCTCAAAAAAGGTGAATGCACCAAAATCTATGAATCAAAATTAACAATCAAGAGCATGTGATATTAATAGAAGTATTGATAAAAAAGTAAAAGTCTCTGAGAAGTAAAGGAAGGAGTGTAGCAAAATTCTGCAATGAGAAAGTTCCATCAGGATGGACATTTTCCAGGACTTTCACCACCAAGGGAAAAATGGAGGTCTCCGTGTGGCAATCACTAAAATAAGTGGGGACTCTTACCAGAAGGAGTGGACCTCCTGTAGCATCAAGGTTACACACACCTGCAGATATAGTCCTCTGCGGTGTCTAAGGATGGATCCTAACTCGAGAATACACCGGCAGTCTGAGGCCGTCCATCCCAATGTACAGCTACCATCCAACTCCGTTCCTCGAGATCCCAATCCTTCAATATAGCGCGGAGCACATAAAGGAATAAAGGCTCCGATAGTGCGTCATCATTAAAACTTAATTTCTTAAAATCTTTAAGTTGGATAAACATCATAAAAAAACACTTGCCAGCAAATAAATTTGAACACCCGCACTTCCGGTGTCACATGGGGCGTAATGACGTCAGTGTGTAGCTCCACCCGACATGTTTCATCATACTTGACGTCTTCCAGGGGCACGGGCGACGCGCTGAGTCATCACCTTTTATAACACAAAGAGAGAGCCAAGTCTTACTTTCACCTTTCTTACTTTCACCATCTTGCAACCAATGTGTATGAAGGCCGTACTCTTTGTATACAAAGAACTAAACCTCAATTTGACTTCAGGATATGGAAACTTGTTTTGCTATTTTACCAGAAAAGTGGATCTAGTCCATGAAATAATATAAAAATACATAAAAAAATAATAAATATGAATAAAAATAAGAATAGCATCAGATGTAAAACTTATTTTGAAATATATGTATGTAATTCAATTCAAAAGGTATTACTATCCAGCCGTCACTTTGAAATGAGGACCTCATTGGGTGAAACGTTGGAGGGGTAGTTCTAGGCAGAACCACATTGTGCTTTGTTTATTTTTAATAAAGTTGGATGTAATCTGACATCATCGATCATCATCATAAAGAAACATAGTAACACAAAATAATGTAGCACTGTATTCAATAATTAACAATTTATTGTATTTTTGTAAAACGCTAATAGTTTATGTGCCTGAATCTTATTTGGTATCAGCCTGCTATATTCCCCTATACAGTAGCACTTAGACTGGAAAATAGAGAGTGAACACAGGGAGCCATCAGGTGTGCTGCATGCAAGGGACAAGGAAAATAACAGAGTGATCAGCGATCTGACCTTCTTATTCTGTTTACGACTTTTTCATTGCCTTGTTAGAAGGCTGGAGATAAAGAGAGGAAGCCAGTGTATTCCCTAAGGGCCGTTTCACAGCAGAAATGCACTACGCATTCCTATGTGATTCCTATGTGGTGCAGTGCAGTGTGATTTGAGCCCATTCATTTTGAATGGGTTGAATCACACTGGACTACAGCAAAAGTAGTGCATGCGCTATTTTATAAAACGCACTGCGTTTGCGACCTGCGTCTGGGATATTGTGAACTTAACATTGACACTCGCTGCAGATCACAACTGCAGTACATTTAAATGCAGTGAGGGAAATACGCACAGAATGGGCCCTAACTGTAAGTGTTGTCATCCACCTGGCTGTGTTGTGTTTGGGGGCTGTGCAAAACTCAGAAATGCAAGTCCTTTGTCAAGAAAAACAGCTCCCATATTTGCTTTTCAACTCTGTCTTAGATGTTAGGATGGAGTTTGTTTTTAAAGCTGAGTTCCAGGTATGGCCTTTTTCCATAGTTACATTGGTACAGCTTGGACCAATGTAAAGCTGGGTATACACACACCTTTTTTTTTGTTGAGGTAGGATCAATTTTTTGGTGAGGGTATCTTGAGATACTGCGATATTTTACTGTAATTCTGGTGACTGCTGCAGTGATTCTGTGCTCCAACAAGGATCCTACAGGTATGGCATATGCATGCTTACATTGGTCCAAACTAGACAAATGTAACTATACAAAAAACAAACAAAAAAAAAACACATACCTAGATTTCAGATTTACAAGACTCCTTAGTATAGTTTGCAACCTGGTACTTAAACCTAGTCTTTAACACTACTGCTACAACTATGATCACCTAATCATACACTGCCAGTCCTGTCCACTCCACTTTTTATTTGTTCAGACCATGGACAGTTCCTGTTGTGAGGATGTCATAATACAATGCATTGTATATAGTGTTTCCGTATACACTCTTGTCTTTCAGATTAGCCAGTTAAATGCACTGATCAACATGTTAGTTGGAGAACTCTCAGCTGGGGACAGGCAGAAGATCATGACCATATGCACCATCGATGTGCATGCCAGAGATGTGGTTGCTAAGCTAATTTTGAACAAGGTAAACTATTAATGATTTCCTGTGCCCCTTGTTTATATTTTACTGGAACTGTTAAATGCAGGTTTTAAGCAAAATAAATTATATTCTAGAGTCTTCATTTTCTACTTAACCATTTTTATAGTGTTAATCTGGGAATAGATTTGTCAATATGAATTTAAAGGAAACAATCAGGAATAAAATAAACCTAAAAATACCTTCTGAGATACGAGGTCTGTCCGGAAAGTATCCAGTCATGTACAGTATTACGGAAAAAAAAGTGACATTTATTGAAGAAGATGCAAGGAACATTGTACATAATGCAAATTCTTTGCTCTACTGGCTTGGTCATTTTGAATGTGCCACAAAGTACACATGCTCACTCAACAGCGTCTAGCACCCCCACTGACTAGTACAGTGAAGTCATCATTGTTCATGCATGTGCATTCCAGTCCATTCTCCTTGACTGCCAAGTTACATCGATGTCGCACAAACCAATCTTGTTATATTAACATTGGCTGGACTTTTTCTGGACAGACCTCGTATTTCTGTAGCTTTTGCCATGCATATATCAGCTTTCAAAAAATGACAGTGATGACAATGGGAATTATCCTTTTTGTAAAGGGTGTGAGGGATGTTGTAGGCTTCCCTAAATAAAAAATAAATAAAAAAATGATTCAGCCCCCTCCTTTTCTATTCAACTTTTAAATTTTTTAATGTAGTTTACAAGTCTTACAAAAGTTAAACATGTCGGCTCTTGGTTGCCATTTTAGCAGTCACAGATATTGAAAACAAAATAATGTTGTGTATCATGGCACCATTTATAGTTACAGAATGTATAGATCAATAGAAAATATGGGCAGGTATCTAAGAGGAGGGAAGGAGAGGGGTAGAAGGGACACAAAAAGAAAACTAGGGATGAGTGAACCTAGGGATCTTGTCTGTGGGCTTGAATCCTGTTCTATAAAAACCCAACCTGTTGAATAAATGTAAGCAGAGAGGTAGTTCATCTTTCACTCTTTTATTTTTGTTAAACAAGAATCTGGAAAAATTTTGCCTCTAACCACAGGTATGGAGCTTAATATGCTAAACAACAAGCTCAGTATTGCTCAGTCCCATCCACCATCAAAGGTGTCACTCAGATGCATTACCTAGCCCTCACTGACAGCGTCTACAACACATACCATGCAGTACTGTGTAGAGGGGTACAAGACCTGAGCTGTCGCTCAGAGTGGCTGGTAAGGTCTGGTAAATAGTTTTTATTGAGTGTCTTTGTCCCTATTTAAATTTATGTACCATGGAAATCTTATCAACTGCATGCACATAAGTTTGAAAAAGTCCCTACCAATTTTAGAACATCGAGATCACAAATACAGGTTCATCTGGATTATGTATTACGCCAGTGACTGTAAGTAGAATGCAGGTTCGCTTTCCTACATAGTTTCGTTTCCATGTTGGTTACCACTGAAGATGGCAGTTTTGTTGATATTGTAGCTCTTTTGTAGTGATTGCATCTGGTAGTAATTGCAACTTATTTTCCTCCCAGGTAAACAATGTTCAAGATTTTGCTTGGTTGTCTCAGCTGAGGCATCGCTGGGATGACAAACTGAAGCACTGCTTTGCCAACATATGTGATGCTCAGTTCCAGTATTCATATGAGTACTTAGGAAATACACCCAGGCTGGTCATTACACCTCTTACTGACAGGTGAGCTACTGTATTGAACTGGAAATGAAAGGTAGCCCTAGTATTCAAAGCTGGGCTTATTCAATAAATCAAAGCAAATTGCAATAATTTGCAGAATGCAGTCATTCATAGCTGCCTGCCAGATATCAGATTGCTGTAGCCAGACAAAAAAGGTGAATTTTGGTTGCTGGCTTTGGATTACTGTTTAAAGTGGAGTTTCCACCAAAAATACAATATATGGTAGCATTAATGTGCATATAATACCCTGAAAAAAAACATTTGGATAATTCTTTTTTTTTTTACTCACCTGGAAATACCTGTTGCTATGTGGTCCCGCGAAATCTGCCTTCTGAATCACCTCGGTTTGTGACGTCATCTCCCTCAGCTCCTCAGCGCGCTACTGCTCCTGGAAAATGTGTGTCATCATTTCCCATGATGCAGTGCGCTTCCCCTAGCGCTGGAATCGTGGGATTTCGAAACAGGAATGAAGATGTAGATGCAGGCTGACATTCATTTTTTAACAAACGGCAATGTTTTCTTCTGCTCTCCATTCAGGTTTCTTGATCTTCTGGCTTCATACACTGTTCTGCATTGTTGTTGTTCATTGCCATCACAACGGCGGGCACTTCCGCCGCCGCCGCCCGTTGTGATGGCAACCTGATTGGTTGACGGCACTGCGCTGAGAATGGGGCGGGACGGGCGGTCCGTGATGGTCACTGCTCGTCTTTGCTGTCCAAGAAATAAGTGCTTGTGGGCTTCACATGCCCACAAGCAAAATGAGAACTTCGGCAAATAAATTTTATAAGTCTCTTTGCACAATAACTCTGCAGATTGGTGGCAGATTTGTACATAGTAAGTGAACTTAGTTGTAAAACTGTATTCCATGATGAAAGAACATACTTAAAAAAATTGCACAATGTGGTTGGAACCCCGCTTTAAATAAACTGCTCTCACTACTATATGGTGCTATATCCTGGCCTGGCAGGGAAGGTAGGCACATGCAAAGGATAGCATTGTTGGACAGTAAATCAGATGTCTAATTCTAACAACATCCTTCTTTGCTAACCTCATACAGTATTGAACAGGTGCAGGGTAGGCAAAAAACAGTCTGCCAGTTTCCTAATAATGCACTATGCTGCATACATGAAAATATCAGCCTTTCAGCACATCTAAATCCCAAACTGTTTTTTTTTTATTTTTTTTATAGTAGTTCAAAACTACTTCTAAAACTTCACTTCTTGAAATAGAGATGCAAAAGAAAGAGGAAACCTTCTCAAACTGAGGGGACCTGTAGTTGTCTAAACTTTCCTCACTCTATCCAAAAGTGAAAAAAAAAAAAATGTTTTTGCCTTCAGATGTACTTTAAGGGCCCATTCACTCAGCAAAGAACAGCTCCTGCACTCTAAACCGCAGCAGTTTAGCATGTGTCAACTGCCCATTCCAGCTGGAGCAAGCTGGCAGTAGGGGGCAGTGTGATGCATGTTTCAGGCCATCACACAGCTCCACCTTTTTTTTTTGTACTAATTTTATCCTAAATGCACAAAAGTGACACTTCATTCATGTCACAGTACAGCATCACGGTGTGCATAGGAGTAGTAGTTCAAACTAGGAGCTCTTATTTGGAGTTTGTATTCAATATATTTCTGGTGACTCCTCCTATTTTTTTCTGTGACTCCTATTTTCCATAATTTTTGGTATTCGTACACATTAGGACCTTAAAGAGTTTTAATTTTTTGGTTATTACGACACTTCATTCATGTCACTGTACAGCAGCGCTGTGTGCTGCTATACAGTGACATGCGATCCTGTCCAGTGTGCTGTGATAAAATGCAGCATATGTCACTGCACCGCACCTCACTACACCACACCTCAGGGATATGTTGCATTGTGAATAGGACACATAGAAAATTATGGTTTTCTTGGTGTCCTAGCGGTGATCGACATTCTTCCAGTGCGGTAAAATGCAGGTCACCACACTATATGTGAAAAGGGAGTATTTGCAGGATGGGTATAAAGCATTGTCATTTCAACATGAACTTCTTTTCTTACCATCCAGTGTTTTGAGCTATTGTTGGATATTTCATGCAGTGTGGACTGCTCAGCATAATAAAAATTTTATTGCGTTTTTTTATGGTCACAAAACACACATTACAGTATAATTGTAAAAAAAAATAGGTTTAGGGTGAATGGTACAAAATTGAAATACTGAGAAAAAATTAAAAAAATAGAAAGCTTGTAATATGTGTAACCTTGGGTCACCATGCACATACCAATCTGACCATACAATCTTTGTACAATCGACTTTAGATCATTATTATGTTTTAAGAGGACCTACCTAATCTATTTAATCAACTTATATGCAATCAGGCAGACACTGGCATTATATAGTTGGTAATAGAGTTTGTACAAGATTGTATAGTGTCTGGCCAGCCTAACTTTGGAATATGCTTAATGTCATCTTATTCGTTAACTTTTTCATCATGCAACCTAAAGTTTTCAACCTTTAGGACTTTTTCACATCATGCCTGTTGTTTTAACACAACACTGCACATATACTGTATAATGTGAACAGAGCACATAGAAAACAATTGATTTCTATGTGCCCTGTTCACATCTTACATGTGCGGTGGTGTTCAGAAATGTGCAACTCAACAGACAAGGGGTGAACAAGCCCTTCAGAGGACTGGCACTGAATTGCAGAGTTGGTGAGTCTACAGGGCATAGCCCTGGATAGAAAATTAGTATTGCAGCTATAGCTGCATTTTTTATTTTTAAAGTTGGTAGGTGACTATTTTAAACAATGTTTTTATATAGTAGAGCTAGTTTTAAGGATTTCAAATATGTTCTACAATCTAGTTATAACAGGTGAGGCCATTTTTCATAAATCATCTAATTGATATTCCATTGCTAAAAAACTAAATGGAAATGTAATTTGTTACCATGTCTGATGTCTGAGAAATATTTTGCTGCCTGCTATAAACTGATATCCCTTATGTATGAGTTTCTGACACAGTCCCCAATTCTTGGTTTCCTTGCTTCTTGTTAGGTGTTACATAACTCTGACCCAGTCCCTCCACCTGACTATGAGTGGCGCTCCTGCAGGCCCAGCTGGAACAGGCAAAACCGAAACGACTAAAGACTTAGGGCGGGCGCTTGGGGTGATGGTATATGTATTCAACTGCTCTGAACAGATGGATTATAAAGTAAGTGAAATGGCAAATTCACAATCTGCGCTTCCTAAAACATTCCTTCTCACAGTGTGGCCTTATCGTAATTTGTCTTGTAGTCTGTAGGAAATATTTATAAAGGTCTGGCGCAGACAGGAGCCTGGGGATGCTTTGATGAATTTAACAGAATTGCAGTGGAAGTTCTGTCAGTGGTTGCCGTACAAGTGAAAAGTATTCAAGATGCCATTCGCAACAAGAAAAAGAGGCAAGTCGCACTTCTATCTAGAAATGATAACTTACATCAAATCAAAATGTAATCTTTTGCCAGGAACGCATTTCATGGCTTGTCCCTCTCCACCTGACAGATTTCTATTCCTCGGAGAAAACATCACATTGAAGCCATCAGTGGGAATATTTATCACGATGAATCCTGGCTATGCTGGCCGCACAGAACTGCCGGAGAATCTCAAGGCTCTTTTTAGGCAAGCAGCTGGAGCGCTATCGCCACCTACTGTTTCTTATACTTATATACTTATACTAGTTGCTTTTTTATATTCAATACTGAGAACATAATGGTTTCCAGGAAAGGCACTGTAATTGCAAAAACAAAAAAGTCAATTTTTTTTAAATCTTTCTATCTATCTATCTATCTATAAGATGTTCTTAAAAATGCCCCAAAATGCTTGTGTTGCAACGCCACCTAGAGTTGGTGGAACCTGCATAAGGAGCAGACACATAAAGAAACCTTATCTCTATAGTAAAATCTATTTGATTGTTGTAATTACATTAAAACACCATATAATATAAAAAAGCCTCAAAATGATAATTGTGAAAACCTCTAAAACATGGGCCTGCTGGTGTGCCTCATATATGGTCTAATACCTAGGCTGCCTGTGCTGGTAATTGGATAGTAAAAATATAGGGGGCGCTATAGCATATGTGATATTAGTACCCTACATAATCCTGCAACCTGTATTCTAAACAATATTGCACAATAACCAGAGATTATGAGAATAAACCATATGTGATTAATAGATAAAACTACTAAACACAGTGTCCATAGTTTAAATTGTTCATAATAATAAAATTCTTCAATATGTGCCAAAATCTGACATTCAAAGAGATCCTCATTTTCCATTAAGTGATCCATTCACATGAGCACATTGGGTGTGAAATAACGAAGTACAGTGGGAGATATTGGCACATATTGAAGAATTTGATTGTTATGGACACTTTAAACTATGGACACCGTGTTTAGTAGTTTTATTTATTAATCACATATGGTTTATGCTCATAATCTCTGGTTATTGTGTAGAATTGTTTAGAATACAGGGGGCAAGATTGGGTAGGGTACTAGTATCACATACTAGCGCCCCCTATATATTTACTATTTTGGGTGGCAGCTGGTTTGGTATTTATTGTAAGGGCTATTATACTTTTTCATCGACCATGTAGTCGGGCGCAGGGGTTTGCACATTTAAAAGGAGGAAACAACATAGATGACAAGATTGAATACAGGGGGGAGGAGGGGGTATTGCACTGGCTGCAGGATGTTTCACACTGTGACCAGAATCATAATTTTTTTTAAATCAGATAATAGGACAAAGTTAACATTTTAATACAGGAAAGTAACCAACAAGAACAATCCAATTACCAGTAATTGGGCCCAATTTGGACATTTTCACTTAGGGGTGTACTCACTTTTGTTGCCAGCGGTTTAGACATTAATGGTTGTGTGTTGAGTTATTTTGAGGGGACAGCAAATTTACACTGTTATACAAGCTGTACACTCACTACTTTACATTGTAGCAAAGGGTAATTTCTTCAAGATATAATAAAATATTTACAAAAATGTTAGGGGTGTACTCACTTTTGTGAGATACTGTATTTTCAAAACTTTAATAAATTAGAGATAATAAATAAAACAACATATAACACTTTTCATAGCTACTCACTACTCTTCTCACCATGGACAGCTTTTTTCTAAGCCCAGAATGAAGTGTATGTGACGCACCTGTTCTGAAGAAGTAGCGAATAGCCACAAAATGCTTTACAATGTGTTTTAATCTAACTAAAACAGTAAAATAGATTATACTTTGTGCATAAGATCTCTTTAATTGTCTCTTTAATTGTCTACTCCACATGCAATATCAAGCGATACCAGGCACCTGTGCAACATAAGCGTTTTGTGACCTTTTATTGCACATCTCTTATCCCACCAACCACTCCTGATACAGCCCACCCAGAGGGACTAAGGTCTGGTTCTCCCTATGCATTGAGTATGACCATCCACCTAAAATCTGCATGGAGACAGAGATATTCTCCACGTGCTTGATGACAGGTTGTATACCATTTTGATGGTTTACTGCAGGTAAGTAGAGGTAAGTAATATTATTTCATTTGTGGCTATGAAAAGCAGAGAAACTACACAATATAGGGCTCCCCTTTGTCTCTCCCACTCTCCACTTTTTCTGAGAATGACAACAGAGTGATTTTGATTGGTCAGTTGAGATCGCTCTGATCTGTCCTGGAAGCCTAAGGAAAGAAGTGGAAGAAGAGTGGGGCTTTCAAATACCCAAACTGATGGACCAACTGCATGAGTAGTGACAGGTAATCACCCGTGTAGGTCAGTTCAGTGGGGACCAGAGGGTGTGTAGGGTGTGTGTGTGTGTGTGTTCACCTTTTTATTGTTTTGTGAAAAGGTACATTTACAGTTTAAGCTATCTTTGAACCTCTAGTGTTGACAGCTGTTATTGCAGTGATAATCTTCAGCAATGGCCCCTGTGCATAAAATGCAGGCTGGTGTAGTTGGGAAGCAATAACTTTTGTGGGTTAATGCTTCAAAAAAAAAAGTGTAGCACCTACAGTACAGTTAAGTACCAGCAAAGATAGGATTGTGGCACTTTGTGTTCAGTTAGGTAAACTTTTTAAGTAGTTTTGTTTGTTGCAAGTAATTAGTAACTATGTTTTAAGTCCATAAAATGTGTCATGCTAAAATCATACATGAATATATTGAGCAGCATAGAATAGCAGAATTTCACATTATACTCATAGTGCCAATGATAATGATTTAAAAATAGAGCGATAATAATATTCATAGAGTAATGAGAGATTCTCATAAAAAAAGTGGATGCTGTGGGTGTTGAACTTCCCCATTCTATTATTAGAAGTTTACAGATGTTAATCTTCCATATAATAAATGGCAGGTACAAATATGGAAGACAAAATCCAATTATGAGTCTTTACTTGTGTCACTGTTCTGTGAAAGCTGTCATTCAATGCTCAGAGAGAAGTGTAATTATAACAGAGACAACAATAAATTGACTCGGCACCTAACAGACTGCACTCTACATTCCCATCACCAAAGACAGTTGGCAGAAACGCATATTAAATTTTACAAGTATAGAAAAAACAGAAAGGGTAAAATATTTAGGATCTTAATTCTTTTCTTCAGTAAAAATGATTCAGTAGTAACTAATTTACATTGGGACTGAGATACCATTGATGTCTTTGGTATGTATCGTCTTATAGGCCTTGTGCCATGGTGGTGCCAGACACGGAATTGATCTGTGAAATTATGCTGATCGCTGAAGGCTTCCTTGATGCCCGTCCACTGGCCAGAAAATTTATTACGCTGTACACGCTGTGCAAGGAGCTGCTTTCTAAACAGGTACGTCTTCATACTGTGATCTACAGATTTCCTGTTGTTGTCATCCTTGTTTGTACAGGTAATGTTGTCCTATGTTCTTCTATATGTATATAGTAAGATCCATCCGAGAAACCAAAGTTCTGGCCTTCACTTATAAAATAAGCCATATTTAAAATGAGAAAATATACTTATGCAGATAACTTCTTACAAAAAGAAATCTGAACATTTAAAGCTGAAGTTTAATCTGCTTATATTTTGCCTTCCCTGTATCTTTCTCCCCTCCCGCCCCCATCAACATAATACCATTTTCGATAAGGAGTATTCACTGCGCTTAGGCTCTAAAAAGCAGCTGACATAAATTGCTGGTAACAATATGTAGCGCACACACACCCCTCTTTACCTGCATTAACTTTGGCTCCTCGCAGGAAGGGAGAGGCACACCGCACCACAAGCCTGTACCCTCCTGTGTAAAGAGGTTGAGCGGTGTTAGTTTTGGGCCTTGTCTGCGGCCAGAGTCAAAGTCCTCCCGAGAATGATCTCACTTCTACCTTGGATAGATGCAAGTTCTTGCTTTCCCCAGGAATGTGAATGTCCACACTAGCTGAAAGTCCAGCTCAATATTTATTTCTCACAGGATAATAAACAGCCTCTTTGATAGCAGACAGGTTGGAACGAAGATACAGGACAGCTTAGATGTGGAGGAGGTCCAGGCACAAACGTAGCTTAACTCTTTAAGACATCCCTCCGGAGAGTTACCAGAGGCCCCCACCGTCACCACGACTCTGCGCTGGGTCTTCGAAAGGGGTTACCTCCCTGGCCTCCTCGTCCCAGATACGGGTCCCCTCGCAAGGCGGCACCCTGGGAGTCCTCGATCCCTAGCGGACCCCAGACGAAGGTGCTGGGCCCCCGGACCTTCAAAATAGTACCTAACCCCAGACTGAAGGTGTCTGGGATGGAACAGGAACTCCACATCCGGGCCTAGAGCACCCGGAGACGACCCTCACTCACCCCCAGGCCGAAGGTGCCTGGGCGTGGACCTCGAACGGAAGATGTCCGCCCCCTTTATACCCTCTCCCGACAGGCACAGCAGGTCCCCCGCCCCGCCGTACTACTGCCGAGAGGGGACACAAAAGGCACAGCCCTCTATCGGTGGTTCAAACCTGGCCCACGGCGACAGCGCCACCTGTAGGCCACAGGGAACTGTACACCAATACTATCCCCCGTGAACAGAAATGGTCCATAAACCCTAACAATCAGTGTGTCTGAGCCTAATTACCACTCAGACAATCCCGCTAAATTGAACACCCCGCTACAAATATAAATATGAAAAGAAAAAAAATATGCAGCACTAAAAGACAAATGAAACATAAAAATTCAAAGGTGCCCCCGGACACTGGTAGGTAAACAGCACGAGTTCATAAAAGTCCATATATCTTAGGGGTCACCCGAGGTGTATAGCCAGACAGACTGAGGTGAATAGTAGTAAATCCTCCATCGAACACCAACACACCGGGTCTCTTACCCCAAAATATGGACCGCTTTGTTATAGGTGGTCAAACAGTGATAATCCACAGGCTGGTCTCCTCTCCTCTAAGGCAATGTGAAAATGGATCAAGTATATCCCTCAAGGATGGTAAATCCACAGGTTTAATGCATCAAAATAAGAGCTGACAGCTCCTTATGGTGCAGTACATCAAACCAGTATAAAAGTTTATTCCAGATAAATCAGAATACTCACATTTAAAATGAATAAACCAAGTGTGTCATAAGGTAAAATGGACGGATGTTTCCAACCCACAAAATGGCCATGGTCTACGCGTGTAGCGACGTGACACTAGACCCCAGGCTCCACCCTACGCGTTTCATCCAATAGGAACGGCGTCATGGGCGTGGCTGGCAATCATCACCTCTAATTAAAAATATGATGTGATCTTCTTTGACTGGTGACCTGTAACTAGATATCTATATTCCTTTGACTGGTTCCCTGAACCATGCAACCATTAATGACCTCTTCAGACTCTTCACCTGTGAAAGCTGCAAGGCGGATAGTGGATTCTAAAACTGACAGTCAGATGAATGCAGAGCGGCAGCTGGCCAGTTGGGAGGAGGAAAGCTGTACAGCTGATCTTATGGTTCAGGGAACCAGTCAAAGGAATATAGACATGAAGATCTAGTTACAAGTAGATTGCCAGCCACGATGATCGCGATATCACCAACCACTTCTCCACCTCATCTAATTAGAGAAAGTAGATAATAACTCAATTTGAAAGACATTTTGTTCGCTAAAGTATTATGCATCATGAACAATTACTGTTTTGTTGTTTTAAAAATACACTTTTTTAAATCCTGAATTGCATCTCAGAGCTGCTGATCTCTTGTGGCCTAATTTTAGCGGCTTCCTGAATACATGCACAATTGTGGCACCGGAGGGGGGGAGGAATCTGATGAGCGTAAGTTACACTTTTGAGTGGAACTCCACTTTAAATAGAGTCTAAAATTTTCTTGGGCTCCCCCATACAATTTTGCTCTCCACCCCAACATACCAAAAAACACACACATAGACTTATCTCAAAAACCTTTATTAATGTAAACATGAAGAAGTGGCCCACACTCACTGATTGGTTTCTAGAAGTTACAGCACATCATTACCACTCACTGGTTGCTAGAGGTTACTGCAGTTAGCACAAGAGAATATCAGAGACTGAAGACATAGTACAGAGAGTGCAGGCCATGGCGTACTACAGGAGAGGGTCAGAGACAGCAGTCGTACTACAGGGGGCGGTCAGAGACTGCATGCGTAGTACAGGAGAGGGTTACAGACTGCAGGCATAGTACAGGAGCGTATGGCGGTGGGTGGTATGTGCAGGATCGTGGTATAGAGTGTATGGTGGTGGGTGGTATATGCAGGAGAAGAGTGCAGGGTGTATGGCACTGTGTGATGTGTGCAGGAGAGGGGTGCAGAGTTTATGGCGGTGGGTGGTATGTACAGACCTGATCAGAACACTACCCGCTAGACCAGGGGTCTTCAAACTTTCTAAACAAAGTGCCAGTTTACTGTCCTTTAGACTGTGGCCATTGGAAGTAGACAAGGTCCCGACGTCTGTGGGAAAAAACAATGCCCTATCGTTGGTGTCATTGGAGGAGTTGTGCCCCATCATTGGTGTTAGTGGGAGGAATTGGACCCCTTCTCAAATGCCATTGGAAAAAATTGTGTCCCATTAATGGTATCATTGGGCCCCATTGTTGGTGTCGTTGGCAGAAATTGTGCCCCATCGCTGGTGACATTGGGAGGAATTGTGTCCCATTGTTGGTGTCATTGGAAGAAATTGTGCCCTATCATTGGTGTCAATGGGAAGAATTATGCTCCATTATTCATTTTATTGGTAGGAATTGTGCCCGTTCATTGGTGTCAATGGGGGGTTTGTATCCCTTCACTGTTGTCAGTGGGGGGAAATCTGCCCCATTATTTGTATCAGTTGCATCTGGCCCCCAGGCCGCAGTTTGGAGACCACTGCACTAGACCGATGGGGAATGAATCCCCATCTGTCTGTTTTTGGCGGCCCAGAACGGATGCAGGTGGGTGTAAATGGACATTTGGGTCTGCCTGAAAAATGGACAGGTGGACCTAATTGGTCCACTGAAGTGAAAGGGGCCTAAGTCACAGCTCCACCCCCCAAATTAAAACCACTGATCAGTAGTCAGTGCTTCCGTCAGATCACATACCAATTACACAGCAGTTATTAATAGGTCTCACCTGGCTGACATTTTCCAGACTGGCGGCCACCCACCAAAGCATGGTAGTAGAAATCTCAGAAGTAATAGTTCCACGGCCAGCCTCACCATCCTCTTGATTTCAGTGCCCGGTCACTTAGGCCGGCTGCACCACCCGCTCTCCGTTTCCAGGGGGTCCGGCCAGGTGCAGGAGCTGAAGAAGCCACACCACCACTGCAGCACTTCAGAGCCACTGTGGGAAAGGAAGCAACAAAGCCAGAGGGAAATCTGCAGGTGGGTGAGCCAGGGTCTCCCTGAGCCGAAGTTGGAGATGGATTAGCAGCGGGCAGGACTTCTCTTAGCCAGCGGAGGTGCGGTGTGAACATAGGCCTCTCTGGGCACCCCAAAACTGACCCAGAAATCACCTCCCCCTACTTCCTTTGCATGTTAAGCCTCGTACACACGGTCGGACTTCCATCGGACTTTTCCATGGATTTTTGTCCGAACGGAGTTGGTTGGGAACACCCATAGCATACACACGCTCTGACTTTTCTGCAAACTTTCTTAAAACTTCTTACAACATCACGTGGTTTTTCTGCTCTTTTCTGCTCTTTACTGCCACCCTTTGGTCACCTTCTGCTATTGTTGGTTGATTTTAACATGATTTGTTTTGTCCATCGGACAAAAGTCCGATGGTTTTCTGTACACACGGTCGGACTTTGCTCCATCGGACTTTTGTTGGGCAAAAGTTTGTCCGTTTGCAGACCCAACTTTTGTCCGATGAAATCCAAAACCAAACGAAAAAAGTTTGTCCGATGGAGCGTACACACGGTCGGATTGTTGGTCCAACTTTCTCAAAACGAAGTTTGTTGGGCAAAAGTCCAACCGTGTGTACGGGGCTTAACATTACCTAAATCCACCAGATGGTGTGCAGGGGGCGCTGTGCCGACACTGGATCCGCTACTTTTGGAGAATACCAGGGAGCTCCACATGGGGCTGTGTGCGTAGATCCTTCCCGGAGCTGTGATTCCCTATTTGCTGGACTGTGCTGTACTGTACATTCCAAGTAGAGAGAGAGTGACAGGCACAGCCATCCACTGGATGTAAACCCAATACACTCAGTCTGCCCCTGCTCTGGTTCAGTGCCAAACTCCTGTTCGTGATCGAGCTGGATTTTCAGGATTCTGCCTGGGACAGGCTCAGTCTGGGATATCGGTCTGATTTCTGTGAATGTTCTGGCAATTTAGGACTGTTGGCAGCTATGCTTGCTTTTTGATCAACCCCTTGTCTTCACTTTACAGCAGGGCAGCCACTCAACACCAGACCCGGAAACCACACCAGTCACTGTAGTAGTGGTGCCTGCACAGTTATATTAATTAAAGCAGTATGAAACCCAAAAGCAAGCATTTCTTATATTGCAGCTTACCAATTCTTAGATGAGATGGCTGCAATAGATTTCTTCTTTTAGGCTTTCTTTCTTCTCTTTTCATCTGATGATTGAGCCAGTAAGTCTGTTGTTTTTCAAAAGAACAAATGCTCTTCCAGATGTGTCTGTTTTTACTTTTACACCAAAAGTCTCTGCCACAGACTTGAAGAACACGAATAGTCTCTGCCACAGACTTGAAGAACACGAACAGTCTAAGTACAGTCACACAGTACCAGTTTCTTTCAGCCGATTCGGAAATACTGTGAGGTAGATATGTAGGGATGCGTCCTCCAATTGAGTCTCCAGGCTCTTCCCGAGGCACCAGCCATTTTGCTTGGTCCTCTCCTGGGAAAAGTCCTCCCCTGGTTTCTTCAATTGCTCGGCTTCTTCCCGCAGGCAAGACAGCAAGGACCACCCCTGATTAGTAGGCCCCAGAAACTCCTGGGCCTACTTCCAGTAACGAGGCCTCGGGCCAGCCGGTCCCGAGGCAAGGAACTGCCACGACACACCTTAGGCCATGAGGGCCATCAGGTCAGAGTTTCCCGGAAAACGGTGTCTGTCCCTTAAGTACCCTCTCCCAGAATGCACAGCGGGGAGACCAATCCCACGGAGAGGTTTCTGGGCAAGAGGTACCCAATACATCCAGCCTGCTGCATTTCCGACCTTGACCTGTGGGGACAGCGACACCCACAGTCAAGTGGAAACAATGCGCAACACAGCTGGACTGGAACAGAAACCAGCAATTTACACAATTATTCTGAGCTAAACTACAGCTCAGACAACTAGATTTACAACTAGCGCTTACCCAATAGGAGCAGGGCGCTAAACAGAGATTAGACAAACCATTCAACACTGCCATGGGTGCTTACAATGATCAACATTTATTTATTCAGGTAAAACCTTTATCCTAAAAGGAAAAACATGTTTTTGGTAACTGATTATAAAGTGTTAGCTGGATTTTGGCTTCACTTTGTCAGTGTATCTAAATCTGCTAGTACATTTACCACCCCCCCTAGACTGACAATGCTGCTGTCTGCTGTGCCTCCTCTTCTCATTCATCCAGAGTAGGGTCACTCTAAAACAGGAAAAATAAAAAAAAGAAAATGAATGCACCCACTACATCTAATGATTGTTAAGCTGCAATATATAACATTTTTGGGTTTAATACCACTTTAAAGCCTGAATATTCAGCCTCTTACATAAGCCCAGTCATGACTAGTTCTCTTTAAACATAGTTAATGAAAAAAACTTTTCATTGGTGCTACAGTATATGTGCAATTAATTTCCTATTTCCAATTCTGTTATTCACACATTTTGCCCGCTATCGTTTTTTGGAGTAGATAATTTGTACTTTAAGGAAACCGCGTCATTAGCTACTAGTCAGAACATGTTCTCTTTAGAATTAGTTAGTGCTTTGTTTCTGTGTCATAGGTAATAAGCACCTTGTATTACAATACAATACAGACATTCCGACATAAGACAGGCAATTTATATTAAAATATACTATACCGTTTATTACAATGGCTGCCTTAAGGCATACAGATGACATGTATGCCATCTGCTAGCATATTATCGGTTTTCAATCTGTAACAATTACAGAATAATTAAACTTTCTCTTACAGTTTTAGGTAAAGGAAGGACAGACATTAGGAACACTTTCATGACTTGTTTGTAAAACATGGTTTTATATTTTTATTAATATATCAATTATTCATCAAGCTGATCATTTAATTTGCAATATTCCTGGGGAGAATGTGAAATATGAAAAAATGTACCGGTAATTATTAGCATACAGGCAATTCCTATCTTTTATAAAGAACAGTGTTTTTCAGAAGATATTTAATGCAGAAAAATGTGGGGTGGGGCAGAGGATGCTACTCCTCTTGGGCCCATAAAGTTATAGGGCCCCAACTGTGTCTGGTAAGAAGGGGGTTCTGGTCGGAGGGATTTTTAGTGGCAAAGTGTAATGACATCTTGTAGGTCAGCTCTGCGCAGGCCATTGGAAGCTGGTGAAATACCTTAGCCAACACTGCTAACTTTCTTTTGTTAGCAAGGTTTTTTCCTTGGCAGAACTTCCGGGACAAGGTCATCTATAGCCCAGGGTGAACATGTCAAATTGCACCCCCCCCTCATAATGTTTAAGCATTATGTGTCAGCAAAAATCCACCCCCCTCCCCCAAATGAGCTCCTCCCAATACAAATCCGCACCTACTGAAATCCCCTTCCCAGCACGAATCTTTGCCCCCCCCAACTCCCCCCTTAGCTCAAATCCTCTCATTTCCCATATGCCGTCAGCACAAATACACCCCCCCACCGAAAAAAATTCCCACCTCCTAGTACAAATCCTCTACCCCTCAAATTTCCCCTTTGAGCACAAATCCTCTCCCCTGCTCCAAATCCCCCCTCCCAGCATAAATTCTCCCCGATCCCCCATCTTAGCACAACTACCCCCCCCCTCAATCATCCCTGCTAGCACAAGTCCTCCCCCTCCAAAAAAAATTCCGCTCCTACCATAAATCCCCTCCCCCCTACCATATTACCTTTTTTAGCACAAACCCACCAAAACTCCCCCTCCTAGCACAAATCTTTCCCCTCCCAACAAAAAATACCCTCAAATCACTACTCCTCCTAGCACACCTCCCCAAATTTCCCCTCCTAGAACGATTCTTATCTCCTACCACCCCCCATATTCCCTCTCCCAACACAAATCCCTTCACCCCAACCTGTTTGTGGTGCCCCCCACCTCACATGATACCACAGTACCCAAAGCAACCGCCCCTCCTGCCCACCCCTTGTCCCTGCCCTGCTTGACAGCATGGCTGTCCCCTAAAGAAAACACTCTTTCTGGCTTTGTACAGCCCACATAGTACTTTAACCAGCCACATGCAGTTCACATAGCAATCTGCAGTAACATGCAGCTCTTATAGCATGCTCTCTGGCAATGTGCAGCTCTCAGGGTACTCTCTGGGGTACTCTCTCTGGAAAGGTACAGCTCTCAGTGTACTCTCTGGAAAGGTACAGCTCTCAGGGTACTCTCTGGGGTACTCTCTCTGGCAAGGTGCAGCTCTCAGGGTACTCTCTGGGGTACTCTCTCTGGAAAGGTACAGCTCTCAGGGTACTCTCTGGGTACTCTCTCTGGAAAGGTACAGCTCTCAGGGTATTCTCTGGGTACTCTCTCTGGATAGGTATAGCTCTCAAGGTACCGCCTCTAGTAAGGTCTCAGGGTACACTCACTGGTAAGGTATAGCTCTCATAATACTCTCTCTTGTAAGATGCAGCTCTCAATGTTCTCCCCTAAGTACTCTCTCTAGTAAGGTCCTGCTCTCAGAGTGCTTCCTGTAGTAAGGTGTGCCCCTCAAAGTATTCTCTTTGGTAAAGTCCAACTCTCAAAGTACTCTCTAGGCCAGGGGTCTCAAACCTGCGGCCCTCCAGCTGTTGCGGAACTACAAGTCCCATCATGCCTCTGCCTATGGGAGTCCTGCTTGTAACTGTTTAGCCTTGCAATGCCTCATGGGAATTGTAGTTCTGCAACAGCTGGAGGGCCACCAGTTTGAGACCCCTGCTCTAGGCTAATGAAAGACAAGAAAGAGGAAGTGGGCTGTATAGGGTATTTACTAGCAGAAGAAAAATGTGTTACTATTCAAAGTTAAAACAACAAGGGCAGAAGATTTAATAGATGGAAAGATGAAAAAATGGCTGAAGGTCCGCTTCAAACGGTTCATTTTGAGCTAAAGGAAAATCAATGAAGAGATTCACTGCATTTAAGAGTCTAATTCATGAGTAATAATTGTTTCCTCAGCGAGGATGCACTAATCACTTATTAGGCTTTAAAATGGTCAATTAAATGAGTCATATTGTTGCGTTAATTAACTCCTGCTCAATAAAGAGTCATAAACCACTTAAGGTACCACTGGGCCACATTATCCAAATCTGTAATTTAAATGCACATTTTAATTTTTGAGCCTGGATCATGGTGTGATCAGCTTATCATTAGGGCATGCCTAACTATAAGGCTTACTACAATAGTTACACAAAATATTGCATTCCTAAAGTTTGTTACTGGTAATAGTTAGAAAAAAACCTTGAAGTTCATGTAGTGCATACATCTACCTACCCAGAGCTTTAATCTCTGCTCTGTGCACAGTTGTTCTTGTTGCTGGTACGCCGGTTTTCTCGGAACACCAATTGTTGATCCGGATGAATATGCTGACTAGGTTTTACCCAGCATGCGTTCCTTCCAAGGCAGAGGCAAAATGCAGGATCTTGCAGAATGGAGACTGGAAGTGTGTGCATATAGCCAGTTCTGGCTGTACACATTGGATGTTGTTTAAATTTTATCAATCAGATTAGGAAAACCTACCAGTAGTTGTGCAGTGTGAGGGCCTACCTAATTGGATATAATTGGGAAGGATTGCTTAGGTAGGTCATCACAGTACATGGTTGTCGTTATGGTAGATTGAAGCTGAAGAAAAATTTCATTGTGTGTGGCCAGTTTACAGTAAAAGAAAACTGAGTAGCTCTCGGTGGCCCTGACCTATAATGCACTTGTGCCTACACCATTGACATTAGGAATGAGCATGTTTGTATTTACTGTGTAAGTCAGGTTGAAGCTCCTGGTGTTGTGTACACTGCAAAAAAAATAAAAAATAAAATGCAACAGGACTTTTTTTTTCATGCACTGATTTGCAATACAATCATTTTGAGTGTACTGGTCATTTTTTAATACTGTGTAGAACGTCAAACACCAACTGCCAGTGCAAAGTATGACTTGGAGATGCCGCACTACTAAGCATCCTTTGTACTAGATCAATGGATGGAAAGCGGCCTCAGCCTAGGTTCCACCAAGGCCACGCCACCTGGCATTTTTCACCCCGCCCACAGAGCTTAGTCATAGAGACTAGGATGGACACTTCAGACACCTGCACCTGAGAGTAGTGGGTCACCAGAGCGGGTTGGATGGGCGCTTGGAACAGCACTCTAATATACTAACATAGAACCAACTGCCAGTACTTTTCTCAAGCTCTATTGGAGTCACTTAACACAGGGAACTCTATTATGCAAAATACAGCTTAAATCCAAAAAACAAAGCGAAACTCGATTCCTTCCAGGAATCATAACCTATATTGGTTCACCAACATTATGGGCATTTGCATAAGGCAACATAAGTTCCTAAGATGGAAGGGGTCATTCTACATGCAGTAGAATAATTGTCTCCACAGTAATCCCTTTTGCTCCATATACACAAAAGAAAATACATATTTAAAGTGATACTAAATTCACACTGTTTAATTTACAGTATTTCTTCTTTTTATGTATGTGGATGATGGCACTGTCAATATTTTAGTTTTAAAAAAAATCAAAGTACCTTTTTTTCCTAATCGATATACAGCTTTCACATGACCCAGCTCTTTCCCAGTCTATCTGTAGGGAAACAGTGACAGGAGGCGCTTCTAGTCTCTGCTACTGGTCACGTTTAACGATCTCCCATCCTGGGCGGGCGTCATATGACGTCCTGGGCTTCCCGGCCGTCTAGGGGGCGCACGCCCGCCACGTTGCTCGGGAACCGGTGCACATGCCCGCGATTGCCCGTGAACACAGCAGGACCGTGGATCTGTGTGTGTAAACACACAGATCCATGTCCTTTCAGGTGAGAGGAGACCGATGGTGTGTTCTTAGTACAGAGAAACACTGATCGGTCTCCTCCCCTTGTGAGTCCCCGCCCCCTACAGTTAGAATCACTTCCTAGGAAACATAATAAACCCCTTGATCGCCCTCTAGTGTTAACCCCTACCCTGCCAGTCACAATTACACAGTAATCAAAGGATTTTTATAGCACTGATAGCTGTATAAATGTGAATGGTCCCAAAAATGTGTCAAAATTGTCCGAAATGACCGTCACAATGTCAGTCATGATAAAAATCGCAGATCGCCCCTATTACTAGTAAAAAGAAAAAAATGCCATAAATCTATCCCCTATTTTGTAGACGCTATAACTTTTGTGCAAACCAATCAATATACGCTTATTGCAATTTTTTTTACCAATAATCTGTAGAAGAATACATATCGGCCTAAACTGAGGACATTTTTTTTTTTTTTTTTAAGAATGGGATATTATAGCAAAAAGTAAAAAATATTGTGTTTTTTTTTTTTTTCAAAAATTGTCGCTGTTCTTTTGTTTATATCGCAAAAAATAAAAACTGCAGAGAAAGCTATTTGTGGGGGGAAAAAAAACCAAAAAATTTAGTTTGGGTACAACGTCGCATGACTGCGCAATTCTCATTCAAAGTGCGGCAGAGCTGAAAACTAAAAATTGGTCTGGGCAGGAAGGGGGTGAAAATGCCCTATATTGAAGTGGTTAAACTAAAAAAAAAAAAAAAAAATGAAAAATAAAAAAGAACACCCTTTGGGATACAGAATGAAAATTATTAATGCCAATAAACTGTTTTAAATTGTCATTTGAAATTAAATCTTCATTATTTTTTAGCAATAATATGTTGTGAGCATTTTTTTGCTAGTCACAGGCTGTGCCATGCCCCTCCAGTCCGTGTCTTAGAATATCAGAGAGGTGAAGCCTCCATCATTCAAGATGCAAAATCTCACCTCCATTTGTCTAGCTGGTTAGTGGGCATGGAGGAAGAGGGGAGGGAGTCACAGTCGCAGGGCTGCTCAGATGTGATAGGGAGGAAATGCTCAGGGTAGAATATACATTGAAAACTGAGCATGTGCACTAGCTGCCAAAACTGCTCTGCAAAATCCCCAACTGCAGTGGGGACATGGACAGGAGGGGGAGACACAGAACAGCAGGATCAACCAGGTTTTTTGCAGAATACAGAACATTAATAATAGTGACTGAGTATGAACAGCATGTAATACAGCATTTATTGACAGTTTTGAATGATGTGAGTTTATTGACACTTTATTGCATTTTTTGTTGCTAACCAGTTGAACAATTTATTTTACAAAATTAAAATAATTTAGAGCGTTAATTTTACAGGATCACTACGACTGGGGCCTACGAGCAGTAAAATCTGTCCTTGTAGTGGCAGGTTCTCTTAAACGAGGAGACAGCATCCGACCAGAAAACCAGGTACAGTATATGTAAAAAAATACAAATCATTTTTTTTTTTTTTTTTAATGCTTAGAAATAATAATAATTATTATTTTTGGCAAACACACTGTTGCACTTAGGTTTAATTTTTACTTGTTGACTGTATAAGCAGATTTTAGTTTGACCTTGCCTCTTATGCTTTTGATTTTGGTTTTTCTACAGTTATTTAAATGTTTGGGTCCCCATTAACAAATCTGGAGCCTCTTCTGGAGTACACATACATGTACATTTCCCAGTAGTTGTTAAAATTAGAAGCCTTTAAATTAATTTGTCTTTGTGGTGAAGTTTCATAATTTCACTGGTGCTTGTCAGTTTATTTTGGGTAAAACGGAATCCCCAGGAAATTGAATAAATGGATATACAGTATGTACATAAGCCTTCAAGTTAATCTACTCAGTACATACATATCACTATAGTAAGAAAGAAAAAAAGATAAAATCTGTACACTTTTACTTATTTTTTATTAAGTTAGTGATTATGCAATCTTCATTTGTAAATGTACCTATAAATATGTAGTGTCAGAACCTGCCTGACTCAACATTGCCGGGAAATCTCCCCCTGCACCTCCGGCTGGCAGCTAACTATATAGTGGAGGGGGGCGGGAGGGGGCGATCGGAAGCTCTGTGATGTCTGCGGGATGTCCCATTCAGAATACTGGCTAGCAGTTCACTTCCCAAGTGTCAGTGTATACAGTGGAGAGGGGAGGGGCCTCAGACCCAGGCAGGTATTGGTAAGAGTGTACAAGCAGAGCCGACTCGCTTGTGCACTGAATCTGGTGCCTTCCCGGGTCAGAGGCCCCTCTCCACTGTATACACTGACACTTGGGAAGTGACCTGATAGCCAGTTTTCTGAATGGAACATCCTGCTGGCATCACAAAGCTTTTGATCACCCCCTCCCGCGCCCCTCCACTGTATACACTGGCACTCAGGAAGAGAACTACTAGCCAGATGGGACATCCCACGGACATCACAGGGAACATTTATTCGGGATGAGGTGCCAGATCTATTGAGGACACTAGAGCCACATTCCACTACATGAACTGTTTTAAGACTGTTGTAGATATAAAATAAGATCAACAAAATATTTACAAAGCAGTCTATCTTCATAATGAAAAATAACCATTGCCACCTCGTCGAGAAAAATGAAATTTTTCCCATTCGACGAGAAAAACGATCGTCTGTGGGCTTTCTGACGTTTTTTTCGACGAGAAAAACGTCATTAAACACGACGAGAAAAATTAGAACATGTCCCATAGGGAAACACTGCCGCGGAGCCCACACACGGTCGTTTTTTTCGACCAAAAAAAAATGACATTTAAAACGGCCGTGTGTGGGGGGAACAAGCTGTTCCTCGTTTTTCACGTCGATTTTCTCGACGGTGTTTTCACCGTCGAAAAAATTGATCGTGTGTACGCGGCATAAGAGTAATCAAAATTATTTCCCTGTTCTCTCACTCTTCTTATAAATTCTAATTAGAGTTGTTCCTTTGTTTTCATATGAACGGTAAAATTATACTTTGAATTAGTCGTGTAGTAACTTAACAGGTAATAGTTTGTCTACCCAAAACCAATATTTTAGTTATGGGTGGATGTGTCAGGTTGAAACTCCCACAGCTTTCTTGTATTTCTCAATGGCTCCTCTTACATTTGATGTTCTTCTCACCCTTCTTCTCATCTTTTTTTAAATATGACTGAAAATGTAGCAGGAGCTTTATTAAGCTGGCTGCTGTAGCATAAGAAGTGAGAATCCAAGAAGTGAGAAGAGCTGTTAACTGAGTAAAGCTGTTTTACAGCTGGAGAACCTGAGAGATATAGGACACAAATAGGTGAAGAAGGCTTACAACATCCACTCATAACATCATTTTTGAGGGGACTAACACTTTGAAGCTTTATAAACAACAACTGTCATATTTCATTTGCAAAGTGACTTAGAACATATCGTGTGTATCTCCCAATTCTTTCATATAGGTACTCATGCGAGCTTTACGAGACTTCAATTTACCTAAGATAGTAACAGATGATGTCCCGATTTTCATGGGCCTGATCAGTGACCTGTTTCCAGCTCTGGATGTGCCGAGGAAGAGGGACCTTCAGTTTGAACAGATGGTTAAGCAGTCTACGCTGGAGCTCCACTTGCAGCCTGAGGAGAGCTTTATTCTCAAAGTAAAAACAAAAATCAATTTATTTTTAATTACTTTCCATTAAAATAACTGCACTCATGATGCAGTAAACCTGAAGGTTAACTTTTATGGCTTATTTTTCAAAATGATTAAAGATGCTAACCCACAGTTGCTTTAAAGTTCTGGAAGTATATGTCCTTATTATGAGATGCTATGGGAGAAAAAAAAACTACTGCAACACCAAATAGGCCTATTGTGAAAGCATACTCTGACATTTCACTAGCTGGTTTAGCTTCACAACTACTGCTATTGTTCATGTGTATTAATGCTAAGTAGAAATATCTAGGCTATGTTTCTTTTTGTGGTTATTTCAAGGGACAGTCTTTCCAACATATAGTAACCATTAAATATGTTGACATAATCCTTTCAGCAAATATAAGTATGCTTATAACATTAAATAGCACACAAAAAGAAGAATTTGGCTTTTGAGTTTTCTTGCAAGAATGGAGGTTGTCGTGTGACCAAAAAAAGAGTCACCAGGTCATTATCAAAGCCTAGATCCAAACAGATTAGGAAGAGGATTGCTAATATTAATTTTTAAAACGGTACCTAATCCCTTAAGTCTAATTTATGTTGTCAGTTTTCATATGAACAGTTTATTATTTACAGTATATTTGCTAATAAATAAGTTATTCCTAAGTGACCAACAATTTATAGCACCCATTCTCTAGCAGCCTGTTTAATTACATAATGCCCATTCCTTGATAGACAGAAAACGATGGCGCCTACTGTTTGGTGTCCAGTAGCGGTAGAGATACATAGTACCACTTTTGTAGCGTCTAGTGATGCAAAGCATAACCTCATCTTTGTTTCAGAGGTCCTGTGGGACAGTATAACCTGCAGAAAAAAGTAGATTACTATTCTCACATACAACAGCAGGCTGGCTTTCGGCTCGGTTTACATATTTGCCAATTGGATTTGTTTTTAACCGCATAACGATTTACATAACATGTGAATCTGAAAAGCTTTCAATGGAGCTAGTTCACACATGTCCAGGACATCCGCAGTCCATTTCTAAAAAGGGTCTTGTGTGATTTTCTGGTCCAGTTAAGGTGCGAAGTCAAGTAAAAATTTGCACCTGAATCGCACCTGAACCGGTGAACAAAACATGTGAACCCAGCCTTCCTGTGGCCTGAATCCCATTGAACACTGCTCTAATCAAGATCACTCACTGCATGTCAGAAAACTGCGCTGCTGTTTGTGTGTGAGAATAATAGTCCCGACTACTCTAGTGCTGCCAGCACAGGGATTTTCTTAACTCTTGCTGTAGCACTAAGCAAATAAAAAGTTACAAAAAATGCATATTCATTATTTATGCCGTGTGACTGAATTATAGTAATAAAATTAGAAGGGTTTCATTGGACTTTAAATGCAGCATAACATACCTATCCTGATCAGATGCTAATTAAAATTCTTGTCCATGTCATGATGGATCATTTAGTTCTAATATACACAATGACTGTCAGAATTACAGAACGATAACATAATGCTTATAAACATATTTCCCAGCTTGGGTAAATGTATTAAATACATAGAAATAGCAGACTGTTTTTGTAACAGTTTTTTTTTTAATACAGGTTGTACAGCTGGAAGAGCTGCTTGCTGTTCGTCACTCAGTCTTTGTGGTCGGAAATGCAGGAACAGGGAAAAGTAAGGTATGCTACATGCACTTGAGAAGAGTCTTGCCATAATGCACCTTCGGCCTCTGACACTATTTAGGCCAGCTTTTCGCAACCTTTTATAACATGGGGGAACCCTTCAAATTATTTTCTGGGCTTGGAGAACCTTTGCTCGAAATTCAGCCAGGCCTTGCTGAATTTCTATCCATGCATGGCTGGCTTAACAATGCTGCTGTCTGCTGAGCCCCTTTGCGCCTTCATACAGAGTGGGGGCATTGTAATACAGGTGGTATGTTACTGGCCGGATCGCCAGGTGAAAACAACAGGGAAAAAAAGCCAAAAAAATCAAAAAACTGATACATCTAAGGATTGGTAAGCTGCAATTTATCAATTTTTTTGGTTTTGGGTTTAATACTGTTTTACTTTGTGAAGATCCCCAAACATTTACTTGAATTCTGTGACACATATGTACTATACCTTGTGACTGAGCACGGCTGTGTCACACATTTCACAGGGCCTTCCTTCTGTACTACTGAAGTGCCAAGAGGAGGAGTTTCAGGATATGCAGTCCTTAAAAAATGAAAGTAAACAGCAGAGGAGAAGATGCAAAGTATGCTGAGAATCCAAGAAGTTGTGGAAAGAGATGACCAGCAGACAGGCAGCATTCACAACATGAAAGAAACTGTTTGTGATTGTAAAGTCTCGTTTTTATAAAAAAAAATCTCTAAAAATAACAAACCTATTTATACTTTCCTGTTCTGTGCAGTGGTTTTGCACAGTGCAGCCCAGATCCTCCTCTTCTCGGGTCCCTCTTTGGCTCTCCTGGCCCCTCCCTTGTTGAGTGCCCCCACAGCAAACAGCTTGCTATGAGGGCACCCAAGCCAAGTCACAGCTCCGGTGTCCATTCAGACACGCCCCTCTCTCTCTCCTGAGAGAGGAGATGATTTTATTGACTTTGATTGACAGCAGCGGGAGCCAATGACGCCTCTGCTGTGTCTCAGGCAATCAGGAGGAAGAGTACCGGATGGCCGAGGCACTTGTGGACATCTCTGGATAGAGATGGGGCTTAGGTAAGTATTGAGGGGGGCTGCTGCATTAAGATAAAAACCTTCAGACTTTTCAAACAGTTTAACCACTTCCCGCCCGGCCTATAGCAGAATGACGACCGGGCGGTGGTTTAGTTATCCTGACTGGGAGTCATATGACGTCCAGCAGGATAACAGCTGCCGCACGCCCGTGGGGGCGCGCATCGCGGCGATCTGTGTTGCGGTGTGTCAGTCTGACACACCGCTACACTGATCTTGGTAAAGAGCCTCTGACGGAGGCTCTTTACCACGTGATCAGCCGCGTCCAATCATGGCTGATCACGATGTAAACAGGAAGAGTCGTTGATCGGTTTTCCTCACTCGCGTCTGACAGACGCGAGTAGAGGCGAGCTGATCGGCTGCTCTCCTGACAGGGGAGGTCTGCCCAGGACTACCAGGATGCCGCAAGGGACCACCAGAGAAGGCTACCACACTGGACCACCAGGTAAGCCACCCTAGATCACCAAGGAGCTGCCAATCAGTGGCAAACAAAAATGCCTGCCAGTGCCACCAGTGCAGTTTATCAGTGCCAGCCATCAATGCCCAGCAGTGCCGTCTATCAGTGCAGCTTTTCAGTGCCCATCAGTGTCGCCTATCAGTGCCACCTATGAGTGCCCATCAGTGCCGCCTATCAAAGCCCATCAGTGCTGCATATCAGTGTCACCCACCAGTGCCGCCTATCAGTGCCCATCGTCAGTGCCACCTCATAGGTGCTACCTCATAGGTGCCACCTCATCTGTGCCCCCTTATCAGTGCCCATCAGTGAAGGAGGAAATTTACTTATTTACTAAATTTTATAACAGAAACAACGAAAAACTTTTTTTTTCTCCAAATTTTTGGTCTTTTTTTATTCGTTTAGCAAAAAATAAAAACCGCAGAGGTGATCAAATACCACCAAAAGAAAGCTCTATTTGTTGGAACAAAATGATAAAAATTTAGTTTGGGTACAGTGTAGAATGACCGTGCAATTGTCATTTAAAAGGTGACAGCGTTGAAAGCTAAAAATTGGCTTGGGCAGGAAGGGTGGGAAGTGTCTGGTATTTAAGTGGTTAAGTAACCTTATATTTGGTTGTCAAATATAACTATTATTCTTATTGTTATTACAATACTGATATTATAAAATGAAAGTGTATTCTGTGGTCATCACTCCTTTAACTAGCAAATAATATGGGAAGATGACAGCACCAGAGCTTTCACCTTAAAATACGTGGTCAACGTTGGCACTTTTATATATTTCTCATGACAGGTTCTCTTTCTTATAGCTCTGCCATTGCCAGTGAGAATTAATGATAATGAAAGTTAATAGAAATCCATAATGCAGCCATGTATGAGAATAACATCTACCTAAACAACCACCATTGTTTTACACAGGTTTCCCTATTCAACATATTTCATAAATATCTGTCACAATATAAGCTCTTTTTTTCGGGCGTCAGGACGTAAGTGGTTAAACAGTTGTCATTATGATGGTTGTTAAAAATAAATGTTATTAAAATTGCTTAGATTTTCCATGCAAGCGAACAATTACAATTTATATCTTAAGCTATTTTAATTTCAGATAAATTGACCCTGAAAAAAAGTGTTAAAAAAAACGAACCTGCAATTTGTGACTTCATTCGAGATCTGGCTTTGTGACAGTTATTTGTATAATTTCTTTTCTTGCACATATACAATACTTCTGCACTTATTCTCTTTCATCACAACTAATTACACTACAGTCAGTATACTTAATTGCTTCCATTCTACTCTGAACGTCTTGGTAATTACTGATCCTTTATATCAGGAAACTAATCGGAAATGAATGCAATGCACAGGAAAAATATCACACCGCATAGACCTATACGTATGAAAATTTATTTGTGAGTAGAGATAAAATAGGCTCTCTTTACAGGTATTGAGGACTTTAAACCGAACCTATATAAACCGAAAACAGAAGCCAGTATGGAATGATTTGAACCCCAAAGCTGTGACCACCGATGAACTCTTTGGCTTTATCCACCCTAGCACAAGAGAGTGGAAAGATGGTACTTATATGTATTACTGTGTCTGGCGATAGGGATCAATTTTGCACATAACATATCTAATTGGCTTATAGATGGGCCTGTTTTACTGTATTTGACAGAATGATTCATTCTCCATGACACTGAAATTATTGTAATAGATCAATAACACTATAGATGCTGCGATTGTTCTGTGCAGCAGTTAATGTGTTGTCATTGCTGATAGAAAGTTCCACTTGCCCTAGCAGAGTTTCAAGACACATACACATCCTAATAAATAATCTTTTGAACAGATTTTTTTTTAAAGTATATCTAAAGCCCAAACGCATTTTCTTATTTTTGATAGAGTAGAGAATGGTTAAAATCCCAGTCGGGTTTTTGTTTGCCATCTGTGTCCCTTTAGGGAGATCTTCCTTCACTTCCTTTCCTGTAGACATAACATGCACAGCAGTTGTCACTGTAACAAGTATCCCCCTTGGAAGATCTTACCCTTATTTCAATTTTAGAGACAACTCCAAAATGTAAGATTTTCCCTTACTTTCAGTCCCAGGGGCAGTGGTCTTCAAGACGTAGAGAGGATGGATCTTCCTTATGGGGGACACAGCCAATCATTAAAACCTGACAGGGATTCTAACCCCGGCTACTCTAACCAAAACCAAAAAAATTGTATTGGTCGCAGGATGTTTTTTTTTTTTTAATAAAGAAGTTGTCATCTCTATTTGCTGCATGGTAGCCCATACATGATCACCCTTAATTGTCAACTGTACCCCAAACTGAATGCCCATGGTTACTGGAGATATGTATCATGTACATATAGGGATTGGTTTACTAAAGGAAAACAGACTGTGCACTCTGCAAGTGCAGTTACTCCAGAGCTTAGTAAATGAGATGAAGGTCCACTTTGCAAAAAATACCCAATCACTTGCAGGGGAAAAAATAGGATTTTTAATAACAGCTTACCTGTAAAATCCTTTTCTTGGAGTACATCACGGGACACAGAGGCTTAATCATTACATAATGGGTTATATCTCACCTTCAGGTGCTGGACACTAGTGTAATCAATTAGACAGGAAGTTTCCTCCCTATATAACCCCTGGGAGATCCTCAGTTTTGTAGCAAAGCAATAGGTGTCCCCATATCCCCAAATAAGAGGGGCGGGATCTCTGTGTCCCGTGATGTACTCCAAGAAAGGGATTTTACAGGTAAGCTGTTATTAAAAATCCTATTTTCTTTTTCGTACATCACAGGACACAGAGGCTTAATCATTACATAATGGGACGTCCCAGAGCAATTCTCAACTTGAAGGGAGGGAGACACAAATAACGCAGCCTGCGGCATCCTCTATCCGTCTTACAATCACCTGATAAACATTAGTGAACGTAAGCACCGACGACCAAGTTGCGGCCTAGCAAATCTGAGGTCATAAAGGCTTGGTAATGCACCACACATGAAGCGCTTACTGTTCTGGTAGAGTGAATTCTAAAAGAAACAGGGGGAACCCTCTCTTTAACCACAAGCCTGAATAATAGCCTAATGAATCAACATTGAAACAGTTGATTTAGACCCTGCCTGCCCTTTCCGGGGCCTCCTGGTAGCGCGACAAACATCAGTTTTCCGTATCTGAGCAACCGCTTCAGATAGGCCTTGACTGCTCTCACTATAACGAGAGAGTAACCATTCTAATAGCTGATTAGAACGCTGCCTACTCATTTCTAGGGTCTTCTGGCAGCATAACAAAACGTCAGTTTCCTGTATCTGAAACTTTCAGATAGACCTCAACTATTCTCATCTATATTTAGAGAAAAGTAACCAAGTTTCTGGAAAAAAAGGGGGAAGCAAGAAGTGTTTTGAATAAAAAGAGAGAACTAGATCCTTTTGGGAAACAGGCTGGGTAAGGATTCAACATCACCCTAATAAATAAGTATGGCTCTATACAAAGAAAGTTGCCAATACTGAAATTCTCTTGCGGAGGCTACCGCAACCAAGAACACCAATTCCCTTGAAGGAGGATGAAGGGAAATATGATGCATCAGCCCAAGGAGCTGCCCCTGCAAGCCGACTTAAATCCCCCCGGGCACAAGGGCGAACTAACTGGCAGACTTATACGCGTTACCTCTTGTAGAAAGGCCCGGATCAAAGAGTGCGAAACAAGCCACCTTAAAAACACTGACATGGTCGAGATTCGACCCTTGATGGAAATTAAGGATGGCTCCATCCCTTTCCCTATTGTAGGAAGGTAAGAATTCTACCTGTGACATACTTCCGAGGGTGTCATCCCTTGGTTTCACACCAGGAATATGGGCCTTCCAGATTCTATAATACATGGTCCTGGAGGCCCGCTCTCCTGTATGAATCAGGGTAATCGTCCCTGATTCTGAAGCTGCAATCTTCAAGAATGGGGCCTAAACCAAGTAAACCATTAATTCCCATGTTTGCAAGACAGGATGGAATACCGGCCCTTGAAGTAGGTCTGGACAAGATGTAAGGGACCCTGGGTCCTCTACTACCACCCTTGCGATCCCTGCACAGTAAGGTCGTCTGGGTCATGCCGGAATTATTAGGCCGGCTTCCATTCCCCTCTGATGTAGCATAGAGGCCGCGGTAGTCTCAGCACTGGGGAAAGATAATGCATAAACCAGTGACAACTGGTCTCACGGGGTTATTAATGCATCTTGTCTCCTATGCAAGTGGATCATTTGTCCTAGACATAAAGCTGTCCAACTTCTTGTTGAAACTGGACGCCTATAAATCTTTTGCCCGGGGTACCCCTTCTCTGGCTTCTGATCAGAAAAAGGATTGGGGGAGTAGAGGCCATACACCCGGGAATAATTGTTGACGGTTCCAGAGAACCGCCGGCCAATTCTCCATTTCATGAAATGAAGACTGACGACAGGCAAGGAACAAGCTCCTCTGCCCAAGCCAGAACATGGCTCACTTCTTTCTGGCTGCGTGACTTCTAGTATCTCTTTAGTAAACAAAGTCAACCACTGATGTGGCATTGTCGGATTGTACTCTGACAGAACAAACCTGCAACCTAAACGCCCAGGCGATTAAGATAAACATGCCATCCGAAGCTTTCAAACCTTAACGGCTAGAAAGTTGACGGACAAGGCTCTCTTGGAACTAGACCATCTTCCCTGGGTGGTCTCTTCCAGGACTGGTCTCCATCCCTAGAGGCCAGCCTTTGTAACCACTACCTCTCAGGTAACTGGCATGAGGGATTTTACTTTCTGCCAAACCTTATGGTTAAGAATTACCAACTGAGATTCCAGCGTATCCGTGGGATCAGACCCTTTGGATAATGCCAGTTTAGGATCAAGCAGCCTTGAAACTGAGCATAGGGAATCTCTTTTAATGAAGCCACCATCCCTATTACCTTAAGCAAAAGGTGAATGTAAGGAACTCTTCCTTGCCTTGACCACATAGCTTTCTTATAGCGCTGACTTTGTCTGAAGCAAGAAAAAAACTCTCCTTTCTTTGGGCTGTGTCCCAAACGCTCCAAGCTCCTTATCAAACGTACGAATGTACCCTTAGACTGGGATCCTAACCCAGGAGTTCCAGATACTTGACCATGCTGGACACACTTGGGTCCAGCCATGCTACTGACTGATCTATCAGCAGCAGATTGCCTCGGTATGCCATTCCTGCTATAACCTGGGCCTTTAGTCCTGCTAGAGGCGGGCTCTAGCACCTTGTAAACCCGGGCACAGTGGCTAACCCAAAGAGTGAAACCACCAACCGGAAGAGGTGCTGTCCCCCTGCGAAACACAGACAACCTCCTGCAGTCTCATTTAAATAAACACAAATGGCTCCCCATATGTGTAAGTGGCAAGTGTTGAAGCTAAATGCTTCCATGGAAGCGTGCATTCATGGAAGCATGAACTTTGTACAATAATGTTTTAAGCAAAAAACATAAAAAGTGTGTACTGTATATACATGTATATACTGTGTGTGTGTATATACAGTGGGGATCGAAAGTTTGGGCACCCCAGGTAAAAATGTGTATTAATGTGCATAACAAAGCCAGGGAAAGATGTAAAAATCTCCACATGGCATCAAATTACAGATTAGACATTCTTATAATATGTAAAAAAAGTTAGATTTTATTTCCATCATTTACACTTTCAAAATTACAGAAAACAAAAAAATGGCGTCTGCAAAAGTTTGGCCACCCTGCAGAGTTAATATCTTGTACTGCCCCCTTTGGCAAGTATCACAGCTCCTAAACGCTTTTTGTAGCCAGCCAAGAGTCTTTCAATTCTTGTTTGAGGTATCTTTGCCAATTCTTCCTTACACAAGTCTTCCAGTTCTTTGAGATTTCTGGGCTGTCTGTCACGCACTGCTCTTTTAAGGTCTATCCATAGGTTTTCAATAATGTTGAGGTCAGGAGATTGTGAAGGCCATGGCAAAACCTTCAGTTTACGCCTCTTGATGTAATCCCCCGTGGATTTTGAGGTGTGTTTAGGATCATTATCCATTTGTAGAAGCCATCCTCTCTTTAACTTCAGCTTTTTCACAGATGGCATCAAGTTACCATCCAAAATTTGCTGAAATTTTAATGAATCCATTTCTTTTTCGTACATCACGGGACACAGAGCGACATAGTCATTACTAATGGGTTATATAGATACCGTCAGGTGCTGGCACTGGCAACTTCCAAAACCGGAAGTACCCTCCCCTATATAAGCCCCTCCCATCCGGGAGCACCTCAGTTTTTTGCCAGTGTCTAAGGTGTTGGCCAAGAAGAAACATGTGTTTTTCACTGAGCTTGCGTACAGGTTCTTTTGGGCCTCAGTAAGCTATTCCGGATCCGACCAAAAAAGCTTCATAGCTAAACGGTCGGTACCCGGGCCTTGCAGAGAAGAGCAAGGTTTTGCCTGTAATGCTTCTCTTAGGAGAGCTGGACCCTGGGATCCAGAGCTCTGGTCATACCCACGACCAAGATGTTTTCTGTGCAGGGTGCTATACAGGTCCAGGGGAGTGGAATCCTTGGGAACCCGGTCCCTGAAGGTTTGATTACAATGCCTGCCGTGATAGGTGAAGTTTGGGCTTTTGTGGACCAAACAAAGTCCTGCGGCGGGGAACAGGTAAGTGGGGGCCCCAGGAACTTGGTTCTATTGGGGGACCCCCAAGCCTAATTTGTCTTTCTGTCTGTTACCTAACGGTATTCCCGCAAAATTCTGTGCATGCCTGTAACTACTAAAAAAATGTAATAATTTTTAATGGTGGTCAAGAAAAAAAAAAAAAAATGTTTTTATATATATTTAATATATTAGACTGCGGTACCTGTGTTTGTCCACTAGAGGCCGCTGTGGAATGTTTTCTTGTCATGTGGACTAGCTTCTTCTCAGCAGAGCAAAGTCCAGGCAGATGGTGAGTTCTCTTATAGGAAACTGCTTCCTCTGCCATGTTGCAGTATTTGTCCATCCCCCGGCCTGCGGCAAAGAGGGGCCCTGGCTCCTGTCCCTTGTTACCATATTTGAAATTAGCGCCGAAGGCGCACGTGCCCGCGCGCGTGCGCGTGCACGCGCCTCTATATATAGAGGTGAGCCGGGAAAGGGGGCGGAGCCTGGGGGATGACGCTCTGTGCGCGCCGCAGCGCTTCTGCGCATGTGCGGGCGTCCCAGCAGTTTTAAAAAAACCACAATATTGTAGTGAGCTGAAGTACAGAGACAGAGCTGGCAACATTTAAAGGCATACAGCAAGCGGTTGATACAGGCATCCCCTAGAAAGGCACATTAGTAGACACCAACTGTGATATAGCAGCAATTGTGCTAGACTATTCTCAGTAAAAGTGGTGTATTACGGCTGGAATACCTCAGCTTTAGGCTTAGGAATATGCCGTCCAGAAGCTCCGGAACTGAATCTTCCAGGAAGCGAAGGGGGTCTCATCGGGCTCTGAGGATCTTGGGCATATTTCTGCTGCACCAGTCTCCCCTGAAGTTCAGAGGTAAGTGACCGTAGAGACCCCGCAGGGTACTTGGTACTGTGGCTGTCCTCAGTTCACCTGCTCCTGTGTATGTAACAGAGGAGGTTTTTTCCTCAGCTCTGGGAGGATTAGAGAGAGATTGTCAACATTTATCGCTGCCTCCCTGTCAGGGAAAGCACGCCCGATCTCCGTCTTCTCCTTCAGAGTGCCTGTTAGCAGAGCAACAGTCCCATACAGGGATCGACCTGCCTGAAGGGGATCAGGATGAGGTTGATTCTGTTATAGAGGAATCAACAGTGGGGGAACCTTTTCTCAGCATCTCAAGCTGAAAGATTATGGGTTCAGTCTCTGACTAACATGGTCCGATCAGCATTTAAAAATGCACCTTGCGGAACCATCAACCACTACTGTATCCTCGTTGGGGTCGCTAGAAGCCCCCAGACTGTCTGTTCTTTTCCACTTCACCCTTTACTGAAAGGGCTCATTTACCAGGATTGGGAATGTCCTGAGAAAATATTTATTCCCCCAAGAGATTTCCGGTGGTCTATCCCATGGAGGATAAGTTCATCAAAAAAAAAAAAAAAAAAAAAATGGAAGGTCCTTACAGTGGACGCAGCCATCTCTTGTATGTATAAATCACTGACATGTCCAGTGGATAATGTCCAAATGTTCAAGAACCCAATAAATAAAAGATTGGAGTCCTTATGAAAATCTGCTTGGTGATACAACCAGCAGTAGCAGCTATTGGGGTCTGCTAAGCAGTGAAGGATCAGTTGAAACAGGTCTTGAGGGACTTGACAGAGGGGAAAACCTGGACAAATATATCCAGAAAATTTCCAGCGGTAAAAATACGCTCTTGCCGGTTAAAAGCAGAGTTAGAGGTCCCTCTTTAAGAGGCCTGCTTCTCCAGTCCCTGGGGCATCGGCTGTGTAACAGTTCCGACGGCCTCCTCGGTCAAATCCCGGGGGTAAAAAACAGGGACAGTAGCAGGGTAATGAGAAACCCTGGGTCAGGGGAGGTACAAAACCTCCCCCAAAGTTAAATTCATTGAAGCCCCCACTCAGTCGGGTGGGGGGAGGACTCCAGTTGTTCGCAAGAGACCTGGCGGGACACGATCAAGACAGATAGGTGCTCTCCGCAGTAGGTTTGGGATACAGATTGGAGTTAAAAGACTCTCCTCCTTCCCATTTTTGAGGTCAAACGTGCCAAGGGATCCCCGGAAGAGAGAGTCCCTCCTGTTGGCACTAGAACAACTATTGCTCCAAGGAGTAATTATGGAGGTTCCCCTGGAAGAATGAGGGTTCGGGTTTTACTCAAACCTCTTTACAGTCCCGAAGCAAACGCGGACGGGAGGCCCATATTAGTTCTAAAAGGGCCATACAAATTCCTGTATATCAGGTCTTTCCGATGGAGTCGATCCGATCGGTGGTCACTGCCCTACAAGGGGAGGATTGGTTAGCCACGATCGACATCAAAGATGCTTATTTGCACATTCCCATCTTTCCAGTCCACCAAAAATTTCTACGCTTTGCAGTAGAAGGGCGCCATTTTCAGTTCAGAGCCTTACCCTTCGGTTTGGCCACAGCACCACGAGTGTTTACAAAAATTCTGGCCCTTTATTGGCCAATCTAAGAACACAAGGTGTAATGATAATGGCATATCTGGATGACTTGTTGCTGATAGACCACTCAGTGAAAAAACTAGACGTGGTCGTTCACAAGACAATCAGGTATCTGGAATCTCACGGTTGGATTATCAACCGAGACAAGTCAGCCCTAAAAATTCAAAAGTCTGGAATACTTGGGGCTAAGGTTGGATTCAGGCCAGAGAAAAATATTCTTGCCTCGAGGAAAGGTGTTGTCTTTGAAAGATTTGATCCACTTAGTGGGTACAAAAAAGACAGCCGTCCATACGCCTGTATATGAGGCTGCTGGGAAAAATGGTGGCATCATTCGAAGCAGTACCCTACGGTCAATTCCATTCAAGGAATTTGCAAGGGGCCATACTGTCAGCCTGGAACAAAAAAATTCAGGCCTAGACTTACAATGTCCTTGTCCCCTTCCGTTCGCAAGAGCCTCCGTTGGTGGTTGGTTTCCCAGAATCTGGAAAAAAGGAAATCCTTCAGTCCGATTTCTTGGGAGGTGGTCACTACAGATGCCAGCCTTATAGGCTGGGGAGCAGTACTGGAGCAATAGTCTCTCCAGGGCAGATGGTCGGATGCAGAAAAGGCCCTGCCCATCAATCTCTTAGAGATACGAGCAGCCCGGTATGCCCTAGTAGCATGGACATCCAAACTCCAAGGGTCCCCTGTCAGACAATGCCACAGCAGTGGCATATATCAATCATCAGGGGGGCACCAGGAGTCGTGCAGCCCAGAGGGAAGTAAATTACATCCTGAAATGGGCAGAAAAAATATGTCCCAGCCATATCTGCGGTATTCATTCCAGGAGTGGAGAAGTGGAAGGCAGACTTTCTAAGTCGCCAGCAATTAGGCCCAGAGGAAGGGTCCCTTCACCCCGAGGTTTTCTGGACAATATGTCAGCGGTGGGGAACATCGGATGTAGATCTTCTAGCATCCAGATTCAACGCAAAGGGGGACAGGTTTGTCTCTCGGACAAGGGATCCCCTAGCTTGCGGCTCGGATGCCCTAGTGTTCCCTTGGGATCAGTTCAAGCTGATATATGCATTCACACCGCCACAATGGTTACCTCGATTACTCCGCAGAATCAGGGTAGAAAAGAAACCAATGATTCTGGTGGCTCCAGCGTGGCCCCGAAGAGCGTGGTACGTGGAGATTGTAAAATGTCAGTGGGGAGTCCTTGGACTCTCCCACATCGTCCGGACCTGCTTTCGCAAGGACCGATATACCACCCTTCCTTACCAGCCCTAGGTTTGACGGCCTGGCTATTGAAGCCCACATTCTAAAAAAGAGAGGGCTCTCTAATTCTGTGGTATCTACCATGATCAATGCCAGGAAGCCGGTATCCAGGCAGATCTACTATAGAATCTGGAAGGCGTACATCGCCTGGTGTGAAGCCAAGAAATGGCATCCACGTAAGTACGTAATAGGTAGGAGTCTGGACTCCCTACAATGGGCTGTAGATAGGAAGCTTGCCTTGAGTACTATCAAGGGTCAGATTTCGGCCTTGTCAATATTTTTTCAAAGGCCCTTGGCTTCGCATTCACTAGTCAAAGCCTTTATACAAGGAGTGATGCGTATTAGTCCTCCGGTTAATATTCCCATATGTCCATGGGATCTAAACTTGGTTCTGTCGGTTCTACAGAAACAACCATTTGAACCATTACAGCATATTTCCTTGGTGCTTCTCACCAGGAAATTGATTTTTCTAGTAGCCATTTGTTCGGCTAAAAGAGTATCGGAACTAGCAGCTATGTCCTGTAAGGAGCCATATCTGGTTATCCATAAGGACAGAGTAGTGTTACGTCCTCATCCAGCCTTTCTTCCTAAGGTGGTATCGAGGTTTCATTTGAACCAAGATGTGGTTCTTCCTTCTTTTTTCCCCAAACCTACTTCGGTAGAGGAAAAGTTATTGCATTCTTTGGATGTAGTAAGAGCAGTTAAAGCTTATCTAAAAGCCACTGCTCAGATTCGCAGAACGGATACTTTGTTTATTCTGCCGGAAGGCCCCAGAAGGGGTCAGGCAGCGTCAAAATCTACTTTAGCCAAGTGGATTCGACAGGTCATTATGCAAGCTTATGGCTTGAGAAGGAGACCGCCTCCGTTCAAAGTTAGAGCGCACTCCACGAGAGCAGTTGGAACTTCATGGGCAGTGCATCACCAGGCCTCCCTGGCTCAAATCTGTAAGGCCGCAACGTGGTCTTCAGTTCACACGTTTACTAGGTTCTACCAGGTGGACGTTAGAAGTCAGGAGGATGTCGCCTTTGGGCGCAGTGTGTTGCAGGCCGCAAAAGATCCTCATGTCTGATAGCGCTCAGCTTATATATGGTGTATCCCCCCCCTCATTTGGCATTGCTTTAGGACATCCCATTAGTAATGACTATGTCGCTCTGTGTCCCGTGATGTACGAAAAAGAAAATAGGATTTTTATAACAGCTTACCTGTAAAATCCTTTTCTTGGAGTACATCACGGGACACAGAGCTCCCACCCCTCTTTGGGGACACTTATTGCTTTGCTACAAAACTGAGGTGCTCCCGGATGGGAGGGGCTTATATAGGGGAGGGTACTTCCGGTTTTGGAAGTTGCCAGTGCCAGCACCTGACGGTATCTATATAACCCATTAGTAATGACTATGTCGCTCTGTGTCCCGTGATGTACTCCAAGAAAAGGATTTTACAGGTAAGCTGTTATAAAAATCCTATTTTTTCCTTCTACTTGTGAAATGTTCCCTGTGCCACTGGCTGCAATACAACCCCAAAGCATGATTGATCCACCCCCATGCTTAACAGTTGGACAGAGGTTCTTTTCATTAAATTCTGTGCCCTTTCTTCTCCAAACGTACCTTTGCTCATTCCGGCCAAAAAGTTCTATTTTAACCTCATCGGTCCACAGAACTTGTTTCCAAAATGCCTCAGGCTTGTCTATATGTTCATTTGCAAAGTTCAAATGCTGATTTTTGTGGTGAGGACATAGAAGAGGTTTTCTTCTGATGACTCTTCCATGAAGACCATATTTGTACAAGTATCTCTTTATAGTGGAATAGTGTACCACAACTCCAGTGTCTGCCAGATCTTTCTGGAGGGATCGTGCAGTCAAACGTGGGTTTTGAATTGCTTTTCTCACAATCCTGCGAGCTGTTCTGTCTGATATTTTTCTTGGTCTTCCAGATCTTGCTTTAACTTCCACTGTTCCTGATGACTGCCATTTCTTAATTACATTCCGAACAGAGGATATTGACATCTGAAAATGCTTTGCTATCTTCTTATAGCCTTCTCCAGCTTTGTGAGCGTCAACTATTTTCAGTTTCAGTTTTCTAGACAACTGCTTAGAAGTACCTATGGTGCTGATTGTTGGGGCAAGGTCAGATGAGTCTGGCCATTTAAAACCTTTGAGATTGACATCACCTGGTCCTCCCAGATGATGATTGAGAACAATCCATGACACTGGCAGGTCTCAGCTTTGCAAAGGGGGCAGTGCATGCTATAAATTCTGCAGGGTGCCCAAACTTTTGCAGACGCCATTTTTTTGTTTTCTGTAATTTTGAAAGTGTAAATGATGGAAATAAAATCTAACTTTTTTTTACATATTATAAGAATGTCTAATCTGTAATTTGATGCCATTTGGAGATTTTTCCATCTTTCCTTGGCTTTGTTATGCACATTAATACACATTTTTACCTGGGGTGCCCAAACTTTCGATCCCCACTGTATATGGAACGGGCATCCTGCGAACATGCGTTTATGAATGTGTTTATGCAACATCACACAACATGTATTTATGCAGACACGTATTCTTAGGCTCCATGTACACAGAAGCTCAAAAATGGTTGTTTTGAATGCCAGATTTCTGGCAGAAAAAGCTGCTTTAAAATATAGCTTTTATCAGCATTTTTTACTAGCGTTTATTAGCGTTTTTCAGTGTAGTGTTTTTAGCTTCTTTTTTTTTCAATGGATTAAAAAACGCTAAAAAACGCTGGCGACCAGCGTTTATTAGCGTTTTTCAGCGTTTTGCGTTTTTTCCCACCAAAAAACGGCACTTTGAACACAAATTTCTTGCGTTAAGGAAAAAAGCCCATTAACTCCACTGCTCATTAACGCTAAAAAACGCTATGTGTACATGAACACATAGGCTAACGTAGAGTGCAGTTAATGGGCTTTTTAAAAAAACGCCAAAACGCCAATAAACTGCAGTTTATCAGCTTCAGTGTACATAGAGCTTTAAGTGAACATAAGGAATCCTGTATAATTTAAGGAATACTTAAATAATCATGCCTTATTATGCAACCATGCAAAAATCTATGCAACTTATATGTGATTCAGCATCTTGATGCGATCAAACATTTAACGCATCCTAAGCACTATTGTGAGGACAAGTACCCTTGTGAGACCAAGGATTCCTGAATGATCAGGCACCCTTGTGCGATTCAGCATCTTTCATGCAATCAAGCATTTTTATGCGATTTTAGGCATCTTTGTGAAAACAAGCCTCTCTGTGTGATCAAGTATCCTTGAGTAATCAAGGACTCTTGTGCGACCAAGCATGTTTATGCGGTCAAGCTTCTTTATGTGACTAAGCACTTAAATGTCACCAAGCATCCTCATGCGACTATGTAAAAACCATGTGTTCTGTTACTTGTTTTTGCCCCACATGCATCTTTGTGCGATTAAGTACTCTTGGGTAACCAAGAACTTTGTGAGATCAAGCACCTTTGTGCGAACCCGCATCTTTATGCAAACAGGCATCTTTATGCGATTTTAGGCAAGACATGTCAATCCATCAAACAGAAAACATGTATCTCATGCAAACATGTGGGCTGGTAAAAGAGGAAGTTATCTTCTGCAAACGTGCGTTTCCGCAATCATGCGAATTAGCTTTTGTGCGTTAGCAACAATGTTCACAAGCAACTGTGTACCCCAGCAGTTTGTGCGTTTGACTAGCCTGATTCAAGAACCAGTATGAGGATCCTGTGGAGTTTTTCTAGGAACCTATACTCCTCGGCTAAAGTTCAGGAGGAGAAAAAACTGTTTATGCGGATGCCCAACCAGCAGAAATAAACTGTTGCAGAAATGCATGGAGTGGGAAGGTACTAACAACCTATGGGATTTTTTTTTTTTTTTTAAACCCCAAGGAGAAGACAGAGGCTTCGGCCGTCTAGGCTGAGGGTAAGTTTTACGCAACATAAATCTCTGTAAAAGAATACAGCTGCAACTTTCAGAGCTTGTGAGGCTTCTGATACCTCCGCCTCGTCAGATTGCACCTGTTCCCTGTCCTCTGATGGTGAACTTTCATCCTCAGGACTTTAATCCTCTTGATTGAGGATTTAGAGCAGGAGAAGGGGCACACCCCACTTTCTGCTCTTTTTGTGAGGATGCTGCGATTATAGCAGTTAACCTCTCTTATAGACCAACAAATGCAAATGTCAAAAAAGCGTCCAAAATGACATATGCAGAGCGGCTGCAATGTTGGGGGAGGCTGCAACCCCCCTGCATTCTTCCTATGGGAAGCCATAGTCCTAAGCCAAAAAAGCAGAGGTACTAGTACAGGTGCATCCACTACTGTGCTTAGTTTAGCAAATATAAATAATATACAATTAATCCACACAGTCTGATGCTGAGTAGGTGTCTAGGGTACCTGAATCCAACACACATAGAGTAGCTTACGTGCCCTAACAGCTGCTGTGTCCTTCGCATATGCAGAGCTCTTAGGCGGCTGGGGTTTAAAATTTCTGCTCTGCGCATGCGCAGTAGAGAGCCGTGCACGCTACATGTGCCCGCTCGCGCAACCACGCACCCCCACCTTCCCTTCCTGCCAGAAACCTTAAATGCGTGCCTGCGTAGAGTAGATGGCGGCAGCAGGGTCGAGAAGAGGGAGAGAGACAGAGCCCCCACCAACAAGCGCCGTGGACCCTGGGCTCTAAGAGCTTTTCCCTGTTAGACATGGCAGAGCCTGCAGCAGAGTAAGTGAGCCGCTCAAAAGACCGGCTGACACTGCACTTTTGTTTCCTGAAGGCATCTGTAAGTAGAACACCAGGTATGCTCTATACTCCCTCCAGTGGCGGAAAACAGGTAAAACATGCACTACTCATAGGAGAAAGTCCTTAAGATTTTAACTTAGGATCTTTCTCACTTACCTTATCCCCGCTGCAGGACTGCTGAAGACCAGACAGATCCAATCTTCACCCATCACGGCGGGTATGTTGTTCCAGCCTTCAGGGTTATGGGTTCCTGTTTAAAGGAGGCCTCTTCCCTGGACCTGTAGAAGACTCTGGCAGAAAATTTTGCGCATTTTTGATACGTGCCCAAAATTACTGGATCCCAGAGCCCAGTCCTCAAAGAGAGACATTACAGGCAAAACCTCGCTCTTCCGCGAGGCCCGGGTACCATCCATTTTAGCGTATATATTCGCTTTTTTAGGATGGATCAGGTTGCACAGCTCCTTGACTCCCGGAGGGATCTTTCAGTAGAGCCTCTTCTTAGCACATCCTTAGTCGTGACCAACACCCTAGACATTGGCGAAAAAACTGAGGAACTCCCATTATGGGAGGGGTTATATAGGGAGGAAACTTCCTGTCTAATTGATTACACCAGTGTCCATTACCTGAAGGTGAGGTATAACCCATTATGTAATGATTAAGCCTCTGTGTCCCGTGATGTACGAAAAAGAAAAAAATGCATTTTCGCTTATACATGTGTGGATGATGGAAGTCAGCAGCGCTTCCTCTCATTTCCTAAGCTCTGGAGAAACTGCAGTTGTAAAGTGCACTGTTCATTTGCCTTTAGTAAATTAACCCCATAGTTTTCATCTTATTTTATACTTAAAGGTATGTTCAGAGATGCATCATAAAGGGGCCCTTGGTGAGTTTTTCTGGCTTAGACCAAGCTTTCCAGATTTCATATTTAATTGATTTGCTGTAAAGACATCCAGGGCTCACCTGGTTATTCATATGCATTGCTTCCAGCATCTATCTGTACACAACCCTATAGAAAATTCTTTAAGGCAGTCAGACACCATAGTTTGTTTAATGGAGAGCAAAGCAACTGGTTCTCTTTACTTTAGCCCTTCCCTGCAGCACATATTTACCTTTCTTTTTCTCCTCCTCTGCTCCATTCAGGGATCACAAAAAGCCCAAATAAGCAACAAGTTACTGGAATCTTAGTATACACAGGGCTATGGATTCCCCATTTAACTGTGGTGATTGCATTATTGCTGTCACATGGAGTGAGTCACGTGTTTCTTCCTACCCAGAAGTATGAGGTATTTGGCTGAACAAAATGACAGTGGGGCAAAGGGAAAGTAAGCATATGGTGGAGGATCAAGGCAAAGCACTGGTTACCAATCATACTATCCCAATACCTGCAATATTCCCTTTCAGGGGCACCCATGCACAGTGTAGATGTGACTAGCTGTCAGTTGCTGCTGTCAGTTCCTCCAGTGCCAGCACACTTTTCTTTGCTGGTCTTTATCAGTGATCCCACCAGGCTGTCTGTAGCTTTGGAGAGGCAAGATTTGAAGCATTGACATTGTGGACTGAACCCATTTGACTCCCCTCCCCAATTGTAAGTGCCAGTTTGACAGCTTTATGAATACATGTTGACACGCTGATTTAATGTGCTAGATTGTAGCTGTTTCAGCCTCCGATTAAATCTATTTCTATAAATCTTAGCAAATTGTAATGAGCTGACATTAGATCCTATATTCTAAGTATGCGTTTTTTTTATTTTGAAGCGCATAGATACATACAGTAGGTACATTTCTGAATATCTGGGTAGGTTTGTTTATTACAAATAAATATTGGTTTCAGCTGAATTGTTTGCTTGCCCATTTCCAGGTCTTTTTTCAAGTCTGATGAGAGAACAGGCTAACATAACTCATGATGGACCTAAATGGATTGTGCTGGATGGTGACATTGATCCAATGTGGATTGAATCACTGAACACAGTCATGGATGACAATAAGGTAGATAAAATAAAGTAAACTGATACTGTAAACATAATTATATCTGTGGTAGCAGTATTACAGAGCACAACTGACTGTCAGCAAGAAAAATGATTGTGTCATACTATATTGTCATAAGAATATAATGTTTTTGTGGTGTTAATACGTTGAAGCTGTATGTCAAGCAAATTCTTTTGGAAGGTCGTTATTATTAATTACAAATTTAAATATAAAATGCATGGATGCACATAAGAATCTTGCTTTATTGCATTAAACAGTATCCAGGTGTGGTCTGGGAATGAGTCTAGGTAATCATATGTACATTTAACATCTTTACAGATATGTGGATAGTTTCTTTTGCCGTTTTTGAATAATCAAAAATAGTTTTGAGTACTATGGCTTTCTAGGTATAAGGAATGGCTCTTTGCCATTGTGTAACTATACAAAAGGTCCTGTAAATGCTGTGACTACAAGTGCATTTACTTGTGGCATACATATTTTATGAGAGTCATGTTGGAATTGCTGGTACAGTACACACCTTAAGTAAACCAGCTCTGGGACTAAGAAAAAATACACCATAAACAGGTTGCATGCCTTTTTTAAAGCTCCCCTGCAGCAATAAGCATTGTCAGATCTCTGTACAAAGGAAAAGTATTGGCCTTTTTTGATGCTTGTTACCAGTTACCAGTTTACCACATATGTTTTACAATCTCCTTTCATCAGGAAAGGTAACCACAAAATGTTGCAAGCCTAACTTTCTATCTTTACTGCATGCAGCACTACACCATTCACTCAAAATGTGTCCGGGCATCCCAACACCTCTGATTTTATTCTCATTGCTTTTTATTGACGTTTTAAAGGTGTTACGGATGTGTAAAAGTGTACATAGTGGTGAGACAGACTTCATCAACTCCAGGAGTTGTAATCAAGGGTTAACAATCTTGCTATATGTCGACAGTTTTGTGGTCAAAGGCAACTAAGCCAAACTTTCCATAACAGAACAATTTTAAGGATTTCTTTTACCAAATGTTCCATGCCTATTTTTATAATAAATTAGTTTAAAGCAGTGGTCCCCTTTTTGGCACCGGGGACCGGCTGCGTGGAAGAAAATTTTGCCAAGGACGGGGGGGGGGGTCACGATTTTTTGCGGGCAATGGCTGGTGTTAGCGCTTCAATCATCACGGCACCATGCTTGATAGGGTGTCAGGATGATTGAAGCGCATTATTTCTATTATTACATTGTAGTAATAAATGAAATAGTTCAACTATTAACCATAACGTAGAATCAGTGGGAGCACTGAGTGTGTCACTAGCCACTTTCGCCTGCTACCAGATGTGGATAGTCACTTGCCACGCTGCCAGTCACCAGATGCGGAATGTCACTTGCCACCTCACCTGCCACGCTTACTGCCACAACATGTGGATTGCCACCTGCCACGCTGCCTGTCACCAGATGCGGAATGTCACTTGCCACCTCACCTGCCACGCTTACTGCCACAAGATGTGGATTGCCACCTGCCACGTTGCCTGTCACCAGATGTGGAATGTCGCTTGCCACGCCACCTGCCACGTTGCCTGTCACCAGATGTGGAATGTCACTTGCCACCAAACCTGCCACGTTGCCTGTCACCAGATGGGGAGTGAGTGGAGCGCCCCTTGTGGTATGTCAGGCAGACAGCTGAGGGGGTGATCTACAAGTCCCAGCACACCTCACCTCTACTCACACACACAGCTCACCTGTCACTGATGATGTCACATCTCTGTGGGAATCGCCATTCTGGATGTAGCAGGGTGTCTCCCTCCTCATGCTGCAGCTGGTCTCACCAGGCAGAGGGAGGGTCCGGGACTCCTTCGGCTGTCACTCTCTGGCTCCACCCTTCTGCCATTCCTGATTAGCTGTCAGGGGGGTACAGTCAATCTGCGCTGCTGAACAAGGAAACGTTTTCACACAGCGAGGAGTCGCAAGAGAGCGGTGATGCGGGGGTGGCAGTATAAGATGATATCATCTCTCTGCTCCCCGCCGCACCTCCAAAACTGAGACAGAGCACTGGGGGGGTGGAGAGAGATATCATCTCTGCTTGCCCAACCCGCTCGCTTCTTCCATCCACCCAGCGCTCTCATGCCGGCAGCCCAGCATGTCTCTTGCCAGCCGCCTGCACCCGCGGCCCGGCTGCAGAAGGGCCACGGCCCAGTAGTGGGCCTGGGACCGGGGGTTGACGACCCCTGGTTTAAAGGGCAATCATTTTCTCAAGTGAGCATTAGTTGTGATTCCTAAAAATTTCTAATAACGGTGTTAAAGTAGCGTTCTATTTACTGGGGATGCCAAGTTTCGCTGCTTTATTGTTATAAACCTAATGAAAAGCAGCACCTCTCATATGCTCCTGTCAGATATACCAGCCAGGTCAAACACTACTGCTGGGTCACTGATAAGAGCACGTCAAGCCCTGCTATATAGGCCAGTGGCCTCGGTCCAATTTTACAGTTTATTGGGCCCACTGTCATTTCAAAGACTAGTAGACTCGGCCCTATTCCACAGGCCAGTGGATTCAGTTGGGCCCAGTCCTATTCCTTAGTCCAGTGGACCAGTCCCATTCAACAGGCCAGCAGACCCAGTCTTATTCCACATGCCAGTGGACCAGTCCCATTCCACAAGCCAGTAGAACCAGTCTTATTCCACAGGCCAGTGAACCCAGTTCCATTCCACAGGCCAGTGAACCTAGTTCCATTCCACAGGCCAGTAGAACCAGTCATTTTCCACAGGCTAGTGAACCCAGTTCCATTCCACAGGCCAGTGGACCTAGTCCCATTCCACAGGCCAGTGGACTTAGTCACAGGCTTGTGATTCCAGTCTCATTCCCTAGGTTGGTGGACTCAGTCCCTTTCCACAGACCGGTGGACCCGGTCCCTTTCCACAGGCTGCTGGACCCGGTCCCTTTACACAGGCTGCTGGACCCGGTCCCTTTCCACAGGCCGGTGGACTCAGTCCCTTTCCACAGGCCGGTGGACTCGGTCCCTTTCCACAGGCCGGTGGACTCGGCCCCTTTCCACAGGCCGGTGGACTCGGTCCCTTTCCACAGGCCGGTGGACTCGGTCCATTTCCACAGGCCGGTGGACTCGGTCCATTTCCACAGGCCGGTGGACTCGGTCCATTTCCACAGGCCGGTGGACTCGGTCCATTTCCACAGGCCGGTGGACTCGGTCCATTTCCACAGGCCGGTGGACTCGGTCCATTTCCACAGGCCGGTGGACTCGGTCCCTTTCCACAGGCCGGTGGACTCGGTCCCTTTCCACAGGCCGGTGGACTCGGTCCCTTTCCACAGGCCGGTGGACTCGGTCCCTTTCCACAGGCCGGTGGACTCGGTCCCTTTCCACAGGCCGGTGGACTCGGTCCCTTTCCACAGGCCGGTGTACTCGGTCCCTTTCCACAGGCCGGTGTACTCGGTCCCTTTCTACAGGCCGGTGTACTCGGTCCCTTTCCACAGGCCGGTGTACTCGGCCCCTTTCTACAGGCCGGTGGACTCGGTCCCTTTCCACAGGCCGGTGGACCCTGTCCCTTTACACAGTCTGGTGGAATCTGTCCTTTTCAACAGGCCAGTGGACCCAGTCCATTTTCACAGGCAGTTGGACCCAGTCCCATTCCACAGGCCGGTGGACCCAGTCCCATTCCACAGTCTGGTTGAATATGACTGGGTCCTTCAACCTGTAGAATAACACCCAGTCTTATTCTACAAGCCTTAAATAACTTAGAATTCCAAAAGTATAACTATCCAAAATGAAAAAAAAGTTTTGCCTTTAGAACAGAGATAAATTAGAACAACTGTCAGTTTTTATTGCTGTCTGTATGCCTGTTGGGGAGATTCACCTCTCTATTTGCTCTGTTTATCATTATCATTATCATTGAAACTGAAAGTAAAAGAAAATCCTACATTTTGAGTTGTCCCCAGAAAAGTAATATAGAAGTATTCCACTAGGTACACTAGTTATGGTGACCTAGAGGGGCCCAAAAGATTCCCTTAATTTGCAGGAATTTTCTCTCAGTTCCTGTTTTGGCTATGGGGCAGGAAGTGAAAGTAGATCTCACCAATGGGACACATATGGCAAAAATAAACTTTACAGGGGTTATAACCCTTCCATTACTATTGTTCTATATTAAGCATTCAAAATTATTATCTACAAGGCAGCCCAGATGGTCAGCAGCCTTTGGCCCCATGTAGCCCCATGTCGACTTGATGGACCTTCATTGTCCTTTTGGGCTCCTATGCAGTAAGCAATTCAAAAAGTAAATTTTTACTTTCTACCTTTCAGCTGTTTTACTTGATTGGATTTATCCTAACGTTCTTTTATTTATTTAAAGGTTTTGACACTTGCAAGTAATGAGAGAATCCCTCTGACTCCAACAATGCGTCTAGTTTTTGAGATCCATCATTTAAGAACTGCTACACCAGCTACCGTTTCTAGAGCTGGAATTCTATATGTCAACCCCCAGGATCTTGGATGGAATCCGTAAGTGACTCAGAAAACTGTACATTTATTTAATTAATTATATTTATTAAAATAAAAGTTAATACATGGTAACATTAGAGTGGTGTATTCTCTTAGCTAGGTGTTACTTTTCCAACATGCCTCAAGACTTCAAGTTGAAATGTTAGACCTCTATTACTATTATATTAACTGTTACAAATGAAGGTCACTTATTGGATTAGAGGTAATGACTTTGGGCTCATACTTTAGCAGGTGTCCTGGCAGGTAAAGGCAGGTTGTTAAAATATTATCGTATATACTCGAGTATAAGCCGAGTTTTTCAGCACTTTTTTTGTGCTGAAAATGCCCCTTTCGGCTTATACTCGAGTCACCTTTTTGCGCCTGATCTCCTGGAATTTGAGGACCCAGTACTGGCTGGCCATACATGTAGCCCCACTCTTCCTCTACAAGTGTGCAAAGATTGGTGTCCGGTGGACCTACGGCCCGGGGAGCACCGATTTTTCAAAGCCGGGCACCCCTTTTATAGACTCCTATGTTAAACGGTCATTTCTCCGGTAACTTTGGGAACCTGGTACTGGCCGGCCGTAGGTCCCCTGGACCCGAAACTTAACACACATGTAGCTACAATTCTCCTCTATAAGTGTGCAAAGCTTTCTGACTGGGGACCCTACGGCCAGGGAGCACCAATTTTTCAAAGCCAGGCACCCCTTCCATATACTCCCATGTTAAACGTAAATCTAGTCATGGACATAGTGAGGCATGGACACAGTGAGGCATGGGCACAGTGAGGCACAGTAAGGCATGCAGACCCTAGGCTTATACTCAAGTCAATACGTTTTGCCAGTTTTTTGTGGTAAAATTAGGTGCCTCGGCTTATATTCGGTTCGGCTTATACTCGAGTATATACGGTATGTATTTGCATCTACTACAGTCCAATTAAACTCAGAAATAATAACTTTTAGACAGCCTTCATTTACTGTCTTACTACAGTAACCATCCCCTGACATAAGATATGCATCCACTGACAACTTGCTATCCAAACATTCTGACAGGTTTCCAAAACGTACGTTGTGTTAGGAGGATTCTTTTTTTTGCAAGTTCACTCATGAATTAATGTGGACCTTATGTTGGATGTTTAATTTGCAAACAATTTGGTTCATTTGTTCACTGTAATTACATCAACTGTAATATATAGTTATTTGAAAGTTCGTTCTTGCTTAATTCTCGTGTTCTGCTATTTCTAAGAGGATAACAACATGTTCTGCAATGTAAAATATGTATTTTAATAGGAGTATTACAAGAGTCATCATTCTTACAAAGCAAAGTTTTTGTTTTAAATCTGAATGTTTAGATAACTAGTTGGCATGCTTATCTATTATTGACTATGGACATTAGCTAATATCATTGGTATTACTGATATTAGTCTCGTCCGCACCATAGGTGTCCCTTACAATGTATGCATCTTGTATTCACCATATTGTGTATACAAAGCTGATATATTTCTTGTGTTGGCTTAATTTGATCCTCTGTTGTGAGTCAGCTGAAGAGGAATTCTCTGTACTTGTTATTACTCTACCTGTTCAAGATACAGTGCCTTGAAAAAGTATTCATGCCCCTTGAAATATTTCAAATTTTGTCATGTTACATTCAAAAACGTAAAAAAAAATGTATGTGATAGACCAACACTAAGTGGCACCTAATTTTGATGTGGAAGGAAAATGAGAAATGTTTTTCAAAATTGTTAACAAACAAATATCTGAAAAGTGTGGCATGTATTTGTATTCAGCCCCCTTTACTCTGATACCCCTAACTTAAATCTAGTGGAACCAATTGCCTTCAGAAGTCACCTAATTAGTAAATGGAGTCCATCTGTGTGTAATTTAATCTCAGTATAAATACAGCGGTTCTGTGAAGCCGTCAGAGGTTTGTTAGAGAACCTTAGTGAACAAACAGCATCATGAAGGCCAAGGAACACACCAGACAGGTCAGGGATAAAGTTGTGGAGACTTTTAAAGCAGGGTTAGGTTATAAAAAAACTATCCCAAGATTTGAAAATCTCACGGAGCACTGTTTAATCCATCATCCGAAAATGGAAAGAGTATGGCACAACTGCAAACCTACCAAGACATGGCCTTCCGCCTAAACTGACAGGCCGGGCAAGTAGAGCATTTATCAGAGAAGCAGCCAAGAGGCTCATGGTAACTCTGGAGAAGCTGCAGAGATCCACAGGTCAGGTGGGAGAATCTGTCCACAGGACAACTATTAGTCGTGTACTCCACATATCTGGCCTTTTTGAAAGAGTGGCAAGAAGAAAGCCATTGTTGAAAGAAATCCATAAGAAGTCCTGTTTGCAGTTTGCGAGAAGTCATGTGGGGGACACAGCAAACATGTGGAAGAAGGTGTTCTGGTCAGATGAGACCAAAATTTAACTTTTTGGCCTAAAAGCAAAACGCTATGTAAGGCAGAAATCTAATACTGAACATCACCCTGAACACGCCATCCCCACCGTGAAAGATGGTGGTGGCAGCATCATATTGTGGGGATGCGGATGAGTTGAGTTAATGAGTTGATTGGAAGATGGATGGTGCCAAATACAGGGCAATCTTAGAAGAAAACCTGTTAGTCTGCAAAAGACTTGAGACTGGGGTGGAGGTTCACCTTCCAGCAGGAAAATTACTCTAAACATACAGCCAGAGCTACAATGGAATGGTTTACATCAAAGCTTATTCATGTGTTAGAATGACCCAGTCAAAGTCCAGACCTAAATACAATTGAGAATCTGTGTCAGGACTTAAAAATTGCTGTTCACAGACGCTCTCCATCCAATCTGACAGAGCTTGAGCTATTTTGCAAAGCTATGCAAAGCTGGAAGAGACATACCCAAAACTACTTGCAGCTGTAATTACAGCGAAAGATGGTTCTACAAAGTATTGATTAAATGCACGCCACACTTTTCACATATTGATTTGTAAAGAATTTTGAAAAACATTTATCATTTTCCTTTCACTTCACAATTATTTGCCACTTTATGTTGGTCTATCACATAAAATCAAAATAAATCAAATTTACGTTTTTGATTGTAACATGACAAAATGTGGAAAAATATTAAGGGGTATGAATACTTTTTCAAGGCACTGTAGTTTCAAAACTTCCACAATTATCATTTCATGAAGGGAACAAATAGTTGAAGCTGCTTTTATTTGCGGATATATGTATTGTATTTCTAAAGAGCATCTGTATATAGTATAATAATCTTTTTTTTGGGGGTAAATGGCATACTTGGAACTCCCTTTGGTAAAAGTGTGCATTTACCCTGTCCGTAATGTTTGCAGTCTTTTCTTTTTGTGTTCACAGCCATCACAGAATTTCATAATTTTTTTTTTTTAAAGTGGAGCTTCACCACTAAAGGGATGTTCCAATGAGCCCCCCCCCCCCCCCCCATATTCCACTTTTGGAACTTTTTTCGGGTGGGATCGGTACCTAGTTATGTCATGCACCCACTCCCAGTTCCGGTGGGATTGCCTAGGCAAAACCCAGCTTAATTTTTTCCCTTCACCCACAACCTCCTGGAACACGCCACAGGTCCCTGGAGGCTGCGGGACAATTCACAAGGCACAGCGTGGCTCACACATGCACAGTGGGAAGCCAGGTGTGAAGCCACAATAGTCTCAGCTGGCTTCCCACAGTCAATTTGGCACTGACAGGGACACGATGACCAGCGAAGAACCGGTCCTAATTAGAACAATTCTGGATCCCTGGACAGGTAAGCATCTCTTTATTAAAAGTCAACAGCTGCAGTATTTGTAGCTGCTGACTTTTTTATTTTTTTTAAATGACTGAAGATCCTCTTTAACTTCTTGGAGCCCGGGCCATGTACAAATGACGGCCACAAGGTGGCTCTAGAAATCCGGGAGGCCGTCAATAGACGGCCTTGGCTCCTCCGGCCACTGGGGGGCGCGCGAGTTCCCGGCGCATCACTGAGATGCCGATGCGCGTGCCTGGCGGCCGCGATGTCCGCCAGGTACCCGCGATCGTCCGGTACACAGACAAGGACGTGGATCTCTGTGTGTAAACACAGAGATCCACGTCCTGTCAGGGAGAGGAGACCAATGCTGTGTCCCTTGTACATAGGGACACAGATCTGTCACCTCCCCCAGTCAGTCCCCTCCCCCCACAGTAACAATCACTCCTAGGGAACACACTTAACCCCTTCCTCGCCCCCTAGTGTTAACCCCTTCCCTGCCAGTCACATTTATACAGTAATCAGTGCATATTTATAGCACTAATCGCTGTATAAATGTGAATGGTCCCAAAAATGTGTCAAAAGTGTCCGATCGCAGATCGCCGCCATTACTAGTAAAAAAAAAAATCATAATTCTACCAATCACTATACGCTTATTGCGATTTTTTTTTTTTTACCAAAAATATGTAGAAGAATACGTATCGGACTAAACTGAGAATTTTTTTTTTTTTTTTTTTAAATTGGGATATTTATTATAGCAAAAAGTAAAAAATATTGTGTTTTTTCAAAATTGTCGCTCTTTTTTTGTTTATAGCGGAAAAAAAAAACCGCAGAGGTGATCAAATACCACCAAAAGAAAGCTCTATTTGTGAGGAAAAAAGGACGTCAATTTTTTTTGGGAGCCACGTCGCACAACTGCGCAATTGTCAGTTAAAGCGACGCAGTGCCGAAAGCTGAAATTTCGCCTGGGCAGGAAGGGGGTTTATGTGCCCAGTAAGCAAGTGGTTAAATCTAAAAACATTCCTTGAAACAGAAACAGTCAAAGGTTGCTGATCGTTGAAGGCACCAAACACATCCTATTTTGTATCTGCAGAAACACTTAAGTACAATAGGCCCCCAACCACAACACTCTGGATAAGAGACAATCCCCTCTATCTGCAAGGGCCTCAATTTCCCATATTCTCAGTTAACCTACCGTTAACCCGGGGAGACCATACCACCAATGTGTCCTCAAACATTTTATTAGACCTGAATTTTACTGCCCTCAAAGATCAACTGCCAGGCTGTTGTGACATCCAATAGAACCACATACCAAAAGCAGGAAGGGTGGGTGGAAAGTTTCTTCTCCGTCCTTTGCACACCCACTTAAGCTTGCAGCTATCCACTCCCTCCTGAAGTCACTGCAACCCCACTCAGCCATATATCAACACCAATAACGAAAGTCTCTGCAACATTCAACCCCCCCTCCAAGTTTGACTCCTTTAGTCCCTCTTCACACAGTCATGTATGCCCTTCGCCAATTTATTTTTTTCTTGACAGTTTAAAAAAAAAAAATATCTTGTTATCTTTTTTATTTTGTGTGTGAGATTTAAGTAAGTACTAACAAACAGAGCAGTGTTCGTCGTTAGCAGCAGTGACATGCCCTGTTGAATTCTACTTGTTTAGATATGTGAACACCTGGATAGAGACCAGAAGTAGCCAAACTGAAAAGGCCAATCTGACCATTTTGTTTGACAAGTATGTGCCACCATGCTTAGAACAGTTCAGAAACCATGTCTTGAAAACCATCACCCCTATCTCTGAGAACAATATGGTGCAGGTAGGATGACTACATAATTTTTTATTAAAATACTGATTATGTTGTATGTTGCTGTGTCATGCTGGTCAAATCATATTTAAAAAAATATTTATTAGGCAATTTACTGCAGGGGAGATCCTCCTAAAATGTAACTGTAGAGATAAGGGCTTGTATGCGAACTTTGAAGAAGAAAATCAGCTTTTCTACAGTGTCTCTGTTGCTAGGCATGCCCCCCTTTAATGGTTAATTCCAACTAACTGCCACTAACAAAAAGCTCTATAGTGGTTTAATGAAACTACAAGGCCGAGCCAGTGATATGCCCTTGCATCTGGTCATGTGACATTAGAATACATGATGTATATAGGGAACATATGAATAAAAGAAAAGAAAGGGCCTAGTCACCCACTGGAAGTCCTGCCATTAGCTTGTTATATACACACACAATGATTGATATACAAAATGTACATGTATGCAAAAGTAGATCTAGATAAGCCAGAAGTATGCTCATGTATACAGGCCCCAATTCTGGCAATACAAGTTGATTTTATTCAAACGGTTGACCATATGAGCCAATTGTTTTTATCAGTCAGATATCTAAAGCAATATTTTGAAGCATGCTTGTCTGTAATAGTCCTATCACTTTGTGTCAATTTTTTTTTTTGAAAGTAGTAAACAAAAATGTAAAGTGATTGTTTCAGAACTGATTAATTACTCAATACACTGCACAATCAGCTTGCTAAAAATTGGAATTTTCCAAGAAATCTGATATCTTGCATATTTATTCCAGCAAAATTGGCTGAACACTATCAAATTGGTAGTTAAAAAATGATTGATAAATGTTAAATACTAAACAATTTTTCATCCAATAATCGGATACATGACTCTATCACCAACAATTGACTTTGACATACAGATATTATATACATATTAGTCAACCTATTGTTGTGTATGGACATGAGTATGCATGTACACACCCATTTGAGCACTACATTTTAAATATAATAAGGCCCCTTTCACACAGGCTCCTCCGCTAAGCAAATTCCGCTTGCTCAGCAGGGATCTCTCTGCTGATTTCCGCTGAGAAGGCCCATGACAGGTCCGTGTCCGCTTCGCTATGCAGAGCAGACACTGATACAGTCCCACTCTCCGGTATGGGGCAATCGGTTGGAAACTGACTTTCCGTTTCCATCTGATGCCATCCCATCCGCTGGACGGATGGGGAATAGGACCACCATCTATCTGTTTTTGGTGGATGGGATTAGATGGTGGCAGATGGCAGCGGACATGCATCCGCTGACATCTGCTGCTCCATGGAAGAGACTGGAGGACCTGATCAGGTCCGCCTGAAAAAATGACAGGCGGACCTGTTCGGACAGCTCGTATGAAAGAGGCCTAAGGCCTGCTGTCTTTCTGAAGAATGTGTTGAAGTGTCTGCCTTTTTTCTGCTAGTGTCCAATCGGATCTCATTTGCTTTACAGTACTAACCAAGTGAAAGGGATGACCTGGGTAAAGCTGCAGAAAGAACAGTTCTCGATTCAGATACTTTAATAAATAAGACCCCAGTCATTTTTTATTGAAATGCAGAATTGGGTATATGGGATTGTACAATTTTTTTTTTTTTTTTTTTTTTTCATGGTTGAACTGGATGGACTTTGTCTTTTTTCAACCTGACTAACTATGTAATACATTTTGTCTGCAGATGGGTATAGAGAAAAAGGTTGATGGCTAAAGGAGTTGAGAATCTTTGCTCAATAAATTGAGTAAAGATCCACTTAAATTATCTAATCATATGTGCCAAAAACGATATGTAACCCTCGCTAAAAGTGCTTCTACAAACATAAACACTTGACAGAAGGACTCACCAATTTTTATACAAGTATATAAATATTCCTTAATAGAATAAAACAAATATGCTGTTCTGTCACTTTAAACGATTCACATGAAACCTTCACAAATCATAAAACCAACTATTAAAGTGAATGTGATTATGAAGTCAATACTATTCATAATAATAAGCGCTTAAGATATAAAATCCCAAATGGATGGATGGTGACAGCAGTTAATCCCAGGCATAGTACTCCACACTTCCAGGCTGCCCTGCTCGTGTTTCCATTAGATAGAACACCCAGACCAATAACTCAATAGTCACTGATACAAAAGAAAGGAAGAGCAAGGAAAATCCAAATAGTAAAGTACATCCAAACCACGCTTTATTCAAATAAAATATATGTACTCACAAACAAGAAAAGGTACAAGGCATATCTCAAGCGCCTTACCGAGTTGGGCGTGATGACGCCACTGCTTAGCACTCCCCTACGTGTTTCGCCTGAAGGAACGTCTTCCAAGGGGCTACAGAGTTTTCAGTGAAGGCTGACAGTGACATCTAAATAGGCTGCAGGTTACATCCACCAGAGGGCTCTTCTACCAGACGATAATACTAATATTTTTATTATTTGAATTAATATTAATAGCTGGGGCTTGGTATTTATGACTAATATTAATGTGCCTAATTGAGGCATTGTGTATTATATTAGCATTGTATTAGGATTACAGTCTGGTAGAAGTACCCTGAGATGCCTGGGATTAAATGCTGTTTCCATCCATCCATTTTGCGTTTTATCCCTTAAGTGCTCTAAGTTTCTGGTAAGCGGATGTGTGGATCTCTGGTAGCTGGTACACAATGGTGGTGTGTTCTTAGAAGAATTACTTTTCGCTAATTGGTGGATTTTTGGATTTACGCACTTAGGACTTTATGAATATTTATGGATACATTGATATGAATTGTGTTGATTTCCTAATCTCATTCACTTTAATAGTTGGTTTTATGATTTGTGCAGGTTTTATGTGAATCGCATAAGTCACAGTCTAAGATATTTGTGTTATTTTATCGAATCGTATAAAAAGCAAGTTCCTGTTTATTCATTTCATCTGCACATAACTAGATATTCAAAATTCTTTATTTAGTGGTATGCATCACAACAACATGTCATGACAACAAATGCGGGTACAGATAGACTAACAAAGGCCTAATACAAGAAACAAGGAAACATCATAAAAGAACACAGCTACAATTTATTGAGTAAAGATTCTCAAGTTCTTTAATAAATCAGAATCAAAAACATTTTGAAAGAAATAATCATTCATCTGAACAGTTGTTCACTTTCTGTTCTGTATCGTCCATCTTCTGTAGACCCTGTGTTCTCTTCTGGACTGTCTCCTGACCCCGGAGAATGTGCCGCCAGACTCATCAAGAGACTTGTATGAGTTGTATTTTGTCTTTGCCTCTATCTGGGCTTTTGGTGGGGCCCTGCACAAAGATCAGGTTTGTAATGACAGCTTGATATTTATTTGTATGCCTGGCCGATATCTTTGTCATATGTGTAACATTCCATCCAAAAATCATTGCATACTAAGCAGGCGCAAAGCATCGTCTTCATTCATCAGGATGACTGCAGAAAGGGTGAAGTATTCATGCACATGACATAAAAACTACAAGATCTTTATTTCTGCTCGTCACCCTGTAATTTTCCTTTATTAACTTCTTCTTTCTTCTACCCTTATGTAATTGCTCAGTCTTTTGTGTATTTCCTTTCTTGATATTCCCATCTTCTCTTTGATACCCAAGAACAAGGTCAGGAAGAACAAAGACAATCAGGCCCAGCTAAGTTAAAATGGAAACACACTATCTACTGAGGATGACTAAATCTTCCATTATAATGAGCATTCTTAGGGATATTGGTTCGTAATGTACTTCTATATTGGCTCTTGCACATCACTTTTACTAAATCTGAAGAGCATTTTATGTAGTTGAGTTTTATCTAGAGTTCTTTTAAACTCTGTATTTATCTTGGTAACAATCAGCAGCAAGACTAACATTAACATTACTGCTTGCCCATACAAGGGCCAACCCTGAAGGCAAATACATATGCATCTGGATAATAAACCACAGGATGGAAGATGTATGCTTCAGTATGTAAAAGCAGTAGCCCTACAACCACTTTTAGTGTTTATTGCATGATAATGTGGTTGAATTGGCTGCAGATTTGCCTGCTCACAGCTAAGAAGTGCCAGGAACTCTGGTCTGCCACTTTATGGCATCAAAGTGATTCCTATTTCCAATCCCTTCTCCACCAGCAATCTGTTAAATACAAGTACAGACAAATAATAATAATTACACAAATTGACACTGTTAGAGAAGACCTTAAGAGTCTAATACGGTAAGTAAAAGGAAACCAGTAACATAATATGGAAGATGGAATATGATGTCTGCTGTTGCTGACTTCCTTATGAAAAAGGTTGTTGCCTGGCAGTCCGTGGCTTTAATATTTATTGTAAGAAATAGGGGGGGTAAATTGGGACTTTAAATGGGACGTGAGGGAAGGTTCACGCCCCCATCCCTGTCTGTAGACGTAAAGGGAGAAGGTTGGGACTTTATATGAGGTGTATGTGGTGGAACCAAAACATAATCATATGGGTATAGATAAATAATATTTATTAATACACCAATAGTTAACATTTCATAAAACAATATAATTTGCATGAGAGCTGAAGAATTTCATTATACTGATGACATTATATAGCAATACAGTGCATGGTACAAAATATTTTTTTGCATACATACATAGTGAATAAAAGAGGTCACAAAATGGAGTCTAACAACATGGTAAAACTATCTAAAATTATTGGAATATAATAGATGCATCAGGAGTAATCTTGATGCGTTTCGTGGGCTTATACCCACTCGTCAGGAGCACGATGCATCAGATTCTAAAAAAGAAGGAAATAAAAGAAACCAATGATACAATGTGACTACCCATATGGGGAGAATAGGGATGAAAAAGTGGGATGACTGTCCATGCCTACTCAATACTCACGTATGAACAAATATGGGAGTGGGAGACTGTGTGAAACCATATGCCAAAGATCGGCCAAAGAAGTCTATATTTATTGTAAATCACTGACCTATGATAAGTATGCAGCCAATGAAGTCCTAACTCCCAGTCTGCATACTTGTTGAGGTTTGTGAGTCTGGGGAACACACAAGCCATAGGATCTGAAAACCAGCCAGGTAATCAGTAATGCTTAGAAGCAAGCCAGCAGTGGCAACCAACAATATGTTTTTTTGTTAACTTCAACACCATTAGAAGGCTGGAGAGAGGAAAAAAGTTTCTTGCTAGCCCACTCAGCACGAGTCATGTTAAATATGTAAAATATTCTCACATGAACTTCAGTGGGCAACTGTGTATTAAAAAAAAAAAAAAGTGCACTTCCAGCCCATTCACAATGATTGACCTGCCCCAAGAACAAAATGTGATATACTGTACTGCAGATTACCTCTTTAGATGTTCTAGAATACAGCCACGCAAAAATGTCTATGGCAGCAGCTACCAGCAGTGGGTGCCAGCTGCTTCTGCTCCCACTGCTGCCTGTCAGACTTCAGGTGCTCCAGCCCTGCAGGTGCCGTAAAAAAACTGTAGTGGCACTGTAGCAGTCAGGGCTGGTTCACACCATAAAAATGCACTCGGGATCCGTTCCGGATGCGTGTTTTTTATTGTGTTTTTGGTGCATCCTGGTGCATTTTTGATGTGTTTACAGATGCATTTCAGGTGCTTTATTTCCTTCTTTTTTACTTTTTTTTTTTCACTGTACTGGGTTCCGGTGCTTTTTGTATGTGTTTTTGATGCGTTCCAGTGCATTCCGGTGCATTTTGATGGGTTTTATTGCATTTCAGTACAATCCAGTGCAGGACAAATGCAGCATGTTGTACTTTTTTTTCTGGAACTGGAAAGCCCTGGAACTGACCTCACTGGTGTGAACTATGCCATTGAAAACCATGTAACCTACTTTTCATGCGTTTTTGATGCAGAAAAAAATGCACTGGACTGCATGTGGTGTGAACTGGCCCTCCACCTTGGTGCTTCCATCCATTCAGGCTGCACCTGCACAAAGGAAATGGAGCAGTCATGGAGTAGCACTACTGACAACTTGACAAGCCAGTTTCTTCTGCGGTGCACTTTGAATTGCAAGTCTGACAGTGCCTGGAAAAAGTATTCATACCAAAAACGTAAATGTATTTTATCGGGATTTTATGTGATAGATCAACACAAAGTGGCACATAATTGTGAAGTGGAAGGAAAATGATAAATGGTTTTCAACATTTTTTACATATAAATATCTGAAAAGTGTGGCGTACATTTGTATGTAGCCCCCTTTGCTCTGATACCCCTAATTAAAATCTAGTGAAACCAATTGCCTTCAGAAGTCACCTAATTAGTAAAAAGAGTCCACTGGTGTGTAATTTAATCTCAGCATAAATCCAGCTTCTCTGTGAAGCCCTCAGAGGTTTGTTAGAGAACCTTAGTGAACAAACAGCATCATGAAGGCCAAGGAACCCACCAGACAGGTCAGGGATAAAGTTGTGGAGAAGTTTAAAGCAGGGTTAGGTCATAAAAAAATATCCCAAGCTTTAAACATCTCACAGAGCACTGTTCAATCCATCATCCGAAAATAGAAAGAATATGGCACAACTGCAAACCTACCAAGACATGGCCATCCACCTAAACTGACAGGCCAGACAAGGAGAGCATTCATCAGAGAAGCAGCCAAGAGGCCCATGGTAACTTTGGAGGAGCTGCAGAGATCCACAGCTCAGTTGGGAGAATCTGTCCACAGGACAACTATTAGTTGCGCACTCCACAAATCTGGTCTTTATGGAAGAGTGGCAAAAAGAAAGCCATTGTTGAAAGAAAGCCATAAGAAGTCCCATTTGCAGTTTGCAAGAAACAATGTAGGGGACACAGTAAACATGTGGAAGAAGGTGCTCTAGTCAGATGAGACCAAAACTGAACTTTTTGGCCTAAAAGCAAAATGCTACGTGTGGCAGAAAACTAACACTGCACATCACCCTGAACACACCATCCCCACAGTGAAACATGGTGGTGGCAGCATCATGTTGTGGGGATGATTTTCTTAAACAGGGGACAGGGGAGCTGGTCAGAGTTTAAGGGAAGATGGATGAAACCAAATACAGAGTAATTTTAGAAGAAAACCTGTTAGAGTCTGCAAAAGACTTGAGACTGGGGCGAAGGTTCACCTTCCAGCAGGACATCAACTCTAAACATACAGCGAGAAATACAAAAGAATGGTTTAGATCAAAGCATTATCATGTGTTAGAATGGCCCATTCAAAGTCCAGACCTAAATCTAATTGAGAATCTGTGGCAAGACTTGAAAACACAGACACTCTCTATCCAATCTGACAGAGCTTGAGCTATTTTGCAAAGAAGAATGGGCAAAAATGCCACTCTCTAGATGTGCAAAGCTGGTAGAGACATCCCTATAAAGACTTGCAGCTGTAATTGCAGCGAAAGGTCGAAAGGTGGTTCTACAAAGTATTGACTCGGGCGGGGGGGGGGGGGGTGGAATACAGATGCCCCCCACAATTTTCACATATTTATTTGTAAAAAAAATCCTAAAAAACATTTATAATTTTCCTTCCACTTCCCAATTATGTGCCACTTTGTGTTAGTCTATCACATAAAATCCCAATAAAATACATTTACGTTTTTGTTTGTAGCATGACAAAATGTGGGAAAAGGGGTATGAATACTTTTTCAAGGCACTGTATATGCTTACGAAAGTATTTTCATGACACGCTTTCACAGCTTACCACAACCCACAGAACATTTGCACAAGTTCATTATGGTGCACTAAAACACACTGTATATCTTTGTTGCATAATTAAAATGTATCAAACCCCAAATTCTAAAATGTAATATTTTGCAGCTTACAAGTCCCTAGATGTGGTGGCTACATGTGTTTTCGTCTGTTTTTTTTCTTTCTTTATACCTTACACTTCTTGTTCTAGGATGATAATGCTCACTCACCTTACTGTATGGAGGTGCAGCCCTGTCAACCTAGTGCAGGAAGTCTGATAGGACTATCACACATCTCCCTCTCCTCATCTTTATAACATAGCGGGGAGGGGTTCTGTAGTCCACTGAGATTGCATAATACAAATAGCTGCTAATTGATTATGGCGCAGCAGAGAGCACAGGAATTTATCAACTTACAAGATTTCCAGAAGGATCAACCGGTATTATTTTTTTTGCACACATGCTAAAACGTTTCATACATGCCAAGGTTGGTGAAGCACTTGCAGATTTTATTACTAAGGGGGGGGCTCTTTTTGAATTTTTTTTTCATGTTGATTGAAATCTGTAATAAACACAGATTATACACATGCTTGATAAGACACATTCCCGTGGAACAAGTCTTTGGTTCTTCATCTAGTAAACCACCTTTAAATATCAAGCACAAACGCAAAAAATCGGCAAAAGAGCATGTATTCAGTAGCAGAGGGGCAACAAAACAACAAAGAATGCGATACGCTAGGTGAAATTAAAGTCATATAATACTTTGCTGTGTGAAAGACCTTTCACTTAATCCATCCAAATTGAGATAAATTATTATGTAGTTGTTCTGCTTTATTTGAAATGTAAGGATAGCACATTATGGAAAATTAGGTTTACAATAAGACAGAGACTTTCAGGAGATTTTATCCTGGGTTTGGCGCCATGGACTCTGGCTCAGGTGTAATGCAGCTGGTGCCTGGGACTTCAGGTGTCCAGGATTGTGGGAAGCCTGCGGCTACTTATGACATTGTTTTTATTAATTTTGTAGGAAAAAAAAAGATTAATCTTAATGTGAGTTCTTTATGTTTAAAGCTGATGGATTACAGAGCTGAATTCAGCCATTGGTGGACCAAAGAAATGAAAGCAGTGAAATTTCCAGGGCAAGGAACAGTTTTTGACTATTATCTGGATAACAAAACTAGAAAGTTTATTCCATGGAGTGAAAAAGTCTTAAAATTTAACATGGATCCAGATATGCCTCTTCAGGTAGGTAGCATATCATTTCATATCGTGGAATTAAAACGAATATTTGATTAATTTCTGTGGACTATATCTTTTTTTTTAATCCATTTTTCTCTGGAGTAGTATATGTGATACATACACTAAAAAATGCAATGGGGGTTATTTACGAAAGGCAAATCCACTTTGCACTACAAGTGCAAACTACAAGTACAAAGTGCACTTGAAATTGCACTGAAAGTGCACTTGGAAGTGCAGTCGCTGTAAATCTGAGGAGTAGATCTGAAATGAGGGGAAGCTCTGCTGATTTTATCATCCAATCATGTGCAAGCTAAAATGCTGTTTTTTTTATTTTCCTTGCATGTCCCCCTCGGATCTACAGCGACTGCACTTCCACTTTGTAGTGCAAAGTGGATTTACCTTTATTAAATAACCCCCAATGTGTCCACAGGACAAAAAACGAAAAAAAAAAAAAAATGAATTTCATCAGGTACAGCTCCAAACCAACCTAATAAAAATGGGGTATGTGATCATAAAACAGACATACCAGCCTGCACAAACCAGTCAATATAAACAGGTACAGAAAAATGTACCTGCTTTGTATAGATTACAAGGCATCCAGCTATGTAGTGCCCAACTGGTGTTTCCAAATGTGATTGAATTTATACATAGTATTATGTAACATAAGCAATTATTATTACTCTAAAGCCCTGTACACACGATTGGTTTAACCGATGAAAACCGTCCGATGGATTGTTTTCATCACACAAACTGATCGTGTAAGGGACCCATCGGTCTTTTTTCCATCAGTTTTAAAAAATAGAACATGTTTTAAATTTTTCCGATGGATCAAAAACCGATAGCAAATTCCGATCGTCTATGGGCAAGTCCATCGGTTAAAAAACCCACGCATGCTCAGAATCAAGTCGACGCATGCTCAGAAGCATTGAACTTCATTTTTCTCGGCTCATCGGAGTGTTTTACGTCACCGCGTTTGGAACGGTCAGTTATTAGACTGATGGTGTGTGGGCAAGACTGATGGAAGTCAGCTTCATCGGATTTCCGATGGACAAAACCATCGGATTAGAATCCATAGGATATCTGATCGTGTGTACGAGGCTTTATTATGTAAGAGATATGTTTGCTTTTCATATGCCATATACCTATTCAATTCCTGTAGTCAATCCACATTTGGGGGGGGGGGAGTTGAAATCAATTTGAAGCAGAGTTCCAGGCTAAAATGAAACTAGGTCTAAACCAACCGAGCACTCCCCCCATTGCCCCCCTCTCATTTTTGGATATCCCTTTTTTTTGTACCTTTTTTGTCCTTCTCCAGCAGGGCTTCCATCCTATCTTGCCGCGGCGGGTTACGTCATCTCCAAATTTGCATTGGCCCCTCCTCCTTCCCCACTGCCTTCTGGAACCTGTGTGTGTCCCAGAAGACGATGGGGCCATTCAGAAAGCGCAGCGTGACTCGCGCATTCGCAGTAGGAAACCGGCTGTGAAGCCTGAAGGTTTCCCTTAGTTGCAATTCCGGCGCTTGCACCCGAGCCGATAGATGAATTGGCTTTCGGGGGCTGACATTGCTGGATCCATGGACAAGGTAAATTTCCTTATATTAAAAGTCAGTATTTGTAGCTGCTGACTTTTACATTTTTTTAGAGGTTGAAACTCCGCTTTAACTTTAATGCCGCGTACACACGATCGATTTTTTTCGACGGTGAAAACACCGTCGAGAAAATCGACGTGAAAAACGAGGAACAGCTTGTTCCCCCCACACACGGCTGTTTTTAAATGACATTTTTTTTTTTGGTCGAAAAAAACGACCGTGTGTGGGCTCCGCGGCAGTGTTTCCCTATGGGAAAACTGCAACGGAAAAAAACGACGGGAATCACGACGAGAAAAATTAGAGCATGTTCTAATTTTTCTCGTCGTGATTAATGCCGTTTTTCCCGTCGAGAAAAACGACAGAAATCCCACAGACGATCGTTTTTCTCGTCCAAAGGAAAAAAATAGGATTTTTATAACAGCTTACCTGTAAAATCCTTTTCTTGGAGTACATCACGGGACACAGAGCGACATAGTCATTACTAATGGGTTATATAGTTACCGTCAGGTGCTGGCACTGGCAACTTCCAAAACCGGAAGTACCCTCCCCTATATAAGCCCCTCCCATCCGGGAGCACCTCAGTTTTGTAGCAAAGCAATAAGTGTCCCCAAAGAGGGGCGGGAGCTCTGTGTCCCGTGATGTACTCCAAGAAAAGGATTTTACAGGTAAGCTGTTATAAAAATCCTATTTTCTTTCTCGTACATCACGGGACACAGAGCGACATAGTCATTACTAATGGGATGTCCTAAAGCAATGCCAAATGAGGGGGGGGATACACCATATATAAGCTGAGCGCTATCAGACATGAGGATCTTTTGCGGCCTGCAACACACTGCGCCCAAAGGCGACATCCTCCTGACTTCTAACGTCCACCTGGTAGAACCTAGTAAACGTGTGTACTGAAGACCATGTTGCGGCCTTACAGACTTGAGCCAGGGAGGCCTGGTGATGCACTGCCCATGAAGTTCCAACTGCTCTCCTGGAGTGCGCCCTAACTTTGAACGGAGGCGGTCTACTTCTCAAGCTATAGGCTTGTATTATGACCTGTCGAATCCACTTGGCTAAAGTAGATTTTGACGCTGCCTGACCCTTTCTGGGGCCTTCCGGCAGAATAAACAAAGTATCCGTTCTGCGAATCTGAGCAGTGGCTTTTAGATAAGCTTTAACTGCTCTTACTACATCCAAAGAATGCAATAACTTTTCCTCTACCGAAGTAGGCTTGGGGAAAAAAGAAGGAAGAACCACATCTTGGTTCAAATGAAAACTCGATACCACCTTAGGAAGAAAGGCTGGATGAGGACGTAACACTACTCTGTCCTTATGGATAACCAGATATGGCTCCTTACAGGACATAGCTGCTAATTCCGATACTCTTTTAGCCGAACAAATGGCTACTAGAAAAATCAATTTCCTGGTGAGAAGCACTAAGGAAATATGCTGTAATGGTTCAAATGGTTGTTTCTGTAGAACCGACAGAACCAAGTTTAGATCCCATGGACATATGGGAATATTAACCGGAGGACTAATACGCATCACTCCTTGTATAAAGGCTTTGACTAGTGAATGCGAAGCCAAGGGCCTTTGAAAAAATATTGACAAGCTTCCTATCTACAGCCCATTGTAGGAAGTCCAGAATTCTACCTATTACGTATTTACGTGGATGCCATTTCCTGGCCTCACACCAGGCGATGTACGCCTTCCAGATTCTATAGTAGATCTGCCTGGATACCGGTTTCCTGGCATTGATCATGGTAGACACCACAGCATTAGAGAGCCCTCTCCTTTTTAGAATGTGGGCTTCAATAGCCAGGCCGTCAAACCTAGGGCTGGTAAGGAAGGGTGGTATATCGGTCCCTGCGAAAGCAGGTCCGGACGATGTGGGAGGGTCCAAGGACTCCCCACAGACATTTTTACAATCTCCGCGTACCATGCTCTTCGGGGCCACGCTGGAGCCACCAGAATCACTGGTTTCTTTTCTACCCTGATTCTGCGGAGTAATCGAGGTAACAATTGTGGCGGTGGGAATGCATCTATCAGCTTGAACTGATCCCAAGGGAACACTAGGGCATCCGAGCCGCACGCTAGGGGATCCCTTGTCCAAGAGACAAACCTGTCCACTTTCGTGTTGAACCTGGATGCTAGCAGATCTACATCCGGTGTTCCCCACCGCTGACATATTGTCCGGAAAACCTCGGGAATTCTCCACCCCTGGAATGAATACCGCAGATATGGCTGGGACATATCTTTCTGCCCATCTCAGGATGTAATTTACTTCCCTTTGGGCTGCACGACTCCTGGTGCCCCCCTGACGATTGATATATGCCACTGCTGTGGCATTGTCTGACTGAACTCTGACAGGGGACCCTTGGAGTTTGGATGTCAATGCTACTAGGGCATACCGGGCTGCTCGTATCTCTAAGAGATTGATGGGCAGGGCCTTTTCCGCATCCGACCATCTGCCCTGGAGAGACCATTGCTCCAGTACTGCTCCCCAGCCTAAAAGGCTGGCATCTGTAGTGACCACCTTCCAAGAAATCGGACTGAAGGATTTCCCTCTTTCCAGATTCCGGGGAACCAACCACCAACGGAGGCTTCTGCGAACGGAAGGGGACAAGGACATTGGTACGTCCAGAGCCTGAACTTTTTTGTTCCAGGCTGACAGTATGGCCCTTTGCAACTTCCTTGAATGGAATTGACCGTAGGGTACTGCTTCGAATGATGCCACCATTTTTCCCAGCAGCCTCATGCACAGGCGTATGGATGGCTGTCTTTTTGAACCCACTAAGTGGATCAAATCTCTCAAAGACGACCCCTTTTCTCGAGGCAAGAAAATTTTTCTCTGGTCTGAATCCAGCCTTAGCCCCAAGTATTCCAGACTTTTGACTGGTTTTAGGGCTGACTTGTCTCGGTTGATAATCCAACCGTGATATTCCAGATACTTGATTGTCTCGTGAACAACCACTTCTAGTTTTTCCACTGAGTGGTCTATCAGCAACAAGTCGTCTAGATATGCCATTATCGTTACACCTCGTGTTCTTAGATTGGCCAATAATGGGGCCAGAATTTTTGTGAACACTCTTGGTGCTGTGGCCAGACCGAAGGGTAAGGCTCTGAACTGAAAATGGCGCCCTTCTATCGCAAAGCGTAGAAATTTTTGGTGGGCTGGAAAGATGGGGATGTGCAAATACGCATCTTTGATGTCGATCGAGGCTAACCATTCCTCCCCTTGTAGGGCAGTGGCTACCGATCGGATCGACTCCATCCGGAAAGTCCTGATATGTAGGAATTTGTTTAGCCCTTTTAGATTTAATATGGGCCTCACGTCCCCGTTTGGCTTCGGAACTGTAAAGAGGTTTGAGTAAAACCCGAACCCCCATTCTTCCAGGGGGACCTCTATAATTACTGCTTGAAGCAATAATTGTTCCAGTGCCAACAGGAGGGATCCTCTCTTCTGGGGATCCCTTGGCACGTTCGACCTTATAAAGCGGGAAGGAGGGGAGTTTTTTAACTCCAATTTGTATCCCAGATTTACTGCGGAGAGCACCCATCTGTCTCGGATCGTGTCCCGCCAGGTTTCTGTGAACAACTGAAGTCTTCCCCCCACCCGATTGGGTGGGGGCAACCCTTCATGCATTTGACTTTGGGGGAGGTTTTGTACCTCTCCTGCTCCAGGGCTTCTTGTTACCCTGCAACTGTCCCTGATTTTTACCTCCGGGATTTGACCGGGGAGGCCGTCGGAACTGTTTCACAGCCGATGTCCTAGGGACTGGAGAAGCCGGCCTCTTAAAAGAGGGACCTCTAACTCTATTTTTGACCGGCAAGAGTGTACTTTTACCGCTGGAAATTCTCTGGATATACTTGTCCAGGTCTTCCCCGAATAAGCGCTCCCCATGAAATGGGAAGCTGACCAGCAATTTTTTACAGGGAGCTTCAGCAGACCAGTTTTTGAGCCATAGAAGCCTGCGCATATGTACTACAGACAGCGTAAGGCGGGAGGCCTGATGGATTGAATCCTTTATCGCGTCCACCGCAAAGCATAAGGCTCTAGGTAGATCAGCTAGAGCAAGAGCCTGCTGATCTGGCACGTCCCTTAAGACCTGTTTCAACTGATCCTTCACTGCTTGGCAGACCCCTATAGCTGCCACTGCTGGTTGTGTCACCAATCCTGCTGTAGAAAAAGCAGATTTCAATAAGGACTCCAATTTTTTATCTATTGGGTCCTTGAACATTTGGACATTTTCCACCGGACATGTCAGTGATTTATTCACACAAGAGATGGCTGCGTCCACTGTAGGGACCTTCCATTTTCTGACGAACTTATCCTCCATAGGATAGACCACCGGAAATCTCTTGGGGGGAGTAAATATTTTGTCAGGATGCTCCCAATCCTGGTAAATGAGCCCCTCCAGTAAAGGATGGATCGGAAAAGAACAAACAGTCTGGGGAGCTTTTAGCGACCCCAACGAGGAGACAGAAGAGGAGGATGGCTCCGCAAGTGGCATTTTAAATGCTGATCGGACCATATTAGTCAGGGACTGCACCCATAACCTCTCAGCATGTGATGCTGAGAACGGCTCCTCCACTGTTGATTCCTCTACAACTGAATCAACCTCATCCTGATCCCCCTCAGGTAGGTCGTTCTCTGTATGGGACTGTTGCTCTGTTAACAGGCACTCTGAGGGAGGAGACGGAGATCGAGCGCTTTTCTCCTGTGACAGGGAAGCAGCAATTAGTGCTGACAATCTCTCTTCCAGCCCTCCCAGAGCTGAGGAAAAAACCTCCTCTGTTACATACACAGGAGCAGGTGAACTGGGGACAGCCACAGTACCAGGTACTCCTGGGGGTGCCCTACGGTCACTAACCTCTGATTCTTCAGGGGAGACTGGTGCAGCCAAAGCATGCCCAAGATCCTCAGAGCCCGATGGAGACCCCCTATTCCTCCTGGAATTTCTAGTCCCGGAGTTTTTAGACGGCATATTCCTAAGCCACAAAGCTGAGGTATTCCAGCCGAAAATACACCAGTTACTGATAATAGTCTAGCATAAATGCTGCTATAATAAACAGTTGGTGTCTACTAATGTGCCTTTCTAGGGGATGCCTGTATCAACCGCTTGCTGTATGCCTTTAAATGTTGCCAGCTCTGTCTCTGTACTTCATAGCCAGCTTACTGCAATAATGTGGCTTTTTAAAAACCTGCTGGGACGCCCGCACATGCGCAGAAGCGCTGCGGCGCGCACAGAGCGTCATCCCCCAGGCCCCGCCCCTTTTTCCGGCCACCTCTATATATAGAGGCGCGTGCACGCGCACGCGCGCGGCCACGTGCGCCTCGGCGCTAATTTTCAAACATGGAAACCAGGGACAGGAGCCAGGGCCCCCTTTGCCGCAGGCCGGGGGATAGACGAACACTGCAACATGGCAGAGGAAACAGTTTCCTGTAGGAGAACTCACCAGCTGCCTGGACTTTGCTCTCTGAGAAGAAACTAGTCCATATGACAAGAAAAACATTCCACAGCGGCCTCTAGTGGACAAACACAGGTACCGCAGTTTAATATACTAAACATATATAAAAAAACATTCTTTTTTTTTTTTTTTTTCTTGACCACCATTAAAAATTATTACATTTTTTTTAGTAGTTACAGGCATGCACAGATATTAGCGGGAATACCGTTAGGTAACAGACAGAAAGACAAATTAGGCTTGGGGGTCCCCCAATAGAACCAAGTTCCTGGGGGCCCCCACTTACCTGTTCCCCGCCGCAGGACTTTGTTTGGTCCACAAAAGCCCAAACTTCACCTATCACGGCAGGCATTGTAATCAAACCTTCAGGGACCGGGTTCCCAAGGATTCCACTCCCCTGGACCTGTATAGCACCCTGCACAGAAAACATCTTGGTCGTGGGTATGACCAGAGCTCTGGATCCCAGGGTCCAGCTCTCCTAAGAGAAGCATTACAGGCAGAACCTTGCTCTTCTCTGCAAGGCCCGGGTACCGACCGTTTAGCTATGAAGCTTTTTTGGTCGGATCCGGAATAGCTTACTGAGGCCCAAAAGAACCTGTACGCAAGCTCAGTGAAAAACACATGTTTCTTCTTGGCCAACACCTTAGACACTGGCAAAAAACTGAGGTGCTCCCGGATGGGAGGGGCTTATATAGGGGATGGTACTTCCGGTTTTGGCTATGACTATGTCGCTCTGTGTCCCGTGATGTACGAGAAAGAAATTTAATTTTTCTCGACGAGAAAAACGGTCGTGTGTACGCGGCATAAGAATTTTCTGAGCAGCAAAAAGTGATATAGAGACTACAGCACTGATGACCTAATAACCTCAGACCAGTATCATTCGCATTTTGGGCAGATCCACTGTAGATGTGTCAGGTTTCCCTGGGGTTGGTTGCATTAACTATACCTATACAGGTCCTTCTCAAAAAATTAGCATATTGTGATAAAGTTCATTATTTTCTGTAATGTACTGATAAACATTAGACTTTCATATATTTTAGATTCATTACACACAACTGAAGTAGTTCAAGCCTTTTCTTGTTTTAATATTGATGATTTTGGCATACAGCTCATGAAAACCCAAAAATCCTATCTCAAAAAATTAGCATATCATGAAAAGGTTCTCTAAACGAGCTATTAACCTAATCATCTGAATCAACTAATTAACTCTAAACACCTGCAAAAGATTCCTGAGGCTTTTAAAAACTCCCAGCCTGGTTCATTACTCAAAACCGCAATCATGGGTAAGACTGCTGACCTGACTGCTGTCCAGAAGGCCATCATTGACACCCTCAAGCAAGAGGGTAAGACACAGAAAGAAATTTCTGAACGAATAGGCTGTTCCCAGAGTGCTGTATCAAGGCACCTCAGTGGGAAGTCTGTGGGAAGGAAAAAGTGTGGCAGAAAACGCTGCACAACGAGAAGAGGTGACCGGACCCTGAAGAAGATTGTGGAGAAGGACCGATTCCAGACCTTGGAGGACCTGCGGAAGCAGTGGACTGAGTCTGGAGTAGAAACATCCAGAGCCACCGTGAACGGGCATGTGCAGGAAATGGGCTACAGGTGCCGCATTCCCCAGGTCAAGCCACTTTTGAACCAGAAACAGCGGCAGAAGCGCCTGACCTGGGCTACAGAGAAGCAGCACTGGACTGTTGCTCAGTGGTCCAAAGTACATTCGGAAATCAAGGTGCCAGAGTCTGGAGAAAGACTGGGGAGAGGGAAATGCCAAAATGCCTGAAGTCCAGTGTCAAGTACCCACAGTCAGTGATGGTCTGGGGTGCCATGTCAGCTGCTGGTGTTGGTCCACTGTGTTTTATTAAGGGCAGGGTCAATGCAGCTAGCTATCAGGAGATTTTGGAGCACTTCATGCTTCCATCTGCTGAAAAGCTTTATGGAGATGAAGATTTCATTTTTCAGCACGACCTGGCACCTGCTCACAGTGCCAAAACCACTGGTAAATGGTTTACTGACCATGGTATTACTGTGCTCAATTGGCCTGCCAACTCTCCTGACCTGAACCCCATAGAGAATCTGTGGGATATTGGGAAGAGAAAGTTGAGAGACGCAAGACCCAACACTCTGGATGAGCTTAAGGCCGCTATCGAAGCATCCTGGGCCTCCATAACACCTCAGCAGTGCCACAGGCTGGTTGCCTCCATGCCACGCCGCATTGAAGCAGTCATTTCTGCAAAAGGATTCCCGACCAAGTATTGAGTGCATAACTGAACATAATTATTTGAAGGTTGACTTTTTTTGTATTAAAAACACTTTTCTTTTATTGGTCGGATGAAATATGCTAATTTTTTGAGATAGGATTTTTGGGTTTTCATGAGCTGTATGCCAAAATCATCAATATTAAAACAAGAAAAGGCTTGAACTACTTCAGTTGTGTGTAATGAATCTAAAATATATGAAAGTCTAATGTTTATCAGTACATTACAGAAAATAATGAACTTTATCACAATATGCTAATTTTTTGAGAAGGACCTGTACTGTGAAGGAAGCGGATGATATTTTTTATATTTTCTTTGCCCCAGCTTAATAAATCAAATAGATTTACCTGGCTTTTTGTAGGAAAAGCTCTCTATATAAAAAAAAAAGTTTGTATTTCAAAAAGCAAAATATTGAGTTCTCCATTTAAGTTTAACATTTTAATTAAATAACTGGTGTTTTCTTTTCCATACATTATCCTTGCTTTAAAAAAAAAAAAAAAAAAATGAATTAATATGTCCGTGTGTATGCACTTAATGGCACACTCAGATCTTCAACCCAAACTGACCCATGGTTTTGTAGTATAGACTCGGCAGTACATTGTATAGGAAGCCAGATGCTGCAGTCAATGTAAAGCACTCTCAACGTGTTGTACATAGGCGTGCGCCGCGTATTGCATTAGGGTGTGCACCCCAAAGCTCAAACACACATGTGCAGTAGACCTTGTCAGTAGCTATAAGATTGGTGTCAGTAGTTTTTTATTTTTATTATTTCATTTTGTTGTTATGTTTTACAATTTATTTATTTTTTATTATATTTTTTAAATATATATATATATATATATATATATATATATATATATATATACAATTTTTTTTTAGGAGCCCCATTGAGGGGCTTTGTTGAAATAGCAGACAAAGGGACTGAGGACAGAGATTCCCCAGTCCCTTTCTCTGTAGCCTCAGCTGCCACAGGGGTAGGGACATTCGGCAGTGGAAATCTACATTGCACAGGGTGATTGGGGTGTGCCCAGGCACACCCAGCACACCCTGTGCGCACGCCTATGCTGTACACAGTAGTTCAATACTGCAGGGAAGACATCTCATTGCTGACACTGCTTTGTAAACAGCTCTTTAAGCACTATTGCTAGAACTTTGGATGCACATACCCATATGTTAAAAGGGAAATAAGGATCTTGGGTATGAGTGAAGCCTAAATGCTACCAGGAAGAAGTTCTGCTTCTTTAACACTGACCTCCTCTTTACTATATTTATCGATTTCACAGTGATATCTTTAGTTTCTATATAAGCAGTCAGATATTCTGGTGTTATTACTTTTGATAACCAAACATTATGTTTTGTTTATAATAAATCTTTTAACTTAAGTTTTTTACCATATTGAGCTCAGGAAACCATTAGTTTTGTCACATATTGCTATGTTTTCATCACTGCAGGCAGTTTTTGTCCACACCTCTGAAACGACGTGTCTGGGATACTTTACTGACCTGCTGATACAGAAAGCCAAGCCAGTTATGTTAGTGGGAGGTGCAGGAGTGGGCAAGACGGTGTTCCTGAATGACAGATTGGCCTTCCTGTCTGACCTTTACATGATATCTAAAGTTCCATTCAACTACTATACCACATCAGCTGCGCTGCAAAGTAAGCAAGCAAGAGAAAGTATAATGTTTTTAGTGAGCAATTATTTTCAATAAAGGTTGTGTTTAAGTTAAAATCATTTGTGATGTGAGTTTCACATTTTAATGCTTGGTTTTCCATGTTTATTGCATTAATATAGAGATTTGTGGATTAGCCACTTGAGGGGGCTCTGTATTTTACTCCACTTCATTCATCATCCCTGCTTATCAACTGCTAAGATGGGATACCAACATTCCTGCTAAATCAACTAGCCACGCAGGGAGTGCATTGTTTTCTGTTGATCAGCTGACTTAGAGATGTGCCTTGTGCAGTCAAAATAGGAAGCAGCATTTAATGAGCAAATATGCCCCCCCCCATGTACACATATATTCTAATTATAAAATGATACATAGAATGATTTTATATATGTTATATACAATGTATATAAAGCCGATCTCTTTCATATTCACACACACACACACACACACACACATACATTATATCAAAACATTATACAGTCTTTTTAACACATTGTTTAGATTTGTTACCAGCTATTTCTTTGCCTGAAAAATTTGTAACCGTATAAAATGGTATCTGACATACAATGGCAATTACTGTATGTCATGTATTATTTTTGAATACTCAGTAGTTCTGTACTGCTAGTGACTGCAGCACGGTTTAGGCCTAACAAAATGATCACCATTGTGCTTCAATGTACTTTGTCAGCCTGTGCTTCTCTGTTTTTCTTGGCCTAGGCAAAGACCAGGGACATTTCCCTGGTCCCAGCAGGACAAGATAACAACCAATAAACTAGTTATACCGTATATACGCGAGTATAAGCCAAGTTTTTAAGCACATTTTTTTGTGCTGAAAATGCCCCCCTCTGCTTATACTCGAGTCACCTTTTTGCTCCTGATCTTCCGGATTTAGGGACCCGGTACCGGCTGGCCGTAGGTCCTCTGGACCCCAAACTTGGCACACATGTAACCGCACTCTTCCTCTACAAGTGTGCAAAGTTTGATGTCCGGAGGACCTACTCCCGGGGAGCACCGGTTTTTCAAAGCCAAGCACCCCTTCCATAGGCTCCAATGTTAAACGGTCATTTCTCCGGTGATTTTGGGGACCCAGTACCGGCCGGTTGTAGGTCCCCTGGACCCGAAACTTGGCACACACGTAGTCCCATTTCTCCTCTAAAAGTGTGCAAGGTTTTTTGTCTGGGGGACCTACAGCCGGGGAGCACCGATTTTTCAAAGCCGGGCACCCCTTCCTTAGACTCCCATGTTAAACATCAGTCTAGTCATGGGCACAGTGAGGCATGGGCACAGTGAGGCATGCACATGGACACAGTGAGGCACAGTGAGGCATGCAGATGGACACCCTAGGCTTATACTTGAGTCAATAAGTTTTCCAAGTTTTTTGTGGTAAAATTAGGTGCCTCAGCTTATATTCGGGTCGGCTTATACTCGAGTATATACAGTAAATGGATTCTGGGTTTTATATATATATATATATATATATATATATATATATATATACACTGCTCAAAAAAATTAAAGGAACACTTTGAAAACACATCAGATCTCAACGGGGCAAAATCTCATGCTGGATATCTATACTGATATGGACTGGGTAATGTGTTAGGAATGAAAGGATGGCACATCATTTGCTGGAAATGAAAATTATCCACCTACAGAGGGCTGAATTCAAAGACACCCCGAAAATCAAAGTGAAAAAATTATGCAGCAAGCTAATCCATTTTGCTGAAATTTCATTGCAACAACTCAAAATGGCCCTCAGTAGTTTTTTATGGCCCCCAAGTGCTTGAATGCATGACTGACAACATCAGGGCATGCTCCTAATGAGACGACGGATGGTGTCCTGGGGTATTTCCTCCCAGATCTGGACCAGAGCATCACTGAGCTCCTGAACAGACTGAGGTGCAACCTGGCGGCACCGGATGGACCGAAACATAATGTCCCAGAGTTGTTCTTTTGGATTTAGGTCAGGTGAGCGCGGGGGCCATTCAATGGTATCAATTTCTTCATCCTCCAGGAACTGGCTCCATGCTCTCGCCACATAAGGCCAGGCATCGTTGTACACCAAGAGGAACCCAGGACCCATTGCACCAGCGTAGGGTCTGACAATGGGTCCCAGGATTTCATCCTGATACCTAATGGCAGTCAGGGTGCAATTGTGTAGCCTGTAGAGGCCTGTGCATCCCTCCATGGATATGCCTCCCCAGACCATCACTGACCCACCACCAAATCGGTCATGCTGAACGATGTTACAGGCAGCATAAAGTTCTCTGCGGCTTCTCCAGACCCTTTCACGTCTGTAACATATGCTCAGGGTGAACCTGCTCTCATCTTTGAAAAGCATGGGGCACCAGTGGCGGACCTGCCAATTCTTGTGTTCAATGGAAAATGGCAATCGAGCTCCACAGTGTCAGGCAGTGAGCACAGAGCATACTAGAGGATGTCGGGCCCTCAGGCCACCCCCATGAAGTCTGTTTCTGATTGTTTGGTCAGATACATTCACACCAGTGGCCTGCTGGAGGTCATTTTGTAGGGATCTGGCAGTACTCATCCTGTTCCTCCTTGCACAAAGGAGCAGATACCTGTCCTGCTGATGGGTTAAGGACCTTCTTCGGCTCTATCAGCTCTTCTAGAGTAACTGCCTGTCTCCTGGAATCTCCTCCATGCTCTTGAGACTGTGCTGGGAGACACGGCAAACCTTCTGGCAATGACACATATTGATGTGCCATCCTGGGGGAGTTGGACTGCCTGTGCAACCTTTATAGGGTCCAAGTATCGCCTCGTGCTACCAGTAGTGACACTGACCCTAGCCAAATGCAAAACTAGTGAAAAACAGTCAGAAAAGATGAGTAGGGAAAAAAATGTCAGACACCTCCACCTGAAAAAACATTCTGGTTGTATCATTGTTGCCCATCTAGTGCACCTGTTGTTAATTTCAATAAACAGCAAAGCAGCTGAAACTGATTAACAACCCCCTCTGCTACTTAACTAACCAGATCAATATCCCAGGAGTTCCCAGGAGTTCTGATTCAAAAGTGTTCCTTTAATTTTTTTGAGCAGTGTATAAAATATATATATATATATATATATATATATATATATAGCGGGGTGTTAAATTTAGGGGAAGTGTCTGAGTGGTAATTAGGCTCAGACACACTGATTGTTAGGATAATGGACCATTTCTGTCCATGGGAGATGGTGTTAGTGTGCAGTTCCCTGTGGCCTACAGGTGGCGCTGTTGCCGTAGGCCAGGGTTGAACCACTGATACAAGGCTGTGCCTCTTTTTGTCCCCTCTCGGCAGTAGTACGGCGGGGCGGGGAACCTGCTGTGCCTGTCGGGAGAGGGTATAAAAGGGGCGGCCATCTTCCATTGGGGTCGTCGTTCGTGGGTCCGCACCCAGGCATCTTCAGCCTGGGTGCGTGTGTTATCTCCGGGTGCCCTAGGCCCGGAGGCCTGGTTCCTGTTCCATCCCAGACACCTTCAGTCTGGGGTGAGGTACTATTTTCAAAGGCCCGGTGCCCAGCAACCTTCGGCTGGGGTCCGCTAGGGATCGAGAGCTCCCAGGGTGCCGCCTTGCGAGGGGACCCGTATCTGAGATGAGGAGGCCAGGGAGGTAACCCTTTCTGAATACCCAGCGCAGAGTCGTGGTGACGGTGAGGGCCTCTGGTAACTCTCCGGAGGGATGGTTTTCTCCTTTACGTGGGCTGAATACTTCTAGAAGGTGGTTCACCAAGTCAGTGGCAGTGACTTTATAGGGCAAGGCCCTATTCACCAGGTCAGTGGCAGTGACCCGTTCACCAAGTCAGTGGCAGTGACTTTTATTCACCAGGTCTGTGGCAGAGACCAACCTCACAGTCTGTGGCAGAGATCGTGCGCCAAAACTGTTCGTGAAACCTGAACAGTCTGAGGAAATCATTTGAGTTTGTGCCTGGACCTCCTCCTACCTAAGCTGTCCTGTGTCTTGTTCCAACCTGTCTTCTGGTAAAGAGACTATTTGTTATCCAGTGTGAAATAAATATAGAAGTTGGACTTTCAGTTGGTGTGGACAGTTACATTACTGGGGAAAATTAAAGACTCGCATCTATTCAAGGTATGGAAAAGAAAGGAGCCCTGGACTGCCGCACTCTGTATAAACGATTTATTTCCAAAATTTCTAAATAAAATCCAAAATTAATCCATAAATTCAAAAAATCCAAAAACAGGCAATTGAATTTGAATTTATGGATTCATTTTGGATTTTATTTTGAAATTTTGGAAATAAATCGTTTATACAGAGTGCGGCAGTCCAGGGCTCCTTTCTTTTCCATGCATCAGTGCAGAGCCAGCACCTGTTTCAGTATCAGGGCGGGAGCATTTTGAAAGCCCTACAGCTTACAAGAGCGGTACAACCCTTCATCTATTCAAGGTAGAGGTGAGGATCATCCTCGGGAGGATTCAACACCAGCCGCAGGCAGGCCCGAGACTAACACCGCTCAACCTCCTCACACAGGAGGGTACGGGCTTGTGGTACGGTGTGCCTCTCTCTGCCTGCGAGGAGCCTAATTAAATGCAGGTAAAGACGGGGGTGTGTGCGCTACATATATATATGATGATACAGATCATATCTAAGCTTTCCATTATCTTAGAAAGTCACACTTGCGTTAGAAATGGTACATTGGATTCTACCACTAAGAAGTTCTTGGGGTAGAAATCAAGTGACACCTTACAATCTCCCCGAAACCTCATCCTTGGCCTTACTCTTAGGCTAATCATTACACTTAAACCTCATCTTAGTCTGGCCAAACCCACCTACTACATACAGCAAAAACACTGAAATATTGTGCATAAAATCACCTCTCCTCATTTAAAAAATGTTTTCCTCTTTCTTTTAATTTTAAATTACTATAAAGACTTATGCCGCGTACACACGATCATTATTCACGGCGGTTAAAAAACCGCCGTGAATAATGACAGGAAAAACGAGGGAACCGCTTGGTTCCCTACACACGGTCGTTTTTCCCATCATTTTTTCTCTTGACGAGAAAAACGACCGTCTGTGGGCTCCGCGGCAGTGTCTCCCTATGGGAAAACTGCCGCGGAAAAAAATGATGGAAAAAACGATGAGAAAATTTAGAACATGTTCTAATTTTTCTCGTCGTTTTTTATGCCGTTTTTCTCAACGAGAAAAACGACATAAAGCCCACAGACGATCGTTTTTCTCGGCGAAAAAAAAAATGCCGTTTTTCTCGTCGACAAAAGCGGTCGTGTGTACGCGCCATTAGTCTAAAGAGAAATGAACACTGTTTAAGGTTTTAATTTCACTGCAAGCCTAAATGAACATTTTTGTTCCCTCCTCTGTCAGGGGCGGATCCAGAGTCTTTTCTCGGGAGGGACACTGCCAAAAAATGATTTTTTTTGTGGGAAATTTATCGGGGAAATGGTTGGTGTCGGCGCTTCAATCATCCCGGCACCATGGTTGTTATGGTGTCAGGATGATTGAAGTGCATTATTTCTATTATTACATTGTAATATGAAATTAAATAGTTCAATGCAGAATCAGTGGGAGCCCCGAGTGTGTCACTTGCCACCGTCGCCTGCAATTAGTGGGAGCCTTGAGCGTGTCACTTGCCACACGTTGTGGATTGTCACTTGCCACATCACCTTTCAAATCTTGTGGATTGTCACTTCCCACATCACCTGCCACACCTTGCGGATTGTCACTTGCCACGTCACCTGCCACACCTTGCTGATTGTCACTTGCCTGCCACCCAGGGCCGATCCGCCCTATACGCTTGCTACGCAAGCTGCGTAGGGCCCCAAGTAATTACTAGGGGCCCCCGAATCTTCGCCGCCGCCGCATCCGCCGCCGCTAGAGGTCCGCGGGCCGGGCGGAGACAATGTCTCCGCCGGCCGCCATTTTCTTATAGACCAAGAGGAGGGTCAGAGTGGCTGCCAATAGGAATTGAGCTGCGGCACCGCCCACCTCCCGCCCTGCTGATGTCTGTCTGTGTGTGAGTGAAATGTGGGAAGGGGCGGAGGTGGGCGGCGGCGCCGCAGCTTAATTCCTATTGCCAGCCATCCGGCCGGCTCATCCACTGTCCCCTATGCGTAATGGCGGTGGAGAGAGTCTCTGCTGCAGGGGCATCACACCTGGTGTAAGGGGGGCCTCCACTGGGAATGCCTGATGTAAGGGGGGCCTCCACTGGGAATGCCTGATGTAAGGGGGGCCTGCGCTGGGAAGGCCTGGTGTAAGGGGGGACTCTACTGGGAATGCCTGGTGTAAGGAGGGACTCCGCTGGGAAGGCCTGGTGTAAGGGGGGCCTCCGCTGGGAAGGCCTGGTGTAAGGGGGGCCTCCGCTGGGAAGGCCTGGTGTAAGGGGGGCTTCCGCTGGGAAGGCCTGGTGTAAGGAGGGCCTCCGCTGGGAAGGCCTGGTGTAAGGGGGGCCTCCACTGGGAATGCCTGGTGTAAGGGGGGCCTCCGCTGGGAATGCCTGGTGTAAGGGGGGCCTCCGCTGGGAATGCCTGGTGTAAGGGGGGCCTCCGCTGGGAATGCCTGGTGTAAGGGGGGACTCTGCTGGGAATGCCTGGTGTAAGGGGGGCCTCTGCTGGGAATGCCTGGTGTAAGGGGGGACTCTGCTGGGAATGCCTGGTGTAAGGAGGGACTCTACTGGGAATGCCTGGTGTAAGGAGGGACTCTACTGGGAATGCCTGGTGTAAGGAGGGACTCGGGGCTTCCACTGATTCTCCATTATGGTGAGTTGAATAATTTCATTCTATATTACAATGTAATAATAGAAATAATGTGCTTCAGTCATCCTGACACCATAACAACCATGGTGCCGGGATGATTGAAGCGCTAACACCAGGTGTTTGGAGTATCTTTATCTGCTGATTTGTTAAACTTTCTGGAATACACATATTTCTATTGTGGTGTAGGATCTGGGCCTGCTGTCCCTCCACCCCTCTTTCTTTCTTTCTCTCCCTCTCTCTTTCTTTCTTTCTCCCTCCATCCCTCATTCATCTCCGACTCTAACCACACCCCCTCCGAGCCACGCCCACTATTCCACGTAAACCACACCCTTTTTTTGCCACCGTAAAGGGCCCCTTAGCAGAATTTTGCTTAGGGCCCCAGGGAGGTCAGGATCGGCACTGCTGCCACCAGATGCAGATTGTCATTTGCCACGTCACCTGACACAATTTGCGGATTGTCACTTGCCACGTCGCCTGCCACACCTTGCGGATTGTCACTAACTTGCCTGCTAAGGTGTAGTTTTGGTTGTCTCTTGCTGTGTCCCAGACTCCCAGAGTCAGGCAGCAGAGAGATAATGTAATCTCTCTGTTGCCTGCACAGTGAGGGCGGAAGTCACTGCAGGAATGCAGGGCATTCACGGGCGGTGAGAGATGATCTCATCTCTCTGCTCCCCCGCTCCCGGCTAGCTGATTGGCCAGCTGCCACACTGAGCCTGCTCTCTCACTCTCACCTGCGCTGCCAACACACTGAGCAGCACGGTCTGCCCACGAACCGCGCCGCCCCCCGACAACAAACCGCGCCGCAAGCGGAGCCGCCCGCTTTCTTACCCGTCTGTGGAGCCGCACGCTATTGCACCTGCCCACAGAGCGGCCTGACGTGACTCACTGACGTCACTCGTTGCTAGACGCCAAGCAGCCCAGGCGTTAGCAGCAAGTGCAGGGAAGAGGCTCCACCCACCTCCTCCTCGGCTCCTGGTATCGTGTCAGTGCGCCACGTAACTACATTAGACGAGTCTCTCTCTCAGCGCCGCTGATCAGCTGATGTGAGAAACTGAGAGAGAGACTCAGAGACGCAGCGGCAGCCGCAGAACAAGTACTGTATATACTCGAGTATAAGCCGACCCGAATATAAGCCGAGGCACCTAATTTTACCCCAAAAAACTGGGAAAACTTATTGACTCAAGTATAAGCCTAGGGTGTCCTAGGCTTATACTTGCCTCACTTTGCCTCACTGTGCCCATGCCTCACTGTGCCCATGACTAGACTGATGTTTAACATGGAAGTCTATGGAAGGAGTGCCCGGCTTTGAAAAATCGGTTCTCCCAGACACCAAAATTTTCAAACTTATAAAGGAGACATGGGGCTACATGTGTGCCAAGTTTGGGGTCCAGAGGACCTACGACCGGCTGGTACCAGGTCCGCAAAATCACCAGAGAAATGACCGTTTAACATTGTTGTCTATGGAAGGGGTGCTCGGATTAAAAAAATCAGTGCTCCCCGGCCGTAGGTCCCGCAGACACCAAACTTCCACACTTGTAGAAAAGACATTGGGCTACCTGTGTGCCAAGTTTGGGGTCCAGGGGTCCTACGGCCGGCCAGTACCGGGTCCCCAAAGTTCGGAAGATCAGGCGCAAAAAAAAAAAAAACAGAGCAAGCAAGTGAGTGTGACAGATGGTCTCGGGGGGCAATTGCCCTGTTGCCCCCCCCCCCCTGGATCCGCCAATGTCCTCTGTAATGTTTGGATATTTTTTCCTCAAAATGGTAAAAATAATTTAAAAGCGACTTGTTCGCAGTTAAAAACAGCATTTGATTTATTCTCTGCAGATGCTTGAATTATTCTAGCAATACATTTTACATTTGTAAACAATCTATTTATTTATTTCCATATTAAAATGAAGTAGGAATTGTGAATCCCCATTTTAGCAAAATGAGGTTGAGGAGCCTTTCTGTTGGCTACACAGAGAACACTAAGAAGATTTCAATTTTAGGACTTCTTTAATGCACAAGTATCTAGCGTACATTTTTTGCTTCCATCAGGGATTCTGGAAAAGTCCTTGGAGAAGAAAGCGGGACGTAACTATGGCCCAATAGGAAATAAAAAATTGGTATATTTTATTGATGACATGAACATGCCTGAGGTTGACAAGTATGGAACTGTCCAGCCACATGCCCTGATCAGACAGCACCTTGACTATGGACACTGGTAACAAGCTCACATGATCTCATAACATAATAAATACAAAATGAAATGACCAGTGTTATTTTGTAATGGAATAAAGGCACTTCACCTTTTTAATTCATTGTTGTAGGTATGAACGGCAGAAGATGACTCTAAAAGAAGTTCATAATTGCCAGTATGTGGCGTGTATGAATCCAACTGCTGGAAGCTTTACCATTAACCAAAGACTGCAGGTAAAACTGTATTTCATAAAACCTACCACTTTACACCTGTATATCTAGTTTTCACATTGTCAGTTTTTGATACATTTTCATTTCAGCCATGGATAACTACAGTTGCTTTGTGGTTTTAGTTGAATAAGTTGCCAGTTAAAAACTGTTTCCATCATGTCTTACTCTATTTCCTTCATAGTACAAACAGGTTGTATATGGGATCTTTTAGTAAGAGTGTGAGTACAATACTGTCTCTCGCTCAGTCCATCAATCTGTCATTTAGAGGTTATCTCTTAAGGATAAGTCCACCTTTTAGAAAAAAATAATAAATGCAAATTTTTTCACCAGCAATCAGCAGAGCACTGGTGCCATGCAGGTCTCCTTCAGATCTGTCAGTATATCTGTGTACCAGTACATCCCATACAAGCAGGCAGATACACTGACAGAAAGAAATCAATAAAGCCATGGTAGTTCATTGAGAAATACAAGCCGACAACCGCAAAGGATGCCGGGGCTTGTAGTTCATTCACACACAGAGCTGAATGAATGACACGGCCGTGTGGGTAAAGCCTCTCACGGCAGCACTGATTTTAAAAAGTGACGGCTAGTACAAGGAACTTCTTCCCGTACTGCTACAGGGAGCTATGTTCCCAAAGGTGATCTTATCCTTTAACTGGGTTATACAGTAAACTGAATTTTTACCAGCTGAAGAGCACTTTGCACTTCACCTAATGATTTTTGCAGCTAGGTTTGTTTAATATGAGAGTGTAGAGTACAGTAACTGATCGCAATCAAATCAGCTGTTTCTTAAGACTGCTATTAAATGTCTTTAGGCAGCCTTAATATTGAATTACAATTAAGTCTAAAATTAAGTAAAACTTTAAACTTCTGTTGTTAATAAAACTAGTGATGGGGTAGAGGGGTGGGGGTTCTAGGGTGGGTCCATTGTGCCACACCATTGTGTGCTCTAAAAGTTCAAGCATTTAAGTAAGGATCACATGAACAACAATGCATGTTTGAAAGTATCTGGGAGTTATTACTTCATCTAAGGCATCCATACACATTAACATTTGTTGACTGTGTCATTGAGTGTTTATGCCAATAATCGTTTATTCAATCGTTGTTTAGGTTGATCTTTGGTATTCCTTTCCCAAAAATAATGTAAACCAATTGCAATAACCCCTTCCAATACCTTCTGATCTTAGGAGAGTTCCACCATATGTGTAGCAGAGTGCCAGCCAGTTGGCACCACGTAAAGCACCAACCTTAAGAGGTGGGGTCAAACATGGCCATTGTGGTACCATATACCAGCACATCTGGAATAAGTGGAGAGTTGCCTGGTTTTACTATACTTGTTTCAGTTTCTCCTTGATGTCCCTTTTCCACTGTTTGGTATATGGGAAGGAAGCAGATTTTGGCCCAAAAGTGAAGAGTTGTAAATAGTAGAAAATCTGATGGGTTGCATCCTTTAAAAAAAGCCAATGTGCTGTAGGCTTGATTCACAACACTAACACATCAGGATATGGATTCTTATTTTCAAAAAAAATATTGTCAGTCTTAGCCCAAGTCTGATGACATTTGAAAATTCCAGTTACTTAGCTAAAATGTATAATCCTTTTCTTTGTGGTACAACTTTGAGAATTGAGCCTATTGTGTTCTATAAAGTTTAATTTGAGCAATCATTAGTTCAAGGTTTCTTCATTTAAAACATTGAAATATTAATTGAATTTGTATTTTTACACTAAAACATTGAATTTGTATTTATGTACTAAAGCAAGCAACATGTTTGATTTATTTTACCTGATTAGAGACATTTCACAGTATTTGCTGTAAATTTCCCTTCAAATGATGCACTGGAAGCCATCTTTGCCAAGATACTTAGCTTCCACTTCCAACAGCACATGTTTCATCCTTCTATCCTCCGCACTGGGCCTACTGTCATACAGGCTGCAATGTGGCTCAACCAGAAAATGGTGCACAATTTCCTGCCTACTGCAATCAAGTTTCATTATATTTTTAATCTGCGAGACATTGCCAATATTTTCCAGGTATGTTAAACATCCCAGTACAAGTATCAATATGGAAAAAATATAATAATCATGATATTTTAGCATAAAATTTGGGGTCTGAATATTTGTTGTTGATCAGTGGCTCAGAAACTGGCGAAGCCATTAAATAGGATGACAGCTAACCAGAAATTTCGGAAGAGATGTGCAATGGCAGCAAAAGTTAAATAGCAACTCGACTCTGAAGCCTAGTACACACGGCCGAGAATCTCGTCAGGAAAAAACCCGTCGTTTTTCCTGACGAGATTCTTGACAAGAATCTTGTCCCAGCCGAGTGTACACATGTACGATTCAAAAGAACCACCGTTCTTTTGAATGGCACGAAAGCGGTGACGTCATCGACTATGACGAGCATGCGCTCGTCACATTCGGTGCCGTCGCAGCCATCTTGCTTCACCCTACCTATGCCTTGGAAGCTACCGCACATGCATCAAAGTCATTTCGAGCATGCGCGGGTTTCCATGGAGGCAGGTAAGTATACACACGCTCGGGTTTCTCGTCGGGAAACAGGCCGACAAGAATCCCAACGAGAAAATAGAGAGTAGGATCTCTATTTTTCACGTCGAGATTCTGGGCAGATTTCCCGACGAGAAACCTGAAAGCCTTGTACACACGCACGGTTTTCTCGGCAAGAAAGCGCTCCCAGCAGTTTTCTTGTCGAGAAAACTGGTCGTGTGCATGAGGCCTAAGGGTTTTTTTGTTTTGTCTTGTGCTGATAAGACCGACTAGTCCTACTCATGGGTTAGTAAACATCTAGTGGGTGGGGCATTCACTTATTAGCTGGTAATACAAAAGTGCAGCATTACCCAGAGAGGGAGTTATTTGGAAAAAAAGCAGAAAATGGGGGTTATTGGGAACCAGCTGTCAACACACAGGGCAATAGGCTAGTGCATCAGATGTTTTCTAGGACATTTAGCCTGGTATTTAAGATTTTATTATGTTTGGCATGCCATCCATGACGAGTATACAACCCTTTTTGTAGTAATACAGAGTTTTCTGATCTAATGCTTATATACTCCAGTGCAACCTCAGAGAATGTTCTTGCTCAGTATCCTTCAGTGTAGTAATGTATGACCTTCAATTGGTATAAAAAGACTCTGCATTCTGCCATGCTGAACCATCCAGGGAATTTTGATACTAGACTTTGGCCGGAGGGAAAAGTGCATGTTAATTGCACATTTAAGATTAAGATTATTATTGAAGAAACCCTATGTCATGGGAAATTCAGTTTGTAAATGGGAGTAAAGCTTAAGGGAGCCCTAGTCAGATAGCTGACCTAAGAACCAAAGGCTCACATTTTGCTAACCAAGGGGTCAGGAAGATTCTCTAACTTTTGTAGGCTCTAGTTAGTGCAAAATTTAGTGTGTATACGTATATAATGAATTAATTTGGGATTTGATATAATGCTACAGTGAAATGTATCTGATTATGTTGTTTAAATTTCCCTTTTCTCCAGGGAATTTTGTTTGCTACTCCAGATTGTTTAAAACAACCAAATGATCTAATTCAACTGTGGCTTCATGAGTCTTCACGAGTTTATGGGGATAAACTAATAGAAGAGAAAGACTCAAATTTGTTTAAGAAGCTACTTCAAGATACAGCCATGAAATACTTTGAGGTAAGGGCATTGTTTCCATGACATTTGTCATAATGGGAGAGGGAAAACATGCTAGGCAGTAATGTATTGGTAGAAGGTATTTGTACGTCCCCCCATAGAAAAAATAATTTCACTTTCATCAGCAATTTTTTTCTTTGTGTGCACTGCCTGCAATAAGAGGAGTGCCGGGACCGTGTAACTCCAATGCGTAAATATATATACTGGGTGCATGTATGTATGTATGTGTGTGTGTATATGTATATACAGTATATCTCTCAAGTGAGTACACCCCTCACAGTTTTGTAAATATTTTATTATATCTTTTCATGTGACAACACTGAAGAAATGACACTTTGCTATAATGTAAAATAGTGAGTGTACAGCTTGTATAACAGTGTAAATTTGCTGTCCCCTCAAAATAACTCAGCACACCATTAATGTCTAAACCGCTGGCAACGAAAGTGAGTACACCCCTAAGTGAAAATGAGCCCAATTAGCCATATTCCCTCCCCGGTGTCATGTGACTCGTTAGTGTTACAACGTCTCAGGTGTGAATGGGGAGCAGGTGTGTTAAATTTGGTGTTATCACTCTCACTCTCTCATACTGGTCACTGGAAGTTCAACATGGCACCTCATGGCAAAGAATTGTTGCTCTATATAAAGATGGCCTAGACTATAAGAAGATTGCCAAGACCCTAAAACTGAGCTGCAACACGGTGGCCATGACCATACAGTGGTTTAACAGGACAGGTTCCACTCAGAACAGGCCTCGTCATGGTCGACCAAAGAGGTTGAGTGCACGTGCTCATCGTCACATCCAGAGGTTGGGAAATAGACATGTGAGTGCTGCCAACATTTCTGCAGAGGTTGAAGGGTTGGGGGGTCAGCCTGTCAGTGCTCAGATCATGCGCTGCACACTGCATCAAATTGATTTGCATGGCTGTCGTCACAGAGGAAGCCTCTTCTAAAGATGATACACAAGAAAGCCCGCAAACAGTTTGCTGAAGACAAGCAGACTAAGGACATGGATTACTGGAACCATGTCCTGTGGTCTGATGAGACCAAGATAAACTTATTTGGTTCAGATGGTGTCAAGCGTGTGTGGCGGCAACCAGGTGAGAAGTACAAAGACAAGTGTGTCTTGCCTACATACAGTCAAGCATGGTGGTGGGAGTGTCATGGTCTGGGGTTGCATGAGTGCTGCCGACACTGGGGAGCTACAGTTTATTGAGGGAACCATAAATGCCAATATATCCTGTGACATACTGAAGCAGAGCATGATCCCCTCCCTTCACAGACTGGGCCGAAGGGCAGTATTCCAACATGATAACGACCCCAAACACACCTCCAAGGTGACCACTGCCTTGCTAAAGAAGCTGAGGGTAAAGGTGATGGACTGGACAAGCATGTCTCCAGATCTAAACCCTATTGAGTATCTGTGGGGCATCCTTAAACGGGAGGTGGAGGAGCGCAAGGTCTCTAACATCCACCAGCTCCAAAAAGTCATCATGGAGGAGTGGAAGAGGACTCAAGTGGCAATCTGTGAAGCTCTGGTGAACTCCATGCCCAAGAGGGTTAAGGCAGTGCTGGAAAATAATGGTGGCCACACAAAATATTGACATTTTCACTTAAGGATGTACTCGCTTTTGTTGCCTGCGGTTTAGACATTAATGGCTGTGTGTTAAGTTATTTTGAGGGGACAGAAAATTTACACTGTTATACAAGCTGTACACTCGCTACTTTACATTGTAGAAAAGTGTCATTTCTTCAGTGTTGTCACATGAAAAGATATAATAAAATATTTCCAAAAATGTGTGGGGTGTGCTCACTTGTGCGATACTGTGTATATGTATATTATATATATATATATATATATATATATATATATATATATATATATATATATATATATATATATATATATATATATAAACATGCAGCCAACGTATGCCAAGCATTTTGAAGGATGATTTTCTTCCATATTTGAAATAGTCCAAAATGATAGGAGACCAGATTACACACATACACAGCTGAATGATTAAAGGCGGCCATACATGGATCGAAATTCAGGGACCAGCGGAATTTTTATCCATGTATAGGCAGTCTGGTTGTGTAGAAGTCGACTTCTGTACAACCAGCCTGTTGGGTTTTTCCCAAACAATCAGTTCCGCCGGCTATAGCCAGCAGCACTGATCAGTGTATTCTGATGGTGGGGAAGTCTCCCCACTGTCAGAATACAATAACTCAGTAAGAAGTTTCCCCCATCCACACATTCGACCCACTGGTTGAACCGAAAAAAAAAAAGATTAATTAGTCTGTGTACACAGGTCGCCAACAGCTATGAAGTGTAGTGTACTTATTAGAAAGCCAACGTGCTCTGTAAACTAAGTTTCATGGTTCTACCATCTAATAGGTAATTGTAAAATGAATCCTTCAATACTTTCTCACCCAAAACAAGTAAACATCATACTCTGTAAACTGAGTTTCATTGTTGTACCATGTATAACTTTTGTAAAATAAATCCTTCAGTGTTTTCTCACCCAGAACAAGTTTTCTCACCCAGAACAGTTGAGTCAAAGGGATGTCATAAATCCTTGCCTGCATACTTGTTGTAGATCAGGGATTTAGATAATTTTGAAGCCATTGGATGCATGACCGGCAGGTAGAACTTTAAGCAGAATACATCAACAGTGTTGGCCTACATATTATTGTCAGTACATGTTTTCTTTAATGGACCTTCATTTCACAAGAAGTTGGTTGTCGCCTAGGTGGAACATAGACTTACAAAAAAGTACACAAACATTCTAGAAAAAGTAAATAAGGATATTTGGTGATTTATTTAATTGCCATCCATGATTCTGTCTAGAAGTGAAATTACACTTTCAATGCAGGGGCATCAGGGAAACACATTCTATTTCTATTCAATTTCAAGGAACCTTTTGTTTTTATATTTAAACAATTTTGAACACTTTTTTATGGATTACCCTTTTGCTTTCTGTCCTTTTTTATTTTTGCCATTTATTTAGAAATCAGCATACTGTTCCCAAGTGATTGAAAGGAATAAAGTAATTGGCCTGACCAAATAGGAGAACTGTCTTTTTGTCTATCTTTATTCTAGGGTATAGAAGACAATGTCCTGTTAAAGCAGCCTCTTATATTTTGTCATTTTGCCAATGGAGTTGGAGAGCCATCTTATCTGCCAGTGCAAGGATGGGATGCCCTAAGGAAAACACTTGATGAAGCTCTGGACAGCTACAATGAGCTGAATGCAGCCATGAATCTGGTTTTGTTTGAAGATGCCATGCAGCATGTGTAAGTATGGACTGATATACCTGAAAGAAAAAAATATATATATTTGCTCAAAGCCTTCGATTGGACATGTGTAGGACACATTACTTTTATTTGCTCAGTTTAACCCAACTAAAGTTAGACCTTGGTAAACAGGTGATGAAGTGGGAGGGTGTGGCCAGTAATGTAGACACGCCTACCAGACCCTGCTAGGACATTGTGTGTGCTTTACCATGGAATATATTTAATATGTACATTGTTGTTAAATCTGTACTTTTATTCCGCTATGTTTCTTGTAGGTGTCGAATCAGCCGCATCTTGGAGGCCGCCCGGGGTTATGCACTGCTGATTGGTGTGGGTGGCAGTGGAAAACAAAGTCTGTCTAAACTAGCTGCATACATTGGCTCTCTGGAAGTTTTTCAGATCACACTGAAAAATGGATATGGTATACAAGACCTTAAGGCAAGGAGACTAATCTACAAGACTGCTGTGACAATCAATCTGTATTTTAAATATAACTACAATACATTACAGTGTTGGAGGGAGTTTTTTTTTTTTTTTTTTGCACCAGTTGGATCAAATCAACTCTGCTTAGTAAAGCTACAGTGACCTTTTAAACTATATGCTCAGATCAATTTTGTGTAGTAGCTTAAAGCTGAGCTTCTATCTGCTTTTCCATGATCCTCAGACTCAGTTTACAGGATTCATATAAGTTGCTGTTCATTTCTTCACCCCCCCCCCCTGCAGTCTGTATTGCAGACATTCATCAACCTCCCCTCATCCACACTGTGTTGGTTGCTAGGACCATCAACATCCTAGCTTCCAATCAAGTACTTGCCCCCATTCACAGGGGGTTGGAGGTCCACTATTTAGACCTGTCCCGTCTCCTGGCTCCCACCCTGCTAACCAGTTACAGCTGCGTTTCATAAGCTAAATTACAGTGGTAAAGGGGGCTCTGATGGGGCCACTGATGTAAGAGGAACTCTAATGGGGACAGTGATATGACAGGAACTCTAATGGGGACATTGATATAAGGGAGTATTCTACAGGGAAACTGATTTATGGGGAGATTCTGATGGGGACATTGATGTAAAGGGGGATTCTGGTGGGGGGGGCACTGATGTCATCGGAAATTCTAATGGGGACACTGGTGTAAGAAGGGACTTTGTTGGGGAACACTGATGTAAGGAGGAGGGATTCTGATGAGGACACTGATGTAAGGGGGCTCTGATGGAGACACTGAGGCAAGGGGGGATATTGATGGGCACACAGAAGAAAAGGGGAATTCTTGTGGGGACACTGATATAAGGGGCACTCTGATGGGGATACTGATTTAAGGGCGGGATTCTGATGGGGACTTTGCTATAAAGGGAGATATTCTGATGTACTGTATATGAAATATATGTAAAATCTATGTTTTACAAATAAACATTTGATATATGATAAGGAATTCCCAAAACAATATGGGTTAGCTAAAGAGACAGCACAGCAGGCACTGATTTCTTTGTGATTTGTTTGTCTGATTGAAACCTCTGTTTTAGCCATCAAATAAGGGATGAGCCACTACTGCAATGCTCATTGGGGCACCATGAAAAGCTTCTCTAGGCACAGATGAATTAACAGAATATATAAAAAGCCTGCTGGCAAGCTGATTTCCACCCTGATCCAGTGCACCACCTGCTGGCTGGATAGAAAACTTCATAATATTAACTGTCAATGTTTCATATTTCTTTGACCATAATAAGTAAAAAAACAAAGAAATATATACATAACCACTGTAGATTCCCTTGAGGTTGTTTTAAACATTTTTACACTATCAGGCTTTCCTTTAAAGCAACCCAAAAGAAATCATGCTGTGCAGCATGTAGTAACCAAGAGCAATGAACCTCTCTCAATTACTGGAGTCAGGCGAATTATGTACGTGAGCTGGTGCCATACAGATAATGGCCTGTCTGTCTACTTGCTTTCCTCAAGGAGATGGATAGACCGTTGTGGCTAGTGGGTGAATGCTATTGCTGAGATCTTGGACTCCCAGGAGATTGTCAACACTACCTGGCCTTAAGCAATCTCTCAATTTATATTTCTAAACTAATGAAGAGGATGAGGGGGCTTATGTGGGGAGTTTTCAAGGCACACTCCATTTAAAAACTGAAAACAGGTCCTAAAGGAACATAAAGGGAGAACTTCCTAACTGCCTAGTGTTACGGAGATATTCCTAACCTCGCTTAAATGCTTACTATAAGTGATTAAACCTTTTGTCTATATAAAATGAAATCAAACGATAACGGTGCAAAAAGAGAAAACAATTACATTTATTTTTACAGAAATGATACCACCTCATAGCAAGATGATACCAATGTTACACGATACATAATAGGAACATTGCTCTAACCTAAAATTATATCACCTATGACCAATGTTACATGATAATACCAACAGGAATATTGCTATGACAAACATGATACCAATGTTACATGATAATATGATTAAGAGAGCAAACGTGAAGTAATATTAATCTTAAACATGGGAGAGAGAGAGAGGGAGAGAGAGAGAGACAGAGAGAGAGAGACAGAGGGAGAGGCAGAGGGAGAGAGAGAGAGAGAGAGCAAATTACGTGACCATGTCGTCTGCGTCCGATCTTCATTCGCAAGGCCTTATTATGGCTCTGGCTGACTAATTTATAATCCAAAATCCGATGGTCTCATTGGTTCAAATCTGACCACCTGATTGGTTGAAATCTCAGGTCTCTTTACCTAGCCTGCCCCCTCTAAAGCTGAAATACTGGTTGCTTTATCAGCTTAGTCTAACCAGTTCCCACATTAGCTTGCTAAGGGCCCCCTGCGGTGACCGGCCCCCCCAAGACAAAGGACACTTAAGTTTCACCTGAAACCTCCCAACCAACAGGAGATGATACGTCCTTTGTTTACAGTATGGGGGGAGCTCTCTCTCAAAGAAAACATCTTTCAGTAAACTCATAAACAGATTTTACCCGTCCCCTTACATATATATATATACATATATATACATATACATATATACATATATATATACACACATATACATACATATATATACACATACATACACACATACATACACATGCAGCGTCCTGTTCCCAATGATTGGACGCTATTAAACCAGCAGCTCCTACAAGGGTAGTGTTTCATAAATACATATATACATGTGTCCGTTTGGGGGGGCATGGTGGTTTATTTAGAGTACAGGATATGAAAAAGAATTAGAATCAAAATATCCACCACAGTACCCCCTCAAGTTCATTATTGAACTTATGACCTCCTTCAATGATCTTGTATCCACCGACAACGGCCCAGAAGCCCCCCGACCCTTTCCCCACCACCACTGCGGCCTTTTCCTTTCTTGAACCCGCCGTAACCCATCAAGGTAGACTTGAGACAGTCCTGGTGCCTTTGAGACTTCACATCCGACCCATGAGAGTCTGTACTGCAATGCTTCATCGCCCCTCTGCATTGGAAGAGCGAAATTCAAACATTAATGGCGGGATCCTTGCATATTTAGTCCTGTAGCTTGGAAATATGGTGTTTTGATTGTCACGATTGGATCGGACCGCGAGACAGCACTTTTCAGCATGGTGAAGGAAAGTTTCAGAAGAGTCTTATTCGTGGCACGTTTTTCTTAAGAGATGCGTTGCTTCTTCAGGTGGTGGTTGGGCGGGCCTCCGGACAGTCGTGCATGAATACAAAAAAAAAGAACAAAAAGGAGAATGTCAGACAGGAGTTATTGGCGGAATGTCAGACAAGAGTAGTGGCGTGGCCACTAAGACTGAATATCTTATGAGGGGTGCAATGTGGACGAGTAAGGTGGGATCCCCACAGGGTACCGAGACCGAGCCACGGCCAGTATCATCCATTGCCCTTGATGGTAGGGATAGTCAACACTGCCTGCTATTGTTAGGTCCCTGGGTTCACCACACCTGCTCACGGGGCTCAGGTTAAAGCAGTGGGCAGATTAGGGGAGGTAAAATTACATTAAGACATGGGACCTGGATGTCCAGGGATACTTTGTGAAATATGGTATTTGTATGTTTCAGGAACCCATTCTATGGAACCCACTGGACTCTTAAAAAAATGGAGTCAGGCAGAGACGGTAAACCCTTACAATTCACAACTCATCTCTGATATTCAAACAAAAGTTCCAGAAGATGAATACATTTATTTTCCAAGATAAAGCAGAATATGAACCAAAGAAAGTAGGAAAGAGAAAAGAGAAAAAAGAATACAATAAGCAACAAAACATACAGGTTCAATGCTGCTTCGACCCAGACCGTTTGTCACCCATTTCCCTTTATGTCAAAGAGCACTGACTCTGCATTGAAAAAAAACAAACAAACAATATATAACTGTCCTGAAACAGTGCCTCGAAGAATAATATATTGTGGCTGTTGCAGCAGCAGCTTGGCAGAAAAAAATAAAAAATAACTAAAAATAAAAATAAAATAAAGGAGGAAAAAAATAAAAATAGATAACTCTTCTATCCTATTAGTGATCAACAGGTGAACAGGATCACTGTCACTAACCATTTACAAGTCGGGTAGAAAAACAAAAAATAAAAATATTTTAAAAAGGAGAGGCTAAACCAATGGTTGCCAAAAAAACTTTTTTAGAATTTAGTCACCCCGACTGTCCTCTAATATTACAGATTGAAGAGGCTTATCCCTAGAACAAAAACAAGAAAAATATAGTTCTAGGGTCCTCTCTTAAATGCGCAAGCTACTCTAAATCGGTCTCTTAATAGTGACCCGCATTGGGACCGCAACAGGGTGGAGTTTACTAAAGTTTTTGGCCCCAGAACATCCTGATTTCCATCTCCCTTGTTATCTCCTCCCATGCTCCACCTCAGGACTGCTCCAGAACCTCTGGACCTCCCCACCTTTAAAACCATACGCCCAGCCAGGCGCTCCCCTTTCCACACCTAAATACTCTTTTATTCCAGGAAGCCTACCCCGCCTCCACCTAAAATGTTACCCCAGCCCGCTCCATCCCAGCGGCTATTATTTTTGTTCCACCCCCTCCTCTTAGATTATCAACCCCTAGAGAAGGGCCTTTTTATTCACGCCTTGCCCTAACTGTTGGCACCCATTAAATCCTGTTGCCCAAAGTTTAACTACCCATCTTTTAACTCCTCCCCGAATCCCAACGGAAGTTTCACTAAGTGTAAGGGGATGTCAGGTTTTATAAAAAAACGTTCTTTCGGGGCTATAGGGGTGAAACCCAGGGTTCCTTCTATATCCCTCCCAAGGACAAGAGTGTAGGTACAATAGACTCCCCGAGGTAGTGTACCCTGCTGAGTACAATTCAACCTGATGCTGAAAACAGTGTATCATTAGCCATGTGATGTCAGCATCAGTACCCCAGCATCCGGTATTGAGTCTAACACCTACACCATCGAAGCAATGACAAAAACCCACAAAATTCTATCCCAGTGACCATGCCCAGGGTATATCATGCACCCCTACCTACTGTTAGGCATGGAACAAGGGTGTTTCTTGAACCTAACGCCACATCAGTATCCTCTAGGTCAAATAACCAAACTCGCCTATATCCCAAATAATACCCAGGTGCTTCCTTCCCAGCAATGATCTCCCCATCCAGAACACAGCGTGAAATACATTCACCACTGTGTATTGGCCGTGCAAGGGACATTGTGTTCACACCTCTGACAGAGGGAAATATCAACCTGCCCCCAGCTTCCGTACCCTCTGATCACAGGTGGGTTCCTTAGCCACAAATGCAACAAGATAGAATCCCCAGTCAGTAAGCCACTGGTGCCCTCAACTCTACAGACCGAGTCTGCATTTCTGTAACACCTTTCACAATCCAAACCAGTACAGCCCATCCAGGCATTCGACTACCACTTTGGATTAGTGTAGGCGACGTGTTTTGGCACAGTCTCACTGAGTGGTGATGCTAACTCATCAGGCCACTGCCCCTCATAGAGAGATTTGTACAATCAGCTTGATGCTGGTTGACAACTCCACCTGCCCATGTGTGCACACCAGAGCCAATGACCTATATCTGCCCTGTACCATCTCACACTCTCTACCAACCTCTCACCATGGTTGATGAAATCTCGAGCCACTTTACACTGTGGTTCTCTTTCCCCCCCATATAGTGCTGAACACATCCCTCCTCTCCTGGTTATTCCTCCGAGATAAGCGTCCTGTACTCTGTGTCCGCACATCTCTGGGAGCAAGCCACTGGTACCATGACCGCGCTTGATTCAGTACATATAGGATAATAGGTTTTCATCAACCATTATAAGATGCTGGAGCGCCATGTGGTGATGGAATACTGTAGATACCTGCACCATATTCAGTGTCCCACCTGTCCCCCAAAAAAAACATTTCCTCCTTTCCATCCCTGTCCGGACTCAAACCCCTCAGAACCAGATGGACTCCAGTGTGTAACCCAGTAGAGTGATAGGATAGTACCCAAATTGACCGTAATATAGGCACAATGTTCCGTCCCTGCCATTAGGGATGAGACTAGTACTAGTTACATTTTGACAACCCTGAACTGAGTCATCCACCACTCCATAGGACTCATCGTCAATTCAGATACTACCCCACCTGCCTGTCTTTATAAGGTGGAACTTGTCACACTGAGTAAGAGTCAGTCAACTCTCCAAGGTTTTTAATTCTGGCCAGTGCAAGTTGAATGTCCTACCCTTTCCCTGATATGTAGCCCAGGACCTCCCAATGTGTTCCTGATTATCTCCAACTCCATAGTGTTTATGGTACCCAGTGACCCGCCTCCCGCTCCAAAGACAGTCGCCATCAAGCCTCTCTTTTTTCTAAGTCATGGGATATGGTCTGGATACCCGGATTGAAAACCACCTGCCACCAGGTACACCCAATCCCTCATATAGACTGCACACCTTCTCCCTCCTCTTTCAATTCGGTATTCAGACAGTGTTATACTTCACCCCTACAACACAAGCTGCCTACACTTTTCAGACAGGACTCACATGAATGACAGGAGCCTAGCGCCACACTGGGGCACTGGTCTTCTTGGCCTGCAAGACACAGACAACTAGTTAAGGTACACAAGGACTCTAGGACAGGAAGGACACCTATGGGTGTAAACTGAGGAGAATACGGCATGCCCACACCTCTATCTGATAATACCTCGGACGTGAGGGCTCTTGGAACAGCCAAGCGCTGGTAACACCCCATATAACCTTCCTGCACAATTTTTATTTATTTTTTTCAGACTCAACCAAAACTATACAATATGAGGCCAGACCTATACCCTCTCAACTTGTATGCAAGCAGGCAGGCCCTCATACCACACATCTGCAGGTAAATCTAAAATAAATGGGAAAACAAAATTGCATAATGTGTATCCAGCTTGAGAAACTGCTGCTACCAGACACACCTGACCAGCAGACTAAGACAAATCCCTTGCAGCACTGAGACCACTGAACAGTAGGAGGTACCCGAGCCGACCGGTGTGCCTTGAAACACACAGATATTTATTAGGCAATTGGTAACAAATAGCCACATAAACAGTCCCAGCAGTAAACTATGAGAAGTGTTGGTTTCCCCTATTTCAGAGAGATGGGATTGCTTGGTGACACGGTAGGAAAACAGGTTTGAACTACATTTGGGGACACACAGATAGCTAGGGATATTAGCATACCTTAGCTTCAGGCAATGAGCCAAACTCGTACAGCCAGGTATGGTTGGGCGTGTACCTAATTACCATGACAGCGAGGGGGGGGTGTAAGCAGTCCTATTCCTGAACACAAGTTCGCCCAAAGTAACATCAGACCATTACCCTTTTACCACGAAGTGCAGCACCCCTGGCAGAGATTTATAATGCTCCTTAGCCTCACATATGTGTTAGAGTGCCAATTATCCCCAGCAGTCTTACTCAACTTTTATGCAGACTTCAGTTAATTGGTTCTGCTACTCAGTAGATCAGAACATACAACACACACTGGGTGGTCCAAAACACAACCGAATGGACTGACCACTAGACATTCCAACTAGATAATGGTGGCAACAAACTAAAACATTTTACATGTGAAACCCGACCAACCAGGAAAAAACACTTTTTTATCACGTTGTTCTCTGGAGGCTACGATTTCCTCTTGTTCTGAAAGCCAGAAAACCCAATTATCGACTCTGAGGGATAAAATTCCAATAACAGTTAGTGATAAACATTCCATTTTTCGCAATTTACAAAAAACAATTCCAGTAACAAGACATTAGCATATGAAACACAAATATACATTACATTCCTTTACATTACATAACCCGTGCACTTTTTTAAAATACCCAAAAATTGTTGAGCTCAACTTTTAATTAATATGTATTACATAATACACATTAATGACCACGTGGTTTTTGTTTCCCCAAAAAAAATGTATTCACCATGGTGAGAAAAAAATTAGCAACTTGTACTGTGCTGGAAAAAAAACTGTCACTCTTACATTTATCATTCTCCTCCCATTTTCTTCCTCATTACAGACGGAAGAAATGTGTGGTGCAGGAAAAAAAAGAAACAATGAAATAGCCTATGATACTTTTACCTCCCTTAGGACTCATATTTATCCATATGTACCGCTGTCTACATCCACCTGTTCTCTGAGTACAAACTCCTTGGACCTGAAAAATACTTACAAGCAAAATCATTACTCTATCCTTCATATTTAACCTGCAAAGAATGGTAAACAATAATGACATTCCTGTACATTGGCAATTTGTCAATGACATTCTTTCAAAACCGATTCAAACAAAACCCTCTGTAACCCTTACTTTTCCCGTTCCTACAAACATACAACAGCCGCGACGCATCGGAGGATCGCTGCGGTAAGTTCGAACATATTCACGTTACTACATACAAACATTCAGATACAAACCACCGTTCCGCCTCTGAGAATCACAAAAGCGTGTACTACACCTCCATCAACACTCATCATTCCAGATTTCTGAAGCCACAGCTCAACTACATCCAAGGTACCTTTATTCTGAGGTTTTGGTCCTCCCGCAAAAGTACCTTCCAAAGGAGTACACCTTACTGTACCCTCTGACCAGATATGTCATCCTTTAAGGGGTCTCATGTCCGGAGCCCCAAACCCAGATCTCATGTGCGGTGCAGCTGTCTGACTGGTGGGGAGCCTAATTTTTTTTTTTTTTTTCCCCAAGCATGGACGGCACATTACCCATGACGATTCGAATCGCTTATGAAGTGTCCCGCGTCCAGGACACCCTTGCGCTTTATTTTCGGAGCGATTATGGTTTACGACTTTATTACCATAATCGACCCCCGGAATCCCGGTTATTTTACACGGCCTGACCGGGGCTGTTAGCGTACTACTCCTCACGTTTATGTTAATCACAGGAATTCCGATTATTTTACACGGCCTGACCTGTCTCGCGATAAACGTGTTTGTCAGACGAGCTGCAAAGCACCATGAAATCCTCCACTATTCAAAACAATATTATGGCTTCTTTCTACCTGCATCTAGATGTTACAATAATGGTGATGCCCCCTGTTTGCTTGTCTCCACCCAAAACTGTATTACAGTACAAAACTTCACAAAACTGGAACGAAATGTCCTAAACTTTTTTAACGGTACCATTTATCAACCAATCATAATACTTCACCACAAAATCCCTTGCTGAATCGTCTTCTGTAACACAAACACATTTTAGTAAAAGCACTTTCACAAAAAACTATTACAGCCTGGCTCAGGTCATTTGCATGTCAATACAATTCGTTTTACATTCTCACAGATCTGGTTGGAAAGAAAGGGGGGTCATTTCGGGCTGTCAGCAGCTGAGAACATAATGTCACAGATCCGCACTACACCTCTCGCATAGTCTCCACACACACATATTCACACACTTGGTCAAAGATGACCTCTAGACATCACACAAATCAGAATCTTTTCTATCATAACCTGTACTTCTTAAACCCATAACATCTGTTTGGTCAGGTTCCTCCTTGTCCCCCTGTTCATCATTATTCTACCATCCATGCGCAATAAGCATCTCTTTCCCAAGCATTTGGCTTGACCGTACCATTTTTTTTTTTTTCAAAATACAATTTCCCAGTCCACCATTCCCAACATTGCATATTTCCCAACTCAAGGCCCCTGTATCAATCCTTTCTTCCTTCGGGGTCAAGTGGTAAGGTTCCCCACGGTTAGACTCCCTCTTTGAAGCGATTTTACCCATCCTTTACGGACGAAAGACCTTGAACTGTTTCCCAGAGTTAGCTACTCTCTGACCAATGATTGGGTCGACAGGTACCGCCCCTGTCGCCGTTGCGAACCTTTTTTAACTACTCTGCCAGAACAACCACTGCTCTGACTATAGTCCTTCAAAAAGTAAGCCTGGAAATACTTCCCAACTAAATAAATAGTTTAATCTCCCCGTGGACTTCTCCAAGGTATTCCAAAAAAAAAAAAAAAAAAAAATAATGACTGTATCACAGGGCTTCCCAAGCGTTAAGCTTGATTAGACCCTCTGATTGCTTGTAGTGCAGGAGGCAGTTTTGTTTGCTAACCTGGAACTTCCCATCTCAAACTCTAAACACCTCTCAAGATGGCCGACAAGCCAAGCCACCACAAAATGGTGGATGACCACCGCACATCTCATGGACATGACAAAATGGTGGATGATGCCCAATTTTTTCCCCGCCAAAACCAGCTTGGCACATACCACATGGGTTCCCACACACACAGGAAAACAAAAAATAGTCTCCATCAGATTGCAACACCGAAAAAAAACGCACTACTCCATTCGCACCAAACATCAAAATCTGCCCCAAAAGCTTACAATCCCCCCGTTAGTAGTTTACACAGAAAGATAGATTCGCATACATCCAGATAATTCAGTGTGATTTAGTCTCCGTTTCCACTGATGCAATTCGCCATGCGACCTTGGACACAAAGTCGCATTACAAATCGCTTACCATTGATTTCAATAGCACCCATTCCAATCTATGTGACTCAAAGCTGCAGTGACTATCAAAATCGCATTCAACACCACACCACAGTCGCACTAAAGCTGCATTTCAACGTCACATGACATTGGAGTTGCGCCAGTGGAAACGCAGCCCTATATGCACAGGTTTGTTTCAATCCCAAAGATTGGCCTAATCTTAATCAAAGGGTCAACTGAAATTGATTCCAAACAGAGCCTTTATCATTCATACCGACACCCTGCTGCAATTTCATTCTATATACATACATTATTCAAAAATCAGTCTCATCAAAATATTCGCCTAGACACGGGGCACCATCTGTTACGGAGATATTCCTAACCTCGCTTAAATGCTTACTATAAGTGATTAAACCTTTTGTCTATATAAAATGAAATCAAACGATAACGGTGCAAAAAGAGAAAACAATTACATTTATTTTTACAGAAATGATACCACCTCATAGCAAGATGATACCAATGTTACACGATACATAATAGGAACATTGCTCTAACCTAAAATTATATCACCTATGACCAATGTTACATGATAATACCAACAGGAATATTGCTATGACAAACATGATACCAATGTTACATGATAATATGATTAAGAGAGCAAACGTGAAGTAATATTAATCTTAAACATGGGAGAGAGAGAGAGGGAGAGAGAGAGACAGAGAGAGAGAGACAGAGGGAGAGGCAGAGGGAGAGAGGGAGAGAGAGAGAGAGAGAGAGCAAATTACGTGACCATGTCGTCTGCGTCAGATCTTCATTCGCAAGGCCTTATTATGGCTCTGGCTGACTAATTTATAATCCAAAATCCGATGGTCTCATTGGTTCAAATCTGACCACCTGATTGGTTGAAATCTCAGGTCTCTTTACCTAGCCTGCCCCCTCTAAAGCTGAAATACTGGTTGCTTTATCAGCTTAGTCTAACCAGTTCCCACATTAGCTTGCTAAGGGCCCCCTGCGGTGACCGGCCCCCCCAAGACAAAGGACACTTAAGTTTCACCTGAAACCTCCCAACCAACAGGAGATGATACGTCCTTTGTTTACAGTATGGGGGGAGCTCTCTCTCAAAGAAAACATCTTTCAGTAAACTCATAAACAGATTTTACCCGTCCCCTTACATATATATATATACATATATATACATATATATATATATATACATATATATATACACACATATACATACATATATATACACATACATACACACATACATACACATGCAGCGTCCTGTTCCCAATGATTGGACGCTATTAAACCAGCAGCTCCTACAAGGGTAGTGTTTCATAAATACATATATACATGTGTCCGTTTGGGGGGGCATGGTGGTTTATTTAGAGTACAGGATATGAAAAAGAATTAGAATCAAAATATCCACCACACTAGTTATCACCCAGGCATTTCTGTAATGCACTTAACCTTTGGTCAGTAATTCCCAGATGCCCTTTGCTGTCTTTCATATACAGAAAGTTGTAAAACAATATTTCACACTTTTCTGATAGCCACCAATTCGATTTAGGCTTGGCCTGTAAGTTTAAAGGTGATTGGTGATTCAGAAATCAGAGGGGGAAGGACATTACAGAGCACAAACTGCAGAAAGTACGCTCCTAAAAATCCTATTATATACTGTCTTTAACCTAGCTGCGGGGGACTACTGGTAACAGAATAAGATACATTGAATTATGTTCCTTATTTGTACACCATTGCAGTGTTTGCTGGAATGGGTTAAGTTTACTGGCTGCTTTCACAGGTGCTATTGATATTAGAACTGCATTTGTCTTCTCTTTTTGAAAATGTTAGTCACCTGTCCATCTGCTTAACACATTGCTTTGATGCTTATCCAGTCTCTTGCCTGAAACAACCATGCAAATATAGTAAGTGCTGACTTTGTTTTTTTCGTTTGCTGTGAGTAACTTTACAATTCTGGTCTGTAACTTGGAAGGGACTAAAGTCACCGAATCAACAAGACTGCCTGGTACATAGCATTTTCACAAGAAATTCAGCATATCTCCATATTTTTGTGTTTGTTTCATTAAGAACAAAAAATGATTTAAGACTTTATTAGTAAATAAATGTAAAGAGTACATATCATAGAATATTTTTCCCGCAGGAAATATTATTGAGGGTTGTGTGTGTTTTACACCCGAAGAGTTAAAGTACCGCTAAAACATTAAAATTCGAGGTGCAGTTGCAACATTTTTTCCATAAAAAAATAAAAATTGGTCTACATATTTTTGGTGATGGAGGGCAGAGCAGGGAGTAAGACAGAGAAGTGATTTTACATTTGTATCTAAATGATTATTTTAATGGACTACTCATGTATAACTAAAACATAGCTGTAATATATTTGTAGATTACTGATTACTTCTTCTTTAACACTTGAATGAGTCTGACATCTTCCTTCCTTGTATAGATGCCAGTGATGATGTATAGAGCCACAGTGCAGGTGGACAGGCTAGCACAAAGCTGATACTCTTTTGTTTTTATACCTACATCAACATTTCCACCAAGTATAAATGATTGCCTCTTTCCCTTTACAGGTGGATCTTGCCAATTTGTACATCAGGACGGGAGCCAAGAACATGCCCACTGTGTTTTTGCTGACAGATGCCCATGTTCCAGATGAACGCTTTCTTGTTCTGATTAATGACTTGTTGGCATCAGGTGATTACATCAACACATTTCTTGAAGGGTTTTTCTCCCATTGATAAATTGATTGTGGATACGGTGAACTTTTAGGGAAGAAGACACAAAGCAGTCTTAAGCAACAAGTTAACCTTGTGTTGGAAAACTTAAATTAATCTGTAAGCGGAAATATGTTGCAGTTAGGCTGAGCTTAAAGGTCAGCTCTCTCCAATACTTATATTTTAGATCTAGATGGGGCCCCACTGGATCAAACTACCCATCAGACCATAATGACAATTCCACTCTGTGGCAGCTATACTGCCCAATTCTCACCTAAGCACAATCTACTCGGGGAATACCACCATTTGGTTTGTCATTGGTTACAGAATTTAAGCAAAATTGTGAATACTGGTGGAGAAATTTCATTATGTCTCCAACAGACTTTAGAAGCTAGAGTGGTAATCATCTTGCCAGCAGCCATTAAAGATGATAAAATAAGTTTTGTGGGTAGTACAATTAACATATTTGAGACTGTATGGCAAGGCAAATCCATTTTGTAAACAGCAATAGTTTGGGTCTGCAAAGAGATATTACTAATGTTAATATAATACCTGCGCAACAGAATGAGTAAATACACTTATGGGTAGTGTGAGGGGGCTAGCTCGGCAGCGGGTATGTGTGACCCCCGGGATGGGCTCCCCACCCAAAAACAGGCCCAGCAGACGGAGGTTGTGGTTTTCAAAATCAAAAAAGGTGCGGTTTATTTTCTATTTACAGTGACAAAACACAGCAAGGCAAAAAAACAAACACAAAATAAATCCTGGTCAACTTGACCTCTGACTAAACTTACAGGTTTCCTAACTAACGACTGGGATCAGCCTAGTGCTGTCCTAGTCCCTGGTTTTAAATGTCCAAGCAAAATATAGCCACACAGGCTTTCTCTCACCGCACAGGGGTTCACTCTCCCTAGACAGTCCACACAGGTCTGCTTCCAGGCATGAGCTAACATCTAATGAAGCTGGGAGTTTCTTATAGAGGCCTAAATGAGCTGACAAGGTTCAGCTGATCTCATCAACTCCCTGCCTCACGACGCCCAGCACTCTCCCTAGAGGTATGAGTCATTCATGAGCCCACTAGCCTCAGCTGGGCTTCATCAACTCCCTAGTTGTATAAATCGGCGTAAAGCCTGAATCTGGGCGAAATATATCTACCCCCCTGGATGCAACCAGGTGATTTTACCTTCCTGCTGTCACATACCCCCCCCTCTTGTTTTAACCTCGGGGTTGGAACACCAGCAATCAGGCATTCATGTACTCGAGACAAAGCATCCACATTCCCCATTTGAACGCCAGGGCGATGCTTTACTGTGAAGTTGAATTCCTGGAGGGCCAGGAACCACCTATTCACTCTTCTATTTGTTTCCTTGTTTTGAGCCATCCACTTTAACGGAGCGTGATCCGTAACCATGTCAAAGTGCCTACCTAGCAGGTAGTACCGAAGGGAATCTAGAGCCCACTTCACCGCTAAACACTCCTTTTCAACGGTGGCGTAATTTACCTCATGGGACTTCAACTTCCTGCTGAGGTAAATGACTGGGTGCTCTTCCCCGTTCCAGACCTGGGACAATACTGCTCCTAACCCCACATCTGACGCATCACTTTGTACGACAAAGTCTTTAGAGAAGTCGGGTGAGTACAACACTGGCTGGCTACATAAGGCTTGTTTCAAGAATTGGAATGCTGCCTCAGCCTCGGGGGTCCATTTAATCATGACCGACCCTTTCCCCTTCGTCAGGTTGGTTAGGGGCACAGCCTTAGAAGCAAAGTGGGGAATGAATCGCCGATAATACCCAGCGATTCCCAGAAAGGCTCGTACCTGCTTCTTGCTGTTGGGACGTGGCCAACTCTGGATGGCCTCGACTTTGTTGAGTTGGGGTTTTATTACTCCCCTCCCAATGGTGTACCCAAGATATTTGGCCTCCTCCTGCCCAATGGTACACTTCTTGGGGTTAGCCGTAAACCCTGCTTCCCGAACAGAGTCCAGGACTGCTTGCACTTTTGGCAGATGTGAGGCCCAATCTGTGCTATGGACAATTACGTCATCCAGGTAAGCCGCAGCATACTTCCGATGGGGCCTCAGCATCTGGTCCATTTTCCGCTGGAATGTGGCCGGCGCATTCTGTAACCCGAACGGCATTCTTTTATATTGGAACGCCCCGTCTGGGGTTACAAATGCGGTTTTCTCTTTGGCTGACTTGGCCAGGGGGATTTGCCAATACCCTTTTGTGAGGTCAAGAGTCGTCATGTATCGGGCTGTTCCCAGCCGGTCGATCAACTCATCTATACGTGGCATGGGGTAGGTGTCAAATTTTGTAACTTTGTTCAACTGACGAAAATCGTTACAAAATCGCCAGCTCCCATCCGGTTTAGGCACCAACACAATGGGACTAGACCAATCACTTTGGGACTCCTCTATCACCCCTAAGTTCAGCATTTTCTGTACTTCCTCCCGTATTGCCTCCCGTCGGGCCTCTGGGATCCGATAGGGTTTTAACTTCACCCTTTCACCGGGCGGGGTAATAATGTCATGCTCTACCCCAGATGTTTGTCCCGGCAGCTCAGAGAATACCTCCTTGTTGCGAAGCACAAACTCCTTAACCTCCTGTTGTTGGGGTTGTGACAAGGTGGCTGCGATTCCAACCTCAGGAATCACGCAACCAGTTTGAGCTGGTGACCAAGTGTCTGCGACTAGGGACTCTCTATCCCTCCAGGCTTTCAACAGATTAACGTGATAGATCTGTTCGGGCTTTCGCCTTCCTGGTTGTCTGACCTTGTAATTCACTTCGCTCACTTTTTCCATTATCTCGTAGGGGCCTTGCCATTTGGCAAGGAATTTACTTTCAACCGTAGGGACAAGTACCAATATCCTATCCCCCGGGGAAAAGGTACGGGTCTTGGCTCCACGGTTGTACACTCTCTGCTGTGCCAACTGCGCTTGGGCCAAATGTTCCTTCACGATGGGCATTACCTGTGCAATTCGATCTTGCATCAGGGCGACATGCTCAATCACACTCCTGTGGGGAGAACTCTCACTTTCCCAAGTTTCCTTGGCAATATCCAACAGCCCTCTTGGGTGTCTCCCATACAGTAACTCAAAGGGGGAGAATCCCGTAGAGGATTGGGGCACCTCCCTAATAGCAAACATCAAATAAGGAAGTAGACAGTCCCAATCCTTTCCATCCCTATCCACCACTTTCTTCAACATTTGTTTTAGGGTTTTGTTGAATCTTTCAACCAGCCCATCGGTTTGGGGGTGATACACAGATGTACGTAATTGCGTCACTTTGAACAATTTACACAGCTCCTTCATAACCCGGGACATAAAGGGTGTACCTTGGTCCGTAAGCAGTTCTTTACAAATACCCACCCGGCTAAAAACAAGAGATAGCTCTTTGGCTATGGTTTTGGCCGAGGTATTTCTGAGAGGGATCGCTTCTGGATAACGGGTGGCATAGTCCATTATAACCAATATGTACTGGTGCCCCCTAGCGGACTTGATTATAGGACCTACCAAATCCATTGCGATTCTCTCAAACGGGACCTCAATGATGGGTAGAGGGACCAGCGGGCTACGGAAGTGTGGCATCGGGGCCGACCTCTGACACACAGGGCAGGAGGAACAATAATTTTCTATGTCCTTCATCACCCCAGGCCAATAGAATCTCTGTAATACCCTCTCTCGGGTTTTCTCTGTCCCCAGATGACCTCCAAGAATGTGCCCATGGGCCAACTCCAACACCAACTTCCTGTAAGGTTTGGGCACCACCAGCTGCTCAACGGTTTCTTCTGCCCTTTTTGCCACCCGATACAGTAGGTCCTTCTCTACGCTGAAGTATGGGTAAGTGCAGGTATTATCTGGGTTCACTAACTCGCCATCTATTTTCACTACGTTTTCCCGTGCCTTTATTAGGGCGGGGTCTTTCAACTGTTCTGTGGCAAAGTTTTCCCTGTGAACCTCAAGATCAGAAAACTCCACAGACGGTAGGCTTTCGTCTGAGGAGGTGGGCTCCTCTCCAGTTTCTTGAGTCTCCCCTGCCAATACTGACAAGGGAAATTCGGGAGAGTCCTCACCACTCTCAGAGGAGTTCTGGCTATCATATTCCTGGTACATAGGGGCACCAGTGGGGGGCTCATGATCATCCCACAGTTCCCAGAACTTCGGAAAATCCCTTCCCACAATGGCGTCATGCGGTAACTGAGACACTAAGCCCACTGGATGAGAAAGGGTACCTTTGGGGGTCTCGAAACACACTGTAGTCACTGGATACTCTCGGGTGTCCCCATGCACACAAATAACGGCTACCTTGCTATTCCCAGAGACCTCTGTTTTAACTAACTCAGCCTTTATCAGGGTCACAAGGCTACCTGAATCCAGCAATACCACAACATTTCTACCATTAATACACATTTTGCATAAATGTTTCTCAGTTCCCCGAATGGCAGTGCATGCGACTGTCGCACACAGCGACTGACGTCTGCCCGTCAGAAAGTCACACTGCATGGGTTCCTCCAAAACCGGGCAATTTGCTGCAATATGTCCCGCTTGCCGGCAGCGGTAGCAAATGATCCTTCTTGCCGCCTCTTGAGCCGCTGATTTCCCAGGCTGTTCTCGCCAAACTTGGGGTAGAGCTCCCACCCTCTCACTCTCTCCACCCTTACCCCTTGGAATCATCTTATCCGCCCCTGGGGATGGTCTGGTCTTAGGGTGGAAAGTCCGAGTGTCTCTGGAAGAGGCCGTCAGGTTCTCTGTAGCCAAGTATTTCTCCACACGATCCACAAGACCATCGGCCGTCTCTGGGTCTCCATGGCTTACCCACTTTTGGATGGCAGTAGGAAGAGCTCTCAAAAACCGATCCATTACAACACGTTCCACAATCTTTGGTGCGGACAAAGTCTCTGGCTGTAGCCACTTTCTGCTCAGGTGAATGAGATCATACATTTGAGACCTGGGGGGTTTTCCAAGCTGGAAAGTCCAGTTATGCACACGCTGAGCCCGGACAGCCAGGGTGACACCCAGCCTTGCCAATATTTCAGCTTTTAGCATCACATAGTCTTTTGCTTGGTCAGGCTCTAGGTCATAGTAAGCTTTCTGCGATTCACCCGTTAACAGAGGAGCCACCAGTCCAGCCCACTGCTCCTCAGGCCACTTTTCTCTTTCAGCGGTCCTTTCAAATGTGGTCAAAAATACCTCTGGATCATCCTCTCCAGTCATTTTTGTCAATAAACGACTCACCCCAAAGGACGCGGTATTAGTGGGACGGCTTTCCTCACCGGTCTGCGGACGTTGCTGCATTACTGCTTCCATCTGTTGTTGTAGTCTCTGCTCTTGCTTCTGCAACAGGTCTATGAAGCGGGCCTCAGATTGCTGTTGGGCTTGTTGCTGAGCCTCCAGACTCTGTTGTAAAGTTGCAAGGCTCTGTTGATGAGCTTGCTGCTGGGCTGCAAGGCTCCTTTGCAAACCTGCATTTGTCTGCTGTTGATTGGCATTTGCTAGAGCCAGCTGTTTCAGTATCTCCTCCATGCTGGCTTAAAAAAAAACTGCCACTGGTTCTCCACCAACTGTGAGGGGGCTAGCTCGGCAGCGGGTATGTGTGACCCCCGGGATGGGCTCCCCACCCAAAAACAGGCCCAGCAGACGGAGGTTGTGGTTTTCAAAATCAAAAAAGGTGCGGTTTATTTTCTATTTACAGTGACAAAACACAGCAAGGCAAAAAAACAAACACAAAATAAATCCTGGTCAACTTGACCTCTGACTAAACTTACAGGTTTCCTAACTAACGACTGGGATCAGCCTAGTGCTGTCCTAGTCCCTGGTTTTAAATGTCCAAGCAAAATATAGCCACACAGGCTTTCTCTCACCGCACAGGGGTTCACTCTCCCTAGACAGTCCACACAGGTCTGCTTCCAGGCATGAGCTAACATCTAATGAAGCTGGGAGTTTCTTATAGAGGCCTAAATGAGCTGACAAGGTTCAGCTGATCTCATCAACTCCCTGCCTCACGACGCCCAGCACTCTCCCTAGAGGTATGAGTCATTCATGAGCCCACTAGCCTCAGCTGGGCTTCATCAACTCCCTAGTTGTATAAATCGGCGTAAAGCCTGAATCTGGGCGAAATATATCTACCCCCCTGGATGCAACCAGGTGATTTTACCTTCCTGCTGTCACAGTAGCTGATCTTTTTCAGTTTATACACATTAAACAATGGTTATTAATATTAAAGCCACACTCACCCACCTCTAATAAACCTAGTATAACACCCAAAACCAAAAACTTCCTAAAAATAAGTGCAACTAATTATTTGTCAAAATATATATATATATATATATATATATATATATATATATATATATATCTCTGTATAAATTATAATTAATGCAGTTTAAAGTGACAACCAAAAAGTCCAAAGTGATATCAGAAAAAGTCTCTGACTACAAAAAATGTCTCTCTTTTAAAGTGCTAGTGCTCAAAGGGTGCTTAAGTGATGTTTTTCTTCTGTATTCATTAAAGTGCTTTCCACCGCCAACACTCCACTCTGTGCAAATATGGCCCTGGCCCCAGTGGGTTCACACTCACCGAACGGAGATGACCACCTTAGCATATACAAAAGTAGGTCTGCAATGATTTTCACAGCTCTGCTGTGCATTGCAGCTCTACTCTGCTTTCAATCTCTCTGAAACAAATCCACGGAGCAGCTTACATATAAGAAAGAATCAAGCAATAAGGGATCTCATAGCGCATACCATTTTATTAAAATGTCATAAAAATATGTAATGAAAACACTCACACTTTTCGTGGCACCCCGGAATCATCTGGCAGTTTGTTTGTAAGGTCACCACTGCTCTGCTGCAAGAGTCAGCGTGTACTCTAATCTGCGGCTTGTAAACCAACGTACGTGTTTCGTCACTGCTTGGACATCATCAGGAGCCCCTCCTGATGTAACATTTTATGCTACATCCATATTTAGTATGTAACATGAAACATGGGTCAGCAGCAGATCCCCCTGACCTACAGGATTGCAGGGTTCTTCTCCTCGACAATTCCTATCATAAATTAAAAAATAAGCACAGCTGTGTGTGGCTCCACCCACACAGCCACATCATTCATTAACAGGAATCTATGAATAAAAAAAAGCTACAAGTCCCATCTGCCATTGCAGCATAGGGACTTTCGTTCTCAATGGAGTACATGTGCAGTAACGTCACTGCACTTGCAGTCCATTAATAATTCAACCGACTAAAGCTCTGTACATCTGTATGGACTGGAGGAATAGTCTTCAGGAGCCAATGAATTGCACCCATCTTGTTTCTGACCTATGCACTTTCTAAGAGTGTCCATATTGTAAACATGGGCCTGCATCTCTGAAATACATTTTTCCTAATGTTTAATAAAGATAAACAAAATGTCTTACAGGAGAGGTGCCCGATCTGTTCAGTGAAGAGGAAGTAGAAACAATAGTGTCTGGAATCAGAAATGAGGTGCGGGGTCTGGGATTGGAAGACTCCAAAGATGGTTGTTGGAAGTTCTTTTTAGAAAGAGTCCGCCTTCAGCTCAAAGTAAGTCCTTCTATGTCAGTATTTACATCTCCATTGTTTCTACCTACCATGTTGTCACTGAGAATAATATTATACATGTATTGGTTTGCTTTAGGCTGGGTTCACACTAGTGTGACACGACATCCGTCCTACTTTGGATCCGACTTTGCCCTGCGACATGAAGCCGACATATGTCCGACTTTCAATGAACGGGGATCCGACTTGGATCCCCGCCAATATCAGGCACTGTGTTTGGTATGAATCTTGAGGGGGAACTCCAGGCCAAATTTTAAATTAAAAAAACGGCGTGGGTTCCCCTCCAGAGGCATACCAGGCCCTTGGGTCTGGTCTGGATTTGAACGGGCGCCCCTACGCCAAAAAAATGGCGTGGGGGTCCCCCCAAAATCCAAACCAGACCCTTATCCGAGCACACAACCTGGCAGGCCGCAGGGGAAGAGGGGGGATGAGAGAGCGGCCCCCCTCCCTCCTGAACCGTACCAGGCCGCATGCCCTCAACATGGGGGGTTTGGTGCTCTGGGGCAGGGGGGCGACCTGCGGCCCCCCCACCCCAGAGCACCCTGCCCCCATGTTGATGAGGACAGGGCCTCTTCCCGACAACCCTGGCCGTTGGTTGTCGGGGTCTGTGGGCAGGGGGCTTATCGGAATCCGGGAGCCCCCTTCAATAAGGGGGCCCCCGGATCCCGGCCCCCCCACCCTATGTGAATGAGTATGGGGTACATTGTACCCCTACCCATTCACCTGGTGGAAAAAAATTGCAATAAAATAACACTACACAGGTTTTTAAAGTAATTTATTACACAGCTCCGGGGGTCTTCTTCCGACTCCGGCGCTCTTCTTCAGACTTCCGGGGGTCTTTTCCGACTTCGGGGGTCTCCGGTGTCGTCTCCGCGCTCTCCGGTTCTTTCTTCCGCCGGGCCTCCGCTAACTTCTTTTTAGCTCTTTTGCTAACGGAGGCCCGGTCTTCCCGTTGTCTCGTCCGGCTCTCTGTTGTCCTTCTGCCGGCCCCTCCACTAACTTCTTGGTAGCTCTTTCGCTAGTGGAGGGGTCGGTCTTCCCGTCGTCGCCGTCTGCGTCTTCTTCCCTCTTCTCCTTCTCGATGTTGATGCGTCGCTTCCTCCCGCTGTAATACTGGCTCTCCGCTCCGCATTAATATAGGCTTCTCATGACGTCACAGTCACATGTTCCGGGGCACATGGGCCCCGGAGCATGTGACTGTGACGTCATGGGAACATGTGACTGTGACGTCATGAGAAGCCTATATTAATGCGGAGCGGAGCGGAGAGCCAGTATTACAGCGGGAAGAAGCGACGCGTCAACATCGAGAAGGAGAAGAGGGAAGAAGAAGCCGACGGCGATGACGGGAAGACCGGCCCCTCCACTAGCGAAAGAGCTACGAAGAAGTTAGTGGAGGGCCGGCAGAAGGACAACGGAGAGCCGAACGAGACAACGGGAAGACCGGGCCTCTGTTAGCAAGAGAGCTTAAAAGAAGTTAGCGGAGGCCCGGCGGAAGAAAGAACCGGAGAGCGCGGAGACGACACCGGAGACCCCCGAAGTCAGAAAAGACCCCCGGAAGTCGGAAGAAGCGCGCCGGAGCTGTGTAATAAATTACTTTAAAAACCTGTGTAGTGTTTTTTATTGCAATTTTTTTCCACCAGGTGAATGGGTAGGGGCACGATGTACCCCATACTCATTCACATAGGGTGGGGGGGCCGGGATCCGGGGGCCCCCTTATTGAAGGGGGCTCCCAGATTCCGATAAGCCCCCCGCCCGCAGACCCCGACAATCAACGGCCAGGGTTGTCGGGAAGAGGCCCTGTCCTCATCAACATGGGGGCAGGGTGCTCTGGGGTGGGGGGGCCGCAGGTCGCCCCCCTGCCCCAGAGCACCAAACCCCCCATGTTGAGGGCATGCGGCCTGGTACGGTTTAGGAGGGAGGGGGGGCCGCTCTCTCGTCCCCCCCTCTTCCCCTGCGGCCTGCCAGGTTGTGTGCTCGGATAAGGGTCTGGTTTGGATTTTGGGGGGACCCCCCACGTCGTTCTTTCGGCGTAGGGGTGCCCGTTCAAATCCATACCAGACCCAAGGCCCTGGTATGCTCCTGGAGGGGGAACCTACGCCGGTTTTTTATTTAAAATTTGGCCTGGAGTTCCCCCTCAAGAGCAGTACAGCACAAGTCGCATGCCAAAGTCGGACCATGCAAGACTGCGGTCCGACTTTGATCCGACTTCAATGATATTCAATGGGCTGAAGTCGGATCAAAGTCGGACCAAAGTAGTACAGGGAGCATTCTCAATGTCGGACCGACATGTGTCGGACCAGTTAAGGGAAACATTGATTTTCACACGTCATGCGACATGAGCTCCCAATGTCGGAGCGTTTGTCGCCCCAGTGTGAACCAGGCCTTAATGTTCTTATTTAAAGAACCATAGATTAATTATTGAGGTCTCTGCTAGACTTCTTGGCCAATAATTGTCTTTTGACTGCACTTACATCTATTTTGGCAGCTGATATCTGATCAGCAGTGATGGCACATGATGAATATTGACCCTATGGGGTTGATTTACTAAAACTGGAGAGTGCAAAATCTGGTGCATCTCTGTATAGTAATCAATCAGCTTCCAGTTTTTTTTTTTGGGGTCAAAGCTTAATTGAACAGGCTGAAGTTAGAAGCTGTTTTCCGTGTGATCGTCTCCATGCACAGTTGCACCAGATTTTGCACTCTCCAGTTGTAGTAAATTAGTTCCAATGTGTCAGTAGATTCTATTGTTTTCCGTGTGATCGTCTCCATACACTTTAGATTTGCCCATAAATATCCAGCTATCTGGCAATTAGGATGAAGTGAATGACAATAGTATAGGTACTTTTTCTTACCTCATATTACCATACATACAACCCCCAAAAAAGTTGGGACCCTGTGTAAAATCTATATAAAAACAGAATGCAATGATTTGCAAATCTGATAAACCCATATTTTATTCACAACAGAACTTTACCATTTTAAGAAATAAAATAAGATCATTTTGAAATTGATGGCAGCAACACGTCTCAAAAAAGTTGGGACGGCAACAAAAATCTGTCAAAGTAGGTGGTACTAACAAGGAAGAGCTGGAAGAACATTTTGCAACCAATTAGGTTAATTATCAGTAACATGATTGGGTATAAAAAGGGCTTCTTAGAGAGTCAGAGTGTCTCAGAAGTAAAGATAGGCAGAGGTTCACCAATCTGTGCAAAGCTACATCTACAAATTGTCAAATTTCAGAGTAATGTTTTTCCACTTAAAATTGCAAAGACTTTAAATATATCATCTATAGTACATAGTTGTAGCGGACAGGGTCGCCCGACCCCCACCACACTCCCAATCCCCTCTATTAAAGTTCTCGCTCGCAATGTCTCTGGTCTAGGGGTATGATAGGAAAGGGAGTGCGGCCGCCACGCCAGGCCTCCACCACGGATGTATAAGTGGTATTAGCAGAAGTTTTTTTACCTTCGGGCCTGCATTGTGTATCGGGTCCTCCCTCCAGGAGTCATCTGCCAGGAAACAAGCCTCACACCGTTGCAAGTCCAACACTCCTTTATTTGAACATAACATGGACTTACTTGCTTTACAAAGCAGAACAGGAGGTGTGAATGTGTATATAGGCCCAGACACAAGTTCTTTCCTCCAAAGAGTGTGCAATGGTCTCCACACAAGGGAATTCACCTTCCGGACGGTCTCCGACAAGAGGCTCACCCGTCACCGGCAGTATGCTGCACCGGGTCTTCAGATGAGGAGCTCTTCCCGGTCCATTACGTCCACCTCGGATTCAGGCGTCCATCTCTGGAGCACCCTAGGATCCTTCCCTCGCGGAACTCAGTGTTGGGCACTGAGCTCCGGAACGCCAACCGAGTACCTCACCCCAGGCTAAAGGTGCCTGAGGTGGAACACGACCTCCGGTGGTCCTCCAGGCCCAGTCCGGCTAGAGGACAAACTCGAACCCCGTCCGCAGGCTGAAGGTGCCAGGGACAACGACCCCCGTGACAAAATGGCCGGCCCCCTTCATACCTTCCCCCGGCATGCGCAGCGGGTTCACCGCCCCACCACACGGCTGCCGAGAAAAGACAAAAAGGGGATTCGACCCAGCAATGACTCGTCCGTCGGCCCAAAGTGACAGCGCCACCCGGTGGACCGCCGGAGATACACCACTGGTGTCACCGCAAAAATTCAAAATTACTGGCGGGAAAGTAAACACCCGCTACATAGTATTAAAAGATTCAGAGAATCTGGAGAAATCTCTGCGCAAAGGACAAGGCTGAAATGCAATATTGTTATAAATAAAAATACCCCAACCTTTGTGATAACAAATAACGAAATAAATATCTATATGCTGCTGCTAAAGTCTAAAAGTGTTCCACACACCAAACTTCAGATAAAACCCAAGAATTGATTCAGCACTGCAAATTCATCTAAGAAATGTGTAAACAATAGTGGATAAATGAATAATCAATTAGTGCAATAAATAAATGTGAATCAAATACAGTGTCCTGTGCTTAAACGCATAAAGTTCAGAAATCTTCAAAACTGTGTTCCACATACAGTATCTCACAAAAGTGAGTACACCCCTCACATTTTTGTAAATATTTTATTATGTCTTTACATGTGACAACACTGAAGAAATTACACTTTGCTACAATGTAAAGTAGTAAGTGTACAGATTGTATAACAGTGTAAATTCGCTGTCCCCTCAAAATAACGCAACACATTAATGTCTAAACTGCTGACAACAAAAGTGAGTACACCCCTAAGTGAAAATGTCCAAATTGGGCCCAAAGTGTCAATATTTTGTGTGGCCACCATTATTTTCCAGCACTGCCTTAATCCTCTTGGGCATGGAGTTCAACAGAGCTTCACAGGTTGCCACTGGAGTCCTCTTCCACTCTTCTATGATGACATCACAGAGCTGGTGGATGTTAGAGACCTTGCGCTCCTCCACCTTCCATTTGAGGAGGCCCCACAGATGCTCAATAGGGTTTAGGTCTGGCCAGTCCATCACCTTTACCCTCAGCGTCTTTAGAAAGGCAGTGGTCATCTTAGAGGTGCGTTTGGAGTCATTATCATGTTGGAATACTGCCCTGCCGCCCAGTCTCCGAAGGGAGGGGATCATGCTCTGCTTCAGTATGTCGCAGTATATGTTGGCATTCATGGTTCCCTCAATGAACGGTAGCTCCCCAGTGCCGGCAGCACTCATGCAACCCCAGACCATGACACTCCCACCACCATGCTTGACTGTAGGCAAGGCACACTTGTCTTTGTACTCCTCACCTGGTTGCCGCCACACACGCTTGACACCATCTGAACCAAATACATTAATCTTGGTCTCATCAGACCACAGGACATGGTTCCAGTAATCCATGTCCTTAGTCTGCTTGTCTTCAGCAAACTGTTTGCAGGCTTTCTTGTGTATCATCTTTAGAAGAGGCTTCCTTCTGGGATGACAGCCATGCAGACCAATTTGATGCAGTGTGCAGCGTATTGGTCGATCATGGCGAGGCCTGTTCTGAGTGGAACCTGTCCTGTTAAATCACTGTATGGTCTTGGCCACCGTGCTGCAGCTGCAGGGTCTTGGCAATCGTTTTATAGCCTAGGCCAGTGTTTCTCAACTCCAGTCCTCAAGGCGCACCAACAGGTCAGGTTTTCAGGATTTCCCTCAGATGAAACAGCTGTGATAATTACTAAGGCAGTGAAACTGATCAAATTGCCTGTGCAAACTAATGGAAATCCTGAAAACATGACCTGTTGGGGCGCCTTGAGGCCTGGAGTTGAGAAACACTGGCCTAGGCCATCTTTATGTAGAGCAACAAATCTTTTTTTCAGATCCTCAGAGAGTTCTTTGCCATGAGGTGACATGTTGAACTTCCAGTGACCAGTATGAGAGAGTGAGAGCGATAATACCAAATTTACCACACCTGCTCCCGATTCACACCTGAGATCTTGCAACACTAACGAGTCACATGACATCGGGGAGGGAAAATGGCTAATTGGGCCCAATTTTTACTTAGGGGTGTACTCACTTTTGTTCCCAGCAGTTTAGACATTAATGGCTGTGTGTTTAATTATTTTGAGGGGGACAGCAAATTTACACTGTTATACAAGCTGTACACTCACTACTTTACGTTGTAGCAGTGTGATTTCTTCAGTGTTGTCACATGAAAAGATATAATAGGGGGCGCATGCGTGCGAGCAACGGAGATGGCCGCCTGACTCCACTGCTCCACGCCGTCGGAACGTAACCACCGGCCTAATTCGACATAGGCACAGAGAGGACGCTGCACACGGAGCTCCGGTGCCTCCGGAACATCTCAGGCTCCCGGCGGTGATGCGTGGGTCGGCTAAAAAGCCCCCTAAGAGCCGGCAGCATAACAAGCTCTCCCCAGCGTCAGGCAGAGGAAGATCCAAGATGGCGCCCGATCCTCCGGAGCCTGACGACGAGACCCAGCTTTCTGCTGCAGGCCCGGAGTCCCCTGTGGATAGCCTGCATCTATTTCCCACGGACCGGGTGAGTCCCCCCCCTGTGGAATCAGAGGACATGCTGGCCAAATTCCGCGCCATTGTCAGAGATGAAATCACAATAGCATCCCGCAAGCTTTCCTCTGACTTGGTGCGAGGCCTTAAAGAGATAGGCCACCGCACTAATCAACTAGAGCACCGCATGGACTTGGCAACCACTGTGCTGGAGGGCCATGAGGAGGAGGTGGACAAAATGTCCGGGGAGCTGGAAGCCCTCAGAGACAAGTTGGAGGACGCAGAAAATAGGGCCCGGAGGGACAACCTCCGTATCCGTGGCATCCCTGAGGTAATTACTGACCTGCAGGGTACAGCTACCGCATTTTTCCAAGAACTGGCCCCAGAACTTCCGGTGGAAAGATTGGAGTTTGACCGTATCCACAGATCCCTGGCTCCAAAACCCTCTGAAGGACCCCCGAGGGATATCATCATCAAGTTCCACTACTACCGGACCAAAGAGAGACTTTTACAAGCTGCAAGAGAGCGACAGAACCTCTCCTTCCAGGGTAACACCCTCCAGCTATTCGCAGACCTCTCTCCGGTCACTATCGCCAGACGTCGAAATCTCAAACCCTACCTCCAAGTCTTACAAGCTCATGAAATCAAATATAGATGGGGGTTCCCATTTAGGCTCTCCTTCTCCCACCTAGGCCGCCAATTCCAAGCCACCTCTCCTTCGGACCTGAAACGCCATTTCCAGGAACTACAGCTGGACCTTCCTCCGTCTCAGCCTGATGCCCCACCCAAGACCGCTAGGCCTGGACCCTCCAGGCCGGGACCCTCCAAGCCTCCTCGTCAAGCTTCTCAAGCATCCCAAAAGTCCCAATCTGGCTCCCAGGCGCTCCGTGACCTGCAAGCGCAACGTTTCCATCTATCTAACAACGGATGACGAAGCTAAGTTCATTCTTTTATTCATTTCAGCTTTTTTTTTGCTCATCTGAGTTCGTGCTGCCCAGTTCCCCTTGAACTACTGGTTGTTTTTATATGGGAACCAGAGTGACATGTTTTTGAAGTAGTTCCCTCACCATATTTTTCTTAACATTGGTTTCTGATACCTGGTCGGCGGGGGTCGCCCCAGGATAGGCTGCCCCGCTTGTGAGATGGCGGCCCGGGGCGTACTCTACCCCCCTTAGGGGACCAGGCGGAACTTCAGCATCAACCTGCCTCCCCCACCCTGCCGCGTCCATGAGTACCCATGTGGTTTGGGCTGCTACCTGTAGCCCTTTGTTTGTTTGTTTGTTTTTTGTCTTCTTTAGGGGTCTCGTGGTTTGCTGGGGGGTGGGGGGGGGTTGCAGGTCAAGTTGGGTGGGGGCACATGTTTATCTTTTTGCTTATTGATCACTCGATACATTGTTCTGTTGCGGCTCTCCAGCCCTTAATTCTGGTCTGGCGGGGCTGGGATGGTGTTTGGTATGTATGGTCCTGCCTGACCCCCTTGGGGGAATGGTCTGATGGCTGTTCCCTTGGGGGGATCGAGGGATCTCCGTCCTACACTCCAATTTGTTAATGTTGTACAGTGGTTGCCTTATTGTCACTGTCTGTAGCTTCCTTGTTTTGATGACTTTTTTTTTTCAGGTTCCATCATCCAGATCCTATGTCAAACAAAAAAAATGTTTAAAATGTTTGTACTGTTTTCATCACAGACCGGTGGTTCCGATGGACCACTGCTACCCCCATGTGTTGGCACCTGGCTAAGAGGTTTTTCTTGGCCGGGCTCCCAACCCGTAGTGGGTTTTATAACCCACGTTACGCTACATTTACGCGTATGGCATATGTTCTACGCCGAGCCTTCCTCGGTTTTCTCATCTTTTCTATCTCTCCTCTTTTCTTTCTGTTTTCCTCTCTCCTCCCGGTCTTTCCCCCCCTCCTTCCTTCCTTCCCTTCTCCTATAACCCCAGGGTGCGGGAACAGAGTACTACACTGCTTCTTGTGTTTGATCCAATGACCCTCCGCTGGCTGTCCCTGAATGTTCAGGGCATGAACTCGCCTCAAAAACGGGTCAAGGCTTTCAAATTCCTTAAGCAACACAATATTGACATAGCATGCCTACAGGAGACCCATTTCTCCGCCTCCTCTTGCCCCAAATATTTCGATGCAAATTATCCTCAAGTTTGCTTAGCAAGCGGTCCTACTAAACAGAAAGGGGTTCTCATAGCCATAAGAAAATCAGTCCCGTTTATTTGCAGTAAACAAATTGCTGACCCGGACGGCAGATACCTTCTCCTGCAAGGTTCAGTTCAGGACAATGAGGTAACTATCATGACGTATTACGCCCCAAATGTTAACCCAGGCCCCTTTCTGACACACGTCTGTGCCCTGTTAAGGGATCACCAGAGGGGCATCCTCCTGTTGGCAGGTGACTCTAATGTCTCGCTAAACCCCTCCCTGGATAATTACCCATCGGACCATAGGGTCCCCTCCCCAGCCGCAAAAACCTTTTTACGAACCCTACACAATCACGACCTAGTCGACATCTGGCGGGAGCTCCATCCCCTTGGTAGGGATTACACCCACTATTCCCATCCCCATCACTCACACTCCAGGATTGACCACATGTTTGTGTTACGGCAGCATCTAACCCTGATTGACGCAGTCTTTATTCTAGCAACCCCCTGGTCAGACCACGACCCAATTCTGACTATTTGCCACTCCTTGCTCAGCAAACCACAGCGCGCTCCTTGGGTCATGAATGACTCCCTTTTGTCATTTGAGCCGATCCTTACTGAGATTCACAAAGCATCGATAGACTACTTTAAATTGAATACAGGGACGGTCTCCTCTCCGGTGACCCTTTGGGAAGCATATAAAGCGGTCCTCCGGGGCCACGTTATTCGTATAGCGTCAAAGCGCAAAAAAGAGCGAACCCAAACCCGGCGTAGACTTGAGCATAACCTGGAGGCCCTCTCCACAGCCTTTAAAAAGGATCCTACTCCGACCAATCGTAAACTTTTAGACGCAGCCCGATCGGACCTGGATTTATGTGTAACGGATGATGCAGAACGCACCCTACGCTGGGCTCGTCAGAAATGGTACGCTAAGGCAAATAAGCCCACAACGATGTTAGCCAATAGATTGCGCACTTTCACCCCGAAATTCGCCCCTATAGCCTTACGCACCCGCCACAATATCCTTACGGGCAACCCACGTCGGGTCCTGGACGAATTTCGTCACCGTCTCACCAAACTTTATTCTGCCCCTACCCAAGCTTCTACCGAAGGCCTGACTCACTTCCTGAAGGATTTGCCCTTACCTTCCCTGTCTCCCACCCACAGGTCTGTCATGGACAGAGACGTGCAGGTATCAGAAGTTCTCCAATGCATCAAAGAATTAAAGATAGGCAAGAGACCGGGCCCTGATGGCTTCACAGCCCTGTACTACCGGAAATTTGCAGAGGTCCTTGCCCCACATTTAGCGGCTATGTATAATTCGATAAAAGACGGCCACTCATTTACTCCAGATCTGCTGACCGCCAATATTGTAATGATTCCCAAGCCAGACAGGGACCACTCTTCTTGGGCCAATTTCCGCCCAATTTCCTTAATAAATATTGACATAAAAATCCTGACGAAGATCCTGGCCAACCGCCTGAACTCATTTCTCCCGCGTTTGATAAAAAAAGAGCAGGTGGGATTTGTCCCCCGTAGACAGGCAGGGGATGCTATTAGGAGGCTCCTTCAAATCCAACAAATAGCGCATGATAGGTCTTTGGAAACCATGTTTCTGTCTTTAGATGTCAATAAAGCCTTTGACACCTTGTCTTGGCCCTATCTGACACAGGTTCTAGGTCACTATGGCTTTGGTACCTCCTTTATGAGCTGGATCTCAGCCATTTATGATTCCCCCCAAGCTAAGGTGCGATACTATGGTCACGAGTCGCCCACCTTCCCCATGAAAAGGGGAACCCGCCAAGGGTGTCCACTCTCTCCTCTTCTATTTATCTTGGCACTGGAACCCTTGGCGGAGGCCATTCGATCGCATGTCGACATAACTGGGGTGGAAGTGGCGGGGACCTCGCATAAACTATCCCTATTTGCCGACGATATTTTATTGTCGCTCACTAAACCCAGAATCTCCCTCCCCAATTTGATGTCCCTTTTAGATACCTTCGCCACGTTATCGGGTCTATCTGTCAACCCGGCTAAATCCAAAGCCATGTCAATCAATCTTCGGCCCTCAGAGTTGGAATCATTGAAGGCGGCTTTTTCCTTCCAATGGACCAATTCTTTACCCTACTTGGGGGTCAAACTTACTCCTAGTTACTTGGGTCTATATCAAGCCAATTACCCCTCACTATTGCGGAAATTGACAAACATGCTCGATTCTTGGTCCACTCTTCCATTATCCTGGTTCGGCAGAATAGCGACAGTACGCATGGCCTACCTCCCGAAACTGCTTTATTACTTTCGGGTTTTACCGGTCCGGATTCCCTCCCATATCCTCCGAATTCACCAACGCAAGATCATGCAATTCATCTGGGGCAAGACGAAGCCCAGGATCAAACGGCAAGTGCTCTACGCACGTAGAATAGATGGAGGCCTTTCGGTCCCGAACCTGCAAGCCTACTATACAGCGGCCGGTATCGCCCCACTCGCTCTTCTCCACGAGAAACAACAATTACCACTGTGGGCCGTCATTGATCTGGTGGACTCCCACCCGGTTCCCCTGGCCTCTCTTCCTTGGCTCCCCATGGCTCACCGCCCATCTTCCGTAGGTCCATGCTTGACTCATTCCCTACGGTTATGGGACTCAGTTAAGTTCTCAGCAGGCCTGATTTCTCCCCATCTTCCCTTACTCCGACTCCTTCGCTGCCCGTTGTTCCCGCCGGGATGTGATAACCCCTCGCGATTTGCTTGGTGGACCAACCACGATTTTGTGGACGTTCAGTCTCTGCTTACTCCGACCAAAATTGTCCCATTCGCTGCTCTACGCTCTTCACACGATATCCCCCTAAAGGAACATTATAGCTATATGCAACTCCGACACTTTCTCCAAAAATTAACAAAATCCCAACCTACTCCCTATGCTATGACCCCTTTTGAAAGTTTATGTAGATCGCGTCCTCAATCCTTGGGCATGATATCGCTCATATATACGGCTATTATAAGCTCCAGGAAACCACCACTGAGACCTTATCATTGCCAATGGGAGGCTGAACTTGGGAAACAACTAGAGCCGGATGACTGGCGGAAAATGACCACGGCGCTAACCAAATGCTCGAAGAATGTCCTCTTCTTGGAAAATGCCTACAAGGTCTTTTATAGGTGGTACTACACCCCGGCCAGATTAGCGAGCTTTATCCTGTCTTACTCCCCTCTATGCTTTCGAGGGTGCTCACAGGAGGGCACAATGGCGCACATCTGGTGGTCCTGCCCCAGGGTACGCAGACTGTGGATCAGAGTGTATGCGTTACTTCATAATCTTTTCGACACCACTATAAAGAGGGACCCTTTTGAGGCCCTATTGTGCAAACCCATTGAGGTACTTCTGTGTTCTGAACGTCTATTGGCCGCACACATCTTTACTGCAACTAAACTGACCATAGCACGTGCTTGGAAAACCCCGGCCCTCAGCTTTGAAAAAGTTAAAAACAGTGTGAACGACATTATGGTGAATGAGAAACTTACTGCCGTGTTGACAGACACCCACGCTAAGTTCCTCCGGATATGGCAACCCTGGGTGACTCATATCCGCCCTTCGCGATTTGATACAACGCTCCTCTCCCTGTGACAAGCCTCTGTTCCCCCCCACCCCGGGGCCCCCTCCCTTTTCCCTTTCCCTCTCATTTCCCTTCTTTCTCTGGTTCCTCTCTTTATTTCAACCTCCTCTCCTTCTCTACACTAAGGGCTCACATCACCACTCCTGGCGCTCTTTCTCAACTTTCTTCCTATTCTACCTTTGGGTCTCCCCAGGATACGGGGCAGACCCTGCTGGGTCTGGTTACCTGACAGGACACATTCCCCTTTTCCTTCTTAAGATTTTACTTTATTTTGGTTTTTATTTGCTTTTGTTGTTTTCATCGGGGAACAACACCATTCCCCTAGATGGTTGTCCAGTTTAATGCGCTCACAAGATATTGTTTGTTATATTGTTATTTTGCCTCATGTTTCAAATTCGATCTGGAGCGACAATATGTATTTCAGTTAGCTTCAGGGCCACATCATTATACCAAGATTCAGGACTCATTGGTCTCTCCTGAATGCCCTGCTACCCATACTCTTGGTATAATCCAGTAGGTCTTATAGTTTTTAGCACGGAATCCGGGAGCATCCCCATGCAATATACTGTTGTAATAATTGCGCATTTTCATTGTGTCCAGTTCCATTTTTTTTTTTTTTCTCTTTTGTATTCTTTTTATTGATGTGAATCTTTAATAAAAACCTTTGTACAAGAAAAGATATAATAAAATATTTACAAAAATGTGAGGGGTGTACTCACTTTTGTGAGATACTGTATATCTTCCATGATAATAAAACCACACTCTGCCACCACTAGTAGCACACCTTAAACTTTGACCTACTATACTGTATATTCAGTCAAATTACACCTGTCTCTTTAAAGGGAAAATGCCTTGATATGCCAGACATTTGAAATCCTTTCATGTATCAGTTGGACCTCATATGCAATCCCAAAATTCCAGAAGTAGTGCTCAGAAAAAGAAAGTTAAACCATCATAGCGTTTTCTGTATTAAAACCACAAATTTATTTCACATTTAGATAAAAACACACTCGCATTCTCATGTGCACAGAAGCTTGTACACCAAGGATGTGAAGCTTTTTCCTGTTTTTAGATCACCACAGGAGGCACTATTAACAGAGGCTGCAGCTTGTTGCTATATGACATTCAATATGTACAAAGCCTTCTACTGTCCCATTTAACTCTTTCACTACCAGTGTAATTTTTCCTCTTTTTTTTTTTGCACAAATATTTAGAACATAATTTTAGGCCTGAAGATTGCATAAACCCCCCAAAACATATATTTTCTGAAAACAGACATCCAAGAGAAAAAAATTGTGGTAGTTCTTCATTTTTGATATTACCACAAAGGTCTAGGAAATACAAAATTTCAGGAAAATACACTAAGGTTAATTTTAGGGAACAAAAATGCAATGAATTACCTAATATTTTATAAAATATAAAAGATGAGGTTGCACCGAACAGATACCCAACATGAAATGGCATACCTTTGTTATAGAGAAGGTCTGGTGCTGGAAATATTGCTCTCACCCTGGTGTGTGCGGTGATATGCATTATGTATCACAATCAATTTTTTTCATGCGTAGGCACCCCCCATGCATGCATTTATGTTTGTATGTGCTTATATGTGGGGGTAAGGGGCTTCAAAATATTTTGGGGGGATTTTATATGCTTTTTTACTTAACTTTTTTTTTTATCACACAGGGCACAAACAAAAACCCTTATGTGATGATTTGTTGGTGACAGGCTCTCTTTAATGAGACATCCGGGGCCCTAAAAGAGGCAGGATGTCTCCCCTGTGCTCCACTGAATGTAATGCAGTGCAGATCATCACATTGCATTACATTCTTTTGCGGCCATACTGGCCGGGGAAACTGATAGGGGGAAGTAAACTCCCAGTAGTGTGTACAAAACCCCCCCGCTGTATGATGTGCAGACCTGGCAGTGAAAGGGTTAAATTTGGAGTCTACTCTGTATGATAAACAGCGTCACACAGCGTTACCTTCTGCCAACACTGCATGCGCGGCTCAGTGTACATTACCACTGACAGGCACGGGGGAAACATTTATCACAAGAGACCATTCGGGTAATTTCTGTCATAAAAACCATGTCTGTTAGTGTTTTTTTTTTCAATTTTGAGTTTAATACTGCTTTACCACCTTAATACAGGGCATTTTCACCCCCTTCCTACCCAAGCCATTTTTCAGCTTTCAGCGCTGTCACACTTTGAATGACAATTGCGCGGTCAAGCACCGCTGTACCCAAATGACGTTTTTATAATTTTTTCCCCACAAATAGAGCTTTCTTTTGGTGGTATTTAATCACCTCTGCGATTTTTATTTCTAGCGCTATAAACAAAAGAAGAAAAAACACTATTTTTACTTTTTGCTATAATAAATATCCAATTTTTTTTTTTTAAACAAATTTTTTCCTCAGTTTAGGCCGATACGTATTCTTCTACATATTTTTGGTAAAAAAAATTTGCAATAAGTGTATATTGATTGGTTTGTGCAAAAGTTATAGCGTCTACAAAATAGGGGATAGATTTATAGCATTTTTATTATTTATTTTTTTACTACTTATGGCGGCGATCTGTGATTTTTATCGTGACTGCGATATTGCGGCGGACATATGGGACACTTTTGACACATTTTTGGGACCATTCACATTTATACAGTGATTAGTGCTATAAAAATGCACTGATTACTGTGTAAATGTGACTGTCAGGGAAGGAGTTAACAGGACGTGGATCTGTGTGTTTACACACACAGATCCACGGTCCTGCTCAGTTACTGGGCAATCGCAGGTGCCCGGCGGACACCGCGGCCTCCGGGCATGCACATAGGGTCCCCAGTGACGTAGCGGGCGGGCGCGTGCGTGGCCTGGGAGAGCAAAAACGTCATATGACGTCTGCTCAGAACGAGAGCCTCATCGTCCCGCCGTCATATGACGGTGGGCGGTAGGCATGTGGTTAAAGAGAACTAACAGTCAACAAAGATAGTAATACACAGAGCTACTAATGTTAGTACAGATCCATTGGGACTGTGGTAGAGTCAGAAAATGTATTTGCTTTACCTAGGAGATTTTATTTACAATTCTTAAGAATTCTTGCAGATAAACAAGTTTTTTCAGTGTGTCTGAGGACTGCAGCCTCTTTCCACTCATCCAGTGCTCTAAAAATTATTTTGAATCTGCATAACTCTGCATGCACTGCTTCTGCAGGCTGCAGTGATGAATATAAATTGTAGGTGAAATCTGAATGAATAGGGGTGTGCATAGTTATTTTTTTAGAGAGCTTTGCTGAGCAGAGTTGATAATCCCTAGCTACAGATTTACAGGCTCAGTACTTAGAAACCTCCAGGGAGCTCTGTGTGTTGGAGCCAGAGGTTGCCTGGGACAACTGTGGTGCCGCTCTGATGGATAAGAGGGTACTTGACCTTGGTGATGAGAATGTGTCAAATGGTAAAACTAAAATGTCTGAAATTTCTTGTGGTGATGATGGGTTACTGTGGTCTGTAATTGCTGACAGCAAAAGTCCTCATGAGTTTAATGAAGTGAGTTTAATGAAGCGCCACCCGAGCAAAGTGGTGAAGTTATGTTATTGCAGCCTGCTGTGTTTAAAAATGTTTTGCCATACAAAAGTGATATGTGCAATGTGTCTGCTGTGGAGCAACTCTGTCCTGTGTCTCCTTTGGCATTTGGAGCGGTACTGCGGAGTACCCCTGATGGAAGCACAGAGAAGGTAGACTGGGACAGATGGGCAACAAGTCTGTTGGCTTTATTGAAAGAAGGCTCAGTGTGTAACAGTGGAGTGGACATGATTCCTGCTGTGCTGAATAGAGGGACTGCAGAGCAGAGCAAGTTCAGGGTGCGTTTGTTGCTGCAGAAGATATCCCTCAGGAGATAGAGGGGCCCAGTGAGATTGAGCACATAGTAGAGGTCGTGCCCACAACCCATAAAGGAGTTATTGGTGTGGTATACCAAACTAATGTTATCCATAGAGCAGACCTGGAACAGATCATTGACACTGAGCCTGAGAGTTTTGTGGTGACTCCCGCACCTGGCTGCGCTCTAGGAGAGCACCAGGTTATTGCATTGGATATCTCCAGCGGGGAGGAAGCCCCTTTAACCCCTTCCATACCGGGCCATAGCAGAATGACGCCGGCAGGAACCCCCTCTCCCTTCGGGTGGACGTCATATGATATCATATGATATCTGAATGATGCCTGCAGCTAGAGGCATCATTCAGATATCCTTGTTTGCAGCCGGCGATCCTGCGCACAATAAGAATGATCATAGCGGCGGTTCCGCCGCTTGATCATTCTTATAGGCGGCGGGAGGGGACATCCCCCCCTCCCGCCGCCATCCGGTGCTTCTCCGGGCTCTCCCGTGCGATCGGGGACCCGGAGAGAATCGTCGGCGCCGTTGGTGGGTCACGTGATGAGCATAGAGATGACTGGTGACCAGATGGTCACCAGTCATTTCTATGATCGTCGGAGGACCCGGGCGCGATGTGATGACGTCAGGCCCCGGTCCTCAAATGTAAACAAAGCCGCCATTGCGGCTAGTAAGTATGAGATCGGTGAAAAATAATTCATGCTTTCCGGCCTGGAGGAGAGATGTGGGGTCTTATTGACCCCGCATCTCTCCATAAAGAGCACCTGTCACACACATTCCTATTACAAGGGATGTTTACATTCCTTGTAATAGGAATAAAAGTGATAAAAAAAAAAAGTGTAAAAAAAATAGTAAAAATAAAAAAAAAGAAGTAAAATAAAATAATTTTTTATTTTTTTTTAAAAGGCCCGTCCCCAATAGCTCGCGCTTAGAAGCGAACACACACGTAAGTCCCGCCCGCATATGTTAACGCCGTTCAAACCACACATGTGAGGTATCGCCGCGTGCGTTAGAGCGCGTGCAATAATTATAGCAATAGATCTCCTCTGTAACTCTAACGTGGTAACCTGTAAAAAATTTCAAAGCGTCGCCTATGGAGATTTTTAAGTACCGAAGTTTGGCGCCATTCCATGAGTGTGCGCAATTTTAAAGCATGACATGTTAGGTATCTTTTTACTCGGCATAACATAATCTTTCATATTTTACAAAAAAATTGGGCTAACTTTACTGTTTTTTAATTTTTTAATTCATGAAACCATTTTTTTCTCTCAAAAAAGGCGTTTGAAAAATTATTGCGCAAATACCGTGCAAGATAAAAAGTTGCAACGACCAACATTTTATTCCCTAGGGTGTCTGCTAAAAAAACATATATAATGTTTCGGGGTTCTGAGTAATTTTCTAGCAAAAGAATGATGATTTGTACATGTAGGAGAGAAGTGCCAGTGGCCCGGTATTGAAGTGGTATAAAAAGCCCTGTATGGAAGTGGTTAAGAAGCACCACCTCTAAGGCTTGAGTATATGATTCTTTCCACGTCTCCAGGAACATGAAGGACCCCAGGAAGGTCTTGGGTGTAGAATCATAGTGCCTTTTTATGACAGATATGCTGAGAGAAATGTTAGAATGTTGGAGTGTACAGCCGATGCATATCCTGCCATCCTCTCCTGCGTTTGGGGAACTTGTACCATGGGGTATGCATAAATGAAGCTGGATATTAAAGGCTGTACTATGGCAATCTCTGCAGTGTTGGAAGAATTTAATGAAATTGTTGTTATTATGGAAAAGCGTCTCACAGTTTGCTGGATTGCGTCATACAGTGGTTGTGTATGAGAGGCACCCTGGATTATTGTTGGACAGAACAGAAGTCTGGGCGGAAGTGCCAGAGGGCACAACTACATGTGATGTGGTTGGTGTCATCAACCCAAAGGTGAAATTGGATAGTGAGGATCAGGTATCAGGACAGTCGCTGGAGGAGCATCATGTGGCAGTTGAGTTGGTGGTTAGTGACGTTACCATGGTAGACAACCACTCCACTTTGTGCAATTCTACTCCAGACACTGCCTTGCAGAACACTGGTGAAATGAGTTCTGATAAATGTGGTGATACTTCAGACAATGAGGAAAAGTGCAACAAACTCATAAATGTTTCGGTTACCATGAGTAACAACAAAAATAATGGTAGACCTGATGGTCAAGGTGACGTGGTTGCTGCTAATCTTAAAAAATACAGGAAGATGAATAATGGTGTGACAGACACGGAAGAGGGAATAGCTGCAATAGAATCTGGCCCCCTACAGGTTCAGGAGTGGAATTCTGGGAAAGATTTTCAGAGGTCCAGGAACCTCCCAAGTTGCAAGCGTAAAAGGTCTGAGGACACTGGCCCAAAGCTTAAAAAGGTGTCATTAAAAGAGTTGAATTCCCAAATAAAAGTGCCCGGCTAAAAAGGTGTTTAAAAATGTGACCACTTTAGAAGTAAAGAGAAAAAGTTTGGGAAAAAGGATCCAAGTCATTGGTAAGTCCCTTAGTGTTAAAGTGTTTGAAGGTGTGGCCCCAAGAAAAATAGACAGATAGCGCTTTTGGAAGCGCACCTGTAAAAAGTCACGGGGGTATCTTTGTAGTACCCAAGTCAGTGTAGCAGGGGGACACGGCGAATGTCACCTGATAAGACTGGGGTTAGCCCTGGTGGGTGATAGCTGGCACAGAGGTGCCAATTTGAAGAGGATTGGCTGGTGTGTTACGCCCCCTCCGGGGTCGAAGCAGGGGGGGGAGGATATGTGGCAGAGTGTTGCCCTGCCAGGGTCTAGAAGGAGGTTGTGACCCAGAATTCTCAACCAGACAGGTTGAGGGGCTGCAGGGAGCTTGTAACATGAAGATGAAACTGGCTTTTCAGTTTACTCCGTTCTTGGGACCTGGAGCCCGGGAATTTCTGAGAGATCCGGGTGGGATGAGATCCCCAGTCCTGGGTCCTGATTTTGAGAACAGCCAGCATACTGATTGGTCAGGTGTGTGCTGGGCTTTTAGTAGTAACCTGACCATAGTTCTGGTCTCCACCCCAGCATATTGGGAGTCTGAGTACCAGGAGTCAGGAGGGCTCAACGGAGGAGCCAGTGCAGCAAGAGGCTGCTAGCTATATGCACCATGATGGTCAGTGAAAGTCTGTACGAGACAGACAAGGGCCTGGAGTGTAAGGCCAGAGCAGCAGTGCTGCAAGTGAGAGCCAACAAGGCTGAATGTCGTTTTTGTTGATGAAAAGGAATGCTGAAACCCCTGTGAGGGAAACCTATCTTTTGTTTGTTGAACTTGGTTTAAAAAAAAAATGGGCAAACAAAGCCCTTAAAAAGAAGAGCCAGCGAGTGGCGGTGTCCTTAAAGCTATACATTTGATGCTAGTTCTTTACACCCTCCATACTGTACATGCTGCTGCATATGATTGGCACAGTGAGTCTGCATATGATTGGCACAGTGAGGCCGCATGTTTGGCATGGTGAAGCTGCATATTACGGGCACAGTGAGGCTGCATATGATTGGCATGGTGAAGCTGCATATTATGGGCACAGTGAGGCTACAATTGATGGGCACAGTGAGGCTACAATTGATGGACACAGTGAGGCTACAATTGATGGACACAGTGAGGCTACAATTGATGGACACAGTGAGGCTACAATTGATGGACACAGTGAGGCTACAATTGATGGACACAGTGAGGCTACAATTGATGGGCACAGTGAGGCTACAATTGATGGGCACAGTGAGGCTACAATTGATGGGCACAGTGGCTGCAATTGATGGGTACAGTGGCTGCAATTGATGGACACAGTGAGGCTGCAATTGATGGGTTTGTTTTCAGTATTTTTCAAATTTTTTTGCGCTCCCCCAAAAATTTTGAGCACCAGCCGACACTGCTCTGGGGACTCCAAGTACTTTGAGATAGCGTTGGCCGGGAATAGAACCCAGGTCAGCTGCTGGGAAGGCAGCTATGCTCACCACTGCACCCCTAACACAAGGTAGCATGTCTTTGTAGTGTGGGAGGAAACCCACACAAGCACAGGGAGGACATGCAAACTCAATGCAGATAGTGTCCTAGTCAGGATTTGAACCAAGGACCCCAGTGCTGCAAGGCTAACCCCTTAGCCTCTGTGCTGCCCATATATGGCCTCTGTTCTCTAAGGCCCACCCCCGCTGAGCAGGGTACAGCAGTTATGTCCGCTCAAAGAAGCACCTCCAAAAGAAATCCAAACTTATCCTAAACTACAATATATACATATAACACTCCAAAACATACCCAAAGAATAACACACACCTCCTCAACATATACAAACCTATCCTAAGCTACAATACTGTATATAGCACTCATATAATAAAACACACCCAAATAACAATAAAGAGGGGTACGGTGGTCCCAAAATTAGCAACACATTGGAGCTAAATATTCCATTCACCCTTAGGCCTCATTCACACAAGGGTATGAATCTGTACCCCATGGGAGGGCCGTGATTACCAAAACAGGGGTGCACAGGTGTTCCCAGCATCCCATGTAGGCAGTCCCATTGCGGTCAACTGGGGTGCAGCCGCTGTTCCCAATGTGACATCCGCGTGGGTACCAGTGCACAGCCCCGAACGCACCCAGGGTGCGTCCGCGCAACTGCACTCACATGGATGTCCTTTTTTGGGGTAAACGCAGCCCCAACACTGGTTACAGACTCATACGCCCTGTGTGAGTGAGGCCTTAGACTTCTCCATGAAGGACTTCATTGGCGAGAAGAGTTCTCATTTCCCCAGAGAAAGCCTAAAAGAATGCTGGAAAGACTCCTTCCACTTCTGAAGCCAAGAAGAGATCCTTTCTTCCTACCAGGCTTCAACCTCCAGGGCCAAACCTGAGCCAGGGGCCTGGTTCAGTTACAAGCCTTGGGCCCTTAAATCTCGCAAACCTGCAGACAGGTCCTCTTAAACATCCTAAAAGGGAGTTCCCCATTTTTTTGGGGGAGACGTCTGTTGGACATTGTAGTCACCTGGTCAGCAGGCGTCTCAGAAGCTTGGTTAAGAGACATGGTGTCCAGGGGCTACAAGCTAGAGTCCCAATCTCTCCTCACACCCCCGACTGCGCTTTATGCTGTCCAACTTGCCTGTGTAACTGGTTGGACAACACAAATCGGGGTGGGGGCAGAGAGCGGGACTCTAGCTTGCAGCCCCTGATCACCAAATCTCTTACCTGAGCGTCCGAGATGCTTGTAGACCAGATGTCCCCAATGGCCAACAAACAGTACCCCCACTTAGGAAAGTGGGGGCGCCCCTTTAGGATGTTTAAGGGGACCTGTCTGCAGGTTTGGGGGATTAGGGGCCTAAGGCTTGTGATTGAACCGGGCCCCTGGCTTAGAGTGCCTTGAAAAAGTATTCATACCCCTTGAAATTTCCCACATTTTGTCATGTTACATCCAAAAACGAAAATGTATTTTTTTGGGATTTTATGTGATAGACCAGAGATATGCAATTAGCGGACCTCCAGCTGTGGCAGAACTACAAGTCCCATGAGGCATAGCAAGATTCTGACAGCCTCAAGCATGACAACCAGAGGCAGAGCATGATGGGAGTTGTAGTTTTGCAACAGCTGGAGGTCCGCTAATTGCATATCCCTGTGATAGACCAACACAAAGTGGCACATAATTGTGAAGTGGAAGGAAAATGATAAATGATACAAATAAATATGTGAAAAGTGTGGGGGGCATTTGTATTCAGCTCCTCTAAGGCAATACTTTGTAGAACCGCATTTCACTGCAATTACAGCTGCAAGTCTTTTTTGGGATGTCTCTATCAGCTTTGCACATCTAGAGAGTGACATTTTTGCCCATTCTTCTTTGCAAAATAGCTCAACCTATGTCAGATTGGATGGAGTAACAGTAATTTTCAAGTCTTGCTACAGATTCTCAAATGGATTTACGTCTGGACTTTGGGCCATTCTAACACATGATGACTATGCTTTGATCTAAACCATTCCATTGTAGCTCTGGCTGTATGTTTAGGGTTGTTGTCCTACTGGAAGGTGAAACTCCACCCCAGTCTCAAGTCTTTTGCAGACTCTAGTAGGTTTTCTTCTAAGATTGCCCTGTATTTGACTCCATCCATCTTTCCATCAACTCTGACCAGCTTTCCTGTCCCTGCTGAAGAAAAGCATCCCCACAACATGATGCTGCCACCACCATTTATCACGGTGGGGATGGTGTGTTCAGGGTGATGTGCAGGGTTTGTTTTCTGCCACACGTAGCGTTTTGTTTTTAGGCCAAAAGGGTAAATTTTGGTCTCTTCTGACCAGAACACCTTCTTCAACATGTTTGCTGTGTCTGCCAAATGGCTTCTCGTAACCTGCAAACGGGACATCTTATGGCTTTCTTTCAACAATGGCTTTCTTCTTGCCACTCTCTCATTAAGGCCAGATTTGTGGAGTGCACGACTAATAGTTGTCCTGTGGACAGATTCTCCCACCTGAGCTGTGGATCTCTGCAGCTCCTCCAGAGTTACCATAGGCCTCATGGCTGCTTCTCTGATGAATGCTATCCTTGCCCGGCCTGTCAGTTTAGGTGGAGGGCCATGTCTTGGTAGGTTTACAGTTGTGCCATACTCTTTCCATTTTCGGATGAGGGATTGAACAGTGCTCCATGAGATGTTCAAAGCTTGGGATATTTTTTTATAACCTAACCCTGCTTTAAACTTCTGCACAACTTTATCCCTGACCTGGCTGGAGTGTTCCTTGACCTTCATGATGCTATTTGTTCGCTAAGGTTCTCTAACAAACCTCTGAGGGCTTCACAGAACAGCTGTATTTATACTGAGATTAGATTACACACAGGTGGACTCTATTTACTAAGTAGGTGACTTCTGAAGGCAATTGGTTCCACTAGATTTTAGTTAGGGATTATCAGAGTAAAGGGGGCTGAAAACAAATGCATGCCACACTTTTCACATATTTATTTGTAAAGAATGTTGAAAACCATTTATAATTTTCCTTCCCCTAACAATTATGTGCCACTTTGTGTTGGTCTATCATAGCCATAGCCATGCAGGGATCACATGGCCCCTATAGTAGGTTCATGGTAATCTACAACCAGGACATAGTCAGGAAGGGATAACATGGCCCCTATGATAAGTTCATAGTGATCTCCGACCAGGACATAGACAGGAAAGGATCACATGGTCCCTATGGTAAGTTCATAGTGATCTCCGACCAGGACATAGCCAGGAAAGGATCACATGGCCCCTATGGTAGGTTCATAGTGATCTCCAACCAGGACATAGCCAGGAAGGGATCACATGGCCCTTTTAGTTACAGCATTTGTTCACACCTGGCTAAAACTTTTGCACAGTACTGTAGCGGGAACGTTGTATATACAGATATTATGAGAAGGGGGGGGCACTTACCAGGTGAGGCAGCCATCTTGTGAGATTGCGTTGGCCGGAAATGGAACCCGCAAACGCCTATAAATGAAACGCAGCTAAACGCAAGTTACCGCGATTACAAGCTGTTACAGGCATTTGGAGTTTCACATCCATCCTGAACGCATTTTATTTTTTTTTTGCTTTTCAAAAAATGCTTCAAATTTCAACTGCCTAGAATGGACTATACAGTGGGGCAAAAAAGTATTTAGTCAGCCACCAATTGTGCAAGTTCTCCCACTTAAAAAGATGAGAGAGGCATGTAATTGTCATCATAGTGTGAGGGGGTTAGCTCGGCAGCGGGTGTGTGTGACCCCCGGGATGGGCTCCCCACACAAAAACAGGCCCAGCAGATGGAGCTTGTGGTTTTCAAAATCAAAAAGGTGCGGTTTATTTTCTATTTACAGTGACAAAACACAGCAAAGCAAAAGAAACATAAACAAAATAAATCCTGGTCAACTTGACCTCTGACTAAACATACAGGTTTCCTAACTAACAACTGGGATCAGCCTAGTGCTGTCCTAGTCCCTAAGTCCCTGGGTTTAAATGTCCAAGCAAATAGCCACACAGGCTTTGTCTCACCGCACAGGGGTTCACTCTCTCCAGGAAGTCCACACAGGTCTGGGTCCAGGCATGAGCTAACACCTAATGAATCTGGGAGTTCTTATAGAGGCCTAAATGAGCTGACAAGCTTCAGCTGGTCTCATCAACTCCCTGTCTGCACGACGCCCCACACTCTCCCTAGAGGTATGAGTCATCCATGAGCCCACTAGCCACAGCTGGGCTTATACAACTCTCCACCTAGTTGTATAAGTCGGCGTAAAGCCTGAATCTGGGCGAAATATATCTACCCCCCTGGATGCAACCAGGTGACTTTACCTTCCTGCTGTCACATACCCCCCCTCTTGTTTTAACCTCGGGGTTGGAACACCAGCAATCAGGCATTCATGTACTCGAGACAAAGCATCCACATTCCCCATTTGAACGCCAGGGCGATGCTTTACTGTGAAGTTGAATTCCTGGAGGGCCAGGAACCACCTATTCACTCTTCTATTTGTTTCCTTGTTTTGAGCCATCCACTTTAACGGAGCGTGATCCGTAACCATGTCAAAGTGCCTACCTAGCAGGTAGTACCGAAGGGAATCTAGAGCCCACTTCACCGCTAAACACTCCTTTTCAACGGTGGCGTAATTTACCTCATGGGACTTCAACTTCCTGCTGAGGTAAATGACTGGGTGCTCTTCCCCGTTCCAGACCTGGGACAATACTGCTCTTAACCCCACATCTGACGCATCACTTTGTACGACAAAGTCTTTAGAGAAGTCGGGTGAGTACAACACTGGCTGGCTACATAAGGCTTGTTTCAAGAATTGGAATGCTGCCTCAGCCTCGGGGGTCCATTTAATCATGACCGACCCTTTCCCCTTCGTCAGGTTGGTTAGGGGCACAGCCTTAGAAGCAAAGTGGGGAATGAATCGCCGATAATACCCAGCGATTCCCAGAAAGGCTCGTACCTGCTTCTTGCTGTTGGGACGTGGCCAACTCTGGATGGCCTCGACTTTGTTGAGTTGGGGTTTTATTACTCCCCTCCCAATGGTGTACCCAAGATATTTGGCCTCCTCCTGCCCAATGGTACACTTCTTGGGGTTAGCCGTAAACCCCGCTTCCCGAACAGAGTCCAGGACTGCTTGCACTTTTGGCAGATGTGAGGCCCAATCTGTGCTATGGACAATTACGTCATCCAGGTAAGCCGCAGCATACTTCCGATGGGGCCTCAGCATCTGGTCCATTTTCCGCTGGAATGTGGCCGGCGCATTCTGTAACCCGAACGGCATTCTTTTATATTGGAACGCCCCGTCTGGGGTTACAAATGTGGTTTTCTCTTTGGCCGACTTGGCCAGGGGGATTTGCCAATACCCTTTTGTGAGGTCAAGAGTCGTCATGTATCGGGCTGTTCCCAGCCGGTCGATCAACTCATCTATACGTGGCATGGGGTAGGTGTCAAATTTTGTAACTTTGTTCAACTGACGAAAATCGTTACAAAATCGCCAGCTCCCATCCGGTTTAGGCACCAACACAATGGGACTAGACCAATCACTTTGGGACTCCTCTATCACCCCTAAGTTCAGCATTTTCTGTACTTCCTCCCGTATTGCCTCCCGTCGGGCCTCTGGGATCCGATAGGGTTTTAACTTCACCCTTTCACCGGGCGGGGTAATGATGTCATGCTCTACCCCAGATGTTTGTCCCGGCAGCTCAGAGAATACCTCCTTGTTGCGAAGCACAAACTCCTTAACCTCCTGTTGTTGGGGTTGTGACAAGGTGGCTGCTATTCCAACCTCAGGAATCACGCAACCAGTTTGAGCTGGTGACCAAGTGTCTGCGACTAGGGACTCTCTATCCCTCCAGGCTTTCAACAGATTAACGTGATAGATCTGTTCGGGCTTTCGCCTTCCTGGTTGTCTGACCTTGTAATTCACTTCGCTCACTTTTTCCATTATCTCATAGGGGCCTTGCCATTTGGCAAGGAATTTACTTTCAACCGTAGGGACAAGTACCAGTATCCTATCCCCCGGGGAAAAGGTACGGGTCTTGGCTCCACGGTTGTACACTCTCTGCTGTGCTAACTGCGCTTGGGCCAAATGTTCCTTCACGATGGGCATTACCTGTGCAATTCGGTCTTGCATCAGGGCGACATGCTCAATCACACTCCTGTGGGGAGTTCTGGCTATCACATTCCTGGTACATAGGGGCACCAGTGAGGGGCTCAGGATCATCCCACAGTTCCCAGAACTTCGGAAAATCCCTTCCCACAATGGCGTCATGCGGTAACTGAGATACTAAGCCCACTGGATGAGAGAGGGTACCTTTGGGGGTCTCGAAACACACTGTAGTCACTGGATACTCTCGGGTGTCCCCATGCACACAAATAACAGCTACCTTGCTATTCCCAGAGACCTCTGTTTTAACTAACTCAGCCTTTATCAGGGTCACAAGGCTACCTGAATCCAGCAATACCACAACATTTCTACCATTAACACACATTTTGCATAAATGTTTCTCAGTTCCTCGAATGGCAGTGCATGCGACTGTCGCACACAGCGACTGACGTCTGCCCGTCAGAAAGTCACACTGCATGGGTTCCTCCACAACCGGGCAATTGGCTGCAATATGTCCCGCTTGCCGGCAGCGGTAGCAAACGATCCTTCTTGCCGCCTCTTGAGCCGCTGATTTCCCAGGCTGTTCTCGCCAAACTTGGGGTAGAGCTCCCACCCTCTCACTCTCTCCACCCTCACCCCTTGGAATCCTCTTATCCGCCCCTGGGGATGGTCTGGTCTTAGGGTGGAAAGTCCGAGTGTCTCTGGAAGAGGCCGTCAGGTTCTCTGTAGCCAAGTATTTCTCCACACGATCCACAAGACCATCGGCCGTCTCTGGGTCTCCATGGCTTACCCACTTTTGGATGGCAGTAGGAAGAGCTCTCAAAAACCGATCCATTAGAACACGTTCCACAATCTTTGGTGCGGACAAAGTCTCTGGCTGTAGCCACTTTCTGCTCAGGTGAATGAGATCATACATTTGAGACCTGGGGGGTTTTCCAAGCTGGAAAGTCCAGTTATGCACACGCTGAGCCCGGACAGCCTGGGTGACACCCAGCCTTGCCAATATTTCAGCTTTTAGCATCACATAGTCTTTTGCTTGGTTAGGCTCTAGGTCATAGTAAGCTTTCTGCGATTCACCAGTTAACAGAGGAGCCACCAGTCCAGCCCACTGCTCCTCAGGCCACTTTTCTCTTTCAGCGGTCCTTTCAAATGTGGTCAAAAATACCTCTGGATCATCCTCTCCAGTCATTTTTGTCAATAAACGACTCACCCCAAAGGACGCGGTATTAGTGGGACGGCTTTCCTCACTGGTCTGCGGACGTTGCTGCATTACTGCTTCCATCTGTTGTTGTAGTCTCTGCTCTTGCTTCTGCAACAGGTCTATGAAGCGGGCCTCAGATTGCTGCTGGGCTCGTTGCTGAGCCTCCAGACTCTGTTGCAAAGTTGCGTTTGTCTGCTGCTGGGCTGCAAGGCTCTGTTGATGAGCTTGCTGCTGGGCTGCGAAGTTCTGTTGTTGAGCTGCAAGGCTCTGTTGATGAGCTGCAAGGCTCTTTTGCAAACCTGCATTTGTCTGCTGTTGATTGGCATTTGCTAGAGCCAGCTGCTTCAGTATCTCCTCCATGCTGGCTTAAAAAAAAACTGCCACTGGTTCTCCACCAACTGTGAGGGGGTTAGCTCGGCAGCGGGTGTGTGTGACCCCCGGGATGGGCTCCCCACACAAAAACAGGCCCAGCAGACGGAGCTTGTGGTTTTCAAAATCAAAAAGGTGCGGTTTATTTTCTATTTACAGTGACAAAACACAGCAAAGCAAAAGAAACATAAACAAAATAAATCCTGGTCAACTTGACCTCTGACTAAACATACAGGTTTCCTAACTAACAACTGGGATCAGCCTAGTGCTGTCCTAGTCCCTAAGTCCCTGGGTTTAAATGTCCAAGCAAATAGCCACACAGGCTTTGTCTCACCGCACAGGGGTTCACTCTCTCCAGGAAGTCCACACAGGTCTGGGTCCAGGCATGAGCTAACACCTAATGAATCTGGGAGTTCTTATAGAGGCCTAAATGAGCTGACAAGCTTCAGCTGGTCTCATCAACTCCCTGTCTGCACGACGCCCCACACTCTCCCTAGAGGTATGAGTCATCCATGAGCCCACTAGCCACAGCTGGGCTTATACAACTCTCCACCTAGTTGTATAAGTCGGCGTAAAGCCTGAATCTGGGCGAAATATATCTACCCCCCTGGATGCAACCAGGTGACTTTACCTTCCTGCTGTCACAATAGATATACCTCAACTATGAGAGACAAAATGTGGAAACAAATCCAGACAATCACATTGTCTGATTTGGAAAGAATTTTTTTTGTAAATTATGGTGGAAAATAAGTATTTGGTCAATATCAAAATGTGATGACGACCCATCAGAATGTGTAACGGAAGTGATGTTCCGTCGCCGCCATCTTGCTACACCCCACACTCAGCCACAGTAAACATACAGTGAGATGGCAGGAAGCAGACATCTTGTTACACCCAACGGAGTTATACATTTCACTGTTATTTTTAACAGTAAACTCTGCTTATATCGTGAAATACAGTATTTACAATTCTGTCTGACTGTTTAGATGTTGATTTTTGAAAGCAGCGGTGTTATGTCGGATTAGAAAACCTGTGAGATCAGCAGGCTTGCCCCTGCTTTCAAAAATCAACATCTAAACAGTCAGAATTGTAACCCCCCATGCACACGAGACGCCGGTGCAAACTCTGCTGAACACACGTTTTTAAAGGCTTTAACCGGCGTTTAAAAACGCCCATTTTGCCGCGATTTTAGCGGCGTTTTACCGCGTTTTACCGCGTTTGCGTCTATAGGCGTTTAGTTAAGAAACATCATAAGACCCTCCCTAAGATCAAAAAACATTGTTATTGTTATTGAAAAAAGTGTCCAACTGCCTCTGAACGCGCGTTTAACAGCAAATAACAGCGTCTCGTGTGCATGGGGCCTAAATACTGTTCAGAGGCAGTTGGACGCTTTTTTCAACTGCCCCTGAACCCATTCAATGTTATCCTATGTGTCCATGCACACACTCTCGTTTTTTGGCGTTTACAAGCAGTTGCGTGTAACCTCGTTTTTCCAGAAGCAAAAAAATGGGTTCAGACGCAAAAGTTTTCCATGTTTCAGACGCTAAACGCGGTACCGGCGTTTTGCCGTGTTTGCGTTTATTAGCGTTTTTAAAGGTGACCTATTTTTTTACATTAGAAATCTCAAAAATGATGGCAAATGATGAAAAACTATTAAAAAAATATAAAAAAAACTGTAATTGCTTGCATTGCACTGTAGACAATCCACAACTTGTGTCAGGTGACGTGGCAAGTGGACAATCCACAACTTGTGGCAGGTGACGTGGCAAGTGGACAATCCACAACTTGTGACAGGTAACGTGGCAAGTGGACAATCCACAACTTGTGGCAGGTGATGTTGCCAGGTGACGTGGCAGGTGGAAATCCACAAATTGTGGCAGGTGACGTGGCCAGGTGACGTGGCAGGTGATGTGGCCAGATGACGTGGCAGGTGACGTGGCAAGTGGACAATCCACAACTTGTGGCAGGTAACATGGCCAGGTGACGTGGCAGGTGGACAATCCACAAATTGTGGCAGGTGATGTTGCCAGGTGACGTGGCAGGTGACATGGCAGGTAACGTGGCAGGTGGACAATCCACAACTTGTGGCAGGTGACGTGGCAGGTGATGTGGCCAGGTGATGTGGCAGGTGGACAATCCACAAATTTTGGCAGGTGACGTGGCCAGGTGATGTGGCAGGTGACGTGGCAAGTGGACAATCCACAACTTGTGGCAGGTGACAATCCACAACTTGTGGCAGGTGACGTGGCAGGTGGACAATCCACAAAATTGTGGCATGTGACGTGGCCAGGTGATGTGGCAGGTGACGTGGCAAGTGGACAATCCACAACTTGTGGCAGGTGACGTGGCCAGGTGATGTGGCAGGTGACGTGGCAGGTGGACAATCCACAAATTGTGGCAGGTGACGTGGCCAGGTGACGTGGCAGGTGACGTGGCAAGTGGACAATCCACAACTTGTGGCAGGTGACGTGGCCAGGTGACGTGGCAGGTGATGTGGCAGGTGGACAATCCACAAATTGTGGCAGGTGACGTGGCCAGGTGATGTGGCCAGGTGACGTGGCAGGTGGACAATCCACAAATTGTGGCAGGTAACGTGGCCAGGTGACGTGGCCAGGTGATGTGGCAGGTGACGTGGCAGGTGGACAATCCACAACTTGCGGCAGGTGATGTGGCAAGTGGAAAATCCACAACTTGTGGCAGGTGACGTGGCCAGGTGACGTGGCAGGTGGACAATCCACAAATTGTGGCAGGTGACGTGGCATGTGGACAATCCACAACTTGTGGCAGGTGACGTGGACAGGTGATGTGACAGGTGACGTGGCAAGTGGACAATCCACAACTTGTGGCAGGTGATGTGGCAAGTGGAAAATCCACAACTTGTGGCAGGTGACGTGGCAGGTGGACAATCCACAAATTGTGGCATGTGACGTGGCCAGGTAACGTGGCAAGTGGACAATCCACAACTTGTGTCAGGTGACGTGGCCAGGTGATGTGGCCAGGTGATGTGGCAGGTGACGTGGCAGGTGAACAATCCACAAATTGTGGCCAGGTGACGTGGCAGGTGACATGGCAGGTGGACAATCCACAACTTGTGGCAGGTGACGTGGACAGGTGATGTGGCAGGTGACGTGGCAAGTGGACAATCCACAACTTGTGGCAGGTGACGTGGCAGGTGACATGGCAAGTGGAAAATCCACAACTTGTGGCAGGTGACGTGGCAGGTGGACAATCTACAAATTGTGGCATGTGTCATGGCCAGGTGACGTGGCAAGTGGACAATCCACAACTCGTGGCAGGTGACGTGGCCAGGTGATGTGGCCAGGTGACATGGCAGGTGATGTGGCAGGTGGACAATCCACAAATTGTGGCAGGTGACGTGGCCAGGTGACGTGGCCAGGTGACGTGGCAGGTGATGTGGCAAGTGGACAATACACAACTTGTGACAGGTGACGTGGCCAGGTGACGTGGCAGGTGACGTGGCCAGGTGATGGGGCAGGGGATTTGGCAGGTGACGTGGCAAGTGGACAATGCACAACTTGTGGCAAGTGAACATTCCACAACTTGTGGCAGGTGACGTGGCAGGTGATGTGGCCAGGTGACGTATCAGGTGACGTGGCAAGTGGACAATCCACAGCTTGTGGCAGATGATGTGGCAAGTGATACGCTAAATATAAGTACACTGCTGCTCTCTCAGCTGCTGGTCTCCCAAAATGGCTGAAATGGTTAAAGAATACTGTTTTTTGAGCTTAGGGAGGGTCTTATGATGTTTCTTAACTAAACGCCTATAGACGCAAACGCGGTAAAACGCCGCTAAAATCGTGGCAAAACGGGCGTTTTTAATTGCCAGTTTTAGCCTTTAAAAACGTGTGTTCAGCAGAGTTTGCACCGGCGTCTCGTGTGCATGGGGCCTTACTATGGCCGAGTGTGGGGTGTAGCAAGATGGCGGCGACAGAACATCACTTATGTTACACATTCTGATGGGTCGCCGATTCTGACGAAACACCGGCTATTGCCTTCAACAAAGTTGGCGCCGGAAGAACAATGACATAACTTCCTTTCCGGGAATCTAAGTCAGTGTTTCTCAACTCTAGTCCTCAAGGCGTCCCAACAGGTCATGTTTTCAAGCTTCCCAATTATTTTGCACAGGTGATTTGATTAGTTTCACTGCCTTAGTAATTACCACAGCCATTTCATCTGAGGGAAACCTTGAAAACATGACCTGTTGGGGTGCCTTGAGGACTGGCGTTGAGAAACATTGCTCTAAGTTGTAAACAAGGAAGTAAAGGGAGAGGAATGGAGGCGGGGCTGTGAGCGGACATCCAATCATGGCTCAGCAAGGAGGAGCGAACCATTCTTCCGGGACTAGTGGGCGGGGCTAACGCCTCTCACCAAACTACTGAGGAACTACTAGTCCCAGCATTACCACATGTCCCATGGACAGCATGGGGCCTGGAGAGGAGTGGGGGTACCAGAGAGGAGTGGGGGCCCAGAGAAGAGTGGGGGGACTGGAGAGGAGTGGGTTAGAGTGACCAGACGTCCCCGATTTCTGGGGACATTCCCCGTATGGAGCCCACTTTCCCCGGAGACCATCTGTCCCCAGATTGGAGCGGCAGTGGGGGGGGGGCACAAGAGCCTCGGCATCTCCCCCTTCACCTGTGCCTGTCAGTTCACTATGCAGTGGGGGGAGTTGGCGATCGGCAGCTCTGTGGTGTCCACGAGCTGCAGGATCTCCCTGGGGCTTGTAGTTCTCTTCCTGAGTCTATAGAGTGGAGAGGGGAGGGGCCTCTGACCCGGGCATGTATCAGTTTCACTCTTCAGAGTGAATCGCTCTGCTTGTACACTCTTGCTGATACATGCTCGGGTCGGAGGCCCCTCCCCTCTCCACTGTATAGACTCAGGAAGAGAACTACAAGCCCCAGGGAGATCCCGCCTCCCATGGACACTGAAGAGCAGCCGATCGCCGCCTCCCACATGTTATCAACATTGATTGGTGAGTGACCATGGGGTGAACGTGTGGGGGGGTACAGAGATGTGCTGGGGGTTGGGGGTGGAGTGGGTACAGAGATGTGCTGGGGGTTGGAGGTGGAGTGGGTACAGAGATGTGCTGGGGGTTGGAGGAAGAGTGGGTACAGAGATGTGCTGGGGGTTGGAGGTGGAGTGGGTACAGAGGTGTGCTGGGGGTTGGGAGTGGAGTTGGTACAGAGGTGTGCTGGGGGTTGGGGGTGGAGTGGGTACAGGGGTGTGCTGGGGGTTGGGGGTGGAGTGGGTACAGAGGTGTGCTGGGGGTTGGGGGTGGAGTGGGTACAGAGATGTGCTGGGGGTGGAGTGGGTACAGAGATGTGCTGGGGGTGGAGTGGGTACAGAGATGGGTTGGGGGTGGAGTGGGTACATAGATGTGCTGGGGGTTGGGGGTGGAGTGGGTACAGAGATGTGCTGGGAGTTGGGGGTGGAGTGGGTACAGAGATGTGCTGGTGGTTTGGGGTGGAGTGGGTACATAGATGTGCTGGGGGTTGGTGGTGGAGTGGGTACAGAGATGTGCTGGGAGTTGGGGGTGGAGTGGGTACAGAGATGTGTTAGGCTCTTTCACACTGGCGGACTGATCGGGTCCCCCTGTCAGTTTTTCAGGCAGACCCGATCAGACATCCATTGCCCTCTATGGAGCGGTAGATGTCAGTGGACCTGTGTTCGCTGACACCCGCCACCATCCGTTCCGGTCCACGAAAAACAGACATATGGGAGATCCATTCCCCATGCGTCTGGCGGATCGGATTGGATGGTCCATTTCCATCCAAAAGCCCCATAGAGAGAAGTGTGCTGTGTCCATGTCCGCTCTACATCAGCGGACCGGACACAGACATGTCATCTGTTTGCTCAGTGGTAATCAGGGGAGAGATCCCCCACTGAGCAAACGGATTCCGGTGAGTCAACTTTAATTTGATACACCGGGTGCCTGTCATCACACAAGTCCCGCCTCCTGGTTTCCTCTTTAGACACAGCTGAGCCCTGCATTCTTTATGTAGTGCACTCCTGAACTCTGCAATCTGTTTTTTCTCTGTCTTATCCTCATTACATTTGGCAGTCATATCGCACATAAATTCTTTTTAATAAAAAAAAAAAAAATTTTCTCAAATACAAAAAATGTTTACATTTATACAAGATTCAATTACAATATACATTGTTACCGCTAGTTATTCAATATACAGAATCTTGATGTGTATAAGTTATTTTATCATTAAAACAATACACTCTTCATCATTAAACTGTATTTGCTCCTACTATCTTCCATATCCATTCATCCGGAAAATAAAAAACAATTCAAAGAAACCCCCCCCCCCCCAATCTCCCCCTTATTTCTCCAACATTCTCCTCTTCATTTACCTTTCCCCTTCTTATTTCTCCTTATTTTCCATTTATATATATTCTTTAATTCCTTCCGAGAGCCGAAATTCATCCCATTTTTTAATTCTAAGCAGCATCTTTTTTTTTTAATCTTTATTTATGGACAAAATGTGAGAAATGTATATATCATACAATCATTCCATAAAAACATACCACATACACTGCATATATAATTTGAGGAAAATATGCTTATAAAAGAGTTTACCTTTTGCAAATAGAAAAAAAATTAAAAATATGTCCACGGATTTCATTTTAAAAATCTGGTCACCTTACAGTACTAGGTGCTTAAATAATTATATAGGGATCCTGGATCAACCGCTTAAGGCCCCATGCACACGAGACGCAGGTGCAAACTCTGCTGAACACACGTTTTTAAACGCTGAAACCGGCGTTTAAAAACACGCGTTTTGCCGCGTTTGCGGCCGCGTTTAGCGGCGTTTAGCGGCGTTTTACCGCGTTTGCGTTTATAAGCGTTTCATCATAAGACCCTCCCTAAGCTCAAAAAACAGTAAATTTTAACCATTTCAGCCAGTTTGTGAGACCAGAGTGAGTAGCAGCAGCTGAGAGAGCAGCAGTGTACTTGTATTTAGCGTATCACTTGCCACGTCACCCGCCACAAGTTGTGGATTGTCCACTTGCCACGTCACCTGGCCACGTCACCTGGCCATGTTACCTGCCACGTCACCTGGCCACGTTACCTGCCACGTCACCTGCCACAAGTTGTGGATTGTCCACCTGCCACGTCACCTGGCCACGTCACTTGGCCACGTCACCTGCCACAAGTTGTGGATTGTCCACTTGCCACGTCACCTGGCCACATCATGTGCCACGTCACCTGGCCACGTCACCTGCCACAAGTTGTGGATTGTCCACCTGCCACGTCACCTGGCCACGTCACCTGGCCACGTCACCTGCCACAAGTTGTGGATTGTCCACTTGCCACGTCACCTGGCCACATCATGTGCCACGTCACCTGGCCACGTCACCTGCCACAAGTTGTGGATTGTCCACCTGCCACGTCACCTGGCCACGTCACCTGGCCACGTCACCTGCCACAAGTTTGGATTGTCCACTTGCCACATCACCTGGCCACGTCACCTGACCATGTTACCTGCCACGGCACCTGGCCACGTCACCTGCCACAAGTTGTGGATTGTCCACTTGCCATGTCACCTGGCCACGTCACCTGGCCATGTTACCTGCCACGTCACCTAGCCACGTCACCTGACACGAGTTGTGGATTGTCCACTGGCCACGTCACCTGGCGACATCACGTGCCACGTCACCTGGCCACGTTACCTGCCACGTCACCTGGCCATGTCACCTGCCACAAGTTGTGGATTGTCCACTGGCCACATCACCTGGCCACGTCACCTGGCCAGGTCACCTGCCACAAGTTGTGGATTGTCCACTGGCCACATTACCTGGCCACGTCACCTGGCCACGTCACCTGGCCACAAGTTGTGGATTGTCCACTGGCCACGTCACCTGGCCACATCACCTGACACAAGTTGTTGATTGTCCGCTTGCCACGTTACCTGCCACAAGCTGTGGATTGTCCACTTGCCACGTTACCTGCCACAAGTTGTGGATTGTCCACAATGCAATGCAAGCAATTACAGTTTTCTTTTATATTTTTTAATAGTTTTTCATCATTTGCCATCATTTTTGAGATTTCTAATGTTAAAAAATAGGTCACCTTTAAAAACGCTTATAAACGCGTTTAGCGTCTGAAACGTGGAAAACTTTTGCGTCTGAACCCATTTTTTTGCTTCTGGAAAAACGAGGTTAAACGCAACTGCTTGTAAACGCCAAAAAACGAGACTGTGTGCATGGTCACATAGGATAACATTGAATGGGTTCAGGGGCAGTTGAAAAAAGCGTCCAACTGCCTCTGAACACGCGTTCAACAGCAAATAACAGTGTCTCGTGTGCATGGGGCCTAAAGAGGAAGTAAAGCCATTTAAAAAAAAAAAAAAAAAAAACCCTGCAAAAGAAAAGCATAATGAGCTAGTATGCATAGCATACTATGAGCTAGTATGCATAGCATACTAGCTCATTACGAATGACTTACCTGAGATCTAAGCCCCGCAGCGGTCCTCGGTCACCTCCGCCGCCATCTTGACTCGATGTCCCATCACCGCCGTCAGTGTCTCGCCGCTCTGGCACTGTGATTGGCCGGAGCGACGATGACGTCACACAAATGCGCACTCGGGCTGGCAAGAGCCCATTCAGAAAACCAGCTATAAAGCCGGCCCGCTAGTGCGCATGCGCGTGACGTCATCAGCGCATCGCTTTATAGTAAATATCTCCTTAACCATGTAGGTTAAGGAAAAAACTAAAACAATAATTGCCGCTCAAGGCAGATGGGATAAGGGAGGTACTTCTCTCGGAGACCTTGGGTGTCAGCAATGCACGTAGCAATTGAGGAAAAAATAAGATAAAAGAAGACAGCCGCACTCCAATCCAACGTGTGTTTAATGAACAGGCACTACAAAAACCAGCTAGAAAAGGAAGCTGACGCGTTTCGCACAAAATCAGTGCTTACTCATAGCTAACTTAAACCAAAATGAACCACAGTATATATAACACTCTTAAACAAAACATGTGATCAAAAACAAGTGTGTGTTAAGTGACTCTTAATTCTAAATTGAAAAGACAATTGAAAAAAGCAATTATTTAGAATAGGCAATTAGACAATTATAAAAGAGTGATGGAATCAGTGCAATCAGTAAAGTACTTGAAATTAACAGATGTCATACATATATATATCACTATTGCCATGCTTTGTTTGACCCCGTTCAGAATTGAAGTGCAACTGATGCATTATAGTGATCACATAGATAAAAATTATTAAATTAAATAATATGGTGATTTAATGACCAGTGCATAATCATAATCTAATTGAAAAAGGGGGGGGGGGGAAATAGTGCTAATCATGGTGTGCAATGTGAAGCAAAAATTAAATATATTGTGAATATTATAAATATGATGACATATGAAAATGACAGTTTATATATGTATAGTGAATTTTCTGAAATAATTTTATGTATTGTTTTTTCTTTTATTCTTTTTTCTTTTTCTTTTTTCTATTTTTCTTTTTTCTTTCTCTTGTTTGAGGAAATATGTTTTGTGCGATATTATTTTACTATATTTATATGTATTGTGTTGCTTATTTTATAATGAAATAGATTGATTATTAGTGTACAAGTTTTGTCCGATTATGTTAGACAAAGTATAAATGAATCAATCAAAAAAATTATAAGTAGGTGTGAAATAAAATGTAAAGTCAAAATTAGTGAGTGTGTCGCGCATCAATGTGCGCTGATATATAGTGTAAAGATATAGTATGAAAATGTAAAGTGTAAGTGTCTGACTGCACAAACATGATAATGTATAATGATAACATTATAACAATAATAATAATTATTGGGCATTTTGCATAGCAAGCTGATCGCAAATAAAGTGCATATGGACCGCAGAGGCATAGGTGTTTAAATAGTAGCATCACATAAATGTGATGTAATTGTATGATCAACCAGCCGATGCGAAAGTTCATATGAGCTACCATGAATGACCATGGAATAACTGTATGGTACAAGTGCTATTAAGCAAAAGAATGCACCAATAAAAATATAAATAAAGATAAAGGAATGTGCAGATCAGATAGGGGCATAAGGTATGGATAGGGATATACACAATTGTAATCCCCTTAATGCTGGAAAATTACTGAGATACAATCAATAAAATGGTGCAAGCATATGTATATTTAGAAGGTCAAAATTCAAATACACATATGTATGTTCGCATGTGTCTTGGGTACTGACAGTGGGAGATTATAGTTGGATGGAATGAGAACACAAAAAATGCATCTCAGAATTATCTCAAAATAGCAACATGCATATTTCTTGTATGTTGGTGTAAATATATATGTCATGTATACAATTTAAGAACATTAGATTATGCAAAAAAAAAAAATCCTTTTTAGTTCAGTATCCAACGGAACCAGTATCTAAAATGATGACCCATGAAGAGATGATTTTGTCTATATCGGTATTGATATAAGGCGATCTAATTTGATGTGGAATGCAGTAATTGCAAAAATGTGTGACCAAATGTGTTGAATTCATATATGTTCACCCATCATAGATAAAGTGTGTATAGATGCCAAAATCAGTGTGAAGCACTAAAGCAATCTATTGTAAAAATGAGGGTATATAATAACGGAATATATGATCTGCACTAGATTGCCTATTAAAACCGATAAAGATGGAAGGATGTGTGTATATGTGTGGGGACAGCGGACGTAAATTTAGATGTCCAGGTCTGAGAGGTAGATTCAAACAAAGTATGGACTATACTTCGCTATTTCAACCCACAAAACACATCTGTATACAAAACTTTTACCAGAATTGACATGACACCATAAAACATTAAAAGAAAACAAAGCGAAACTAATCGTGATAATACCCAATTACACTGAATATTGGAAAGTAAAGGTGATATTTTGGTATAATGAAACCATCTAAACAGGTGTTCGTGTAATCTTCATGATTCTGGTATAGGGCAGAGGGCCGTGTACTGTATGAAGAAGAAGAGGAACACATGACATATATAGATGGTTATATGGCAGAACCAGCAACAAAAATATAGAGATGAGGCTAAAATGCGTGAATGTATGCTGTATATAGGCTGAAAAGGCAGTACAGCAAATTGGCAAATAGATTTGCAATCAGCATAGCATATGTAGGCATCATGACTATAATGGACAAGATGTTTGCTGACGAGACGTCGTAAAGCATGGGTGACAACATATACACTAACATAAATCTATATATGTTAATGTAAAAGTGGAGTAAAATGAATTAAAAAATGGAATGGAAGGAAGGAAGCCTGAACATAAGCGGAGATGAATGGCGGGAGGAAATGATGACACCTGGAAACATAGAAACGGTTGAAATGGAAATGCTGAAAAAAGAGAGAGAAATGAAGAGTAAAGAGAAAGTAAAAGAGTATAAAGAATGATGAACAGCGGGATTCAGTCATAATAATGGGACACGTCCCATTCAAAGTTAAGTCCAGCTGGAATTCTGGTATTAAGCGAAAAAATATGAAACACTTCGCGTTTACATAATAATCTAAATTTGTCGCCACCCCTGGCAGGGCGAATGATTTTTTCTACACCCTGTATGGTGAGGCCAGTCACATCTTTATTATGTACAGAATTCCAATGGTTGGCTACGTTAGTGTTGTGATTCTTTTCAACATCATGAAGGTGGTCGTACAGCCGATCTCTAAGTCGGCGGATAGTGCGCCCTACATATTGTATATGACAATCCTCACAATTAATTACATATACCAAAAATTTACTGTTACAGTTGATGAAATTATGGATTTCAAAATCCTTGTTACTGGTGTAGGAATGTACAATGTGGCCGCCTTTAATGTGTTTGCAGTAATTACAGTTTTTGCACCATGTAGGTTAAGGAGATATTTCTTGCACCTACAGGTAAGCTTTAATCTAGGCTTACCTGTAGGTGCAAGTTGTCTAAGGCCGCGTACACACGACCGGTTTTCTTGGCAAAAAACGACAAGAAAACTGCCAGGAGAGCTTTCTTGCCGAGAAAACCGGCTGTGTGTACGCGGGTTTCAGTTTTCTTGTCAAGAAAACTGCCCAGATTCCCCGACGAGAAAAAAGACGACCTGCGGTCTTTTTTCTCGTCCTGTTTCTCGATGAGAAACCCGAGCGTGTGTACACTTACCTGTCGCCGTGGAAACCCGCGCATGCTCGAAATTACTTTGACGCATGCGCGGTAGCTTCCTAGGCATAGGCATAGGGTGTAGCAAGATGGCAGCGACGGCATTGAATGTGACGAGCGCACGCTCGTCGTAGTCGATGACGTCACCGCGTGCTTGCCATTCAAAAGAACGGTGGTTCTTTTGAATCGTATGTGTGTACACTCTGCCGGGACAAGTTTCTTGTCAAGATTCTCGTCAGGAAAAACAACGTTTTTTTCCTGACGAGAATCTCGGCCGTGTGTACGAGGCTTAAGTGGGTTTACAACCACTTTAAGTAGTGAGCAGTGGACAGTTGATACCAATGCAGTATAGTCCCCACTGTATTTCAACGAATCCCCTGCCAATACCTAATTGGTATCAGGTGCAGACCACGTGACCAAAATTAAACTGCGCAAAAGGAGGAAAGGTTTTTCCAAGTAGTCACTAGGTGGCACACTTCAGTTGAGTAAAAAAACACAGCTTTATTATTTGTTAAAAATAGAATATAAAAATTAATCAACCATAAAGATCTTAACCAACCACTCTATAAAATAAAGACAACATTGTCTAAGCCAGGGAGGCAGCTGCACAGTCAGCCATAGGTATAGTCATTCACTCATGTAAGGCTAGCAACACCAATATAGATCAGGCTCAAAAATTGTTGACCTCAGCCGAGGTTTCTTGAGTAGCCCCAATGTCTATGATATACAGAGCCTAATGGTAGCCAAGTTAAGGACTCATAGGTCACAAGATAAACATGAGTAGTGTCTGTATGTCTGGAGAAAATGGTCCAGAATGAGGGCAGAGTTGTCTGAAGCCTCCTATAAAAGGTGAGGAGCACACTATCCAAAGCACATCAAATCGTAATCAGAGGGAGGAGGATAAGGACAGACTAGACTTCTTGGGTGAGGTAGTGTGTTGGTACAAAAAGCTGTTTAGGGATGGGCTTCTGACGATAAAAGTTGTATAAGCAGGACACTGTAAAACATAAAGGAAGGATCTCACCCCCATAATGTCACTGCCAGTTCATATCTCACATCAGAGAAAGGCCATCAGAATAGTCCATCCAGGTAGGTCACTCCGGTCCACTGTGCGCCGGCAAGGCTTGTGTTACAGTCTGAGTATCATATCCCCATCACCACATCGTCCGAGCTGGGCCATTCTCAGCGATCCCATCGGAGATGTCACATGCGTGATGACGCTACACTGACGCGTTTCACTGGCTATTCAAATGCTAACTTCCTCAGAGCCAATGAGTGAATAACTGTATGTATGGGTGAATGTGCAGCTGCCTCCCTGGTTTAGACAACGTTGTCTTTATTTTAAACAGTGGTTGGTGAAGGTCTTGAAGGTTGTTTAGTTTTTGTATTCTATGTATAATAATAAAGCTGTGTTTTTTTACTCAACTGAAGTGTGCCACCTAGTGACTACTTGGAGGAACCTTTCCTCCTTTTGTGCTCAGTACTAGGTGCACCAGGTTGTCAGTGACTGGAGGATCTTATTTGATGGGCCTCACAGACTTCAACCAATGCCAGGAAGGAAAATCAAAGCCTTGGGCAGTTAGGTTGTTTGCTTATTTAGAAATCTCTATGAAGATTTCACTTATAAGTAAAACATTACTGTACATGATTCCTCTATAATCATCTTTTTAAAAGGTGTATTTGATTGCAGAGTTGAAACATGTCTTTGTTACTCATCATTCCCTCTTCTTTCCCCTTCAGGTTATTTTGTGTTTCTCTCCCGTTGGTTCCACTCTACGAATCAGGGCTCGGAAGTTCCCAGCCATAGTTAACTGCACAGCTATTGACTGGTTCCATGAGTGGCCACAGGACGCCTTGCAATCTGTCAGCAGGAGGTTCATTGAAGACACGGAGGGAATTGAGGTATGAAATCCTGCAATGTCAGTCAGACAATGAATGCATAATACCCAAAAGGCTTTTCACTTAGAAAGATATTCAGAGGCATTTGACCATGTGCCCTTTGGTGTTTAATGATATAAGCTATATTGAAAGCTACATAACACATTGCTCCCTTTCAAGTTATCACAGTACTTATAATGCACCTTTGTAATTTTTAGCACTATTTTAGAGATTCCTTATTCACACACGCTCTTTTTTGTGTTGGTGATGGACTTCACTTAAGTTTCATTCACTGTAGGTGAACACCATGCAAAAGCATCCATTAAAGAGTATCACTGATGCTTATAAAGAATGTTCTCATAGTATACTCTGAACTTCTTGTCAAATAAGACAACAGAATATACACCATTTTGAAATCATACTTCTAACTGTGCAAAATTTGGTGCAGCCCTGTACAGAAACCAATCGGCTTCTAACTTCAGCTTGTTCAATTAAGCTTTGACAGATAATACATGGAAGGTGATTGGTTTCTTTGCACAGCTGCACCAGATATTGCACGCTCCAGTTTAAGTAAATCAACCCCATTGTCTTATCACTCCAGTAATCATTATCCAATGAATTAGGTGGTAAAGATTAGCAGTTAAACCATAAGGGACATTCTGTTGCTCATCCCAAGCAGACACCTGGTTGGAGTAAATATGGCAGCAACTTTTGACCAGCAAAAGGTGTATGGCTTTTCCTTTAAGAATGAATTAGGCTGTGCCGTGCATGAGTAGAATGAAGAGGACACAACGGGCATGCTCCCAGAAGCTGCTGCGTGGCTCCAGGCAGCATCACAACCTGGAATGGGGTCAAAGGTGAGTATTGGACTAGAAGGGCTGCATTTAGTGGGGTGGGGGCATGCCTTTAAGGACAATTTGTGCTAAAAAAATAGTTGTTCTTTTAACCTTTTTACAGTTACATACCCAATAAATTTCCCAATATGTCTGCATATACCCTTGATCAAACTGTTGAAATCATCATCATTACCAGTTTTCAATAGATATTAACTTGGTTTTACTTAAAGTACTGTATAAGTGAACCCTCACCTAAAAAATGTTTGTGTATATATACAAAAAATATATAAATACCTTGGAGAGCTGGAGGTGGAGACTGCAGGGGGGCATCTCATCAGGAGGCAGAGAAACAGCAGCACACTAATCTTCCCAGTGAAAATCGGTGCTGGGGGGAGTGTCAGCAGAAGTCTGATCATTATATTACAAGCAGGCAGTGCTCCCAAGTAGAATGCAAAAGTGCTTACATGCTCTGGTGTGGTCAGGTTGAAATAGGAAACCAGGAGGACAATCAAAACATGTTATCAAGGTACAGATACCTGTACCTGTTTCATGTTTATCATCGAATGCATCAAGTTTTAAGGTAAAAGGTAAAAAATTTAGAGAGTGATATAGCACCTTTTTTTAATATTCAGAGATTCAGGCACATACCACCATCATTCTGTTGAGTGCCCTGGAGAGTGCAGTGGGGTGCCGGGTACTGATATGCCCTCTACTTTTTCACACCCGGTACTGAAATGAAGCCGATACTGCCAGGCAGGGTGATTTCTATCCAGCAGTAGGCTTATAGTTCCGGTCCGACTTCAGGGAGAGAGAGCAGTACAGGAGCAGGTGATCAGGTAGGTAGACACCTAGGGAAATTATATAACCATGGCAAAACTTTGGGGCATTAACCAGGCAGGTAGATGGGGAAGAAGGGGTATGGGGGTCCAAACCCCCTCAGAGAATCTGTCCATGGCTCAGGCTGGCAGCCACTTTTAGGGGTGGAAGCCACACAACCGAGGCCTTCCTGACCCCTGTACTTTTTATTCTATATTGTACAACAGTTGGTGGTCGCTCAGCAGCCACTATGTTAATGAAGTTCTTCCTGAAGTAGGCTGTCGGCTGTGTGCTAAAAAGTATATGTAATGGAATAGTTTTGGTTTTCACAAATGATTGTGCTAAGGTTTATACATGTCTTTTAGACTTTTGCCTGTATTGTGGTATTGGGGAGATTATACTCATGTGGTAGGTGCTATTCAAATGAGTTGCGCCTGTCAAAACTGCATTTAAGGGCATGACAGCCCATATTTATTAAAATAAACAGAAAGTTTCATAGACAGTTGCCCATGCAGGGATTCTTCCACATCAATATGAACAAACCAAAATACCGAGCCACCTGGCTCCCTTGTTGGCAGCTCCCTGCTGTACAGCCCAATCCTAACTTATCTGGATAGGGGGTTCTCCTGACACCCCAATAGGAGCCTACCTGACTCCTGGAATGAGACCTCCTAGCTCATGGCTGGGGCGCCTCTGACCCCTGGATGAGACCTCCCTGGTACTTGGGTCCTGGCTCGGGCTCCTCTGAACCCTAGGTAAGACCTTCTGTCTCAAAGACTAGGAGCTGTCTCCAAACTGGGAGCTCTGAGCTATCCTAGGCTTGAGTATACAACGACCCTGCACATCAGTGTACTCACACAGACTGCAGGCACCTGGTAAAATTTGTTTTCTATAGGGGTGCCTTGGCAAAATGCTAGAAATTGCCCAAAAATTTATACAAGCCAGTGAATGGATCAAGCCTGCCTTTTAGTTACACAAATCCACAGGTTTTTATTGTGCATCATTACAACCTTCCAGCGATCGGCATCCTAGCGTTGATAAGAAGGGTGTTGATCATTTGCACAGCATTCTTGCTTACCCGTCTCCATCAACACTGGGGTCACATTAGCTGAGTGAAGGAGAGAAAGGCTGCTTTCACACTGGGGCGGCGGGTCCGTTGGTGGTAAAGCGACACTTTTCGGCTGCTAGCGGAGCACTTTTACCCCCGGTAGCGGCCGAAGAAAGGGTTAAAACCGCCCGTGTTGCAGCGCTTCCGAAACGCTTTACAGGCGCTTTGGAAGCGCTGCCTATTCATTCCAATGGGCAGGGGTGGTGTAGAAGCGCTGTATACAATGCTCCCAAACTGCCCCAAAGATGCTGCTTGCAGGACTTTTTTTCCCGTCCCGCAAGCGCACCGCCCCAGTGTGAAAGCATTTAGGCTTTCACACTGGGGAGGCATGGGAGGCAGTTTTCAGGTGTTTTACAGGCACTATGTTTAACGCTAAGACGCCTGAAAACTGCCTCAGTGTGAAAGTAGCCAAAGTAAGGGAGAGGAGAAACACTGGAATTCTAGTCTGTATGTGTGCAAAAGTGTATTTGCTTTGTAAGAATAAATCACGTCTAATGTTGGGTGTCCTACGTGTGTCGATGCCACCGCCTTATGTAAAACTATTAGAATCGTTTTTTACATTTTTGAATGGGACACCTTGAGACTATCCATAATTTTAAAGGGTGCTTTGAGACTGTCCATAATTTTAAAGGGTGCCTTAACTGAAAAAAAGTTGAGAAACACTGGTCTAGAACCTCGCCTTAACTCTATATGCGAATCCTGTGTCATATTCTCATCCTTTTTCACAGTGACAGGGCCTTCCTCTGTCGGTACTGATGACTGACTCCGTTTTTTTTTTGTTTTTTTTTAATCCATTGATAGCTAAAGCATAGTAAACTGTGTTTACTATGCTTCAGTTTATCAATGATCAGGAAACTCTGTGCAGAGCTATTCGTGTTCATCCATTCTGTGCAGCTGAAGCTGCAGAGAAAGGGACTGCTACATCTGTTCTCAGTCCCATTCTCTGTCTCAAAAGTGAGACATCAGGGGTTTAGACCCCTGATACTTCACAAAAGTCCCCCAACGGGGGTCTTAAAAAAATATGTAAAAAAAAATTGTAAAAAAAAAAGGTAAAAAAATAACAAAAAATAAACAAACAAAATATAAAAAACTACTTACACCAATGGCAGAACTACCAGGGTTGCAACGGTTGCACTTGTGACTGAGCTCTGGTGTTCCGCCACTGTGGGGGGACCCCAAGACGACAGGAAGGTGGCCTGCTGTGGGACCGTAATAAAGGGACCCACAGTGGGAGTAAAGAATCAGTGGGAAGGGCCCCATGGTTTTTTGCACTGAGGGTTCTAGTTAACTCTCTGCTCTGGATTCACTGTTTTGGACCTTGTGTCAAACGCTACATTCTCATCTCTAACTGACTGACATTTCAGACAGAGATGACACAAGACTGTCCCAGAAAAGGGAGACGTGTCGCAGACATGTGAGCTTTGGTTGGCAACCTTGCTTTACTTTCTCTGAGAGGCAAAATGGTGGCACCCAATGGGAGTTGACTGGATCTCAGAGGACTGACTGTAGAAAAAAAATGGCGCACTAGTTATGCACCAATGAGCTGTGTGTAAGCTGGTTTATATTTGGCAGCAGTTTCTGTAAACCTTGGCAAAGGAGAGGGTTGCTTTAGACATATGAATTAGTGTGAGAGTTGTAGATCTTTTCTAATGAATGTATTCTCCTTTACAGTCATGGGGGTTGATTCTCTGGTGTAATGTCCTAACTATTGCAGGGACAACATTCTGCTTTCCATTACTTTATGTGACGATTATGAGACGTGACAGACAGTAAATATAATTTACCCTAACAAGACAAGGTAATGCGGTATGTGCTATTTTACTGCACTAGATTGTGTAGACTCCCATCTGGGAATAAACAGCTCTAACCAAGATGTACTGGAAGCAACAGTACCACATTATGTCACCATGAGCATTGAAAACAAATCCCAGCTTTATTAACTGAATAAATGCTTCAAAGATCAGAGTACAAAGTTCCCCATAGTAACTGTATTCTTAAAGCGGAGTTCCACCCAAATTTACAACTATATATTTTCACATTCAGTACATTGCATAGATATTCCTATGTCAATCCAATATATTTTTTTCCATTTAAATACCTTATTATTTCGCTTTGAAGGGTTACTTCCTGTCTTTCGCTCCCATGGGAGTAGGCGTGTATCTGGCTTTTCCCCTGCGCCGCACTGTCTCCTGGGAGCGATGTGTCATGCCCTCCCAAGAGTCAGTGCGGCTCGCAGCCCAGAGAACTCTCGGATGAGTTAGAAATAGGAAGTGAACGAGCGGTGAATGCTGGGAGATAAGCATTCACTGCATCAAGGAAATGAGTGCTTGTGGGCTTCACATGCCCACAAGCAAAATTGAAACGTCCTTCCTTTTATTATATAAGTTATTCTTCTATACGAAATCGGACAGTGGATGTTTAAACACACCAGAACAGTGAGTATTCATATACAATGCAAAAAATAAATGAATGACAAAAAAAAAAAAAAAAGAATGGCCGCGGGACCTCCGCTTTAAATTCATTTTCATTGATCCAAATGAGGAAACTAGCATTTGGTTAATATGAGGTTTCTGTACTTTTCTCATTGTCCATAGGTGTGTGCAGCCTATTGCATTAGGGTGTGCACCCCAAAGCTCAAACACACGTGCCTTTCTCTGCAAGTCTCAGTTGCACGGGGTAGTAAATGAATGGGAAGTGCTCTGCGATGACCCAGATAGCAAGGATAACTTGACACAAATTTGTGGCAGTGTTGAATTGTAAGTCTGATAATTTGCTGCACATTTTCACTGCCAAGTTCTACACTTGCAGAGCACTTGAAGCATAAGTTCTAGTTGACCCTTTTCCAATTTGTTACAAATTTGCCTGGCAAGTCTCTAGCAAGAGAAAAGTTGCAGTGGTGAGTCTACAGCAAGAGCTCTGCAAGTCTACAGCATGATAATTCAGCCACAACGACCTGTGGTGGGATGACAATTGCACAACACAACTGAACCAGAACTTGCAGCAGACTTGCATAATGTTTGCAAAAAAAGTTGACCTGGAGTCATGCAATGCGGACTTGCTGCAATTGTGCAACTTGTGAAGCCAGGCAGGTCCAGCAATAGCTAAGCAAGTAATTTTCAAACATGCAGCCCAATTGCTTTCTATCTGGGGAGTGGCTTCTTGTTCATTCAAAAACTGAAGCACAGTAAACACAGTTTACTATGCTTCAATTATGAATGAACACAGTGAGCGTGTGTGTTCACTGTGTTAATTTAGAAAAGGAAGGGGCTGGTAAATTACGTATTTACTAGCCTCTTCCCTGCTCTCAATCCTGAAACATCCCCCACAGCAGCCGGAGGAGAGGAGGGAAGTCCGGCACCACACGTAGTAATTAGGGTGTGCCCAGGCACACCTGACACACCCCTGGGCACGCCTATGCCATTTTCATTGTTCTTTATATATTTATTAAGCAAATTCTACACTATATAAGAATATAGGAGTCCGCTTATAATAAAGTAGTACAAAGATTATGTGTGAAAAACAGACACCAGTAAACAGCAACTGCTACAGATTGAGAATACTGAGGGGTTGCTATCAGTTACAATGTTTTACACTTTCTTGTTAATTAGGCCTGTAAGAGGTTCTGCATGGGAGATATAATATAATGTTTTCTCTTACTGACCAGTCCTTGACTAATTTTTGGCATAGCTGTGCCTTCCCTGGTGGCTGCCGGATGGCTGTAGATAAAGTTATGGGTCTAAAAAAAGTTGTGTTTGCACTTGGAGAGTTTTCAGATTTGTGAAGTACATAATGTACCAATGACATCGACATTCCTACCAATGTCCCAAATGTAGTCCATTAGGCAGGGAAATGAAAAAGGAAATTAAGCAACAAGCTATTTTGGCTAATAATGACACTGAAGAGCTTCTCTGCTTAATATATCAGTTCATTGTAATCAGGGATGCTTTAAGACTTTAGTGGGCCACGGCCCAGGGCAAACCTTTAATTAGTGGGACCCCTACCCAATTTTTCTTTTTCCCCTTAACAAAAAAACAAAACAGAAACCATAACAATTTTTGGATGAAACTTCACATTAATATAATGTAGCATCACAAAACCGCAATCTTAGACCATTGGTGCCTTTTGTATGAGCGTAGTACAACCTTAGTTACCAGGAAGATGGAAGAGTGACTGTGGTGACATCTGTATTAGAAAACTTGCCACAAAAAGGGTGATGCCAGTGACAGTAGGCCTTACAATACCCCAAACATGAGTACTTGGTAAACAAGACTTAGAAAAGGAAAAATACTTTGCTGAAGGCTGGGCATTGCCACGTTGTGCTGAATATTGCGTGTGGCTTAAAGAGTAGGGATGAGCTCGGTGTTCGAGTCGAATATAGGTTCGACTCGAACATCGACTGTTCGCAGCGTTCGGCGAACAACGAACGATTTGGGCCGTTCGCGCCAAATTCGAGTGACGTGAACGGCCCACAATACACTGCGCCATCGCAGTGTAATCCCGGCGCTGTGATTGGCCAAGCATGCACTGTGACCCTGCATGCTTGGCCAATCACAGCGCCGGCAGCGAGGAGAGCAATGATTGGCCACAGGCAGGATGCCTGTGGCCAATTATAGCTGAGGGGGTTTAGTACACGCCCCACACTATAAAAGGCCGCCAGCGCGTTCCCAGAGACTGGGAGGTTACAAACTCCTGGTCCTGGACAACGAGTTGCTGAGGCTTCGGTCAGTCAAAGAAGGAGCGGTGGGTAAGGTGGCCGTCTGACCGAAGCGTTCAGACAATTCTTTAGTCCGCAGCCCCAAGGTATGATCGGTTCCAGCAACCATCGCCAGCGTCTGATATACATGGTGCAGGAATACCTAGGGGCAAGGTCAGACTTGGACACCTTCCCCACCGAAAATCCTCTGGCTTACTGGGTCTTGAGGATGGATCACTGGCCAGAGCTTGCACAGTATGCAATTGAGCTACTGGCCTGTCCTGCATCCAGCGTTCTTTCAGAACGCACATTCAGTGCTGCTGGAGCAGGGAAAGTGAAGGATAGGCAGGGACAGTGTCAAATCTTGTCAAATCTATTCTTTGCTAAACCTTGTGTGTGGGGACAGAGAAGGATAGGCAGGGAGAGTGTCAGTGTCATATTCTTTGCTAAACCTTGTGTGTAGGGAGAGAGAAGGATAGGCAGGGAGAGTGTCAGTGTCATATACTTTGATAAACCTTGTGTGCAGGGAGAGAGAAGGATAGGCAGGGGACAGTGTCATATTCTTTGCTAAACCTTGTGTGCAGGGAGAGAGAAGGATAGGCAGGGAGAGTGTCAGTGTCATATACTTTGATAAACCTTGTGTGCAGGGAGAGAGAAGGATAGGCAGGGGACAGTGTCAGTGTCATTGTTGCTAAGCCTCCTGCACATTATACACCTGAAGTTAGCCCGTATTGCTGCTTTTTCCTGGTGTGTTACACCAACAGGATTTTGTGGCACTTACAGCGGGCGGAGTGTGCCTCCTGACCATATTACACCTTAACTTAGCCTGTATTGCTGCTTTTTCCTGGTGTGTTACACCAACAGGATTTTGCGGCACTTACAGCGGGCGGAGTGTGCCTCCTGACCATATTACACCTTAACTTAGCCTGTATTGCTGCTTTTTCCTGGTGTGTTACACCAACAGGATTTTGCGGCACTTACAGCGGGCGGAGTGTACCTCCTGACCATATTACACCTTAACTTAGCCTGTATTGCTGCTTTTTCCTGGTGTGTTACACCAACAGGATTTTGCGGCACTTACAGCGGGCGGAGTGTGCCTCCTGACCATATTACACCTTAACTTAGCCTGTATTGCTGCTTTTTCCTGGTGTGTTACACCAACAGGATTTTGCGGCACTTACAGCGGGCGGAGTGTACCTCCTGACCATATTACACCTTAACTTAGCCTGTATTGCTGCTTTTTCCTGGTGTGTTACACCAACAGGATTTTGCGGCACTTACAGCGGGCGGAGTGTGCCTCCTGACCATATTACACATTAACTTAGCCTGTATTGCTGCTTTTTCCTGGTGTGTTACACCAACAGGATTTTGCGGCACTTACAGCGGGCGGAGTGTGCCTCCTGACCATATTACACCTTAACTTAGCCTGTATTGCTGCTTTTCCCATTTCCCTGCAGGCCATTAGAATGTCTGGAAGGCAAACAAGGAGAGGCAGACAGTCAGGAGTCAATAAAAGAGGGCAAGCAGGCTCTGTGTCTAGAGACAACAGTGCTGGTCGTGGACGCGGTGCATCGCCATCAGCACGTGGCCATGGGACACGCTTGTCCTTCTTTTCGGCAGCTGGACGTGTTGAGCCGCATCATGCCGAAGACTTGGTAGAGTGGATGACCAAGCCCTCCTCATCCTCCTCATCCTCTCTCACCCAGGCTCAGGGTACTGGCAAAGCAGCTGCCAAAGCGTCCTCTTCCCTGGTATCAATGTCATCATCAGTCACTCCTTCCCTAGACCAACCATGTCCTCCTGAGGAGTCCCCCGAACTGTTTGAGCACAGTGTTGGGTACATGCTCCAGGAGGATGCCCAGCGTTTCGAAGGGTCTGATGATGATACCCAGCTAGAGGAAGGCAGTAGCGTGAGAGCAGAGAGAGGGGATGCTCAAGAAGGACACCAATCTGGCAGTCATGTTCCAGCAGCTGCAGCATACTGCCAGATTGGCTCCAGTGATGAGAAGGGAGGGGATGATGAGGTCACTGACTCCACGTGGGTGCCTAATAGGAGAGAGGAGGAGGAGGATGAGGAGGAGGCACATCTCCAACGAGGCAGGATGCCCTCGGGGGCCAGCGTAAGGGCAGCACACCGACGGAATCACACCGCACACGCAGCAGAGGGCCATCAATGAGTACCTGTGCGACTACGGCACCAGGACAGGGTCAGGGGAGCTCGGGTTTTTCTTTCTCGTACATCACGGGACACAGAGCGACATAGTCATTACTAATGGGTTATATAGATACCGTCAGGTGCTGGCACTGGCAACTTCCAAAACCGGAAGTACCCTCCCCTATATAAGCCCCTCCCATCCGGGAGCACCTCAGTTTTTTGCCAGTGTCTAAGGTGTTGGCCAAGAAGAAACATGTGTTTTTCACTGAGCTTGCGTACAGGTTCTTTTGGGCCTCAGTAAGCTATTCCGGATCCGACCAAAAAAGCTTCATAGCTAAACGGTCGGTACCCGGGCCTTGCAGAGAAGAGCAAGGTTTTGCCTGTAATGCTTCTCTTAGGAGAGCTGGACCCTGGGATCCAGAGCTCTGGTCATACCCACGACCAAGATGTTTTCTGTGCAGGGTGCTATACAGGTCCAGGGGAGTGGAATCCTTGGGAACCCGGTCCCTGAAGGTTTGATTACAATGCCTGCCGTGATAGGTGAAGTTTGGGCTTCTGTGGACCAAACAGAGTCCTGCGGCGAGGAAAAGGTAAGTGGGGGCCCTCGGGAACTTGGTTCTATTGAGGGACCCCCAAGCCTATTTTGTCTTTCTGCCTGTTACCTAAGGTATTCCCGCTAATATTCTGTGTATGCCTGTTACTACTGAGAAAATGTAAAAATTTTAATAGTAGGCAAGAAAAAAAAAAAAAAAAATGTAAGACCGCGGTACCTGTGTTAGACACTAGAGGCCGCTATGGTTCTTTTTTCTTGTAATGTGGATTTTTTTCTTCCAGAATCAAATCCAGGCAGTTGGTATGTTCTCTCCTAGGAAGCTGTCTCCTCTGCCCTGTTGCTGCGCTCATCCATCCCCGGGCCCTGCGGCAAAGGGACCCTGGCTCCCATCTAGCTCCTTGTTGTTTTCAAAAAAGGCGCTGAAGGCGCACGTGCCCGCGCGCGTGCGCGTGCACGCGCCTCTATTCATAGAGGCGATCTGGAAAAAGGGGCGGAGCGGGTGGATGACGCTCAGGTGTGCGCCGCGGCGCTACTGCGCATGTGCGGGCGTCCAGCGTGTTTTAAAGCACATTATAGCTGGCTGTTGAAGTGCACAGACAGAGCTAGCAACAATATAAAGGCACACAGAGGCGGTTGATGCAGGCATCCCCTAGAAAGGCACTTTAGTAGACACCAACTGTGATATAGCAGCAATTGTGCTAGACTATTCTCAGTAAAAGTGGTGTATTACGGCTGGAATACCTCAGCTTTAGGCTTAGGAATATGCCGTCCAGAAGCTCCGGAACTGAATCTTCCGGGAAGCGAAGGGGGTCTCATCGGGCTCTGAGGATCTTGGGCATACTTCTGCTGCACCAGTCTCCCCTGAAGTTCAGAGGTAAGTGACCGTAGAGACCCCGCAGGGGTACTTGGTACTGTGGCTGTCCTCAGTTCACCTGCTCCTGTGTATGTAACAGAGGAGGTTTTTTCCTCAGCTCTGGGAGGATTAGAGAGAGATTGTCAACATTGATCGCTGCCTCCCTGTCAGGGAAAGCACGCCCGATCTCCGTCTCCTCCTTCAGAGTGCCTGTTAGCAGAGCAACAGTCCCATACAGGGATCGACCTGCCTGAAGGGGATCAGGATAAGGTTGATTCTGTTATAGAGGAGTCAACAGTGGGGGAACCTTTTCTCAGCATCTCAAGCTGAAAGATTATGGGTTCAGTCTCTGACTAACATGGTCCGATCAGCATTTAAAAATGCACCTTGGGGAACCATCAACCACTACTGTATCCTCGTTGGGGTCGCTAGAAGCCCCCAGACTGTCTGTTCTTTTCCACTTCACCCTTTACTGAAAGGGCTTATTTACCAGGATTGGGAACGTCCTGAGAAAATATTTATTCCCCCAAGAGATTTCCGGTGGTCTATCCCATGGAGGATAAGTTCATCAAAAAAAAAAAAAAAATGGAAGGTCCCTACAGTGGACGCAGCCATCTCTTGTATGTATAAATCACTGACATGTCCAGTGGATAATGTCCAAATGTTCAAGAACCCAATAGATAAAAGATTGGAGTCCTTATGAAAGTCGGCTTCTTTCTACAGCAAGCTTGGTGACACAACCAGCAGTAGCAGCTATTGGGGTCTGCTAAGCAGTGAAGGATCAGTTGAAACAGGTCTTGAGGGACTTGACAGATCAGCAGGCTTTGCCCTAGCTGATCTACCTAGAGCCTTAGGCTTTGCGGTTGACGCCATAAAGGATTCAGTCCATCACGCCTCCCGCCTTACGCTGTCTATAGTACATATGCGTAGGCTTCTATGGCTCAAAAACTGGTCTGCTGAAGCTCCCTGTAAAGAATGGCTGGTTAGCGTCCCATTTCATGGTGAACGCTTATTCAGGGAAAACCTGGACAAATATATCCAGAAAATTTCCAGCGGTAAATACGCTCTTGCCGGTTAAAAACAGAGTTAGAGGTCCCTCTTTAAGAGGCCTGCTTCTCCAGTCCCTGAGGCATCGGCTGTGTAACAGTTCCGACGGCCTCCTCGGTCAATTCCCGGGGGTAAAAAACAGGGACAATAGCAGGGTAATGAGAAACCCTGGGTCAGGGGAGGTACAAAACCTCCCCCAAGGTTAAATTCATTGAAGGGTTGCCCCCACTCAGTCGGGTGGGGGGAGGACTCCAGTTGTTCGCAAGAGACCTGGCGGGACACGATCAAGACAGATAGGTGCTCTCCGCGGTATGTTTGGGATACAGTTTGGAGTTAAAAGACTCTCCTCCTTCCCATTTTTGAGGTCAAACGTGCCAAGGGATCCCCGGAAGAGAGAGTCCCTCCTGTGGCACTAGAACAACTATTGCTCCAAGGAGTAATTATGGAGGTTCCCCTGGAAGAATGAGGGTTCGGGTTTTACTCAAACCTCTTTACAGTCCCGAAGCAAACGCGGACGGGAGGCCCATATTAATTCTAAAAGGGCTATACAAATTCCTGTATATCAGGACTTTCCGATGGAGTCGATCCGATCGGTGGCCACTGCCCTACAAGGGGAGGATTGGTTAGCCGCGATCGACATCAAAGATGCTTATTTGCACATTCCCATCTTTCCAGTCCACCAAAAATTTCTACGCTTTGCAGTAGAAGGGCGCCATTTTCAGTTCAGAGCCTTACCCTTCGGTTTGGCCACAGCACCACGAGTGTTTACAAAAATTCTGGCCCTTTATTGGCCAATCTAAGAACACAAGGTGTAATGATAATGGCATATCTAGATGACTTGTTGCTGATAGACCACTCAGTGAAAAAACTAGAAGTGGTTGTTCACGAGACAATCAAGTATCTGGAATATCACGGTTGGATTATCAACCGAGACAAGTCAGCCCTAAAACCAGTCAAAAGTCTGGAATACTTGGGGCTAAGGTTGGATTCAGGCCAGAGAAAAATATTCTTGCCTCGAGGAAAGGTGTTGTCTTTGAAAGATTTGATCCACTTAGTGGGTACAAATAAGACAGCCGTCCATACGCCTGTGCATGAGGCTGCTGGGAAAAATGGTGGCATCATTCGAAGCAGTACCCTACGGTCAATTCCATTCAAGGAATTTGCAAGGGGCCATACTGTCAGCCTGGAACAAAAAAGTTCAGGCCCTAGACTTACAATGTCCTTGTCCCCTTCCGTTCGCAAGAGCCTCCGTTGGTGGTTGGTTCCCCAGAATCTGGAAAAAGGGAAATCCTTCAGTCCGATTTCTTGGAAGGTGGTCACTACAGATGCCAGCCTTATAGGCTGGGGAGCTGTACTGGAGCAATAGTCTCTCCAGGGCAGATGGTCGGATGCAGAAAAGGCCCTGCCCATCAATCTCTTAGAGATACGAGAGCCCGGTATGCCCTAGTAGCATGGACATCCAAACTCCAAGGGTCCCCTGTCAGAATTCAATCAGACAATGCCACAGCAGTGGCATATATCAATCATCAGGGGGGCACCAGGAGTCGTGCAGCCCAGAGGGAAGTAAATTACATCCTGAAATGGGCAGAAAGATATGTCCCAGCCATATCTGCGGTATTCATTCCAGGAGTGGAGAATTGGAAGGCGGACTTTCTAAGTCGCCAGCAATTATGCCCAGAGGAAGGGTCCCTTCACCCCGAGGTTTTCTGGACAATATGTCAGCGGTGGGGAACATCGGATGTAGATCTTCTAGCATCCAGATTCAACGCAAAGGTGGACAGGTTTGTCTCTCGGACAAGGGATCCCCTAGCTTGCGGCTCGGATGCCCTAGTGTTCCCTTGGGATCAGTTCAAGCTGATATATGCATTCCCACCGCCACAATTGTTACCTCGATTACTCCGCAGAATCGGGGTAGAAAAGAAACCAGTGATTCTGGTGGCTCCAGCGTGGCCCCGAAGAGCGTGGTACGCGGAGATTGTAAAATATCAGTGGGGAGTCCTTGGACTCTCCCACGTCGTCCGGACCTGCTTTCGCAAGGACCGATATACCACCCTTCCTTACCAGCCCTAGGTTTGACGGCCTGGCTATTGAAGCCCACATTCTAAAAAAGAGAGGGCTCTCTAATTCTGTGGTATCTACCATGATCAATGCCAGAAAGCCGGTATCCAGGCAGATCTACTATAGAATCTGGAAGGCGTACATCGCCTGGTGTGAGGCCAAGAAATGGCATCCACGTAAATACGTAATAGGTAGGATTCTGGACTTCCTACAATGGGCTGTAGATAGGAAGCTTGCCTTGAGTACTATAAAGGGTCAGATTTCGGCCTTGTCAATATTTTTTCAAAGGCCCTTGGCTTCGCATTCACTAGTCAAAGCCTTTATACAAGGAGTGATGCGTATTAGTCCTCCGGTTAATATTCCCATATGTCCATGGGATCTAAACTTGGTTCTGTCGGTTCTACAGAAACAACCATTTGAACCATTACAGCATATTTCTTTGGTTCTTCTCACCAGGAAATTGATTTTTCTAGTAGCCATTTGTTCGGCTAAAAGAGTGTCGGAATTAGCAGCTATGTCCTGTAAGGAGCCATATCTGGTTATCCATAAGGACAGAGTAGTGTTACGTCCTCATCCAGCCTTTCTTCCTAAGGTGGTATCAAGGTTTCATTTGAACCAAGATGTGGTTCTTCCTTCTTTTTTCCCCAAACCTACTTCGGTAGAGGAAAAGTTATTGCATTCTTTGGATGTAGTAAGAGCAGTTAAAGCTTATCTAAAAGCCACTGCTCAGATTCGCAGAACGGATACTTTGTTTATTCTGCCGGAAGGCCCCAGAAAGGGTCAGGCAGCGTCAAAATCTACTTTAGCCAAGTGGATTCGACAGGTCATAATACAAGCCTATGGCTTGAGAAGGAGACCGCCTCCGTTCAAAGTTAGAGCGCACTACACGAGAGCAGTTGGGACTTCATGGGCAGTGCATCACCAGGCCTCCCTGGCTCAAATCTGTAAGGCCGCAACATGGTCTTCAGTTCACACGTTTACTAGGTTCTACCAGGTGGACGTTAGAAGTCAGGAGGATGTCGCCTTTGGGCGCAGTGTGTTGCAGGCCGCAAAAGATCCTCATGTCTGATAGCGCTCAGCTTATATATGGTGTATCCCCCCCCTCATTTGGCATTGCTTTAGGACATCCCATTAGTAATGACTATGTCGCTCTGTGTCCCGTGATGTACGAGAAAGAAAATAGGATTTTTATAACAGCTTACCTGTAAAATCCTTTTCTTGGAGTACATCACGGGACACAGAGCTCCCGCCCCTCTTTGGGGACACTTATTGCTTTGCTACAAAACTGAGGTGCTCCCGGATGGGAGGGGCTTATATAGGGGAGGGTACTTCCGGTTTTGGAAGTTGCCAGTGCCAGCACCTGACGGTATCTATATAACCCATTAGTAATGACTATGTCGCTCTGTGTCCCGTGATGTACTCCAAGAAAAGGATTTTACAGGTAAGCTGTTATAAAAATCCTATTTTTTCACCACGCCAGTGGGGCATGATCAGGGATGCATGCACTGTCCTGGCACCATTTGAGGAGGCCACGAGGATGGTGAGCAGTGACAGTGCATGCATCAGTGACACTGTACCTCTTGTCCACCTGTTGGAACATACGCTGCATGGAATAATGGACAGGGCACTTGAGGCAGAACAGAGGCAGGAAGAGGAGGACTTCCTTGCCTCTCAAGGCCCCCTTTACCCAGACAGTGTTCCTTCTGTCCCACCCATCGCACAGGAAGAAGAGGAGGAGGAGGAGGAGGAGGATTGTGTCAGCATGGAGGTGGAGCCTGGCACTCAGCATCATCAGCAGCAGTCTTTTAGGGATGATTTACAGTCCCAAGAAACCAGTGGACTTGTACGTGGCTGGGAGGAGGTGGCTGCGGATCATGTCGTCCTTAGTGACCCAGAGGACTCCAGACCGAATGCCTCAGCTAACCTACGCTGCATGGCCTCCCTTATCCTGCAAAGTCTGCGGAAGGATCCTCGTATTCTTCGGATCAAGGAGAGGGACCATTACTGGCTGGCCACTCTTCTTGATCCACGGTACAAGGGTAAGGTTGCGGACCTTATCTTACCGTCGCAGAGGGAGCAGAGGATGAGACAACTCCGGGAGGCCTTGCAGAAAGGTCTGTGCAACGCGTTCCCAGAGACTGGGAGGTTACAAACTCCTGGTCCTGGACAACGAGTTGCTGAGGCTTCGGTCAGTCAAAGAAGGAGCGGTGGGTAAGGTGGCCGTCTGACCGAAGCGTTCAGACAATTCTTTAGTCCGCAGCCCCAAGGTATGATCGGTTCCAGCAACCATCGCCAGCGTCTGATATACATGGTGCAGGAATACCTAGGGGCAAGGTCAGACTTGGACACCTTCCCCACCGAAAATCCTCTGGCTTACTGGGTCTTGAGGATGGATCACTGGCCAGAGCTTGCACAGTATGCAATTGAGCTACTGGCCAAGGCCCAATTTTTCAGCCCCTGTTTAACAGGGGTGTGTTATTACAATTTTTTATGCAATGCTTTGCAGCAGGGCTCATTCCTGCACTCCAACTAGAGTATCTGGGAGTGGTTGCAGTGTCGTGGCACCAGCACCAGTGGCTAAGGCCCAATTTTTCAGCCCCTGTTTAACAGGGGCGTGTAATTACAATTTTTGATGCAATACTTTGCAACAGGGCTCATTGCTGTGCTCCAAGTACAGTATCTGTGAGGGGTTGCAGTGTTGTGGCACCAGTGCCTAAGGCCCAATTTTCTGCCCCTGTTTAACAGGGGCATGTAATTACAATTATTGATCTAATAATTCACAGCAGGGCCCATTCCTGCGCCCACCAAGACTAACTGTGAGGCCTTACAGTGTTGTGTCAACACCACCACCACCACCACCACCACCAAAGGCCCAATTTTTCAGCCCCTGTTTAACAGGGGCGTGTAATTACAATTTTTGATGCAATACTTTGCAACAGGGCTCATTGCTGTGCTCCAAGTACAGTATCTGTGAGGGGTTGCAGTGTTGTGGCACCAGTGCCTAAGGCCCAATTTTTCTGCCCCTGTTTAACAGGGGCATGTAATTACAATTATTGATCTAATAATTCACAGCAGGGCCCATTCCTGCGCCCACCAAGACTAACTGTGAGGCCTTACAGTGTTGTGTCAACACCACCACCACCACCACCACCAAAGGCCCAATTTTTCAGCCCCTGTTTAACAGGGGCGTGTAATTACAATTTTTGATGCAATACTTTGCAACAGGGCTCATTGCTGTGCTCCAAGTACAGTATCTGTGAGGGGTTGCAGTGTTGTGGCACCAGTGCCTAAGGCCCAATTTTTCTGCCCCTGTTTAACAGGGGCATGTAATTACAATTATTGATCTAATAATTCACAGCAGGGCCCATTCCTGCGCCCACCAAGACTAACTGTGAGGCCTTACAGTGTTGTGTCAACACCACCACCACCACCACCACCACCAAAGGCCCAATTTTTCAGCCCCTGTTTAACCACTTAACGACCGCCCACCGCCGATTTACGTCGGCAGAATGGCACGGACAGGCAGAATCACGTAGATCTACGTGATCGCCTTTGTGCAGTTGGGGGGTCCATCCGGACCCCCCTTCACTGCAGTGAGCGGCCGTTAAGTGTTCGGGAGCGATCAGGCATGAGGGGGCGGCCGCTCGATTCCGCCCCCCCCCTCGCGATCGCTCCCGGCCAATGAAATTGCTTCCTCCGCCATGTGATGTAAACACAGGCTGGAGGAAGTGATGTCATCTCCCTCGCCGCGGTCTTTTCGTTCCCGGCGCCGAGGAGTGAAGACAGAGGTTAGTGCTCCAACAGTCCACTGACACGTAGGTACACATAGGCACACAAATCACCCCCCAGTCACCCCCAGATCACCCCCCAGGTCACCCCAAAGCCCCCAATCACAGTGTCACTGATTGCAGTGATCATTTATTTTACTGATCACTGCATTTAGTGTCATCTGTGATTGTAAAAAGTTGCAAGGCAGTTAGGATTAGGCCCCTTTAGGTCCAGGGTAGCCCCCTAACCCCCCCTAATAAAGGTTTAACCCCTTGATCACCCCCCAGGTAACCCTTTCACCCCCTAACTTCAGCGTCACTAAGCGATTGTTTTTCCGATCGCTGTATTCGTGTCGCTGGTGTTTTAGATAGGCAGTTATTTTTTTTTTAGGTTCGCCGCAGGTTTTTATTGGTGTCAGGTACCCCCATATTTAACCTAATAAAGGTTTTAACCCCCTGATTGCCCCTAGTTAACCCTTTCACCAGTGATCACCATATAAAGGTTACGGGTGACGCTGGTTGATTAGTTTGCTTTTTATAGCATCAGGGCACCCGCCGTATATAACCCAATAAAGGTTTAACCCCCCTGATCGCCCGGCGGGTGAGATCAATTAGGTTTTAGCGCCAGAGAGGGTCTGCGTCGCCCCAGGCAGTGTTAGGTTAGTGCCAGTAACGCTAACACCCACGCGCAAAGCATACACCCCCCTTAGTGGTATAGTATCTGATCAGATCTATACTAGCATCCCCAGCGGTTTAGGGTTCCCAAAAACGCAGTGTTAGCGGGATCAGTCCAGATACCTGCTAGTACCTGCGTTTAGCCCCTCCGCCCAGCCCAGCCCAGCCCAGCCCACCCAAGTGCAGTATCGATCGATCACTGTCACTTACCAAACACAACACACATAACTGCAGCGTTCGCAGAGACAGGCCTGATCCCTGCGATCGCTAACAGTTTTTTTGTAGCGTTTGATATATTTGCTGACGACAGTCAGGTGCTTTTTTTCCTGTGAATCTTACTAGTGTACCCCTAAATTTAGAGCCCAAAATGGCAAGTCGAAGGTACACTAGTAAAGAGGCCTACGAGATTCTGAGCATGACAGATAGTGAAGAGGAGGTCACGTATCTGTCAGATTCAGGCTCAGAATATCTTCCCGTAGAAGACAGTGACGTCAGCGGCCCCACGTCAGATAGCTCTGACGACGAAGTTGAGGTCCCTGCTAAGGTCAGGCGTACCCGATCCCGATCTTCTGAGGTTGTTGAGGAGCAAGAACCGCAGGTCTCTCGTATCATGGAGCAGAGTAGTACTAGTGCCGCTATTCCTTCTGGTGAACTGGCAAGCACCAGCGGCCTAGTACAGCCTGGACGTACATCCAGCACTGCAGTAACACTTGGTGACGTGGCGAGTCCCATAAGTGCAGTTCAAGCTGGCGAGGTGGCAAGCACAAGTAGTGTCCCGCTGCCACCAAGAAGACAAAGGCAGGCCCGTCGTGCCCATACTGCCCTTCCTGCAGAATTTGCCTATCCTGATTGGGTCCCCACCACTTCTGCAGAACCCGTACTTCCCCCATTCACTGCCCAACCCGGTATTCAGGTGGAAACAGCTGATTTTATGCCAATCGATTTTTATTCGCTGTTTTTCACGGAAGATCTCTATAGATCTATTGTGGACCAGAGTAATTTATATGCTGGTCAATTTATCGCCGCTAACCCCCAGTTGCCTAAAATTGCCAGAAATTGGAAACCAATTACGGTTTCCGAATTTAAGACCTTTCTGGGCCTTTCCCTCAACATGGGCACACATAAATTTCCGTCATTGCGTGCTTATTGGTCCACGCACCCAATTGACCACATGCCCGTGTTCTCTGCCTCCATGTCCAGGGCACGATACGAGCAGATTTTGCGGTTCATGCACTTCAACGACAATGAACTTTGTCGTCCACGTGGGGACCCTGAATACGACCGGCTCTATAAAATTCGGCCCCTCATAAACCACTTCAACGAACGTTTTGCAGCCTTGTTTACTCCCGATCAAGTTGTCTGCGTTGATGAGTCCCTGATTAAATTTTCTGGCCGCTTGTCTTTCAAGCAGTACCTTCCCAGCAAGCGTGCCAGATACGGGGTCAAGCTCTACAAGTTCTGTGACAGGGCAACAGGCTATGTAGTGAACTTTACGGTTTATGAGGGAAAAGACAGTCAGATTGAGTCGGTCAACTGCCCGGATTACATAGGGAGCGCTGGCAAGATAGTGTGGAACTTGGTGTCACCCTTATTCGGAAAGGGGTACCACTTGTATGTGGACAATTATTACACGAGCGTGCCACTGTTTAGTCACTTGTTTGATCATAAGATTGGAGCATGTGGCACCGTGCGACCTAATCGCCGGGGCTTTCCCCAGCGGCTTGTAGATGCCCGTCTTAGGCTGGGGGAGAGAGCCTGCTTGAAGTGTAATAACTTGCTCGCTATGAAGTGGAGGGACAATAAGAATGTTTTCCTTCTTACCTTCCTTCATGCAGACACGACAGTCCAAATTCCTACGGCGACTGGTGTTGTGGAGAAACCCCTCTGTGTCCACGAATATAACCAAAATATGGGAGGGGTGGACCTCAACGACCAGTTGATGGCGCCGTATCTAATTGACCGTAAGGCGAGACGCTGGTACAAAAAAGTGTCTCTATCATTATTCCAATTGGCTTTGCTGAACGCTCATGTGCTATACAGAGCTTCAGGCGGGACGTTATCTCTTCTAAAATTCCAGAATGAGATAGTCACAGAACTCCTGTATCCAGGCGGTTCTGCACCTCACCATCCCCAACCAAATGCAGTAAGCCGGCTGCATGAGAGGCATTATTCGTATGTCCTCCCGAGTACCCCTACCCAAAGCCACCCCCAAAAAAGATGTCGTGTCTGTAGCAAGCGCGGATTTAGGCGTGACACCCGTAGTTTTTGTCCACGCTGTCCTGACAAGCCTGGTCTTTGCCAAGATGAATGTTTTGAACGCTACCACTCAAAAGTGAAGTTTTAGCGTAGGGTACAGCATTTCACAGACTAGGACACACTTACACAGGGTCTCCCAAGATGCCATTACATTTTGAGAGACCCGAACCATTACAGTTGTAAAGTTACAAAAAAAAGTGTAAAAAAGAAAAAAAAAACGTAAAAAACAAAACACAAAAAAAATATAAAATAAAAAAACCAAAAATAGTTGTCGTTTTATTGTTCTCTCTCTCTCTCTATTTTCTCTCTATTGTTCTGCTCTTTTTTACTGTATTCTATTCTGCAATGTTTTATCATGCTTGCTTTTCAGGTATGTAATTTTTTGTTTTCAGGTGCGCCATTCAACTGCAGCGCGGAATTATTTATCTTGACAGCAACAGCGTTTGCTCCCACGATACATAAAGCCGTGACTCCAGTGCTGTAGGAGGTGATTTCACCACCACAGTTAAAAAAAAGAGCATATATGCCGAAGCATGGGGGCAGCAGGGGCGGAGGAGCGATTTTGCTCCTAATGCCGCGTACATACGGTCGAAATTCCGACCGTGTGTACGCGGCATAACTTTTTTGCGGGAGGATGCCCCCATGCTTCGGCATATATATATTTTAGGCACAGGTTGCGTTAAAACATTTTTTTATTTTTTACTAGGTTTTGTTTTGGTATTTGCTTTGCAGGTATGGCATGGTAAGGTCTTACTGTTGTACTGTAATGTTACTTTGTTTTAATGTTAACCACCATTTGCTTAGCAGGTACGCCATTCAGTTGCAGCGCGGATCTATTTATCTTGACAGCAACAGCGTTTGCTCCCACGATACATAAAGCCGTGACTCCAACGCTGTAGGAGGTGATTTCACCACCACAGTTAAAAAAAAGAGCATATATGCCGAAGCATGGGGGCAGCAGGGGCGGAGGAGCGATTTTGCTCCTAATGCCGCGTACATACGGTCGAAATTCCGACCGTGTGTACGCGGCATAACTTTTTTGCGGGAGGATGCCCCCATGCTTCGGCATATATATATTTTAGGCACAGGTTGCGTTAAAACATTTTTTTATTTTTTACTAGGTTTTGTTTTGGTATTTGCTTTGCAGGTATGGCATGGTAAGGTCTTACTGTTGTACTGTAATGTTACTTTGTTTTAATGTTAACCACCATTTGCTTAGCAGGTACGCCATTCAGTTGCAGCACGGATCTATTTATCTTGACAGCAACAGCGTTTGCTCCCACGATACATAAAGCCGTGACTCCAACGCTGTAGGAGGTGATTTCACCACCACAGTTAAAAAAAAGAGCATATATGCCGAAGCATGGGGGCAGCAGGGGCGGAGGAGCGATTTTGCTCCTAATGCCGCGTATATACGGTCGAAATTCCAACGGAGGCTTATCCGTGGAAAAGTCCGACCGTGTGTACGCGGCATAACCTTTTATGCCGCGTACATACGGTCGAAATTCCGACGAAGGCTTGACCGTGTGTACGCGGCATAACTTTTTTGCGGGAGGATGCCCCCATGCTTCGGCATATATGCCCATCATTAGAAGTGGGTGGATGAAGGGAGGTATTCTAATGGTGGGCATACCCACCAATCAATCTCTTTTTTTCGTTCAGCCAATAGGCTGTATGAAAAAAAAGATTACAATACATGTCCAACAAGGACCAGCAACGTACTGGTATGTTGCTGGACTTTGAATGTTTATACCAGAATGATGCCTGCGGGTTTAGGTATCATCTTGGTATCATTCTTTTCAGCCAGCAGCCGGCTTTCATGTAAAAGCAATTCTAGCAGATAATTAGCCTCTAGACTGCTTTTACAAGCAGTGGGAGGGAATGTCCCCCCCCCGGATATAAAAAGCGCCATTGGGAAATTGGGAAAGCATTTTATCACACCGATCTTGGTGTGGTCAGATGCTTTGAGGGCAGAGGAAAGATCTAGGGTCTAACCCCCCAATTTTTTTCAAAAAAAGAGTACCTGTCACTACCTATTGCTATCATAGGGGATATTTACATTCCCTGAGATAACGATAAAAATGGTAAAAAAATAAAATATGGAAGGCACAGTTTAAAAATAAAATAAAAAAGCCAAATAAATAATAAAAAAAAAAAAAAAAAAAAAAAAAGCACCGCTGTCCCCCCCTGCTATTGCGCAAAGGCGAACGCAAGCGTCGGTCTAGCGTCATATGTAAACAGCAATTGCATCATGCATGTGAGGTATCACCGCGAAGGTCAGATCGAGGGCAGTCATTTTAGCAGTAGACCTCCTCTGTAAATCTAACGTGGTAACCTGTAAAGGCTTTTAAATGCTTTTAAAAATGAATGTAGTTTTGTCGCCGCTGCGCGTTTGTGCGCAATTTTAAAGCATGTCGTGTTTGGTATCCATGTACTCGGCCTATGATCATCTTTTTTATTTCATCAAACATTTGGGCAATATAGTGTTTTTTAGTGCATTAAAAATAAAAAAAGTGTGTTTTTCCCCCAAAAAATGCGTTTGAAAAATCGCTGCGCAAATACTGTGTGGAAAAAAAAATGCAACACCCACTATTTTAATCTGTAGGGCCTTTGCTTTAAAAAAATATATAATGTTTGGGGGTTCAACATAATTTTCTTGCAAAAAAAAATTTTCTTTCATGTAAACAAAAAGTGTCAGAAAGGGCTTTGTCTTCAAGTGGTTAGAAGAGTGGATGATGTGTGACATAAGCTTCCTAATGTTGTGCATAAAATGCCAGGACAGTTCAAAACCCCCCCAAATGACCCCATTTTGTAAAGTAGACACCTCAAGCTATTTGCTGAGAGGCATGTTGAGCCCATTGAATATTTTTTTTTTTGTCCCAAGTGATTGAATAATGACCAAAAAAAAAAAAAATGTACAAAAAGTTGTCACTAAATTATATATTGCTCAAACATGCCATGGGCATATGTGGAATTACACCCCAAAATACATTCTGTTGCTTCTCCTGAGTACGGGGATACCACATGTGTGGGACTTTTTGGGAGCCTAGTCGCGTACGGGACCCCAAAAACCAAGCACCGCCTTCAGGATTTCTATGGGTGTAAATTTTTGATTTCACTCCTCACTGCCTATCACAGTTTCGGAGGCCATGGAATGCCCAGATGGCACAAAACCCCCCCAAATGACCCCATTTTGGAAAGTAGACACCCCAAGCTATTTGCTGAGAGGTATGTTGAGTATTTTGCAGATCTCGCTTTTTGTCACAAAGTTTTGAAAATGTAAAAAAAGAAAAAAAAAAAGAAAAAAAAATGTCTTTCTTAATTTTCAAAAACAAATGAGAGCTGTAAAATACTCACCATGCCTCTCAGCAAATAGCTTGGGGTGTCTACTTTCCAAAATGGGGTCATTTGTGGGGGTTTTGGGCTATTTTGACATTTTATGGCCTTCAAAACTGTGATAGGTAGTGAGGAGTGAAATCAAAAATTTATGCCCTTAGAAACCTTGAAGGCGGTGCTTGGTTTTTGGGGTCCCGTACGCGGCTAGGCTCCCAAAAAGTCCCACACATGTGGTATCCCCGTACTCAGGAGAAGCAGCAAAATGTATTTTGGGGTGTAATTTCACATATAACCATGGCATGTGTGAGCAATATATCATTTAGTGACAACTTTTTGTACATTTTTTTTTTTTCTTTTTGTCATTATTCAATCATTTGGGACAAAAAAAAAAAATATTCAATGGGCTCAACATGCCTCTCAGCAAATAGCTTGGGGTGTCTACTTTCCAAAATGGGGTCATTTGGGGGGGTTTTGTGCCATCTTGGCATTTTATGGCCTTCAAAACTGTGATAGGTAGTGAGGAGCGAAATCAAAAATTTATGCCCTTAGAAACCTTGAAGGCGGTGCTTGGTTTTTGGGGTCCCGTACGCGGCTAGGCTCCCAAAAAGTCCCACACATGTGGTATCCCCGTACTCAGGAGAAGCAGCAGAATGTATTTTGGGGTGTAATTTCACATATGCCCATGGCATGTGTGAGCAATATATCATTTAGTGACAACTTTGTGCAAAAAAAAAACAGTTTGTCATATTCCCGCAACCTGTGGCAAAATATAAAATATTCCATGGACTCAACATGCCTCTCAGCAAATAGCTTGGGGTGTCTACTTTCCAAAATGGGGTAATTTGGGGGGGTTTTGTGCTATTTTGGCATTTTATGGCCTTCAAAACTGTGATAGGTAGTGAGGAGTGAAATCAAAAATTTACGCCCTTAGAAATCCTGAAGGCGGTGCTTGGTTTTTGGGGCCCTGTACGCGGCTAGGCTCCCAAAAAGTCCCACACATGTGGTATCCCCGTACTCAGGAAAAGCAGCAGAATGTATTTTGGGGTGCAATTCCACATATAACCATGGCATGTGTGAGCAATATATCATTTAGTGACAACTTTTTGTACATTTTTTTTTTTCTTTTTGTCATTATTCAATCATTTGGGACAAAAAAAAAATATTCAATGGGGTCAACATGCCTCTCAGCAAATAGCTTGGGGTGTCTACTTTCCAAAATGGGGTCATTTGGGGGGGTTTTGTGCCATCTTGGCATTTTATGGCCTTCAAAACTGTGATAGGTAGTGAGGAGTGAAATCAAAAATTTATGCCCTTAGAAACCTTGAAGGCGGTGCTTGGTTTTTGGGGTCCCGTACGCGGCTAGGCTCCCAAAAAGTCCCACACATGTGGTATCCCCGTACTCAGGAGAAGCAGCAGAATGTATTTTGGGGTGTAATTTCACATATGCCCATGGCATGTGTGAGCAATATATCATTTAGTGACAACTTTGTGCAAAAAAAAAAAAGTTTGTCATATTCCCGCAACTTGTGGCAAAATATAAAATATTCCATGGACTGAACATGCCTCTCAGTAAATAGCTTGGGGTGTCTACTTTCCAAAATGGGGTCATTTGGGGGGGTTTTGTGCTATTTTGGCATTTTATGGCCTTCGAAACTGTGATAGGTAGTGAGGAGTGAAATCAAAAATTTGCGCCCTTAGAAATCCTGAAGGCGGTGCTTGGTTTCCGGGGTCCCGTACGTGGCTAGGCTCCTAAAAAGTCCCACACATGTGGTATCCCCGTACTCAGGAGAAGCAGCAGAATGTATTTTGGGGTGCAATTCCACATATAACCATGGCATGTGTGAGCAATATATCATTTAGTGACAACTTTTTGTAATTTTTTTTTTTTTTTTTTTTTTTTTGTCATTATTCAATCACTTGGGACGAAAAAAATAAATATTCAATGGGCTCAACATGCCTCTCAGCAATTTCCTTGGGGTGTCTACTTTCCAAAATGGGGTCATTTGGGGGGGTTTTGTACTGCCCTGCCATTTTAGCACCTCAAGAAATGAGATAGGCAGTCATAAATTTAAAGCTGTGTAAATTTCAGAAAATGTACCCTAGTTTGTAAACGCTATAACTTTTGCGCAAACCAATAAATATACGCTTATTGACATTTTTTTTACTAAAGACATGTGGCTGAATACATTTTGGCCTAAATGTATGACTAAAATTGAGTTTATTCGATTTTTCTTATAACAAAAAGTAGAAAATATCATTTTTTTTCAAAATTTTCGGTCTTTTTCTGTTTATATCGCAAAAAATAAAAATCGCAGAGGCAATCAAATACCATTAAAAGAAAGCTCTATTGGTGGGAAGAAAAGGACGCAAATTTCATTTGGGTACAAAATTGCATGTCCGCACAATTTACAGTTAAAGCAGCGCAGTGCCGAATCCCAAAAACAGGCTTGGTCCTAATGGCCCGAAATGGTCCGGGGCTTAAGTGGTTAACAGGGGCATGCAATTACAATTCTTGATCTAATAATTCACAGCAGGGCCCATTAATGCGCCCACCAAGAGTAACTGTGAGGGCTCACAGTGTTGTGGCAACACCAACATGTAAGGGGCAAATTTCAGCTGAGTATATACGGCAGGCCCCTACTTTCAAACATCCAACTTACAAACGACTCCTCCTTGCAAACGGAAGGATACAACAGGAAGTGAGAGGAAATCTACCCCTAGGAAGGCAAATTCTCTCCTGTAAGAGTTAATATGGGAAAAAAAGTGTCTCCTCTCCACTGATGCTTTATCACCAATTCTTGTTTCAATAAAAACCCAAAATTTTCAAAAAACATTTGTCATTAGGACGGAAAGTGAGGTGAACTGTTCTGAACAGGTGCACACTGCACAGACAGCAAAACAAATGTTACAGGGGTGATAACCCTTACCTATGTTTTCCAAAAAGCTTAAAAATAGATTTTTTTGGCTGGAGCTACACTTAAACAATGTACCTGTTCAAAATTACAAACAGATTCTACATAAGAACAAACCTACAGTCCCTGTCTTGTATGCACTGCCTGTATACGGCTGTTCAGAGTATATAGGGGCTTTTTTATTTTGTGTGCGGGGTTCCCCTTAATATCCATACAAGACCCAAAGGGGCTGGTAATGGGCTGGGGTAGGGGGGGGTGGGGGCTGTGATGGGGTAGCTATGCCATTTTTCTCAAAGATTTCCATCCATATTGCCAGGACAAGACATGACATTAAAGCCGCAAGCAGTTTTAAATGGCTTTTTTTCCTTTAGAAATGTAATTTTGTGCAGGGACAGTTCTAAACACGGGAAACACGTGGCACTTCACAGGAATACTTTAGACACCCCCCAGGTACGATATTTAAATGAATATTTGACTTTTTTTTTTCACTTTATGCATCATTAAAATGACTGCTCCAGAAAAACTGCCGTTTTTAAAACTTATTTTTGCATTGATACATGTCCCCTGGTGCAGAACCCGGGTTCCCAAACCCTTTTTAGGACAATAACATGCATAATAGTGGTTATAATTAGCACTTTAGATTTCGAACGTTCGCATCCATTGTATTTAATAGGGTTCTAAAGTTCGTGCAAACTTTCGGTCCGTTCGTGGGTTCTGGTGCGAACCCAACCCGGGGGTGTTCAGCTCATCACTATTAAAGAGGTATGGTTACGTATAGTCTAAGTCTACTTATAGTATATACTGTATGCAGTCCTTATACCCACAAAATACCCCTTATTTGCTGTGCAATAAGTGGAAATCTCACAAACACAAAAACAAATGGTTCATTTTTAAATGATAAAACCGAATATAGAACATAGAGAGCTTACATGTTGTTTTAAACCTACCTTAAAGTGTAGTTCTAATTTTGTAGTCAAATCTGAGAAACCTCCACTATATGTTAAATGTTCCTATTCACAATAGCTATATTTCTTACCTTTCTAGTTTTATTCTTCATAACATATTTATTTTTTAAAATTATATTTCTTTATTATAAATTCATCATTACAGATCTGAATACATTCTTACCGCAAAATATAATATTTATCTCATACAGCTAATACATAAATTCCTTATTTCTAAACCTCACATATGGTCTGTCCAAAGCAAGTTCTGAAATTTTCTTTCTTTTTCTTGCATATATCATCTGTACATCATACCAAGCATTTAGACTCCATTCACACAGGGGCAACACGACTTCCAGCGCGACTTTGGCAGGCAACTTGGACACGACTTGAGTATGAATCACAGCGCGACCTGGAGCTACTTACAAGGCAACTTCAAGTTGGCTGCAAGACAGGAGACATTCCAGTGGCCAATCAAACAAGAATCAGCTCTGTGGGAGGGAGAGGGGAGGGAGAGGTTTGCCTGAGAAATGTTTGTTTTCTTCCTGGAAAGTTGCTCCTGTTAAGACAGGGGATCCGACTTCTGAGGCGACTTCCATTGAAATCAATGGGTACAGTCGCCTAGAAGTTGGATTGAAGTAGTACAGGAACCTTTTTTGAAGTCGGAGCGACTGCAGTAGTGTGCATTAAGACGGCTCCATTTACTTACATTGATTTTCTCATCCAGCGTGACTTGAGGCGACTAGGGGCGACCTGGGGCGATTTGAAGTGGGATCCAAAGTTGCCTCTGTGTGAATGGGCTCTTAGACACGAATAATAACAACATATACACAAACATAAAAAAAAAATTTACATTTTTTTTAAAATAAATAACATATTTATAGGACTGCAAGCTATTTTGAAAAATTTCAAGAAAGACTGGGGACAGACTGAGAAAAAGGGCATTAACATACAGTGCACCACCCAAGTCTTGAGATTGTTATCCCTTTGTTTTGTTTGGGCAGACAATGTTCAAATCTAGTTTACAGCTGATAATGGAGATCTGCCAGCATAGTACAGACAGTTAATGTTAAACATTACTCCCTAAGAAGTGGCATCAGCACAAGGGATATATCCTACTGACTGTAAGTTTCATCCCCAAGAGGGAAACAGGGAAGGGGGGATCCTTTATAGCGCAAGGCTTGAGCAATCTTCACGGATAAAAAAAGAATAAAAGTTAACATGTACATAGACCTCTAAGTAGTATTATCATTCACTTTTGCAGCAGTAGAGGTGTTGTCTAACCAGCAAGACAATATTTTCAGGAAATTATGTGGAAAGAGGGGAAACTTACTTACCCTTGTTTGCATAAGTGGTTTGATATAGAGGCAGGTTGGAATATACCAAACACATCCAGAAGTGCACCGTGGGAGGAGAGGCTTGTTTCCAGCTCATTGTGATGGCCTTACAGCCATAAAATAATAAAAAAGCTTAGAAGAGTTTGGTTAGCTACCGTGTTCGCTAAAGGTTCCATCAGACCCAGCAGACAATATTGCGGCTCAAGAGATATTATGATCTGCGTCATATTTTCAATAATTTGCAGCACAGACTGCCAATACAGCACTATAGCAGGGCAAGAGAAAAAAAAAAGTGGAAATTTACCTGACTGATGCGAGCAGTGCCAACAGGCTGGAGAGAAGCCTATATAGGGTATAATAAGCCTGGTGCAAGAATTTAAATTGATTTAATGTATCCCTGGCAGGAGTGAGAGAAGGGGAAGTCCCAAATCTCCAATCAGTCTTTAGCCTTTTGTATTATTACCAATATTTTTTTCTGAGATAAGATTTTGGTGGATCAAATTGGCAGAAAGAGCTTTAAGATTGCATTACTATGTAACATTTTGATTTATATATGTTTATGTCATAAATATTGTATTATTTGAATATGGTTTTACTCCATTACCATAATATACAGCGCCGCATACCCAGCTGTGTATCGCTTTAGCAGACAAGAGATTGGTCGTTGTACAGATTTCAATGACTGAACAAAGATATATTATCCTGTCTCAAGACTTTCTACTGTAGGATTCTATTTGCCCTCTTGTTGGCACCGACTGTAATGCCAGAAAAGTACAGGGACTGTGAATAAAGAAGTGTGAGCACCCCGCTGGGTAAATAGCTAGATTAAACTGTAGGAAGACTTTGGCCAGCTGGGAAGCACATAATCTTCAGTGTGTCACTATTTTCAGACACCCGTTATTAGAATGCAACTTTGTTTCTTGAAAAACAACCTGATGACGAGGGCTGCTTACACACTTTTATGTCCCCGGAGAATAGGTTTCCAGGTAACTGTCACACTCCATGAAGAAATTCTGTGTTTACCAGTGTGAGGTTTTATGTGAGTCCATTATCTATTGGGATATTAATAGTAGACTTTGCTAAAACATGAACATTTTCCATTTAAAGCTGAGCTCTAGGCAAGCAGCTGAATGCACATTGAAATACATATACCATATACTTTAGGTCAGTCCAGTAAACACTGCCAGTCTGCTGATTGGACAATGAAGGAGCCACAGCACACTTATAAAATCACTCTCTGCACCTTTCCCCTGTCAGCACAACTGCTGCAGCCCAGCTTTATTAACCACTTCCATACCGGGCATTTTCACCCCCTTCCTGCCCAGGCCAATTTTCAGCTTTCAGCACTGTTAAGCCCTGTACACACAATCGGATAACCTATGGATTTTCATCCGATGGATTTGTCCATCGGAAATCCGATTAAACTGTTTTCCATCAGTCTTGCCCACACACCATCAGTCAAAAAACCGACCGTTCCAAACGCGGTGACGTAAAACACTCAGATGAGCCGAGAAAAATGAAGTTTAATGCTTCTGAGCATGCTTTGACTTGATTCTGAGCATGCGTGGGTTTTTTATCCGATGGACTTGCCCATAGATGATCGGAGTTTTCGATCGGTTTTTTATCCATCGGAAAATTTTAAACTAAGTTCTATTTTTTAAAACCGATGGAAAAAAGACCGATGGGTGCCATACACGATCGGTTGGTCTGATGAAAACCATCCATCGGACGGTTTTCATCAGTCAAACCGATCGTGTGTACGGGGCTTTACACTTTGAATAAGAATTGTGCGGTCATGCAACGTTGTACCCAAATTAGTTTTGATAATTTTTTCCCCCCACAAATAGAGCTTTCTTTTGGTGGTATTTGATCACCTCTGCGGTTTTTATTTTTTGCGCTATAAACAAAAAAGAGCTTCAATTTTGAAAAAAAAAAAACACAATATTTATTAATTTTTGCTATAATAAATATCCCAATTTTTTGTGAAAAAACAATATTTTTCCTCAGTTTAGGCCAATGTGTATTCTTCTATATATTTTTGGTAAAAAAAATCACAATAAGCGTATATTGATTGGATTGCGCAAAAGTTATAGCATCTACAAAATAGGGGATAGAATTATGGCATTTATTTTTTATTTTTTTGTAGTAATGGCGGTGATCCGCGATTTTTATCGTGACTGTGACATTGCGGTGGACATATCGGACACTTTTGACACTATTTTGGGACCATTCACATTTATACAGCAATCAGTGCTATAAAAATGCATTAGTTACTGTATAAATGTGACTGGCAGGGACGGTGTTAACACTAGGGGGCGATCAAGGGGTTAATTGTGTGTCCTAGGGAGTGATTCTAACTGTAGGAGGAGGGGACTCACAAGTGGAGGAAACCGATCGCGTTCCTCTGTATTGAGAACACCCGGATCAGTTTCCTCTCACCTGACAGGACGTGGATCTGTGTGTTTACGTCCCTGCTCTGTCACGAGCAATCGTGGGTGCCCAGCGGACATTGCAGCCGCTGGGCATGCGCATCGGGTCCCCAGTGATGCGGCGCGCGCACGCTCTTCACACTGCAGGGAATCCCAGGGCTTCATATGATGGCCGCCTGGAGGGACGAAGGGTTCCTGCGGCCGTCATATCACTATACGGCGGTGGGGAAGTGGTTAAATGTACAGTATCTCACAAAAGTGCGTACACCCCTCACATTTTTGTAAATATTTTATTATATCTTTTCATGTGACAACACTGAAGAAATTACACTCTGCTACAATGTAAATTAGTGAATGTACGGCTTGTATAAGAGTGTAAATTTACTGTCCCCTCAAAATAACTCAACACACAGCCATTAATGTCTAAACCTCTGGCAACAAAAGTGAGAACACCCCTAAGTGAAAATGTCCAAAATGGGCCCAAAGTGTCAATATTTTGTGTGGCCACCATTATTTTCCAGCATTGCCTTAACCCTCTTGAGCATTGAGTTTACCAGAGCTTCACAGGTTGCCACTGGAGTCCCTTTTCCACTCCTCCATTGATGACATCACTGAGCTGGTGGATGTTAGAGACCTTACGCTCCTCCACCTTCCATTTGAGGATGCCCCACAGATGCTCATGTAGCACCACCCTCACTCCCCTCTTCACTTCAGCTCGTCTTTCTCTCGTCTAGGGGTATCCTTAGAGGGGAGGGAGCGGGGAAACCACGCCTGGCCTTCACCACAGGTGTCAGTGCGGTGTGAGCAAAGTTCTTGTTTTACCTTCGGGTCAGTGCTGTGCACCTGGAGTCTCCATCGAGAGTTACCTTGAACAATGTCTGTCAGGAAATGAGCTCCACACCATTAAAGTCCAACACTCCTTTATTCTTCTTGAATGAACACAATCAGTTGAACTCCCTTAGAGAACAGAACAGAAAAGGAGGTGTGGATGCGAATAGCCCCAGACACAATTGGTTCTCCACTTTCCTTCCTGAAAGTGGGTTGCGGTCTCCGAGCGAGAGGGAATTTCCTTCCAGGCAGTCTCCGGTGAGAGGCTCACCTGTCACTGGCAATATGCTGCACCCGCTCTTCAAGTGAGGAGCTCCCCCCGGTCCATTACGCCTTCCGGATTCGGGTTCCCAATCCCTGGGTTCCCTAGGACCTCCTTCCCTCGCGGAACTCAGTGTTGGGCACTGAGCTCCAGACCTCCATCCGAGTACCTCACCCCAGGCTGAAGGTGCCTGGGATGGAACACGACCTCCGGCTGTCCTCTAGGCCTAGGCCGCCTAGAGGACCGACACGAACCACCGCCCACAGGCTGAAGGTGCCTGGGACTCGACCCCGTAACAAAGATGGCCGGCCCCTTTATACCCTCCCCCAACAAGCACGGCGGGTTCCCCGCCCCACCATACCACTGCCGAGAGAGGACAAAAAGGAGGCACGGCACACAGTAATGGTTCAACCCCAGCCCAGGGCGACAGCGCCACCTGCTGGGCTGCAGGGAACTGCACATCACTGGTGTCTCTGCCAGTTTGAATTACACCCGGGAAAGTACATACCCGCTACACTCAAAAGGGTTTAGGTCTGGAGACATGCTCTGCCAGTCCATCGCCTTTACCCTCAGCTTCTTTAGCAAGGCAGTGGTCATCTTGGAGGTGTGTTTGGGGTCGTTATCATGTTGGAATTCTGCCCTGTGGCCCAGTCTCTGAAGGGTGGGGATCATGCTCTGCTTCAGTATGTCACATTACATGTTGGCATTCATGGTTCCCTCAATGAACTGTAGCTCCCAGTGCAGAACTCATGCAGCCCCAGACCATGACACTCCCACCACTATGCTTGACTGTAGGCAAGACACACTTGTACACGCTTGACACCATCTGAACCAAATAAGTTTATCTTGTTCTCATCAGACCATAGGACATGGTTTCAGTAATCCATGTCCTTAGTCTGCTTGTCTTCACCAAACTGTTTGCAGGCTTTCTTGTGCATCATCTTTAGAATAGACTTCCTTCTGGGACGACAGCCATGCAGACCAATTTGATGCAGTGTGCGACGTATGGTTTGAGCACTGACATGCTGATCCCACACCCCTTCAACCTCTGCAGCAATGCTGGCAGCACTTATACATCTATTTCCCAAAGACGACCTCTGGATATGACGCTGAGCACCTGCACTCAACTTCTTTGGTCAACCACGGCGAGGGCTGTTCTTAGTGGAACCTGTCCTGTTAAACCGGTGTATGGTCTTGGCCATCGTGCTGCAGCTCAGTTTCAGGGTCTTGGCAATCTTTTTATAGCCTATGCCATCGTTATGTAGAGCAACAATTCTTTTTTTCAGATCCTCAGAGAGTTCTTTGCCATGAGGTGCCATGTTGAACTTCCAGTGACCAGAGAGTAAGAGAGTGAGAGCGATAAGACCACATTTAACACACCATTCACACCTGAGACCTTGTAACACTAACGAGTCACATGACACAGGGGAGGGAAAATAACTAATTGGGCCCAATTTGGACATTTTCATTTAGGGGTGCACTCACTTTTGTTGCCAGCGGTTTAGACATTAATGGTTGTGTTGAGTTATTTTGAGGAGCAATCTTACACTGTTATACAAGCTGTACGCTCACTACTTTACATTGTAGCAAAGTGTAATTTCTTCAGTGTTGTCACATGAAAAGATATAATAAAATATTTACAAAAATGTGAGGGGTGTACTCACTTTTGTGAGATACTGTAGTGTATATATTTTTCTACACAAAAACTTTTATGTCACCTAAACTTTATATAGTTTTAATTGCTTTTGCATTTGTTTGCAAGGTATAATGATTTAAAGGTTTATGTAGCCTGACACTGTATTTATTTGTACGCACCTGCAACTTAAAACTTAGGAGGAGATGAGTTTTGTGTGGAATAGCTGCTATTTTCAAGCGTTACCGAGATTACTGTAATTCAGGATCCATGTGCTTTGCCAGTACTTGCTATGTGACAATTAAATCGGAAGTATTGTTCCATTGGATATAGTTAATTTAAAATCCACTAGTGTAAGAACACAATCTGTAAGTGTCTAGCAGAGATGCAATTTATATTTCACATATTAGTCTGTGACACCCTTTTTAGAATATACCTCTATGCCATTATGCATGTATATTAAATACATTAATTGCATTACATTTTGTTTTCTAATATATATATATCTTTTAAGCATATTTTATGTTCAGTACCATTTTCCACATGTATGGATATAATAATACTGATCTCCAGTCAGATATAAAAGGACATTTTAGGGTTTATTTACTAAAGCTCAAGAGTGCAAAATCAGTCTTACTTCTGCAGAGAAACCAATCAGCTTGTTCAATTAAGCTTTGGCAATAAAACCTGGAAGCTTCATGGTTTCTTTGCAGAAGTGAGTCTGATTTTGCACTCTCCAGCTATAGTAAATAAACTAAAGCCCACCCAGGCTGAATTGCGTCAACTTTCTCTGTATTGAGATCTATGTACTCCTAATGGACTTACAATGAATAAGATCTTATGAGCACATTACACTGAGCTGCCGGACTCTTCGTTTAGATATAAAAGACATGCATTAATGCAGATCTGTAATCATCAATGCATTGGTATTTTTTTTAATTCAAGCATTTTAAGTACCTAAGTTTGGCTTGCAATTGGCCTTTTGCAGTCAACTATAAGTCTGAACAACAGAGCTCAAAGTTGCCTTTAGTTAAACTTTAAGGGTTAGTTAATGGATTTGTGTTGCGTATTAGTGGTGAAGATTAGATATATTACTTACGGTGTAGATTGAGGGATGGTGTGAGGGTTAAGGATTACAGGATAGATTAATGTCTATAAATTGATATTACCGTATATAATTGAGTATAAGCCGACCCGAATAAAAGCCGTGGCACCTAATTTTACCACAAAAAACTGGGAAAACGTATTGACTCGAGTATAAGCCTAGGGTAAGAAATGCAGCAGCTACTGTAAGTGGAAATGAGGGTCAACAATGCCCATCTGCAGCCTCACTGTGCCCATTTGCATGCCTCACTGTGCCCATCTGTGTGCCTCACTGTGCCTATCTACATGCCTCCATGTGCCTCATGTACATACCTGATCTCCCGATGTGTTGTGCAGTCAGCGGCCGTCCAGTGTAACAAAGCCCCGCCTCCTCCTCATCATCCATGATAGACGGAACACTGATTCAGTTTCCCAGCAGTGAGTCAGTGTTCAGTGTTCCGCCTATCACAGACGAGGAGGAGGCGGGGCTTTGTTACACTGGACGGCCGCTGACTGCAGTTAAGACTGCATGTCACAGCGTCGGGAGATCAGGTACATGACTCATGGCTGCAGATGGGCACAGTGAGGCAGGGAGACTCGAGTATAAGCCGAGGGGGGCTTTTTCAGCACAAAAAAATGTGCTGAAACACTCGGCTTATAATCGAGCATATACAGTAAAGCCCCGTACATACGATCGGTTTGACTGATGAAAACCATCCGATGGATGTTTTTCATCAGACCAACCGATCGTGTATGGTACCCATCGGTCTTTTTTCCATCGGTTTTAAAAAAAAGAACTTGTTTTAAAATTTTCCGATGGATCAAAAACCGATGGTAATTTCCGATCGTCTATGGGCAAGTCCATCGGATCAAAAACCCATGAATGCTCAGAATCAAGTCGACGCATGCTCAGAAGCATTAAACTTCATTTTTCTCGGCTCATCAGAGTGTTTTACGTCACCGCGTTTGGAACGGTCGGTTTTTTGACTGATGGTGTGTGGCCAAGACTGATGAAAAACTGTTTCATCGGATTTCCGATGGTCAAATCCATCGGACGAAAATCCATAGGTTATCCGATCGTGTGTACGGGGCTTTATTGATAATCGCAAGATTTGTATTGTTTGCATACCTTATATTTGTATTCCTCACTGCTCTTCTCATGGTGGCCATTTTCGGTAAGAGCATGTACCCTTCACCCCTACCCTTCACTTACTGCAACTCTTTGTGACCCCCCCCCCTCGCCATGATACACAGAAAGATCCTTTGTGTGCAATTCCTCAGTGAGGAAACCTTTTTTTGTTTTTGAATTTGTCACAATGTTGATTAAATAGTTGCTGTTAGGAAGGAATGCTCGCGACTGAAAGAAAACAAAGGTGCCTGAAGACTCCTGAGATATTCTGTATGACGCTGATATCCTCGGACTCTGCAGGCAGTACATGCAAGAAAGATGGAGGGGAGGTAAAAGGTATTTAAAGAAAATAAATTGATATCTAATTATGTTAAAGGGGGTGGTGGATTTTAGGAATCGAGAATGGAAAAAGGAGGGTAGAGCTCTACTTTAGGCAAACCTAAACACTTAAGCCCTCTTCTTCAACCCTTACACTGAAAACTTGACTCATAAGCTGTGACCTTTTATTAGTTCAGCAGTGATGGAATATTTACACTTTCCTTTTGATGTGACTCATTAGCAAGTATCCACCCTTAGATCAGCAGAAAATACATTATGAAGTGACCACCCTATACTTTACATCCATTCACACATTTAAAAAAAAAAATCCCTACAAGGCTCTTTTTTAACTCCTTTACGTGACTCTCCGTGGTACCCCTTCTGCTAGTGGAGCCCTGTACCTAGCGCTGCGGTCCAGGCCCACTGCCGACCAACACTGCTGCTAACTTCTGGAGCCTGTGAAACCCTGCTGCTGGACAGACAATGCCAACTGTTCATGACATCAAAGCAACAATGTGGACACCTGAAGACCAAAGTGGGCACCCCAACTTTGCAATTAGGAAAGGAGAACCTGGCACATAACCACTAATTCAGACAAGTATTTGTGGCATTTAGTTCTAATAAGAAAAAACGGAATCTTGCGCTAGGAAATGGGAATGAAATGGAGCTGCTGCACCTAAATACACCTTAATAACAAGTGTTTCCTGGTTACAAATAAATGAAAGAAAAAGTGTGTTGCCTCCTAACCAAATATTCTAAAACATTTATATTCTATGTGATCAGATGGGTTTGAGAACTAATTGCATGTCTACCACTATTGAAACCGAATACATATTGCATACAAACATAAAATTAATCGCATTATGAGCACGAATCACGTGATACACCACTAATAAATCAAGGTGCACAATCTTAAACAAATTAAAAAATGTGGTCATAAAAATCAATAATGCATACAAATAAGTGTAAAAATGTCCATCATATACATGTGAAGAAAAGTGCTCAGTGCTCAGTGCTCTCTGTAAACATTAAAATAGCAAATGTGCTCCAAAGTGCCCATGCAATATTGCAGCTTCTTAGAGCCAGATGATCTCAAGTTATAGAGATCCATGGCGTCTGCGTCTAATCCAAGGAGTCGGCACTCATAGAACAGGAATCCCCATACGGTTCCAGAATCCAAAGCACAAAAAACGGTATATGTTTGGTTTCCAGTCACCCCACCCCTACACCACTCAGAATGGATACAAAAGAAAAAGTCTCATAGTGTAACTTGCATGATAAAATCGTTTAATAACAAAAAGTGTTGCACTTACATGTACAGAAGGAATGCAAAGGCAATAAAGTCAGACAGCTAACAAACAAGCCTTGGCCGCAGTGTCATCTAGCCAGCTTTAGCGTGATGACGTCACACACCCAACTCCAACAGACGCGTTTCCCCTGTAAGAAGAGTCTTCTCCAATCCCAGAAGACGCTTCTTACAGAAAAACTCATTGGGTGGAGTTGAGTCTGTGATGTCATCACGCCGAAGCTGCCTGGATGACACTGCAGCCGAGGCTTGTTTGTTAGCTGTCTAATTTAATGCCTTTTCATTCCTTCTGTACATGTAAGTGCAACACTTTGTTATTAAAAGATTTTATCATACGAGTTTTGCTATGAGACTTCCTTTTTTGTATCCATTCTGAGTGGTGTAGTACACTTGGGAAAGTGTGACTGGAAACCAAACAGATACTGGCTTTTGAGCTTTGGATTCTGGAATGGTATGGGGATTCCTGTTCTATGAGTGCCGGCTCCTTGGATTAGACAGTGACGCTTTTGATCTAAATACCTTGAGATCATATGGCTCTGGTAAGAAGCTGCAATATTGCATAGGCACTTTGGAGCACGTTTACTATTTTAATGTTTACTAGGCTTGTGCACAACGGAAAAATTAGTTCCGTTTCGGTTCGTTTCTTTCCGGTCCTGTTGATTCGTAATCATTCGTAATTTTGCTAGACGGGATTTTTCGTGTTCGGACTCATTCGTATTTTTGCAAGCGACATTTTTCGTTGAATTTTTTGTTGCTTTATAATTCGTACTTTCGGTAGAGTACGTTGTTTTTCGTTGATTCTGGACACAACTCCTACTTTCATAACTTTTTTTGGGTTCGTTGATTCGTAATTTTCTGTGTCTCTCTCACGACGACGCTGACTATTATGCCTAATGTGCTTCGAATGGATTTGTACTTTTCGAAATACATAGCGGTTATTTGTAACGATTCGAAATCTCGTATTTTACTTTCGTTTTTTACATGCGGCTATAGCCTCCGCCCCTGTACACCATTTTGAGAGGGTTCAGCACGGTGAGGGAGAAGCAGAGAGCAGAGCAGAGTGTTATTGTGCTTCGAATGGATTAGAAATCTCGTATTTTACTTTCGTTTTTTACATGCGGCTATAGCCTCCGCCCCTGTACACCATTTTGAGAGGGAGTTCAGCACGGTGAAGGAGAAGCAGAGAGCAGAGCAGAGTGAGGGTTATTGTGTTTCCAATGGATTTGTACATTCGTAAGTTTTTTCATAACGAATTATGCCGAAGACATTCGGGCATTCGCTATTTTGCGGTATAATTTATTTCGGATTCGGTTTTATTCGTAATTGCTTTGTTCGGAAATTCGAATGCTTCCGAATGTCCGAAAGTTGCTAAATTCGGACGAATTTCGATTCGTTACGAAACGAATTGCACAAGCCTAATGTTTACAGAGAGCGCTGAGCACTTTTCGTCACGTGTATATGAACTTTACTTCTGATGGACTTTTTACACGTATTTTTATGCATTTTTGATTTGTATGACCACATTTTTTATTTAAGATTGTGCACCTTGATTTAATAGTGGTGTATCACGTGATTTGTGGTTGTCAAGTGATTAATTTTATGTTTGTATGCAATATGTATTTGGTTTCAATAGTTATATATATCTATATATATAGATACAGTATATATATATATATATATATATATATATATATATATATATATATATATATATTGTGACAGCAGGAAGGTAAAGTCACCTGGTTGCATCCAGGGGGGTAGATATATTTCGCCCAGATTCAGGCTTTACGCCGACTTATACAACTAGGTGGAGAGTTGTATAAGCCCAGCTAAGGCTAGTGGGCTCATGGATGACTCATACCTCTAGGGAGAGGGCTGGGCGTCGTGCAGGCAGGGAGTTGATGAGGCCAGCTGAAGCCTGTCAGTTCGTTTAAGGCCTCTATAAAAACTCCCAGATTCATTAGGTGTTAGCTCATGCCTGGACCCAGACCTGTGTGGACTGTCTAGGGAGAGTGAACCCCTGTGCGGTGAGACAAAGCCTGTGTGGCTATTTGCTTGGACATTTAAAACCAGGGACTAGGACAGCACTAGGCTGATCCCAGTTGTTAGTTAGGAAACCTGTATGTTTAGTCAGAGGTCAAGTTGACCAGGATTTATTTTGTTTATATGTTTCTTTTGGCTTTGCTGTGTTTTGTCACTGTAAATAGAAAATAAACCACACCTTTTTTTTGATTTTGAAAACCACAACCTCCGTTTGCTGGGCCTGTTTTTGTGTGGGGAGCCCATCCCGGGGGTCACACACACCCGCTGCCGAGCTAACCCCCTCACAGTTGGTGGAGAACCAGTGGCAGTTTTTTTTAAGCCAGCATGGAGGAGATACTGAAGCAGCTGGCTCTAGCAAATGCCAATCAACAGCAGACAAATGCAGGTTTGCAAAAGAGCCTTGCAGCTCAACAACAGAACTTCGCAGCCCAGCAGCAAGCTCATCAACAGAGCCTTGCAGCCCAGCAGCAAGCTCACCAACAGAGTCTGGAAGCTCAGCAACAAGCCCAGCAGCAATCTGAGGCCCGCTTCATAGACCTGTTACAGAAGCAAGAGCAGAGACTACAACAAATGGAAGCAGTAATGCAGCAACGTCCGCAGACCAGTGAGGAAAGCCGTCCCACTAATACCGCGTCCTTTGGGGTGAGTCGTTTATTGACAAAAATGACTGGAGAGGATGATCCAGAGGTATATTTGACCACATTTGAAAGGACTGCTGAAAGAGAAAAGTGGCCTGAGGAGCAGTGGGCTGGACTGGTGGCTCCTCTGTTAACTGGTGAATCGCAGAAGGCTTACTATGACCTAGAGCCTGACCAAGCAAAAGACTATGTGATGCTAAAAGCTGAGATATTGGCAAGGCTGGGTGTCACCCAGGCTGTCCGGGCTCAGCGTGTGCATAACTGGACTTTCCAGCTTGGAAAACCCCCCAGGTCTCAAATGTATGATCTCATTCACCTGAGCAGAAAGTGGCTACAGCCAGAGACTTTGTCCGCACCAAAGATTGTGGAACGTGTTGTAATGGATCGGTTTTTGAGAGCTCTTCCTACTGCCATCCAAAACTGGGTAAGCCATGGAGACCCAGAGACGGCCGATGGTCTTGTGGATCGTGTGGAGAAATACTTGGCTACAGAGAACCTGACGGCCTCTTCCAGAGACACTCGAACTTTCCACCCTAAGACCAGACCATCCCCAGGGGCGGATAAGAGGATTCCAAGGGGTAAGGGTGGAGAGAGTGAGAGGGTGGGAGCTCTACCCCAAGTTTGGCGAGAACAGCCTGGGAAATCAGCGGCTCAAGAGGCGGCAAGAAGGATCGTTTGCTACCGCTGCCGGCAAGCGGGACATATTGCAGCCAATTGCCCGGTTGTGGAGGAACCCATGCAGTGTGACTTTCTGACGGGCAGACGTCAGTCGCTGTGTGCGACAGTCGCATGCACTGCCATTCGAGGAATTGAGAAACATTTATGCAAAATGTGTGTTAATGGTAGAAATGTTGTGGTATTGCTGGATTCAGGTAGCCTTGTGACCCTGATAAAGGCTGAGTTAGTTAAAACAGAGGTCTCTGGGAATAGCAAGGTAGCTGTTATTTGTGTGCATGGGGACACCCGAGAGTATCCAGTGACTACAGTGTGTTTCGAGACCCCCAAAGGTACCCTCTCTCATCCAGTGGGCTTAGTATCTCAGTTACCGTATGACGCCATTGTGGGAAGGGATTTTCCGAAGTTCTGGGAACTGTGGGATGATCCTGAGCCCCCCACTGGTGCCCCTATGTACCAGGAATGTGATAGCCAGAACTCCCCTGAGAGTGGTGAGGACTCTCCGGAATTTCCCTTATCAGTATTGGCAGGGGAGACTCAAGAAACTGGAGAGGAGCCCACCTCCTCAGACGAAAACCTACCGTCTGTGGAGTTTTCTGATCTTGAGGTTCACAGGGAAAACTTTGCCACAGAACAGTTGAAAGACCCCGCCCTAATAAAGGCACGTGAAAACGTAGTAAAAATAGATGGCGAGTTAGTGAACCCAGATAATACCTGCACTTACCCATACTTCAGCGTAGAGAAGGACCTACTGTATCGGGTGGCAAAAAGGGCAGAAGAAACCGTTGAGCAGCTTGTGGTGCCCAAACCTTACAGGAAGTTGGTGTTGGAGTTGGCCCATGGGCACATTCTTGGAGGTCATCTGGGGACAGAGAAAACCCGAGAGAGGGTATTACAGAGATTCTATTGGCCGGGGGTGATGAAGGACATAGAAAATTATTGTTCCTCCTGCCCTGTGTGTCAGAGGTCGGCCCCAATGCCACATTTCCGTAGCCCGCTGGTCCCTCTACCCATCATTGAGGTCCCGTTTGAGAGGATCGCCATGGATTTGGTAGGTCCTATAATCAAGTCCGCTAGGGGGCACCAGTACATATTAGTTATAATGGACTATGCCACCCGTTATCCAGAAGCGATCCCTCTCCGAAATACCTCGGCCAAAACCATAGCCAAAGAGCTATCTCTTGTGTTTAGCCGGGTGGGTATTTGTAAAGAACTGCTTACGGACCAAGGTACACCCTTTATGTCCCGGGTTATGAAGGAGCTGTGTAAATTGTTCAAAGTGACGCAATTACGTACATCTGTGTATCACCCCCAAACCGATGGGCTGGTTGAAAGATTCAACAAAACCCTAAAACAAATGTTGAAGAAAGTGGTGGATAGAGATGGAAAGGATTGGGACTGTCTACTTCCTTATCTGATGTTTGCTATTAGGGAGGTGCCCCAATCCTCTACGGGATTCTCCCCCTTTGAGTTACTGTATGGGAGACACCCAAGAGGGCTGTTGGATATTGCCAAGGAAACTTGGGAAAGTGAGAGTTCTCCCCACAGGAGTGTGATTGAGCATGTCGCCCTGATGCAAGACCGAATTGCACAGGTAATGCCCATCGTGAAGGAACATTTGGCCCAAGCGCAGTTAGCACAGCAGAGAGTGTACAACCGTGGAGCCAAGACCCGTACCTTTTCCCCGGGGGATAGGATACTGGTACTTGTCCCTACGGTTGAAAGTAAATTCCTTGCCAAATGGCAAGGCCCCTACGAGATAATGGAAAAAGTGAGCGAAGTGAATTACAAGGTCAGACAACCAGGAAGGCGAAAGCCCGAACAGATCTATCACGTTAATCTGTTGAAAGCCTGGAGGGATAGAGAGTCCCTAGTCGCAGACACTTGGTCACCAGCTCAAACTGGTTGCGTGATTCCTGAGGTTGGAATAGCAGCCACCTTGTCACAACCCCAACAACAGGAGGTTAAGGAGTTTGTGCTTCGCAACAAGGAGGTATTCTCTGAGCTGCCGGGACAAACATTTGGGGTAGAGCATGACATCATTACCCCGCCCGGTGAAAGGGTGAAGTTAAAACCCTATCGGATCCCAGAGGCCCGACGGGAGGCAATACGGGAGGAAGTACAGAAAATGCTGAACTTAGGGGTGATAGAGGAGTCCCAAAGTGATTGGTCTAGTCCCATTGTGCTGGTGCCTAAACCGGATGGGAGCTGGCGATTTTGTAACGATTTTCGTCAGTTGAACAAAGTTACAAAATTTGACACCTACCCCATGCCACGTATAGATGAGTTGATCGACCGGCTGGGAACAGCCCGATACATGACGACTCTTGACCTCACAAAAGGGTATTGGCAAATCCCCCTGGCCAAATTGGCCAAAGAGAAAACCGCATTTGTAACCCCAGACGGGGCGTTCCAATATAAAAGAATGCCGTTCGGGTTACAGAATGCGCCGGCCACATTCCAGCGGAAAATGGACCAGATGCTGAGGCCCCATCGGAAGTATGCTGCGGCTTACCTGGATGACGTAATTGTCCATAGCACAGATTGGGCCTCACATCTGCCAAAAGTGCAAGCAGTCCTGGACTCTGTTCGGGAAGCGGGGTTTACGGCTAACCCCAAGAAGTGTACCATTGGGCAGGAGGAGGCCAAATATCTTGGGTACACCATTGGGAGGGGAGTAATAAAACCCCAACTCAACAAAGTCGAGGCCATCCAGAGTTGGCCACGTCCCAACAGCAAGAAGCAGGTACGAGCCTTTCTGGGAATCGCTGGGTATTATCGGCGATTCATTCCCCACTTTGCTTCTAAGGCTGTGCCCCTAACCAACCTAACGAAGGGGAAAGGGTCGGTCATGATTAAATGGACCCCCGAGGCTGAGGCAGCATTCCAATTCTTGAAACAAGCCTTATGTAGCCAGCCAGTGTTGTACTCACCCGACTTCTCTAAAGACTTTGTCGTACAAAGTGATGCGTCAGATGTGGGGTTAGGAGCAGTATTGTCCCAGGTCTGGAACGGGGAAGAGCACCCAGTCATTTACCTCAGCAGGAAGTTGAAGTCCCATGAGGTAAATTACACCACCGTTGAAAAGGAGTGTTTAGCGGTGAAGTGGGCTCTAGATTCCCTTCGGTACTACCTGCTAGGTAGGCACTTTGACATGGTTACGGATCACGCTCCGTTAAAGTGGATGGCTCAAAACAAGGAAACAAATAGAAGAGTGAATAGGTGGTTCCTGGCCCTCCAGGAATTCAACTTCACAGTAAAGCATCGCCCTGGCGTTCAAATGGGGAATGTGGATGCTTTGTCTCGAGTACATGAATGCCTGATTGCTGGTGTTCCAACCCCGAGGTTAAAACAAGAGGGGGGGTATGTGACAGCAGGAAGGTAAAGTCACCTGGTTGCATCCAGGGGGGTAGATATATTTCGCCCAGATTCAGGCTTTACGCCGACTTATACAACTAGGTGGAGAGTTGTATAAGCCCAGCTAAGGCTAGTGGGCTCATGGATGACTCATACCTCTAGGGAGAGGGCTGGGCGTCGTGCAGGCAGGGAGTTGATGAGGCCAGCTGAAGCCTGTCAGTTCGTTTAAGGCCTCTATAAAAACTCCCAGATTCATTAGGTGTTAGCTCATGCCTGGACCCAGACCTGTGTGGACTGTCTAGGGAGAGTGAACCCCTGTGCGGTGAGACAAAGCCTGTGTGGCTATTTGCTTGGACATTTAAAACCAGGGACTAGGACAGCACTAGGCTGATCCCAGTTGTTAGTTAGGAAACCTGTATGTTTAGTCAGAGGTCAAGTTGACCAGGATTTATTTTGTTTATATGTTTCTTTTGGCTTTGCTGTGTTTTGTCACTGTAAATAGAAAATAAACCGCACCTTTTTTTTGATTTTGAAAACCACAACCTCCGTTTGCTGGGCCTGTTTTTGTGTGGGGAGCCCATCCCGGGGGTCACACACACCCGCTGCCGAGCTAACCCCCTCACAATATATATAAAAACAGAAAAAGGTCCCAATTTCCCCTTCTATTACCCTTTGGTTTCAATAGTGGTAGACATGCAGTTAGTTCTCAAACACATCTGATCACATAGAATATATATTTTTGTTGAGTATTTGGTTAGGAGGCAGCGCACTTTTTTCTTAATTTATCTGTGGCATTTAACTTTTTTTTTGTTACACATATTTCAGGCAAGAGGGTAATGTTTAGTGGGAAGGGGGACCATCACCTGAGAGGAGCTTCTAAATTGAACATATAATGTTGTTGTAAATATTTTCTTAATTATAATTGGTGTAAAATATTTATTATTTATATTTTAAGTAGGCAAATAATGATTAGCAAAATAATACTCTATATTCTCAAATACAGCCAGCCGGTGGTTCTGTCAGCTCCTTAACATCTGGCATTCACATTTTTTGGCTCCTTTTTAGAAAAATGTGTGTTTGTGGACACACAATTAAATAATTTTAGAGTTTTGATCCCCTTTCTCACTCTCCCTCCCTTTTTGCTTTGCACAGGCAGCTTGATATAGGATTTCAATCTGAGGCTAATGCCGCGTACACACGACCGTTTTTAATGTCATTGAAAAAAACTGCATTTTTCTCGACGTGATTTTTCGTGTTTCCTCTCAAGCCTGCCTTGCCTACACACTATCGTGGAAAAAATGTTCGAGTAAAGCGCGGTGACGTACAACACGTACGACGGCACTATAAAGGGGAAGTTCCATTCGGATGGTGCCACCCTTCATGTTAGTAAAGTTTGTTGAGCGACAATTCACACTTTTCAGCCTTGTGCTTTTCAGTCCGTTACAGCGTTATGAATGTGCTATCTCCATTACGAATGCTAGTTTTACCAGAACAAGCGCTCCCGTCACATACTTGATTCTGAGCATGCACATTTTTTTTCACGTCGTTCATGACGAGAAAAACGACGATGTAAAAAACGACGTGAAAAAATAGAGCATGTTCCAGTTTTTCTCGTCATGATTCTCTGCGTTTTTCTCGTCTGGAAAACTGCTGGAAAGCCCACACACGATCATTTTTAATGACCATTTTAAAAAATGTAATTTTTCTCGTCATTAAAAACGGTCGTGTGTACGCGGCATGAGAGTCTGAAAGCAAACAGCTTGTGCTCTCTCTGTAAAAATCTCGTAGTGCTCTATAGGAAAAAAAAGAACAATATTAACAGGTTAAAACATTGTAATGTAAAAATCAAAAGATTATTGTCCCAAACAATTATTTTACCTTTAACATTGCAGCCCCACTACTTTTTATTGCTCCCCTGAGTAGTTTTTACACAAGAGACTGAAAGTGTGGTAGTGAACTACAATATTGCTTATCAATGAAATTATCATAAGACAGAATTTGCTTAAATTCTTTTCTTTAAACTTTCATTATAAAACACCACTTACTCAACTTGTTCGCTTCTTGTCAGGCACAGTATGAAGAAGGAATTGTAAAAATTAATTGGCACTTATTCAGATTGGCATTAACTGTTACTTTACCTATTAATTAGCATTTTATATTATATTGTAAAACAGGCTGTTGGAGTAAAAAAAATAATATCTAAAACTGATTGGCAGAATAAATAATTTATGTTAATGAAATTACTGCAATTAGTGGTTGCACAATGACCCTTTCAGAAGCCACAGCTGTTAAAGTCAGGAAGTGCTGTCACCACTGACCTTATCATAAGAGAAAGTTACAAATTACAAATGCAAAGGAGGCAAATCATCAAAGAATCCAGTTCAGCTACGATTAGTGTTTTCTGCAAAAGCAGCATGAATTACAGCCAGCTGCTCCGTGGCTTGACATGTCTCTCACGCTGTGCCACTTTGTTAAGATTTATGTTGCAACAATAGTTATTTTACCACTTGAAGACAATGTATCTAAAGCCGTTTCTGACTTTTCTGGAGGACTGTCTCCTACCTTAACAGGTGCATGGGGCCAGTATGGCAGTTCAGCATCTTGATAACAGTATCATTATACTAGGAACATAGTAGGAATTGTAAACACATGTATGTAAGTCCAGTAGAAGACAATTGTAACAGTGTTGTAGAGATGAACGATAATGGGTAACAGAATAAATTGAGGCTTTTGCACAAAAGTCGAAGCAGCCATTTTAATATTAATTTTATATTTAAATTAATACATAAAGGTGTTGCTCAAAGCAGAACATGGTTGAAATAAATTTATGTAAACTATTTTAGCAAAATGTATATATTAATTTTGTTTAGCAAGTCTTGTGATTCACACACTTCTGCTACAATTTATTACTGTGGGTAGCGACTTTATTTCCTATTCAGCTATGCAAAGTCAGGGAAAATGTCCCAATTGACAGATTTTCCTTCTATACCTGTTTTGACAACTCAAAATTTTAGATTTTGCTTCTTGAGACAAATCGAGAGAATAACTCCCCTATCAGGACCCAGGCAGGATAAAACCTGACTGAACTTCTAACCCTTCGCTGCTCTATCCAAAATGTTTGACTTTAGATACACTCTATGCCAGGGGTCTCCAAACATTCTAAACAAAGGGCCAGTTTATTGTCCCATCAGACTCTTGGAGGGCCGGACATTGGCCAGCGGGGGGGGGGGGGTGGAAATTTTCCTGGCATCAGTGGGACTAAACATATGGTATTAGGGGGAGAAATAGTGCCCCATCATTGGTATCATAGGGAGGAATAGTGGCCCATTAGTAGTGTCAGTGGGAGAAAGAGTTCTCCACTGTCGGTGTCAGATGTCAGAATAGTGTCTCGTATCAGTGGGAGGGATACTGCCCCAAGGGCCGGATAAAGGCAAGCAAAGGGCCACATCTGGCCCTCGGCCCGCAGTTTGGAGACCACTGCTCTATGCCATCCTCAGTATTTTGTCTAAGAGGTTGAATATTATTTCCTAAGAAAAATTATTCCTGGGGTAATAACTGCTTGCAACAGTTAAATGACTGCTGCAAGCAAAGAAAAAATTATTGTACACCTTGGTGATACACTTCCATACAGTAATATTAAATTATGTGCGTTCAGCATATTGAAGAGAAAAAGAAGATTAGGTGCATTCATACCTTCCTATGAGTGTTTTACATGCATTATCAACAACATGCTTTTTTATGTGCTTCCATTGTTATCAATAAGCTTTTTTTATTATCAAAGGAAAACTGGCCCAAAATATATAATATATATATATATATATATATATATATATATATATATATATATATATATATATATATATATATTATTATTTATTTACTGTGTATTTCTTGCTATGACCATAATTTACCACCAAAGAACAACCCCAAAAAAATTCTCCCATTCCTGACAATCGCAGCGATACCACATTTGTGTATGATATTTGTACCCATAGTAGGTCCCAAAACATCAGTGCGCATTTTGCTTTTTTTTTATCCCACCTAAAACACACTGATACATACAAACGGATTTTCCGTCAGAAAAACCTTGGATGTTTTTTTCGAAGGAATTCCGCTCAAGGTTGGCTTGCATGTGACGTACAACACTACAACAAGCCGAGAAAATTAAGTTAAATGCTTCCGAGCATGCGTCGAAGTGTTTCCGAGCATGCGTCGGAATTTTGCGCGTTGGAATTGCTACAGACGATCGGAATTTCCGATTGGAATTTTTTCCGTCGAAAAAATTGAGAACCTGCTCTCAATCTTTTGCTGGCAGAAATTCCGACAGCAAAAGTCTGATGGAGCATACACATTGTTGGATTTTCCGACCAAAGGCTCACTTTTTGCTGAAGGAAATTCCGACCGTGTGTACGCGGCATAACAGTAATTTAAACAATGCTTTTTTTTTTTTTTTTTTACAAAAAAATGCTTCAAAAATATACCTAACCTTTGACTCTGACATTGACCTTTGACCCTTACCTTGACCCTAACACTAACCCTGGCACTGACCTAGATCAAGCCTTGATCTAGATATTTTTTACTTTTTTTTTTACACACTTTTTTTATTCACATCTTCATCTCCTGCAAGGAGAGAAAGATACAACGTATATTTCTCTCCATTCAGAAGCGAAAGTAAACGCAGGAGCTTGCTGCACAGTGAACGATCACAGTGATAGCCAATCAGAGGCTCTCACAGCGATCAGGTGACCTTCAACTAGGAGTTTCAGGTTCCAATCCTTAGTATGAGCTGTCGGTGAGCGCACTCCCAGCACAAAGACAGCTGGGATAAAGGCCCATTTCTGTAAGGCCATGTATCTGCATACCATCAGCGGGAAGGGGTTAATGAATACAGGAGGTTGCTTGCTCAACACGGGCACCACACTTTGCATTTTCTCAGTGAATACAGAGCTTTGTCTGGGTGGCTAAGGTACAGAGGTGGGGCAGTGATGTCACAATCTATGTTTTCATTGAGATAGTGGATAGTGTTTTCTGAATGGTGCTAGTGTCAAGGGAGCATCCTCCTGTGTTCAGTAAGCAACAGTGCAGCCACTCGTCACAAGACCTGGAAGCAAGCAAAGGTCACTGTAATAGTTCAAGTCACTTGAACGCTACCCATTCAAGGTAACATATTGCCTCCTCACCACAGCAAAGTCTGCCGCACATCTAAATTTAGCCAAAGGGAACAGAGCTAATTTAGTAAACATACTAACAATAAGACATTAAGCATTTACTGTTTTATCACACACTAGGGCTCCATGTACACTGGCTTAAAAAAACGTTGCTTCTGCAGAAGTTTTATGTTCTGCCTGTAGAAGCAGCTCAATGTTATCCTATGTGTCCATGCACATTAGGAAGTTAAGAGGCATATTTTGAGTTTAACGTTTAGAGGCGGAAAAAAAAAAAAACCTTCTTATTCGCGTTTCTGATTGGAGCTTGGAGGCAGAAAAAACGAAAAACTCTCCTAAACTCGTCTAAACTTTATACAAAAAATGCTCTATATGGACGTTTTTTACTCCAAAGAGAACAGACTTTTTTTTTAAGCCCAGTGTGCATGGAGCCTTATGCTTCGTACACACGACCGATTTTTCCGGCAGGAAAACTGCCATGAAAGCTTTTGGCCGGGAATCCCGGCCGTGTGAATGCTCCATCGCAGTTTTCCCGACAGGAAAACCGCTGGGAATCCCGGCGGGAAAAATTAGAACATGTTCTCTTTTTTCCTGCCGGGATTCCTGGCGGTTTGTAAGCCGGCAGTTTTCCTATGGGAAACACTGCGGTGGAGCATACACACGGCCGGGTTTCCCGACCAAAGCTCTGATGGCAGTTTTACAAATTGAGTTCAGGAAGTTAATTCAATTTGTTATTACAATAAAACAATGTATGTTTTGTAAATCATGTGCTAAATATCCATCTTAATTCCAGTTTGTAACACTACCAAATCTAAAAGCCAAAAGAATTAAACTAAAGGCACTATATGAGGCTCTGTGTCTCATGCACTTATACGTGTCCATGTTTACACAGTTTACATACACATTTCGTTTTGTCCATCTTTGAGATAAGACAAATAAAATGTATGCTGGTTTAATGTCAATAATAACCTAGTTTTTCTCATATAAAATATTAACCCGGGAAGTCAATCTGTTAAAATGCTTCCTTCCTTTAATAATTGTAAAATATGTAGTCATTTACCTGCATCATTAAACAGTCAGATAGCATTCTGTAATACATCTGGAACTGGAACAATTATTGACAGCGCTTCAGTAAATTATGTGTAACTTTGCCCAGACTAGGTGTTCCTCATCTAATTCTTAATTGATTTCCAGACTTTCTGTGATTAATTGAGGGGTGTTAATCGTGTAAAGAAAGTCATAAATAATTGTTATATTGATGATGTTTTGAGTCCACAGAACGCAACTAATTCAGAAGTCTGCGAGTACAACAGATACTTATAGAAATTTGAGCTGCAGGTTTTCTTGGTGAAATGCATATACAACGTCACATTTTCCAATTACAAAAATTATGAAGATAAATATCCTGGGTTTCTAAAGTATTAGATCTCGGGACTGCTTAATATAACAAAGACTGCAGTATGCACTGTGATGCCCATACACACAAGTAGTAATAAAAGCCCTCACATCCACAAACACTCCACTGACACCAAATTTAAAGGGTGCACTGAGCCAGTTAAAGGCACATATACATCATTGTAAAAAGCAAAATATGAAGATGGCACAGCAATAATAGACTATGGAAGAGTTTATTTGTTAATGAACATCAATATAGGCAAAACCAAATCTCTTCACTATCTAACCTCTTTATAGCTGCTCTATATACAGCTGTGGGGGCTCAAATGGTTAAAATCACCTCACAAAAAACACAGGGTCCATTTACACAGGTGCGCTTCTCTCCGTTCGGCAGGTGATTTATGAGCAGATCCCCTGCTGACTCAGAGCAGATTGGGATGGATGTAATTTTTGTGACATTTGTGCTGTTCAGTTTTATGTCCGCATTTTGACAGATGACTGTGGTGGACCTGTGTTGGATCTATGGGCTGCTGTATGTAAACAGACTTGTGTCGATTTACGTAATGTTACCATTGAAGTTTATGTCTGGGGAAAAATGCAGTCCTTGTCTGTTTTTTTTTTTTTTTTCAAACCTGGACTGACTTAGAGGTAGACATAGATGCAGGTCTATAGGCAGATCTACAAGCCTGCCCATAGACCTGCAGGGGGTTTCCAATGAGGCACCCCTGAAAAACTGAGAAGTGAACCTGATCAGAAAGCCCATTTAAGGGGCTTAAAACCTTAAAATTGAAAATCTAGGCCTTGTTTGCCTACCCCCTCCTTTTTTACATTATATTTTGTTCTAAATTACTTCTGCTTTTTACAAATATTTTCATTTAGACTGTCAGTCAGTTTTATCATAGCAGAGGAGACTGTTCTGCAGCAAATATTCTGATAAATAGCATATCAATGGAAAGACGTAATTACTTTTGCTAGTTATGTTTTTTTTTTCATTTTTTTATAGGAGGCAAAATGTGTTCATCTAGTGACCTCTACTCTATTTTGCCATTGTTTAGCATCTCCCAATTGTGGCTCATCATCCAGATTTTTTCGATTTAATAACCTGGTGAAACATGCTAAAAAATCTGGTCTATTAACAATCAGATTAAGCAACCTTATCGTGTGTGGCCTTCCTTAGTCTCACTGAAATTTCACTGTGCCATGTTTACTCTTTCATACACTTTAAAATATTTAGCTTTACATGTCTTTTTTCGTTTCATGCATTTTTCTTTTAGCCAAACGTTAAGGAGTCAATCGGCCAGTTCATGGCATATGTACACACCAGTGTCAATGAAATGAGTACAAAATACTACCAGAATGAGAAACGATATAATTATACCACGCCGAAAAGTTTCTTGGAACAGATAACCTTATACAAAAATCTCCTTGATAGAAAAAGGAAAGAGCTATCTCAAAAAATGGAGCATTTGGAAAATGGTTTACAAAAACTGAAAACTACAGCATCTCAGGTAAACTTTTATGCATTTTAAATTATTCTTTAACCAGACATGCAGCAAAGTAAGATACAGTACCTGACATCTGAAATGATTATAAAAAATATTCCCTGTACCTTTGGGAAGGAGTAAACTGGGTGTCCCTCCACCACCAAAAGCTCTAAATCAAAGAAAGTCAAAGAACTGCATCAACCGTCCAAGTCCCTAACATGGGCCTCCTCTCCCGTTTGCAAGCAGAAACCTCATATCCCCTCAGGTAATAGCGACTTCCGGGGCACTGGAGACGATGCACAACAATCCCCTAGAGGATAAAAAAACCCCAACACAACAAGCTTCAAAAGGAAAAAAAAGCAGGTGAGGGCGAGAATAACAAAGACAACATCTTTTAAATTTGCCGATCAGCCAGTGGGTTCCTCCCCTGTACAAGTGAAGTGTATATATTGTGTGTATGTATGTATGTATGTATGTATGTGTGTGTGTGTGTGTGTGTGTGTGTATATATATATATATATATATATATATATATATATATATACATATTGTGAGGGGGTTAACTCGGTAGCGGGTGTGTGTGACCCCCTGGTTGGGCTCCCCACACAAAAACAGGGCCAGCAGACGGAGGTTGTGGTTTTCAAAATCAAAAGGTGCGGTTTATTTCTCTATGTACAGTGACAAAAACACAGCAAAGCCAAAAAGAAACAAACAAAATAAATCCTGGTCAGTTTGACCTCTGACTAAACATGCAGGTTTCCTAAACTAACAACTGGGATCAGCCTGGTGCTGTCCTAGTCCCTAAGTCCCTGGTTTAGTAAAAGTCCAAACAAATAGCCACACAGGCTTTGCCTCACCGCACAGGGGTTCACTCTCCCTAGACAGTCCACACAGGTCTGGTTCCAGGCATGAGCTAACATCTGATGAAGCTGGGAGTTTTTATAGAGGCCTTAAACGAACTGACAGGCTTCAGCTGGTCTCATCAACTCCCTGCCTCACGACGCCCAGCACTCTCCCTAGAGGTATGAGTCATTCATGAGCCCACTAGCCTCAGCTGGGCTTCATCAACTCCCTAGTTGTATAAGTCGGCATAAAGCCTGAATCTGGGAGAAATATATCTACCCCCCTGGATGCAACCAGGTGACTTTACCTTCCTGCTGTCACATACCCCCCCCTCTTGTTTTAACCTTGGGGTTGGAACACCAGCAATCAGGCATTCATGTACTCGAGACAAAGCATCCACATTCCCCATTTGAACGCCAGGGCGATGCTTTACTGTGAAGTTGAATTCCTGTAGGGCCAGGAACCACCTATTCACTCTTCTATTTGTCTCCTTGTTTTGAGCCATCCACTTTAACGGAGCGTGATCCGTAACCATGTCAAAGTGCCTACCTAGCAGATAGTACCGAAGGGAATCTAGAGCCCACTTCACCGCTAAACACTCCTTTTCAACCGTGGCGTAATTTACCTCATGGGACTTCAACTTCCTGCTGAGGTAAATGACTGGGTGCTCTTCCCCGTTCCAGACCTGGGACAATACTGCTCCTAACCCCACATCTGACGCATCACTTTGTACGACAAAGTCTTTAGAGAAGTCGGGTGAGTACAACACTGGCTGGCTACATAAGGCTTGTTTCAAGAATTGGAATGCTGCCTCAGCCTCGGGGGTCCATTTAATCATGACCGACCCTTTCCCTTTCGTCAGGTTGGTTAGGGGCACAGCCTTAGAAGCAAAGTGGGGAATGAAGCGCCGATAATAACCCGCGATTCCCAGAAAGGCTCGTACCTGCTTCTTGCTGTTGGGACGTGGCCAACTCTGGATGGCCTCGACTTTGTTGAGTTGGGGTTTTATTACTCCCCTGCCAATGGTGTACCCAAGATATTTGGCCTCCTCCTGCCCAATGGTACACTTCTTGGGGTTAGCCGTAAACCCCGCTTCCCGAACAGAGTCCAGGACTGCTTGCACTTTTGGCAGATGTGAGGCCCAATCTGTGCTATGGACAATTACGTCATCCAGGTAAGCCGCAGCATACTTCCGATGGGGCCTCAGCATCTGGTCCATTTTCCGCTGGAATGTGGCCGGCGCATTCTGTAACCCGAACGGCATTCTCTTATATTGGAACGCCCCGTCTGGGGTTACAAATGCGGTTTTCTCTTTGGCCGACTTGGCCAGGGGAATTTGCCAATACCCTTTTGTGAGGTCAAGAGTCGTCATGTATCGGGCTGTTCCCAGCCGGTCGATCAACTCATCTATACGTGGCATGGGGTAGGTGTCAAATTTTGTAACTTTGTTCAACTGACGAAAATCGTTACAAAATCGCCAGCTCCCATCCGGTTTAGGCACCAACACAATGGGACTAGACCAATCACTTTGGGACTCCTCTATCACCCCTAAGTTCAGCATTTTCTGTACTTCCTCCCGTATTGCCTCCCGTCGGGCCTCTGGGATCCGATAGGGTTTTAACTTCACCCTTTCACCGGGCGGGGTAATAATATCATGCTCTACCCCAGATGTTTGTCCCGGCAGCTCAGAGAACACCTCCTTGTTGCGAAGCACAAACTCCTTAACCTCCTGTTGTTGGGGTTGTGACAAGGTGGCTGCTATTCCAACCTCCGGAATCACGCAACCAGTTTGAGCTGGTGACCAAGTTTCTGCGACTAGGGACTCTCTATCCCTCCAGGCTTTCAGCAGATTAACGTGATATATCTGTTCGGGCTTTCGCCTTCCTGGTTGTCTGACCTTGTAATTCACTTCGCTCACTTTTTCCATTATCTCGTAGGGGCCTTGCCATTTGGCAAGGAATTTACTTTCAACCGTAGGGACAAGTACCAATATCCTATCCCCCGGGGAAAAGGTACGGGTCTTTGCTCCACGGTTGTACACTCTCTGCTGTGCCAACTGCGCTTGGGCCAAATGTTCCTTCACGATGGGCATTACCTGTGCAATTCGATCTTGCATCAGGGCGACATGCTCAATCACACTCCTGTGGGGAGAACTCTCACTTTCCCAAGTTTCCTTGGCAATATCCAACAGCCCTCTTGGGTGTCTCCCATACAGTAACTCAAAGGGGGAGAATCCCGTAGAGGATTGGGGCACCTCCCTAATAGCAAACATCAAATAAGGAAGTAGACAGTCCCAATCCTTTCCATCTCTATCCACCACTTTCTTCAACATTTGTTTTAGGGTTTTGTTGAATCTTTCAACCAGCCCATCGGTTTGGGGGTGATACACAGATGTACGCAATTGCGTCACTTTGAACAATTTACACAGCTCTTTCATAACCCGGGACATAAAGGGTGTACCTTGGTCCGTAAGCAGTTCTTTACAAATACCCACCCGGCTAAAAACAAGAGATAGCTCTTTGGCTATGGTTTTGGCCGAGGTATTTCTGAGAGGGATCGCTTCTGGATAACGGGTGGCATAGTCCATTATAACCAATATGTACTGGTGCCCCCTAGCGGACTTGATTATAGGACCTACCAAATCCATTGCGATTCTCTCAAACGGGACCTCAATGATGGGTAGAGGGACCAGCGGGCTACGGAAATGTGGCATCGGGGCCGACCTCTGACACACAGGGCAGGAGGAACAATAATTTTCTATGTCCTTCATCACCCCAGGCCAATAGAATCTCTGTAATACCCTCTCTCGGGTTTTCTCTGTCCCCAGATGACCTCCAAGAATGTGCCCATGGGCCAACTCCAACACCAACTTCCTGTAAGGTTTGGGCACCACCAGCTGCTCAACGGTTTCTTCTGCCCTTTTTGCCACCCGATACAGTAGGTCCTTCTCTACGCTGAAGTATGGGTAAGTGCAGGTATTATCTGGGTTCACTAACTCGCCATCTATTTCCACTACGTTTTCCCGTGCCTTTATTAGGGCGGGGTCTTTTAACTGTTCTGTGGCAAAATTTTCCCTGTGAACCTCCAGATCAGAAAACTCCACAGACGGTAGGTTTTCGTCTGAGGAGGTGGGCTCCTCTCCAGTTTCTTGAGTCTCCCCTGCCAATACTGACAAGGGAAATTCTGGAGAGTCCTCACCACTCTCAGAGGAGTTCTGGCTATCACATTCCTGGTACATAGGGGCACCAGTGGGGGGCTCAGGATCATCCCACAGTTCCCAGAACTTCGGAAAATCCCTTCCCACAATGGCATCATGCGGTAATTGAGATACTAACCCCACTGGATGAGAGAGGGTACCTTTGGGGGTCTCGAAACACACTGTAGTCACTGGATACTCTCGGGTGTCCCCATGCACACAAATAACAGCTACCTTGCTATTCCCAGAGACCTCTGTTTTAACTAATTCAGCCTTTATCAGGGTCACAAGGCTACCTGAATCCAGTAATACCACAACATTTCTACCATTAATACACATTTTGCATAAATGTTTCTCAGTTCCCCGAATGGCAGTGCATGCGACTGTCGCACACAGCGACTGACGTCTGTCCATCAGAAAGTCACATTGCATGGGTTCCTCCACAACCGGGCAATTTGCTGCAATATGTCCCGCTTGCCGGCAGCGGTAGCAAACGATCCTTCTTGCGGCCTCTTGAGCCGCTGATTTCCCAGGCTGTTCTCGCCAAACTTGGGGTAGAGCTCCCACCCTCTCACTCTCTCCACCCTCACCCCTTGGAATCCTCTTATCCGCCCCTGGGGATGGTCTGGTCTTAGGGTGGAAAGTCCGAGAGTCTCTGGAAGAGGCCGTCAGGTTCTCTGTAGCCAAGTATCTCTCTACACGATCCACAAGTTTACCGGCCGTTTCTGGGTCTCCATGGCTTACCCACTTTTGAATGGCGGTAGGAAGAGCTCTCAAGAAACGATCCATCACAACACGTTCCACAATCTCCGGTGCGGACAAAGTCTCTGGCTGTAGCCACTTCCTGCTCAGGTGAATGAGATCATACATTTGAGACCTGGGGGGTTTTCCAAGCTGGAAAGTCCAGTTATGCACACGCTGAGCCCGGACAGCCAGGGTGACACCCAGCCTTGCCAATATTTCAGCTTTTAGCATCACATAGTCTTTTGCTTGGTCAGGCTCTAGGTCATAGTAAGCCTTCTGCGATTCACCAGTTAACAGAGGAGCCACCAGTCCAGCCCACTGCTCCTCAGGCCACTTTTCTCTTTCAGCAGTCCTTTCAAATGTGGTCAAAAATACCTCTGGATCATCCTCTCCAGTCATTTTTGTCAATAAACGACTCACCCCAAAGGACGCGGTATTAGTGGGACGGCTTTCCTCACTGGTCTGCGGACGTTGCTGCATTACTGCTTCCATTTGTTGTAGTCTCTGCTCTTGCTTCTGTAACAGGTCTATGAAGCGGGCCTCAGATTGCTGCTGGGCTTGTTGATGAGCTTGCTGCTGGGCTGCAAGGCTCCTTTGCAAACCTGCATTTGTCTGCTGTTGATTGGCATTTGCTAGAGCCAGCTGTTTCAGTATCTCCTCCATGCTGGCTTAAAAAAAACTGCCACTGGTTCTCCACCAACTGTGAGGGGGTTAACTCGGTAGCGGGTGTGTGTGACCCCCTGGTTGGGCTCCCCACACAAAAACAGGGCCAGCAGACGGAGGTTGTGGTTTTCAAAATCAAAAGGTGCGGTTTATTTCTCTATGTACAGTGACAAAAACACAGCAAAGCCAAAAAGAAACAAACAAAATAAATCCTGGTCAGTTTGACCTCTGACTAAACATGCAGGTTTCCTAAACTAACAACTGGGATCAGCCTGGTGCTGTCCTAGTCCCTAAGTCCCTGGTTTAGTAAAAGTCCAAACAAATAGCCACACAGGCTTTGCCTCACCGCACAGGGGTTCACTCTCCCTAGACAGTCCACACAGGTCTGGTTCCAGGCATGAGCTAACATCTGATGAAGCTGGGAGTTTTTATAGAGGCCTTAAACGAACTGACAGGCTTCAGCTGGTCTCATCAACTCCCTGCCTCACGACGCCCAGCACTCTCCCTAGAGGTATGAGTCATTCATGAGCCCACTAGCCTCAGCTGGGCTTCATCAACTCCCTAGTTGTATAAGTCGGCATAAAGCCTGAATCTGGGAGAAATATATCTACCCCCCTGGATGCAACCAGGTGACTTTACCTTCCTGCTGTCACAATATATATATTAGGGATGAGCCGAACACCCCCCGGTTCGGTTCGCATCCAGAACATTCGAACGGACCGAAAGTTTGTAAGTCGGATGTTTGAAAGTGGGGGACCGCCTGTATATACTATACGGCCTGCCCTATATACTCTGCAGAAAATTGGGCCTTAGGTGTTGGGGGTACCAGAACACTGTAAGCCCTCACAGTTACTCTTGGTGGGTGCTGGAAAGGGCCCTGCTTTGAAATATTATATCAAGAATTGTAATTACATGACCCTGTTGTACAGGGGCAGAAAAATTGGGCCTTTGGTGGTGGTGCCACAACACTGTAAGCTCTCACAGTTACTTTTGGTGGGCACTGGAACGGGCCCTGCTGTGAAATATTATATCAAGAATTGTAATTACATGCCCCTGTTGAACAGGGGCAGAAAAAATGGGCCTTTGGTGGTGGTGCCACAACACTGTAAGCCCTCACAGTTACTCTTGGTGGGCACAGGAATGGGCCCTACTGTGAAATATTAGATCAAAAATTGTAATTACACGCCCCTGTAATTTGGGCCTTAGGCATTGGTGCTGGTGCCACAACACTGAAAAACCCCTCACAGATACACTAGATGAGCACAGGAACGAGCCCTGCTGCAAAATATTACAGCAAAAATTTTAATTACACGCCCCTGTTAAACAGGGGCAGAAAATTGGGCCTTAGGCACTGGTGCTGGTGCCGATGCCACAACACTGCAACCCCTCACAGATACTCTATTTGAGCACAGGAATGAGCCCTGCTGCAAAATATTACAGCAAAAATTTCAATTATACACGCCCCTGTTAAACAGGGGCAGAAAATGTGGGCTTTAGGCACTGGTGCTGGAGCCACAACACTGCGACCCCTCACAGATACTCTATTTGAGCGCAGGAATGAGCCCTGCTCAAAACTATTACAGCAAAAAATTTAATTATACATGCCCCTGTTAAACAGGGGCAGAAAAATTGTGCCTTAGCCACTGGTGGTGGTGCCCAGAACCAAAAATGTTCTTAGAAGCTATCAACATGAACATTGAGGAGGAATAGGATAGTCACTCAGCATAACAGGATAGTCACTCAGCATCAGCATAGGCAGTCTTGAAGGGATCTCACATTCATAAAATAAAATATTCGGTTACATTAGCATCAGGTGCTTGGTAGCTGGTGATCCAAGACTGATTCATTTTTATGAAGGTGAGACGATCAACCGAGTCGATGGACAGGTGCAATCTGTGATCGGTTACAAAGCCTTCAGCAGCACTGAATGTGCGTTCCGAAAGAACACTGGATGCCGGACAGGCCAGTAGCTCAATTGCATACTGTTCAAGCTCTGGCCAGTGATCCATCCTCAAGACCCAGTAACCCAGAGGATTTTCGGTTGGAAAGGTCTCCAAGTCTGATCTTGCCCCTAGGTATTCCTGCACCATGTAAATCAGACGCTGGCGATGGTTGCTGGAACCGATCAGACCTTGGGGCTGCGGACTAAAAAATTGTCTGAACGCATCAGTCAGACGGCCACCTTCTCCACCGCTCCTTCTGTGACTGACCGAAGCCTCAGCAACACGTTGTCTAGGACCAGGAATTCGTAACCTCCCAGACTCTGGAAATGCGTTGCACAAACCTTTCTGCAAGGCCTCCCGAAGATGTTTCATCCTCTGCTCCCTCTGCGACGGCTGGATACGTTCCGCAACCTTACCCTTGTAACGTGGATCAAGGAGGGTTGCCAGCCAGTAATAATCCCTCTCCTTGATACCATGAATCCGAGGGTTCTTTCGCAGGCTTTGCAGGATCAGGGAGGCCATGCAGCGTAGGTTTGCTGAGGCATTCGGTCTGGAGTCCTCTGGGTCACTAAGGACGACATGATCCGCAGCCACCTCCTCCCAGCCACGTACAAGTCCATGGGTTTCTGGGGACTCTAAACGATCCCTTGAAGACTGCTGCTGATGCTGAGTGCTAGTCTCCACCTCCATGCTGACACAATCCTCCACCTCCTCTTCCTGTGTGATCGGCGGGCCCGCAGGAACACTGTCTGGATAAAGGGGGCCTTGAGAGGTAAGGAAGTCCTCCTCTTCCTCCCTCTGTTCTGCCTCAAGTGCCCTGTCCATTATTCCATGCAGCGAGTCCTCCTACCAGTAGACAAGAGGGACAGTATCACTGATGCATGTGTAGCGCTACCCCCAGTTTAGAGAGCCGCTGGATTTTGTTTTCGGGCCCTGTGTACAGCACCACCAACCCCCGGCAATCTGCTCGACCCACTCTGGCACAGCTAGTCTAGGGGTTATATTTTTATCATAATCAATGGGTATGGTAAAGGCACTCTCCTTACAGTAAGACAACACACCAATGTTAAAGATTAAGCATAACTGTTTACTTTGGTTGTAAAAGAAAAGGTTTAATTAGGATATAATACACACACACCTGACTTGCAGAGCCCTGCAGCAAAGAAAATATAGCACACAATAATGGCGCTGCGCGGTAATCCACCACGCGTAGCTATTATGGTATACACGCCCTGTGGCGCACTAAACAATACCCTATATCCCCACCCTGGCCAGGCCTGACCCAGAATAAATCTCAGTCCTTTGTATAGGGATTTCTTTGCATGCAAACTTTCGGTGGTGCACTTGATGAATGGTATTTGTAATCCACAACTGGCAATCACTAAGAACACTATGATATGGGGGGGGAAACTTCAACTCTGTCCTGCTACCGGTCCCCCCAGTGGAGCAACAAGCAAACAATCGGTGAGCCACGGCAGTCTATAGGCCTAGAATCAGTAAAGTCTATTGAATTGAGCAAGTGCTCGCTCACCACTCCGGGCGCGATCCCAGCCCGGGACTTCCACCTGCTGTGTCTCCGCACACAGCGTCTGCAACGATCGGGTCCCCGATCCAACTGATGTCCTCACTCGACAAGTCAGATGCCACCCAGGCTTCGCGGTGGGGTGGAAGGCTCTTTGGAAGTTGCGCAAGGCCCAGGCTTCAGGCCTTGCACTGCAGCATATCCGCACAGGAAGAAACTCTTGCTTGCAGCGCGGTGTCTAAAGAGGCCGAGCTCCGCCTCGCCTCCTCCTTAAATAACCCCTCCCATGAGTCTCTGCGTTGGCTAACTGTACTCTGGGTGCCGAACGGGGTTCTGGGTAACGTAGTCCCGGGGCCTTAAAGGAGACCCCGCTACACCTGCAATGTCACTGCTCAGCATCCTTGTGACCTCCTCAAATGTGACAGGACAGTGCATGCATTCTTGATCATGAGCCACTAGCGTGGCGAAAAAAAAACAAGCTCCCCTGACCCTATCCTGGTGCCATAGTCGCACAGGTACTCATTGATGGCCCTCTGCTGCGTGTGCAGCCGCTGCAGCATGGCCAACATTGAGTTCCACCTGGTGGGCATGTCACAGATTAGGCAGTTCTTGGGCAGGTTGTATTCCTTTTGGAGGTCAGCCAGCCGAGCACTGGCATTATATGACTGGCGGAAATGCACACAGACTTTCCTGGCCTGCTTTAGGAGATCCTGTAAGCCCGGGTACCTGCGCAAGAACCGCTGCACCACCAAATTAAGGACGTGAGCCAAACAGGGCACATTGGTCAAGTGTCCCTGTTGGAGGGCGGAGAGGAGGTTGGTCCCATTGTCGCAAACCACCATTCCTGGCTGAAGCTGGCGTGGCATCAACCACCTCTGAGCCTGCCCCTGCAGAGCTGACAAAATTTCTGCCCCAGTGTGGCTCCTGTCCCCTAAGCACACCAGCTCAAGCACTGCATGGCATCTTTTTGCCTGAGTGCTTGCATAGCCCCTTGAACACCTACGGAGCACCGCTGGTTCCGAGGACAAATGGACAAATCTATAGAGGAAGAGGCCATGGAGGAAGAAGAAGAGGAGGGGGTGGAGGAGAGATGTGTGTCAGAATCACCACTAGTAGCATTTTGGAGGCGTGGTGGCGGAACAAGCTCCAACAATACTGCACCCTGTCCTGCATCCTTCCCAGCTGCCAGCAGAGTCACCCAGTGTGCCGTGAAAGATAGGTAACGTCCCTGTCCATGCCTGGTGGACCATGAGTCAGCGGTAATATGCACCTTACCACTGACCGCCCTGTCCAGCGAGGCATGGACATTGCCTTCCACATGCCGGTAGGGAGCCGGAATCGCCTTCCGTGAAAAAAAGTTTGTGTTTGGGAACCTGCCACTGAGGTACCGCACATTCCACAAATTCACGAAAGGGCGCAGAGTCTACCAACTGAAAAGGCAGCAGTTGGAGTGCTAGCAATTTAGCCAAGCTAGCATTCAGCCGCTGGGCATGTGGATGGCTGGGACAGAATTTATTTCGCCGGTTTAGCAACTGGTGTAGGGAAATTTGCCTGCTACAATCGGACGTTGGTGTAGTGATAGCAGATTGCCCGCAAGTACTTGCCACACCTAATTCTACACCTTCATTCCTCTCAGTGCAGGTTTCTGAGAGAACTGAAGGTATAGTGGGGTTGGAGATCCAAGCTGAAGAGGAGCAAGGAGAGTTCCGCCTTGTTCTTTGGTGTGGGTCTTTTAAGTAAGCTTGCTAATGGACTGCATGGGAGTTCGACATGTCTGGTCAAGCATGTGGTGCCCAAGCGGCTGCTGTTTTGGCCACGCTTGATACGCTTCAGACATATCTTGCAAACAGCAACAGTGTGATCTGCTGCACACATCTCAAAAAAGACCCACACCAAAGAACTTTTGGAAAAACGCGCAGAGTCAGCAGCGCCCTGCACAGTCGGTTGGCTGCCCTTAAGCTGGCCCCTGGAGGGCATCCTGCCTCGTTGGAGATGTGCCTCCTCCTCTCTCCTATCAGGTACCCACGTAGAGTCAGTGACCTCATCATCCCCTCCCTCCTCGTCACTGGAAGAAAACCTGGCAGTATGCTGCAGCTGGGGGAACATGACTGCCAGTTTGTTGTCCTTCTTGGGCACCCACTCTTTCTGGGCTCACGTTACTGCCTTCCTCAAGCTGAGTACCATCATTGGAACCTTCAAAATGCTGCGCATCCTCCTGCAGCATGTACCCAACACTGTGGTCGAACAGTTCGGGGGACTCCTCCGTGCATGATGGTGGGGCTAGGGAAGGAGTAAATGATGACCTGGAGCTGATGGAATAGGCTGCTTTGGCAGCTGCATTGGCAGCCAAAGTACTCTGAGCCTAAGTGACAGAGGAGGATGAGGACGGCTTGGTCATCCACTCTGCCAACTCTCTGCATGTTGTGGCTCCACACGGCCAGCTGCTGAAAAAAAGGACTAGTGTGCCCCACGGCCACGTGCTGGGGATGCACCGTGTCCACGACGAGCACTGTTGGCTGTAGACAGAGCCTGCTTGCCCTCTTTTAGTGGCCTGTGAGCGTCTGCCTCTCCTTGTTGGCCTTCCAGACATATACATGGGCGTCCGCTCCATAGGGCAAGGGGGGTCGTTTGCCCCCCCCTGGAATCGAGAAGGTGTTGGCCAAATTCTACACCCTCCACCGCCCTTACACCCAATTCCAGCCCGCTGGACCTGCTGAAGGTGAGAAGGAAGGAGAGCCGGGCTGTGTGTGCGGTATAGAGGGAGGAGGAGATGTCCTACAACACTTGTGTGTGACTGCAGAGACATGACGTCATAGAACACGTCATACATATGGTCAGTGTGCAGTGTAGTGGTCAGTGTGTAGTTTGTGTAGTGTCCAGAGGTGCACGGTGCTGCTGTGTAATGTAAAGGGGTGCAGGGTACTGTGTAATGTAAAGGGGTCCAGTGATGCAGGGTGCTGTGTAATGTAAAGGGGTGCAGGGTGCTGTGTAATGTAAAGGGGTCCAGTGATGCAGGGTGCTGTGTAATGTAAAGGGGTCCAGTGATGCAGGATGCTGTGTAATGTAAAGGGGTCCAGTGATGCAGGGTGCTGTATAATGTAAAGGGGTCCAGTGATGCAGGGTGCTGTGTAATGTAAAGGGGGTCCAGTGATGCAGGGTGCTGTGTAATGTAAAGGGGTCCAGTGATGCAGGATGCTGTGTAATGTAAAGGGGTTCAGTGATGCAGGGTGCTGTGTAATGTAAAGGGGTTCAGTGATGCAGGGTGCTGTGTAATGTAAAGGGGTCCAGTGATGCAGGATGCTGTGTAATGTAAAGGGGTCCAGAGGTGCAGTTGTGGAGTGGGGGTACACAGTAGTGACAAAGAGATATTTAAAGATGCAGGGGGCACAGTGGGGTGTTTTTACATTTTAACATGTTCGACTCAAACTCATGTTCGACTCGAACTCGAAGCTCATCCCTAATATATATAGATACCAAAGCACTTCTAGAAGTAACACTGCTTTATCAGGACTTTTTATGATGAGCATTTGCTACAATTATGCCGCATACACACATTCGGAATTTCCGATGGAAAAAGTCTGGCGGAATTTTTTCATCGAATATTCTGAACGTGTGTATGCCCCATCGGATCTTTTCCTTCGGAAATTTCGACGGACATAGAAAGAGAACATTTCCGTTCGTCTGGATGCAATTCCGACAGATTAAAAACCATGCATGCTCAGAATCAAGTCGACGCATGCTATGAAGCACTGAACTTCATTTTTCTCAGCTCGTCGTGGTGTTGTACGTCACCGTGTTCTTGACGGACGGAATTTGGTGTGACAGTGTGTATGCAAGACAGCTTGAACGGAATTCCGTCTGAGTTTATTCCGACATAAAATCCGATTGTGTGTACAAGGCATAAGTCTCTGCAGGGCAAAACTGACTATAGGTATACAGCAGTGGGAGGCAGGGAAAAATACAGTATAGCATAAGATACTTGCAGGCAAGAAGAGGTAAACCTATAACCCTAATAAGTGTCAGGTTGTCCATCATCTTGTTAAACACTTTTCTTGTACATGTATTCCTTTATAAATGACTTTACACCTTGTTAAATACCCCTAACTTCCCTGCTTGCCTGCCCACAGGGTTTTTGATGTTGGGGAGGCAGGTTGTGTACACGGTAGGCATAAGCAATGAATCTAATAAGAAAACACAATTTTGCATTGCCTTGTGGCTCTGCAAAATGTCACCTGAGAGCTGAAGTGGGAAGTGGGGTATTAAAAAATTCCTCCCCTTGCAAGGTTTGTGCTGACAGAAGTTCCACTAATGGAACAGTGCTACAGCAGCTGAGCCTTTATACATTGTGTGAGAAAGCCATGATTTCTGATCCTTGTGCTGCTCTATAGGTCTTTATTACCAGATCATATAGACTGCCACAATGAACCCTGTGCACCAAACAATTTCAGACTCCCAAAATCCTATATGTATGTCATGTAGCCAGAATGCCTCCTGTTAATACATTTTGCTGCCTGATACTGTTGCCCACTGCTCTTCGCTTACACTTTTTGCCAACTCTTAACCATCATTCCATATGGCTTATACATGCTCTCTCTAATGCTACTAGTTAGAGGTGCAAGAATCTCCATCATGGCCAATTGCTTCACGTCAGTGCACGTTATCTTTTTGGATCATTGAATAAATCCAGAGAGGAATAATTACCGCCCCTGATTTACCCAAGTGTTTCTACCTTGTTCTTTGTTATGACTGTGATGGTAGGGTTTCCTTCAGTTGACTGTTGTAAGAACAGACCACCAGTAAAAAAAATCTGGGTTTTGATGAAACTGAACAAATCATTTATACAATGTACATGCATGTTATTTAGCCGTACATCCTTTTATTCAGTTTCTCAATAAAGAAATTCCATTATTAAGCAAGTTAATACACTGGTTTACCAATTCTAAAAAAATAAAAAAAAGTTCATTTTTTTTTCTCCAGGTAGAGGACCTTAAAGCCAAACTTGCCTCTCAAGAGGCAGAACTGAAACAGAGAAATCAGGATGCTGAAGCGCTAATTACTAAAATAGGATTTCAGACCGAGAAAGTGAGTCAGGAAAAGACCATTGCTGATGCTGAGGAGCAAAAGGTAAGTGTGTCACAGTCAAGCCTCCAGGTAACAAAATGTGTGCAGAATTGTGATCACTGGACCAGGAACAGTATTTTTCCAACTTGTTTGCCACTCGACCTTTCCATGAATTTCCACACTTTTTTTTTTTTTTCACAAAATTTCATTGTATGTCTATGCTGTTGTGCCTTAGATGTACAGTCATAACTGCAGTCAGTTTATTTTCCTAAGGGATGAACCTTCCCCATTCAAACTGGAAGATCTTCTAGTCCTCATTAGGACATATGTGAGCCTCTTGTCTGAGAGCATCTGTCATGTCCAGGAGAAGAAACTGACGTTACTGTTTAGCCGTGTTCCAAAGAAATAAGACATGCTATAAAAAGTCTAAAAATATTAAAACACTTATTTTATTTATTTCAGTTCTTCCCAGTATTCCAAAGCAGCTTATTTCAAGTTTACCTCTAGATAAATATGCAGACTGCCTTTGCTGCCTGCCTTCACAGAATTCTTGTGGGTATGCTGAATCAGTGGCCTCAATACTGAAAACAGCATTTCTCAACCGGGGTGCCATGGTGCCGTGAAGAGTCCTCTGGGGTGCTGCAGCAAAGGGACCAAGAACTGCCCCAACCAGCAGAGTTCAGTATTTTGTAATGCACAGTTCAGTGAACTCAGCATTTGAAACTACTGAACTCTAAACTTTGCCTTACAGACTACTGCACTTTGAACTCTGCCCTACAAGCTACTGAACACTGCATTACAAGCTACTGAACACTGCATTACAGGCTACTAAACACTGCATTACAGGCTACTGAACACTGCATTACAGGCTACTGAACACTGCATTACAAGCTACTGAACACTGCATTACAGGCTACTGAACACTGCATTACAAGCTACTGAACACTGCATTACAAGCTACTGAACACTGCATTACAGGCTACTAAACACTGCATTACAGGCTACTGAACACTGCATTACAGGCTACTGAACACTGCATTACAAGCTACTGAACACTGCATTACAGGCTACTGAACACTGCATTACAAGCTACTGAACACTGCATTACAAGCTACTGAACACTGCATTACAGGCTACTAAACACTGCATTACAAGCTACTGAACACTGCATTACAGGCTACTAAACACTGCATTACAGGCTACTGAACACTGCATTACAGGCTACTAAACACTGCATTACAGGCTACTGAACACTGCATTACAGGCTACTGAACACTGCATTACAGGCTACTGAACACTGCATTACAGGCTACTGAACACTGCATTACAGGCTACTGAACACTGCATTACAGGCTACTGAACGCTGCATTACAGGCTACTGAACACTGCATTACAAGCTACTGAACACTGCATTACAGGCTACTAAACACTACATTACAAGCTACTGAACACTGCATTACAGGCTACTAAACACTGCATTACAAGGTACTGATCACTGCATTACAAGGTACTGATCACTGCATTACAAGGTACTGAACACTGCATTACAAGCAACTGAACACTGCATTACAAGCTACTGAAATTTGCCTCACAAACTACTGAAATCTACCTTACAAACTACTGAACTCTAAACTCTGCCTTACAAACTACTGAACTCTGCTTTACAAACTACTGAACCCAGAGTTCAGTAGTTTGTAAGACAGTGTTCAGTAGTTTGTGAGGCAGAGTACTTCGATCATGATGGACAACCAATATTCGATCAGTGCTGACAGCAGATCGCTGCAAGCACTGATCTGTGTATTCTGACAGGGGGGGTAGTGGAGTCCCTGCTGTCAGAATACAAAAGAACAGCGGGAGAGATTCCTGCATCAACATGGCTTGTGCTAATGTGGGGATCTTCCGCTAAAAATCGCGCCGCCATACTGCCACCGCACATGCCCGCCCCAGTGTGAAAGGGGCCTTAAGCTGCAAAGGCAGTCAGATGGGGTTGTACACATGCCGCATCCATGGCAAAAGTTGTTCACCTGTCACATTTGGCAGGATGTGCCACTGCCAAACGTGACCCATTCAAGTGAATCTGGCTACGCTGCAGCTACCCTGCATCCACGTGCAATGCACTTGGTTATGGTGCGGTGGTGCGGCATTAGCAGGGTTAAAACAGACAGTGAGGAGGTGCCATGTTGCCTCCTCACTGCCTTTAAAATGCCCCTTAAAGGCAATCTACCATGGTTCATTTTTCAGAGGGGCAGCAAGGGCTGACCCTAGTGTGAACTTCACCTTACTGCTTTTTAAGCATATGTAAATAATTTATGGCCCATTCAAACTGTAACTGTGCGTAAATGCATGTGCATTGACACGTTTTTCTTCAACGCAAACCATTCATTGTAATGGGCTGCCTACCTCAGACTGCATGAGACTTCACGTACCATTTCTGGCAAAGCATTGCACTGCAGCTCATGCCCATTGGCAAGGTGTGTTTGGGTACCATTCAGAACGAATAGAACTGTGTTGCACAAACACATGTGCTGTGTGTTGGGGTAATGCGCATGTTGCCACTAAGCAATAGTGTGAATGGGCAGTCTGGGAAAGGGGCACTTTATTTTGAGCCACACACCAGGAAGCCAACCACCAACAATAAAAGTTTTTCTTCTATTAGTAGAATGGGGAAGGGTTAGAACCTCTATCAGGTTTTTACGAGTCAGCAAAAGACCAATCACACTCTGATGATCTCAGCATTCAATTAAATGTTATTCTCAGAGGTTTTACCCCTTCCCCTCTCTATCCAAAAACAGGGGAAAAAAAGCATTATTCCAACCAAAGCTTTTTATATTTACTTTTCACTTTAGGAAAGATTGGGAAAGCTTTGAACCGCTAACAGATTATTGCCACTGTCTGTCCTGCTGACCACCAGCACTGGGACAATGGGATGAATATCTCTAGCTAGAATGCAGGCAGCAGTAAAAAAATGTTTTTTTTAACCCTTTCCCAGTTCATTAAAATTCTGGCTTACGTTTCTCTTTAAATGTTTGTGAATTAAAGATTTTGTACAAATGTTACATTTATATTAAACATCAGGTTATAAACTTAAATCAAAACTTCTGTTTTCAGCTATGCTGAGTGATAGTGCTACTCTACCTTTAACCATATAGAGATGTAACTTGTAGTCAGTAGGCAACTTAGAAGACCATAGGGCATTCAATGTTGCAGGCACTATTTACATTGTTGACAATGGCAATCATTGATGTAGAAAGAGAATAACTGTTTGACTTTTAGGTTGCATCGATACAATTAGAAGTGTCTGTAAAACAGAAGGACTGTGAGGATGATCTAATGAAAGCTGAACCAGCATTAGTTGCTGCCACAGAAGCTCTTGATACTCTTAACAAGGTAAGTAATTGCATTATACTTGGCTCTAGTAAGGATGTTAATTCATTGTTATTTAGAGTCAAGACATAACTTATGGGATGCATCCCATAGCTTTGTGTTTGTCTTTAGGGGTATAGCAGCAAGATGGCAGGACTGGAGTATCCTGATAGAGAGCTGTGTGGGTTCTGGTATCACAAGATTTCTGCAGAATATCCAAAGCATGAATTGTTAGCTCAAATGGTATACAGATAACCAAGTTCAATTTAACCTCAAAGTTTGTGAGGCAGATGGTTTTACAGGACTCCCTCATCAAGTTTTGCCCTGCATTCTCTGTAATATAAAGTGTATGGACGATCCTTTATTCAGAGTAGGAACCGCCCCCCCCCCCCCCATTGATATCTATGACACCTCAAGTACAGAATCTCACAGCCATTATCTCAGGTGCCAATAGATAAGTCAACCTTTAGGCATCCACCCAAAATGGAATTGTCAGTTTTCTAGGGGCGGACCTTTTCATTTTAGATATTTACATGCTTTAGCAAAATAAACCTTTAGTATTTTATCAGAGGTTTTTGTCACAGTTATAGAACTACTGTAAAAGCACTGCTAAGAGGCATATGTATTATCTACCTGCATATGTATTTGTAAAGTGATACATATTACATATTCTTGTGATCCATCCACCCTTATTGCGTCATATTCTGCACTTACCCTCTCTAATAAGCTCCTTCTGAGCTCTGCTCTCTTATCTCCCACCCATTATCAAGTGGAGTAGGCACTTCTACTGCAAACCTGATTTCATCTTTCAGCTGGCCTGTGGAAACTTTATATAGGACCGATTTCAGGTAATTAAGCTAGTTAAACAGCAGCATTATTACATGAGTCTTCATTACACTAGCAGATTATAGGGCATTTTAAAGATTTGTCTGGAGTTGTCTTTAAGGGCACAAAACTGAGGCATTAAATGAGATATATGTAATACATAAAATATTTACCACTCAGTACAATAGATAATTGTCAGCATTATGGCTGAGATAACTGGCGCTTTAGCAGTAAACAGAACGCTTTGCTTCTCAGTAGGAGCTGTGATTTAACAACGCCTGACAAGATAATGTGTGGGGTTTAAAGATGTCTAACTGATGTTTTACAAGAATTCAATTGTATTTTCCCATGACCAGAGCTCTCTTTTCTTCTGCTCATCGGGGAGGCATCTTTCATAGAGCATTTCCTGTCCCACATACTTGGCAAAAAAATAAATGATAAATTTCGGTGCCAAAATGCAAATGACTTTTCCTATTTTCCGATTTATATGTCTGTGTATGAGCAAGTTAAAATGAGAAAATATGTCATTTGTATGGTAAATATAAGCACATCAAATTAGATCAACATTACTGTTCGAGGCTAAACATGTATAGACCTGTAATCCACATGATCTTGGACAAATCAGGTGGCATTTTTTTGTCTGCGAGTACCCTACATTTACCAGGATGCTCTTTCTTGAACAACAGTATTTGCTTCTAATGTATAGCTTGTATTTGGGGGTCTACTCTTTAGGCTCTCTGCTGAACATTCAACCGTGTGATAGGACCAGTGTTTAATGGATAAATTGAGCACACAAACCTAGCTGCATTCTTCACTAAACTGTTTTCCCAAGTATTAGTACAAGCTTCTAGATGGCTTCTACTAAAGCGGGGGTCTCCGAACTTTCTAAACAAAGTGACAGATTACTGTCCTTCAGACTTTAGGGGGCCAGACTGTGTCCAGTGGAAGTACAAAATGTCAAAAGCGAGGTCAAAGGATATTGGTCCCATAAAGGATAACCAGGGGAAGTTAGTTACAAGTGAAATGGAGAAGGCAACTTATTAAATACATTTGTCTCTTCAGTATTTACAAAGGAAAAAAGAGGGGCAAAATATACAAAACAGTATTTCTAGTAAAGCAACATTAAATTTACCCTGGTGGCTAACAAAAGCCAGTGTTTAAAAAAGATTTCAAAAACTCAATGTAGCAAATAACCAGGACCGAATGGGAATACACCATTCCTAATCTTTAAGGATAGCTTACCTACTGTAATGGTACCAGCTGATTGTCGAAAAGCCAACCTGGAACCAATCTTTAAAAAAGGGCCAAAATATATACCTGGAAACTACAGAGCAGTCAGCCTAACATCATTAGTATGTAAACTATTGAAAGTATGATAAGGGATCATATTTGAAAAAATTGCTGATGAAAATGGTATCATTAGTAGAACTAGCATGGATCAATGAAAGATCGTTCTTGCTAGACCAACCTGTTACTTAGTTACATAGTAGGTGAGGTTGAGAAAAGACACAAGTCCATCAAGTCCAACCTATGTGTGTGATTATATGTCAGTATTACATTGTATATCCCTGTATGTTGCAGCCGTTCAGGTGCTTCTCTAATAGTTTTTTGAAACTATCGATGCCCCCCACTGAAACCACCACCTGTGGAAGGGAATTCCACATCCTTGCCGCTCTTACAATAAAGAACCCTCTACGCAGTTTAAGTTTAAACCTCTTTTCTTCTAATTTTGATGAGTGGCCTTGTGTCTTATTGAACTTCCGTCCACAAAAAAGTGAAGTCACCAGTAAGGTGGTTGTAAATTGAAATCATATCCCCTCTCAAGCGTCTCTTCTCCAGAGAGAATAAGTTCAGTGCTCGCAACCTTTCTTCATAACTAATATCCTCCAGACCCCTTATTAGCTTTGTTGCCCTTTTTTGTACTCGCTCCATTTCCAGTATATCCTTTCTGAGGACAGCTGCCCATAACTGGACAGCATACTCCAGGTTAGGCCGGACCAAAGTCTTGTAGAGTGGGAAAATGATTGCTTTATCCCTGGAGTTAATCCCCTCCCTAATGCATGCCAATATTCTATTTGCTTTGTTAGCAGCAGCTTGGCATTGCATGTCATTGCTGAGCCTATCATCTACTAGGACCCCCAGGTCCTTTTCCATCGTGGATTCCCCCAGAGGTCCACCCCCTAGTGAGTAGATTGCATTCATATTTTTGCCACCCAAATGCATTATTTAAATTTTTTCTACATTAAACCTCATTTGCCATGTAGTTGCCCACCCCATTAATTTGTTCAGATCTCCTTGCAAGGTTTCCACATCCTGCGGAAAAGTTATTGCCCTGCTTAGCTTAGTGTCGTCCGCAAATACAGAGATTGAACTGTTTATTGAACTGTTTACCCCATCCTCCAGGTCGTTCATGAACAAATTAAATAGGATTGGTCCCAGTACAGAACACTGGGGGACCCTACTTTCCACCCCTGACCATTCAGAGTATTACCCATTTATCACCACCCTCTAAACTCGCCCTTGTAGCCAGTTTTCAATCCATGTACTCACCCTATGGTCCATGCCAACGCAGGGGCGGATCCAGAGTCTAGTCTCGGGAGGGGCACTGCCAGAAAATACTTTTTTGGGGGGCAATTTATCAGGGAAATGGCTGGTATTGGCACTTCAATCATCACGGCACCAAGGTTATTATGGTCTCAGGATGATTGAAGCGCATTATTTCTTCTATTACATTGTAATATAAAAATAAATAGTTCAACTCACCATAATGCTGAATCAGTGGGAGCCCTGAGTGTGTCACTTGCCACGTCGCCTGCCACCAAATGCGGATTGTCACTTGCCACCTCGCCTGCCACCAAATGCGGATTGTCACTTGCCACGTCGCCTGCCACCAAATTCGGATTGTCACTTTCCACGTCACCTGCCACGCGTTGTGGATTGTCACTTGCCACGTCACGGATTGTCACTTGCCACGTCGCCCGCCACACATTGCGGATTGTCACTTGCCACGTCACCTGGCAAACGTTGCGGATTGTCACTTGCCACACGTTGCAGATTGTCACTTGCCACGTTACCTGCCACCAGAGGCGGATTGTCACTTGCCACGTCACCTGCCACACATTGCGGATTGTCACTTGCCACGTCACCTGCCACACATTGCGGATTGTCACTTGACACGTCACCTGCCACCAGATGTGGATTGTCGCTTGCCACGTCACCTGCCACCAGATGCGGATTGTCACTTGCCACGTCACTTGCCACACGTTGCAGATTGTCACCTGCTGTGTCACTTTCCTGCTAAGGTGCTCTGTCCCAAAGTCAGGCAGCAGAGAGATGATGTAATCTCTCTGCTGCCCACGGCTGCCTGCACAGTAAGGGCGGAAATGCAAGGATGCAGGGCGGGCGCCGAGAGATGATGTCATCTCTCTGCTCCCATGCCTGCCGGCTCCCTGATTGGCCAGCAGCGCTCACACACCGAGCCACCCAGCTACCCCCCCCATCTCACCCGCCCACTCACCGACCGAGCGCCCGCTATCTCGCCCGTGGAGCCGCGGACTCGCGTAACAGCCTGCCTGTGGAATTGCGGAGCCGCCCGCCCACGAAATCGCGGAGCCGCCTGCCCACCCCTGCAGAATTGCAGAACCGCCCATGCTGTTACCCACCAACGGACCTTACTTTGTACAGTAAACGTTTCTGGGGAACTGTGTCAAATGCTTTTGCAAAATCCAGATACACCACGTCTATGGGCCTTCCTTTATCTTGATGGCAGCTCACCTGTTAACATTCTATGAGACGATTAGCTGTAATCCGAATAGAGGAAGGCCTGTGGATAGGGAGTATCTGTGTTTCGCCAAAGCATAACCTCATAAATGCTTAATTTACAAACGAAGGTATTTTTGCATTAACAATAGTGTATGTACGAAGTATGGATAGTGTATGGATAGAAAACTGGTTACTGGAGCGCGCCTAGAGGGTGGTGATAAATATTGTATCTTAATAGTCAGAATATGAGGCTGAGTAACAAGGTGCCACATCCTGTATATGAATAGACAATTGAAAAAAGCGACAATTGGACTTTTTGGGCACCCAAAACAGATTTTTAAAATAAAGTATAAAATTTATTGGTATGCATTAAAATACTAGTAATTCATCATAAAAACAAGCAACCATGACCTATAGTACATAGTAAATGGACCTCATCTAAGAGGTTATGTCGTACTCCCAGCCCAAATATACACGTTACATTAATATAATTGGTCCCTACAAACTCTGAAGGCTGGGGGTGAGATTCTCAACACATATGAGTGGTGTACAAAATCTAGGTTGAATAAAAACGACACCTTTTTCAAAAAATCCAAAACACATATTCCTATCATAAATCTCCTTATTTATAATACATACATGTGAATTACGATCAAATTCCCAAGAAGAATAAGAGTCGCCATACTCAAGAGTTTACCGGGCCTTGGGTGGTTGCGGTACAGAGGAATAGTTTAGGGTGCCGAGTTAAACAGAGAAGAGGGTTGGAGTGCAGGAATAAGTAGAGATGGGGTTTGGGGTGCAGAAGTGAGCATAGGAGGAGTTTGGGGTGCAGAGTTGAATATAGAGGGGTTTGTAGTACAGAGGTTAGCAGAAGGATTTAGGATGTGAAGGTGTGCTGAGAGAGGCTGGAAAAGGATGCAGAGATTGGTGATGGGGGGGGGGGGGGGAGTGTCATTCTAAGTATTACTGTTACATCACAGGTCAGTGTAAATGTCTCTGACATTGGTGGCTAGTGTAAATACACCTCTTGTGTTGGGGTCAGTGTAAATGTCCCCATTACATTTCACACTGTATCACATATTTCTGAGTTTTTTGTTGTCATGCTTATTGGTCTCAGCTATAGATGCCTTCCCATACGACTCTGTATTCCAAAGGTACCATTCCATGACTTAATTGATTGTTCACGACTCACCCTGGACAGTTTTTGTTGTTTAGTATTGCAATACTGTATCTGACTGCTGTTGTGGAATACTGGTTGTTCTTGCTCTTTGTACTTTGTCTCCTGAAAAGTTTAATTGTTACAATGGATACCCTTTTTTAATACTATGAACCTGCATGCTGTACCTTTTTATGTTTTTCTTATTAAAGAAATTTTAATTAAAAGAAAATGTCCCCATTATGTTTGGGGTCAGTGTAGGGTCCCCCTTACATTGGTTGTCAGTGTGGATATCCCCCTTACATTGGTTGTCAGTGTAAATTCCACCTTACATTGGAGGTCATTGTAGAAATCCCCTCTTAAGATTGGTTGTTGGTGTAAATTCATCCTTACATTGGTAGTCAGAGTATAGTCCCTCTTTACAATAGTGGTCAGTGTAAATTTCCCATTACATTGCTGATCAGTGTAGGGTCCCCCCTAACATTGGTGGTTAGTGTAAATTCCCCATTATGCTGGTGGTCAGTGTAAATTCCCCATTACACTGGTGGTCAGTTTAAATTCCCCCTATATTGGTGGTTAGTGTAGAAATTTCCCCCTTACATTGGTGGTAGGGCTCCCCTTACATTGGTGATCAGTGTAGAAATTCTCCTCTTACATTGGTTGTCAGTGTAAATTCCCACTTACATTGGTGATCAGTGTATAATCCCCCACTACATACATGAAGTAGATTTCCAGCTTTGCGCTACATGAAACCAAAACCTACAACCCATCAGCAATCACAACAAGAGTTGCAGTACTCAGAACGGTCAGTGTCAAATTATGTTTTCTAAATAGTTTATGCCAAATGTATCTGCAGTGTGATTGGTTTTGATCACTGTGTTCTCTACAAGAATTATTAGATTGCCGTACTTTAAATTCATTGTACAGACTAAAAATTCTCTTGTTCGGCCCCGAAAGAGGCAAATCACTCAGCTCCCCCATCCACACAAAACAGATGTGAGAATCTCCTCTGGTTGGCATCCTATTTACACAGCAGTAGCCATGGCTGTCTGAATGACTGTATCTGATTGGATGCAGTCACTGTTTGGCTAATAATTTTCCACCCAGCTTTGATTTTGAAGCTGGGTGGTGCCGACAGGGCCACCCATGCTCCCAGTTTGACTGATTCTTGCAGAAGTCATGTATGGCCAGCTAGCTAAACAAATACATAAATAATCTTTATTAATAAACAATACCTTCTTAGCTTTCTTTCTGTCTTTATTATGATACATAAAAAAAAAACTCTATGTACAGAAAGATTTATTTGTACAATAGGTTAATGATATGCCTCTATAACCACACCCATTTTAAATTAATGAACCACTCCTAATTAAAGTACATTCTCCTCTTACAATGGCTTGGACGCACAACAATTTTTTTTTTAAATGATGGCAAGTATGAAATCTGTGCACACAATCCATAATGTTGCTGCCCTTATCTTCTCACCATTTAGATAAACCTTACTGAGCTGAAAACATTTCCGAATCCACCAGATGCTGTTATTAACGTTACTTCGGCAGTGATGGTGCTGCTTGCCCCTCGTGGAAAAGTGCCTAAAGACAGAAGCTGGAAAGCTTGCAAGGTCTTCATGGGGAAGGTAAAATGTGTGCATTATGATTTATCAATGTGATGTACTAAATATTTTTTTTCTATTAAAGAAAACATTGCAATCCATACTTACTCTAACATATATCATAACATTAAAATGTTGTGCTTGTTTGCTGTGTTTTTGTTTCCTGTTTAAAGCTGGCCATTAGGGTTGAACCGATACCGTTTTTTTTTACCAGTGAGTAAAAGTACCGATACTTTCGCTCAAGTACTCGCCGATACTGAGTACCGATACCTTTGTGGTGCGTTTTAAGCCCATGCAAAATGAATTTGGTCAAATCCCACTGCAAAGAATCCCATGAGATTTGAACAGGAGTGCGGTGCAAATCCTGTCCGAATCACATGCAATTTCCCGCACCACTCCTCTGTAAACCCAGGCTGAAGTCACTATAACTAGCATGCAATTCTTTGCATTGAGATTTGAACCCGTTCATTTTTGGATTGGCTCAAATCGCATCGGTTTCAGGTATCGGAGCATTTGCTTGAGTACTCATGCAAATATTGGCCATAAATGAGGTAGACGGCTCTTCAACATCTACCCATCGCGAGTCTGACCTGGACCTAAAACAGTACTCGCACGACTCAACTGACTGTTTGAAGGAGCTGAAGGAGCGCATTCATTGTACAGCTAACCCCAAAAAAAGGACAGATCCTTACACAAAGTCTATATTGAGGTTCAGATGGGGGAAGACATTTGGCCTAAAACTTTTAAAATATCTTTTTGATTATGGTACCTGCATCTAGTTTGGCTAAGGCTGTCAAATTACAAGATGATAAAAGATCTGGGCACCGTCATCACAATTGTTTCTAATCCAAGCCTTTTTCAGCGCTAACTGACTGGGTAACTTGTTTTTTCTGGAACAGGTTTTAAGCAAGAAAAAGTGAAGATTTGTAAAAGGGTCAGTAAGCACAGGTTAAACTTTGGCTTAAGTAAAAGTTGTTTAAAGGGCATTCAAGCATAAATATGCAAATGTTGCAGGTGGATAAAAGGACAGAAGACATGTAAAACAAAGTTATTGTTGTGGGATACAATATTTTCAATAGGGATGAGCTTTGAGTTCGAGTCAAACTCATGTTCGACTCAAACATTGCCTGTTCGCCCGTTCGCCGAACAGCGAACAATTTGGGGAGTTCGCTGCAAATTCGAAAAGCCGCGAAACACCCTGTAAAAGTCTATGGGAAAAATCTAAAGTGCTAATTTTAAAGGCTTATATGCAAGTTATTGTCATAAAAAGTGTTTGGGGACCTGGGTCCTGCCCCAGGGGACATGTATCAATGCAAAAAGGAGCAGTGATCTTAATAATGCTTAAAGTGAAACAATAAAAGTGAAATATTCCTTTAAATTTCGTACCTAGGGAGTGTGTATAGTATGCCTGTACAGTAGCGCTTGTTTCCCGTGCTTAGAACTGTCCCTGAACAAAGTGTCATTTCTGAAGGAAAAAAAGTAATTTAAAAGCACTCGCGGCTATAATGAATTGTCGTCTCCCGGCAATACAGAGAAAAGTCATTGATAAAAAAAAAAAAAATAATGCATGGGGGTCCCCCCAAATTCAATTACCAGGCCCTTCAGGTCTGGTATGGATATTTAAAAAAATGGTGTGGAGTTCCCCCAAAAATCCATACCAGACCCTTTATACGAGCACGCAACCTGGCAGGCCGCAGGAAAAGAGGAGGGGACGAGAAAGCGCCCCCCCCCGAACCGTACCAGGCCACATGCCCTCAACATGGGGAGAATGCTTTGGGGGTCTGTGACCCCTCAAAGCACCATGTCCCCATGTTGATGGGGACAAGGGCCTCATCCCCACAACCCTTGCCTGGTGGTTGTGGTGGTCTGCGGGCGGGGGGCTTATCGGAATCTGGAAGACCCCTTTAACAAAGGGGACCCCCAGATCCCACCCCACCCTATGTGAATTGGTAAGGGGTACATCAGAGGGGGGCGGGGACACCCGCATGTCACTGGGGAAGCTGGGTTTCCCCTTACGTCAGAGTGGGACGAGGTCACGTGACAGGTGGCCCCGTCCTCAGCTACATAAGAGACCTGTCAGGCTGCCGGGATTCCCGGGGTGTCTCCGGTGGAGACAGGATGCTTGCTGTTCCTCGCTGCGCTGGACATCATCGTTGGAGCCTGGACCTGGAGAGGAGAGATCATCCATCGCTGGAACCCGGAGAGGAGAGAGCATCCATCGCTGGACACCGGAGAGGAGATCACCCATCGCAGGATACCGAGAGTGGATTACCACCGCTGGAATCTTTTTTTAATTTTATTTTTATTTTTAATAAAGGACTTTTCCCAACGGTGTCTGTGTGTTTTTTTTTAAAAATGTACACTTTCTTTGTGAAATGGTAGGGGTACGATGTACCCCTTACCAATTCACATCTGGGGTCCCCTTTGTTAAAGGGGTCTTCCAGATTCCGATAAGCCCCCCGCCCGCAGACCCCCACATTCATCCTCCCCATGTTGAGGGCATGTGGCTTGGTACGGTTCAGGAGGGGGGGGCGCTCTCTCACCCCCCCTCTTTTTCTGCGGCCTGCTAGGTTGCGTGCTCGGATAAAGGGTCTGGTATGGATTTTTGGGGGGAACCCCACATCATTTTTTTTATTTGACGCAGGGTTCCCTTTTAATATTCATACCAGACCTGAAGGGCCTGGTAATTGAATTTGGGGGGACCCCCACGCATTTTTTTTATTTTTTATCAATGACTTTTCTCTGTATTGCCGGGAGCCGACAATTCATTATAGCCGCGAATGCTTTTAAATTACTTTTTTTCCTTCAGAAATTACACTTTGTGCAGGGACAGTTCTAAGCACGGGAAACAAGCGCTACTTTACAGACATACTATACACACCCCCTAGGTACGAAATTTAAAGGAATATTTCACTTTTATTGTTTCACTTTAAGCATTATTAAAATCACTGCTCCCGAAAAAACTGTAGTTTTTAAAACTTTTTTTGCATTGATACATGTCCCCTGGGGCAGGACTTGGGTTCCCAAACACTTTTTATGACAATAATTTGCATATAAGCCTTTAAAATTAGCACTTTAGATTTTTCATGTTCGAGTCCCATAGACTTTAACGGTGTTCGGATGTTCGAACAAATTTATTGCCTGTTCGCAAGTGTTGGGCTCATCCCTAATTTTCAAACATGTACTTCTTGTCTAGCAATGCCAGAAAACTTCCAGCTGCTATCTTGTTGCCATTTTTCGTTTGAGACAGAACGTACAGCTCAGAAAAAATTCTTATAGGTATATCAGTCAAATGTAGACCTGCTTATAATTGTATGTGAGTTTAGATGCAGCAGGTTGGTTGTGCAGAAAAAAATAAAATGTGGATCTCCACATTCTGTATTCACTATTTGAAGAAAAAAAGAAGATGCATGGGGTGTTGAGGGCTAATTCTTCCTGAGCCTCGGGTGCTCAAAATGTGTCAGTACCCTTTGCTCTCGTCCATGATTGTTAGATAGCAGGCAGCCACCAATTTATCCAGAAGTTCATCAAAGCTGGGAATATAGGGTAGGCATCAACAGTACCATTCAGTTTTGTGTAATCCGCACTAACTCCAGTTGTCTAATCCTTTTTGGAGTCCAGAACTACTGGTTTAACTTTAGCATGTTTCCATGGAAAGCTTTCTGTCTTCTAACTCCTTCCCCCAAACTTACCACATAAGTGACATCATTCATTCTTTGTGATTGCATATGGACCCTCCTTTACTGCCCAAAGTTTGTTCTGCCACAAAGGAAGTGTAATATACACTTTCTGACCCACATTGTATGGCTGCTCTCTGGCAATGCAGTCATACCATCATTTGTGACTGACCTGCATGTGTGTTATATTCTCCCAGAACCTTAATACATAGTTCACCACAGAAACCTCCGGAACAGCAATCTTGCCCTACTAAGTCTCTCAGAGTAGACCTAAGGGTCCTTTCCTCCTGCCTCCCAAATAGAGATCAAGTGGTAAAAAGCCTGTAGACTCCTGGAGCACCTCTCCATAGGCAAACAGCAGGTGAGTCAAATCTAATTCCCAGCCCCTTTCTTGTCATTCCACAAATATTCGCATGGATTGTTTCAAACTCCCATTGAAACCTTTGAAACGCAAGCACAGGTTGTTTGTTTGTGGGTGGTAAGGACTAGCCATCATATGTGGCATCTGTATTTTCAAACAGAAAGCCTCCTTTAGGTTAGACAACTGTGGGCTTTGCAGAGCTTTGTAGGGAACCCCACTCTCAGAATGATTCCCATAAAATCGTCCTCAATGTTGTCCATAGTGAGGATAGTGCCATAGCCCCTGGGTGTTGGGTGGCAAAGTCCACTACAGTAAAGATGCATTGTTTGCCTGAACTGCTGAGGATGGCTAGTGGCTCAGCAATATCGACATCCTGTCTTGCCAAACTGCTGGTAGGTAACACAGGACTCATAATAGCTTGCCTGTTGGGCCACAAATAATTCTGCACCACTTGGGCCTTGGTCTTATGACTTCTATTCTAGTGACCAACTAGGAGAATTGAATGCACCACCTTCAACAAGTGTCCCCTAATTTTTTCTGGTACAGTGAGCTGCCTTTTGTCCATTTTTGCCCCACTGCCTGAGGTGGGAACATCCTCAGTGTACAGCTTTCTTTTGTCGTTTCTCTCCATCTGGCGGAGACCTGGAAGCTAGGTCCAGAGCTTTTCCTTATGCCTTGTACACACGATCGGATTTTCCGACCATGTGTGTGCGCTATCGGACTTTTTCCGTCGGAAATTCCGACGGAGTTAGAAAGAGAAATTTTGAAATTCCGTTTATCTGTATGGAACTCCGACGGGAAAAAAAACACGCATTCTCAGAATCAAGTCGACGCATGCTCGGAAGCATTGAACTTAATTTTTCTCGGCTCGTCATAGTGTTGTACGTCACCGCGTTTTTGACGGTCGGAATTTGGTGTGACAGCTTAAACGGAATTCCGTCTGAAAAATCCATCGGAGTTTATCCCGACGGAAAATCCGATCGTGTGTACAAGGCATAACTTGGATTAGTTTGCAGTGCTTGCTCAAATGCAAACTAATCCAAGGAGCTATGTTACAAGAAGCTCTAGGTGCCAGTTGCTAAGAGGCTTGTCTCCCAGGTGTGGCATGGGTTGCTATTTGTGATTTTATTTTATATTTTTCCAGCTGCAATTTTGACAGACTGAGACATATGCTCCATCACAAACTAAAAAACTTCTGTAGCACGGATATGTAGGAGTTGATCTTGGATCTCCAGGGACTCATAGGAATCTTTTTTCAGTACTTTAATCCACTCCTGAAATGTGGTACATAGGTGGCTTACTACATCTTCAGAATCTGCAGGTGCCTTTTCCTGCAACCTAAATTTCTGGCGGTATTCTTCTGGGGTCCGTTATTACTTTGTCATTTTAGTGTCCTTTATGCTCTCAAAATCGCCATCCTTCTCAGTTGACAATTTCACTGAGGCCTCAAGGGCTTTGCTTCTCATCCCTGGCATCAGATAACTTGCCCACTGCATCTGTGGCAGGTGGTACTGATGACACGTTTTTTTTCAAAGGATAGCAAATAGATACATTTCCAGTCATGGGTCAAAGATTGTTAACTCACAGCCAAAAGTGATTCCCATGCTCTTTATGGAGCTTAGACATCTCCAGTTCATGCTGACAGGCAGCTTCCCTCTCAGTGATGTGCTATGTGGGCTTCCTCTCAGCCACAGCCCTGTGGTCTACAGTGTCATCTTAGCTGTAGCCTGGAACACAACAAACTGCATGTCCATCATAGGATCTGTAGCAAGTATTTGTTTCCTGAGTCCTGTAGCTGAGGAGGGTTGATGTTGTGTACAGACAGTGCTGGCATGTCAGGTTGTGGACTGGAGGTCGTGGACTGGAGGTTGCATTCATAGCCACACCAGACTGTACTGTAGAAGAACCTGTACAAGAACCACTTGTATACCCAAGACACATGGGGCCCCTTCTGCTGCCGGATTCTCCAGGATCTGCTATGCCTGAATATCTGCCTCATGTGAATCATGAATTGGGTCTGGAGCATTTGTGAGGGATTATAGGATAAATAGTGCAGTGGCCAGAGTCCAGAACTCTAGGATGTGATGGAGGCACTGCTAGTAAAACCCTCCCAATGTTCAGAAGTTACAGAAGAATCATGAAACTGATGGTTTAAAGGATAGATACAAAAATATAAATGTTTATTGAAACACACACATACTATACAAAAAATCTTGAATTAAGACCCCAGCCTTAAAAAAATCTTATTATGTGGTTAAAATATCTTGACAACGTTGTCCCCCCCAATTGCTGCACATGATAACCCGCCAACATCAAGCAAGCACAGCAAAAAAAAAGAACCAAGCACAGAAAAAAATGAAATAACATGTAAAGCATATGAATGATTGATGAATGATTAATTAGTTGTAGTCTGTGTAAGCACGTATTCTAAAAAAGCGCTGAAGCAAGGGAATTTCTTTGGAGCGGATGTGAAGCAAGTTTATATGGAGACTACATGCAGAATATAGAGCACATATACTGAAACATATTCTATAGCTGAAGAGTTCAAAGTAGCATCCATGTAACCATATAGTCACTTATGACAGCCTACGCTCTAGGCAGATTAGCATAAAAAAAACTCCATCCAGGATAGCTAAAAGTCAGTAGTTTAATTAGCTTCAAGGTATGCATATCACAGTATCAGTGACTTAGTGATTAAGGCTCCATACTTTTTATAAGTGTAGCGGGCATTTAAATTTGGGGGGGAGCATCTGGGTTATTCAACCCGGATGTACTAATTGTTAGGGAGTCTGAGAACCTCTTTTGTGGTTCTTGGAGGACTCTGGTGGTGCAAGGTTCCCTGCGGCCTGCAGGTGGCGTTGTCGCCCTGGGCCGGAGTGGAATCCTCACCGCAAGACTGTTCCTTTTTTGTCCTTTCCTGGTGCTGGTACAGCGAGGCGGGGAACCCGCTGTGACGCAGGGGGAGAGGGGATAAAAAGGGGCGGGCGCCCTTATCACATGGTTGTTCGGAGGTTGTCCGTAGTGTGGTCCGAGGGTTCAGAGTTCGGAGTTGGAGGATGCGGCCGCACCCAGGCACCTTCAACCTGGGTGCTGGCGTTCCGGAGTTCCGGGCCCAGGTGCCCTTGACCTGGCTGGAGCGAGAGATGGAGTCCATCCCAGGCACCTTAAGCCTGGGGTGAGGTACTATGGCCGAGGCCTGAGGCCCAGTAACTTCGACTGGGTTCCGCGAGGGTGGAGGAGTCCGAGGGGCCCTAAGGTGTTGGGACCCGTATCTGAGGTGAGGAGGCCGGGGAGTGTAACCCTTCCGAATAGCCCGGTACAGCATTAATCTGGTGACGGCGGGGCCTCTGGTAACTCTCTTGGAGGGATGTCTTCCCCCTGACAGGGGCTGCAGCGTAGCGAAGGTAACTCCAGTTCCTGTTCATTAGAGTCACTGGAAGAGACTCTGAAGCCAAAAAGTACGTTTTACAGCCACTGTGCTTAGCAACCGTTGGTGAAACCTCAACGGTTTAGTTTCTTTGAGGATTGTGCCTTGACCTACTCCCCACCAATACTGAACTGTTCTATGGGTCTCAAACTGTCTGCTCGCAAAGGACTATTTGTTTGCCGTTATGGAATAAATAAGTGTTGGACCTTTTCAGTGTGTGGTACTCCAATTACTGGGAGCAAAGGGGGTTATCAGCAGAACAGACTTGGCTCTGAGCGTATACACAGCCCGAAGGTAATCTGGTGCTGGCCTTCACCTCTACATGCTGTAATCTAGAGGACATGGGCCGTGGCGCACCTCGCTCTCCCCTTCAAGGTACCCCTAGACCGGAGCCAGAGTAACCGCTGAAGAAGAAGAGAGAGGGTGAGGCCACTACATAAGCTTCTGACCAGGGCCGTCTTTACCGCAGGGCAAACGGGGCAGCTGCCCTGGGCCCTGTCACTGTTAGGGGCCCAAAGCAGAGCCGCCCGTTAAGCCTGCGTGCTGCCCACAAATCGGCCTCTGAAAATCCCCAAACAGACAGACAGTCTGTCACCTCATCAGCGGCGCGCAGCCAGTGTCAGTGCTGCATTTTTTTTAGATTGAGGAGTGGGTCACGGGTGGGCGGGGCCTTGAGCTCCACTGACGCTCTGGCTCCGCCCCTTGCTATGCGTGCACAGTGTTCGGTACCTGATCGGAGGAGTGGGGGAGGAGTGAGACCGTGGATTGCTGCCTGGTTCCTGCTTAGTCAAGTGAAACTAGGCTAGCAGTGTGTGTGGACTGTGGAGAATTGAGGAGAATTGATTGGAGGCTGAAGCTGTGCTTGCCAGCAGGACAAGGTAAGGTCTTCTTTCTCCTCTCCTGGCTCCTGCTTCCTATCCCTATGCCATGCCATGTGTAAAATAGAAGAACTTTTTAAAACACTGACCAGACCTACATGCCATGTGTAAAATAGAAGAACTTTTTAAAACACTGACCAGACCTGCAGTCCAGGCTGAGTGAGGCCTCAGAAGACACAGCATAATTTACAGCACATGACATTACTGTCTGTATTTAACTGCTTGATGGGCTTATTTTGGGCCTGACTGGTTCACATGTATGTGTTTTGGCGGCCCACATTTGCGCAGGCACAGCAGCCCATTCATTTGAATGGGCTGCCATGCCTGCGTTTCCTGCAAAAAAAGTGCATGCATCATGTAATAGGCTGTGCACACCTATGCCCATCAAGCAGTGAAATGCAGCACTCAATGTCTGTCCATTCTTCTTTTGCACTATGTGACTTACCTGCAGTTCTTGCATTGGCAAACTTGATGTCTAGGCCACTCTTTTAAAAACACAGTGTTAGCAGGAACTACAGGTAAGTTGCATGGTGCAAAATCAGAATGGATTTCAAGGCAACTGCATTTTTAAAATGCTGCATGCACCTTTTTTTCTGCAGGAAATGAAGGCATGAATGGGCTGCTGTGCCTGCGCAAATGAGGGCCACCAAAACACATACATGTGAATGTGTGATGCGACAATGGCTGCAATGTAATTGGGGTGCTGTGATGTGTAAAGGGGCACTATGACATGAAGGGGACTCTAATGTTACGGGGATCAGTAATGTAATGTTTGTGGACCAGTTCTTTTATGTTTACATTGTTAAAAATTTTTTTTTTTTAGATAATTCTATGTGTGTGTCTTTTTTTTTTAGATGTTTGCCCAATGTTTGCCCAGGGCCCAAACCATATTAAAGACGGCCCTGCTTCTGACTCTGAGCTTAAAACAGAAAGGGAACCTGCAAGCAACAGGGATCACTCACCAAAGCACTGACACATTAGCAGATAGTTAGAAGTGAAGATTGCAAACACTATAGCATGCGCCAGCCATGCATGAATTTCCTGCTGATGCAGCAGGACTATATTGCCATACCCTACTGTCAAGTGGTTGACAGTACTGGGGGAACTCACAGTTACAAGAATCTCCCTCTTGGATTGTATGTAGTGTAGTGTAGTGTATGTAGTATGTAGTTGTCCATCCACAACTCTGTGTCTCAGGTAAAAAATAAAAAAAAGGATCAGACTATTGGCTATCTTCTTCATTAGTCCTAATTATTTTCCATTCCGTTAAGGGACACACGTTACCTCATGCCTCTCCCCCACCACCTTTTGTTGATCGAGCCCTGAAACTGATCGTTCTATTCCAGATGGAGTCATGAACGTTGCAAATAAGCTGTACCCCTGGAGCCTGGCATGTAGTGATAATACCTTCCTGATGTGCGGTATATACTCTACAAGGGTCCAGTAGAGAGGGATAACCCTTTTGTTGATGACCTGTCACAGAAATTTCGGACCGACTCTCGTTACAAGTCAAGATTTTTTATTGCATATGCAGAGAAAATGGTTAAAGTATATTTGCGGCTTCAGAGATCCATTTTCTGCCTGTCATAGATTTACATTCTGCTTTTATAACCCTTAAACCTTCCCCTTTCCTGCTCGTAACGTCCTGATCATGTGTATAATTTCAACCTTTATTCTGACGTTTTAGCAGGAAAGAGGGAAATATCCTTTTTCAGCCTACACCTTATGACAGGATATTTCATACAATGGACACATAAATTATCTCATACAATGGACACATAAATTATTTCATGGTTCACAGCCCATGTTTGGCAGATGTAAGCAAAATACAGTTTTACTATAAGTCAGCACATCTTTTGCACAAATTGAATATGGTCATATGACTTATTCCAGTAATTAGGACTATTAGTGCTATTCAGCATATTTATGTATAATAGAGTTATATAAAACAAACATTTTACCTTTAGAAGATTAATATGCATCTTGATAGTTGACAGATAAAGTATAATTTTAAATTTATCTAACATTCCCTCCTTATTATACTTATAATGTCAATACTTCAAATATCCAGGTTCTTTATTTTACCAGGTATTATCATTTAGACAAATAGGTCTTTTGAAAGGACTGTAAGTTCATCTTCATCAGGTTCCGGGTATAGTTCAGTGTTGTTCTGGAAAAACATAGTCTTTGTTAGTGATGTGTCAATCAGTCTTTGAAGAATTCCTCTAATACAAGGAATTCAGCAACATCCACACAGCATAAGGACCGTGGCTGCCATGACAACAGAGATGAGCAAACCTTTTGCAAGATCACCCCATTTACCAAACCATTTTTCAAAGAGTCCTGTTAAGGGGTTCTCTACACCAGAGTTCTCAGTTAGTTCCTGGGATAAAATTTGTAGGCCTTGCAAAGCCTTGGTGATATTTCCATCAGGTGCCGTATTATTTGGAATAAAAGTGCAGCAGAAGGTGCCGAACATTTCGCATACCCCGCCCCTTTCTGCCAGCAACATATCCAATGCTATACGGTTCTGCCACGCTGTCAAAGAGGTGGCGTCCAATTGTGCTGCTATACCTTTGATAGCATCTCTGGTGTAATTCACAAACCTCTGCTGGTTGTAGTAAATGTAGTTTATCCAGTCGACATTCTTATTGGGCTGTACCCATAGGAAGAGTGAGGTGAGTCCTGCTGTTACTTGATTCTGTGCTTTAAATTCATCCGGAACTCCTCGTGGAACACCTATTGAGTCTATATAAACCCAGTTGTCAAAGGATACTTGGGGTGTTTCTCGCTTAAACCGTTTAAAATAGTGTTTACCTGGTAGTTTTATCAATTTGTTAGTCATAGGAACAATATAAAAGGGAAGCAACAGGCGGGTAAGGGCACAACTACCCTCCCATCTAGGTGGCAGTCTGGGTCTTAGTTTCATGTCCCCACACAGCCACCAAACATCAGCCAGTTGCCGTTTCTGTTCCTGAAACCATTTTAGTTGGTACTTAATGTCTGTAGTTGATGTTGTGGTCGCACAGTATTCAGGAGATAGGGTGCCAACCTTTGAACCATCCTTGTCTATGTTAGAGAAACAAGAAAAATTTCCTGGTAATGCTTGTACTGAAGGGGGTATACTTCACATTTTAGTTTTAGGGTATCTCTTTTTCTCATTTGCACATTCAGACCCAGTAATATTTTCTGAAAACAGTCTTATTATGCAAGCTAAATCTGTTTCCTCTTCAGGGAGAGGAATGGTAGCTAGTTGTGGTCTTGGGTTTGCACAAGAAATACAATCACTTAACCCCTTAGATTGAGTTGTGTATCTGACCCATTCTATCCACTCATTTTTGTCTCCAAATCCTGTTTCTATACTTAATTGTTCCTTGTAGGTAAAATCTGTTTTAAACAAGGAGGGATTAAGTTGAAACTGAGTGGGCTCTGGGACTGGGGTGTTCTGACCAGGGATTACAACCTTAATAGTAATTCTTCCTAGTAGATCACTCAGGCTGGGCCTATATACTCCTAGACCATAAACTCCAGCATCTGATACCTGCGGGTTTTTTATTGTCAAGGAGATGGGATTACATTTATTAGGTGTAAGCCAATCACGGGACTGGCAATCACCAGTCCACCCTCTTCGACTGTATATAGATATACGTTCTACCTGATCCTTCCTTTGTTTAGGGATCACGGCAGAACTAGCAAGCCAACCATTATCATCTGTTGACCACCACACATCAGCCCACGCACTGCATTCTGGAGTAGAACATAAGTATTTGCCCGTAAAAACATATCTTTGATACCCAATGTCTATGACTTGACTTAGATCAAATTGTATTGTGGTGGTCTTACCCTGTATAGCATTTATGGTGACACCATCTGGCCCCTTCATTATCTGTCTTTTCCCCTCTATGACCCATTATGTTCAGTATTGGAATGAGGTCAAAAAGCATATAAATCCCCACAACTATGCCCCCTACTATCAATGTGATCAAAAGGATTCTCCCTGTCCATGTTTTAGTAAAATACCCTGGTTCAAACATTAGTCTCTCTCTGGGTCTTCCCTCCACCCCTATGAGTCCATAATGTACCATTCCCTTCTCCTGTGGTGTGGCAGTTATTCAGATTTTTTATTTAAATGATGTGACTTCTTGCAGTGGGTGAGGTGTATCCAAGGTATTCGCTCCACAATTTTCACTGCGGTGGGTGTAGACAACAGTACTTGATAGGGTCCTTCCCACCTGGGGTCAGACCAAGTCTTTCTCTTTATTATTTTTATCCAGACCCAATCTCCAGGTTGTACAAGATCTTCTTGTTCTGTTTTAGTCTCTTGACCTGTAAGAGAATTTGGGCCATTGTCACTGTAAATTACCGAGGGGATCCCTTGTCGTGGAATCACCTCTTTGATTAGTACTTTGGCTACTGACTGCCCATCCGGGTGTGTCATAGGAAAAGCTTCCACCCACTTTGTAAACATATCAACAATAACCAGACAGTACTTTTTATTCTCACATTTTTTCAATTCAATAAAATCCATGCATATTGTGTGAAAGGGATAAGGGGGTTGTGGGAAATGACCTAGTAAGGGTCGTAGGGCACCTTGTGCATGGTATCTGTTACAAATCAGACATGTGAGACAACATTTTTTTTGAGTAGTTCGTAAATCCATATGTTGTGAATACCTTGTTGATCACCTGTACCATCCCTCCTTTTGAGGTATGGGCTTGCCCATGGCTCAATAATGCAGCATACCTAAATAATGATGTAGGTAAGATGGGTTTACCGTCTGTACTTGTATATACATCATTGACCAGTGTTGCCCCTTTTGATAACCACTTTTGTTTTTCACCTTCCGGTGATGCCTTCTGCATTTCTGATAACCATGTTTCATCAATAGCTTTCCGTACCTCACCATTTACTTGGAGATTTGTATAACATATGTACGTTATTTGCTGTCCTTCAGCAGCTGCTTTTGCTGTCTTGTCTGCTAGTGCATTCCCTAGGGTAATTGGATCTGTTCCCTTTCTATGTGCTGCACATTTACAAATAGCCACTTGTGCTGGTTTTTGTACATTTTCTAGAAGGGCAAGAATGAGATCTCTATGTGTGATCGGTTTACCTGTGGACGTAATCATACCCCTATTTTTCCATTGCTGGGCAAATATGTGTATAGTGGAGAAAGCGTATTGGCTGTCAGTATAAATATTTATTTTTTTCCCTTCCCCTAGACTGCAAGCCCTAGACAGGGCTATAATTTCAGCTTGTTGTGCAGAATAGGAATTGGGAAGGGATCTGGCTTCAATGACCTGGTCATGTGTCACTATAGCATAAGCTGTTTGATTTATCCCTTTATCGTTTTTTCTACACGACCCATCAACAAAGAAGGTAATGTCAGCATCTAGAAAGGGAACATCAGTGAGATCCTTTCTAGGGAGTACCCGTTCATCAATTTGAGCTATACAATCATGTGGATCCCCGTCACCAGGTGTTGGCATTAGTGTAGCGGGATTCAATGTAGTGCACCTCTCAATTGTAAGGTGTGGCTGTCCCAGAAGTGTAGTCATGCATGATAAATGTCTGGCTGGAGATAAATAGGAGATCTTGCCTTGTAGTAAGATCACTAAGATGGCATGTGGGACCTTAAGTACCAGGGGATGGAACAATACTATCAATGCAGAGGACCGTATGGCCAAATGAGGCTACTACTACAGCTTGTACACAGTGGGGCAAACTCCGTGCCACTGGATCTAATTTAGTTGAGTAAAATGCAATTGGTTTGTGTTTGTCCCCATAAACCTGAGTGAGAACAGAAGTCATGTACCCCTCTTTACAGTCTACAGTCTGATAAAATATTTTACTGTAGTTGGGTAAGCTGAGCACAGAGGAACCCACAATGAGGTGCTTCACTTTTGTAAATGCATCCTCTGCTTGTACATTCCACTGGATGCAATCTTTCGCAGACATTTGTGTACCATAGATGAGATCAGAAAGAGGCGCCACCTCCGTAGCATAATTAGCTATCCATGCTCTACAAAAATTTGCCATACCAAGAAATGACATCATTTCTTTTTTGGTGCGTGGTTTGGGGACTTGAAGGATGGCCTCTTTTCAGATCTCATCCAGATGTCTGCCTTCTTGAGACAAAATATAACCCAAGTATGTCACCTTTTCTTTCCATAGTTGTAGTTTATGCTTGCTGACCTTGTGACATTGTTCTGTGAGGAAATGCATCAGAGCCAAGGTGTCAAGTTTGTATTGTTGCTCCGAAGGATCTGCTACCAAAATGTCATCCACATACAAGAGAATTTGACTCCCACAGGGAGGTACAAACCGAGACAAATTATTGGACATTTCTTGTGAGAAAATAGTTGGACTTTCACAGTATCCCTGGGGTAACCTGGTGTATGTGTATTTTTTCTTTTTATGTGTAAACGCGAACCAGAACTGACTGTCTTTGTGTAAGGCAATAGAAAAGAAAGCGTTACTGATATCAATGACAGAAAATACCTTGTTATCTGGGTGAAGGTCGTTCAGAAGTACATGCGGGTCTGGGACCACCGGGGCCCTCGGTAATACGGCCCTATTGACCGCCTGTAAATCCTGTACAAGTCTCCACCCATCTTCCCCTCCCTTCTGCTTCCTGACTGGGAACAGGGGCGTGTTACATGGTGAATCCGGACATTCAATGATGACACCATTTTTTAGTAATTCCATTATCAAGTGGTCTGCTCCCTCTTCATCATCTTTCCTTAGTGGATATTGTTTTTGATGAGGCCTCGTTGTACTTTTAGGGGTTATTTGGACCTCACTGGCTGTTTTAATTAGTCCAACGTCTGTTTTTCCTTTTGACCACAAGAAATCGGGGACGTCTTTTAAGGCATCCTCTTCTTCTTGGGTCAAAAGTGTCAGTCACTGTCTTTTGTCAAAAACTTCAATCATGTGGATTCTGGGTGTACATTCAACAAACCATGCTAATCTGCACCTCCGAATCCCTTTGGATTCTAGTTCCTCATCTGTTAGTAGAACCCAGTCTGTGATAAGTTCTCCCAGCTCATACCATGATACCCCAGGGTTCCGGGTGACCGAAACATGAGGTACAGTATCCTGCCTGTATATTTGCAGAATTGGTTGTGGTAGGAGACAAGTAGCCACACTATTTCCTTCCTTATCACAGTACAGGTATCTTAAGAGCACTTCAGTGTTAGTGAGACTCATTAACTGTTTCTCATAAGACTTATCAGGCCCTGAGGTCTTTTTGTAGTACATAGTGCAATGGAGGTTCGTCTGGACCTTGTACCTGCTCCTCACAGGCTCTTCTTCAACTATTTCTGTCAGGGTTTTGGGCATCTTTAACCCCTCAGTTTGCAAATCCAAGCTATACCAGTATCGGGGCTCATTATCCACGGCTGTGATTCGTTTTTCACACAGCCGATGGGCTTTGAGGCCCCCCTCCACTGGTATGACAGAAATATCGAGAGCATGCAACATGTCTCTACCCAACAAATTAACAGGACATTTAGTTGAAATTACAATTTTACACTGAGCCTTTTTACCTGTCTGTGGATCTTCCACAGTAAGGCCTTCAGACACGGCCTCCTGGTGCATTAACCCATTTGCAGACTTTACATATACTACACCTGTTTTCTTTACCCCTGGTGGCATATCCAGTGGGTGTATTAGGGTCCTGCAAGCCCCGGTGTCACAGAGAAATGTTACCCAACTACCCTTTACAATCAATGTTATTTCTGGCTTGACTTCAGCATGCAAACAAGCTTCAACATTACACACATCCAAGATCTCAGACTCTTTCTCCTCATTTCCCTCTGTATCTCTCTCTGTGGACATACCAACATTTTCTAGTCATGCTTCTTCCTCTCTGTTTGACTCACATGCTCTCGCTAAGTGACCTCTTTTACCACACAGGAAACACTCCCCCCTCTTCTTTTTCCCCTCATAATCCTGAATGCGGGGCCTTGTTCGAGTGTTCCCCAATCTTTTGTTCTGATTCTCAACAACATACACATCATTACTTTCACCCATCATAAACACCTTCCATTTTTTTACTTTCTTTTTTGATTGGAAGTGCCTTTCAGCATGCCTTGCATACTCAATTAGCTCCTGAAGTCTGCAAATCCTATGGTTAATCATGTGTTTGGTAACAAAACTTGATATAGGGGCTATCAGCCCCTTCAGGATTGCATTCTTTAGCTGTTGCTCATATGGGCTATCGTTCACTTGGTCTGCTGGGATTTCTATCCCAGAGTGGTTATTGAAAATCTCCCTCATCCTAACAATGAAATTATCCACTGTTTCCTCTTCTCCTTGCATACACTGATTTATAATGGACCAGTCGGCCCGACGTACCCATTTATTTTCTATCCTTGCTATAAGAGCATTTCTGACTTCGAGTGCTGCATCATCATGAGGCAACACCCTTCCCTGGTTGTTTAATCCACTCCAATCTCCCACTACATGATGCCAGTCAGGTCCCAGTACCTGTCGGATGACCTGCTCTATTTCCCTCCCATTGAGATGATAGCTAGCAATCATTCCCATGATACCATCCCTGAATTGAGCTATGTTAACTTTGGGATGTGGTATCCCTTCAATAGCTTTCTTAACATCCTCGGGGGTCCAGGGGCGATAGACCATCATAGTGTTGGGGGCTGGTACACCTCCTACATCTTGTCCTGCCCTAGGGTTGGGAACTTAAATTAATGGGAACTCTTCCTCCCCAAATTCTGTTTGTTCCCCATCTGCAGGGGATATTAATTTATTGAGCAGGTGGCCGACGAGTTTTGTAACCGTTGCTGTAAGGGGGGTCCCTTGTGGACTTCTCTGGACAGCAAGGGTCATTTTGAGAGGGGGTTTTGCTGCAGCCGTAGGAGAAACGGTTGCATCTGGGGGTGACCCAGTTGACCACGAAGGGACAGCAAACAGTGGGGGGTCACATTGCATGGAAAAAGGGTTGTTTGCCGATAGTCGGGGGGTCAGTCGAGGTGGCCTATTGCATGCCTCTGTCCCGTATGGTGGTGGGGAATGTAAGTCTGCAATAGGGTATAGGGATTTGGGAGTGGGAGTTGTGGTTAAAGGGGGAGCGGCAACTGTCAGTGGGTTTGGGGTATCTTCTAAAGGGTGTGTGGGGGCTGTTGGGTGCATTTGATTTGTTGAGTTTTGTTCAGTCAATACTTGCTGAACTAAGCTTCGGAGGACGGTCATATTATTGTCCTCCTCTTTGTCTAAAAACATAGTTTTTTTATGGTTTTCTGAATTTAACCTACGATTAGCCTCCTCAAGCCATTTTTTTTGCCTGGGGAAGACCTAATTTCTTCTGTTTCCTTTTTTTCGGGCCGGACTTATTTTTAAGCTTTCTACACAGCATTACACAACCATCCTTATTTAAGGAAGTATCAAAATCATATTTTGCTTCCCACATCTTAAGAAATTTCACATTCTATTTGTCTAGACTACACATATACTTAGCATCTTCATTCAAACCAACAGATTTTCCATGGATCACACCCATTTTAACATGCACACGGAGTTTTTTTTGTAAGGTCTTCTCACACTGACACAATACCTGCACACAGTATCTTATCACTTCTGCAGCTACTCACAAACTTTCTAGTCGTGACATATCACTTCTAGATTATTGATCTTGTGTGCTGCTATAATACTGGTGTCTTGTCTTCTTACTTAATGTTTTATTCATTTATAGGGAGAATGAACAGAATTACAATGCGAACGTAAATTCACCTGACTGGTCAACCCCCCCTGATCAAAACATTAATATTTCAGTAAACTGTAGGGAGCATGAACAGAATTACAAAAGAGACTTAATTTCTCTCGACTGTTGTTCCCACACTTTATCAAAACATTAATATTTGTTGATTCACGGTATTTATAAATGCCTGTACAGGTTTTTTACACAACATACGAGGCTGGCTGAGCGCAAGGGCTCGTCAAATTACCTCTATTTGTTACCTGGAAATCTATCAGGACATACCTTTGTATTAACAGGGGTTCATGTTTTTGATGTAGGAATATTTATGTGTCCCCCACGGGAATTCCTGCAGTTTACAAGGCTGTCAGGACCTAGGTCCTTTGTCGACAAATTTCCTTTATCTGCACCCGGGTATTAGAATGGGACCATACTCCTATATCAAAGGGATTTAAACTACGGACGTATCTACTTATATTCCCTCAACTCGGATAAAGCAAAACATATATACAACAGATAAACATTCAATTCATCTCTATATTATATGTATTTAACAAAAATCCCTTAATTCATTAAATCCCTAATCACATTTAGGCCTAAAGGTATAATATAATAAATGAAAATATCTTACCTTGCCCCGAGAGCGGTCTCCTGTGCTGATCCGGTAAGTCGCTGCCCGGGAGGCACTAGTTCAGTGAGCCGGCCTCTGTTAACGTCAAATTTAAGATGGAGGACTTACAGTTTTTTGCCGTACGGACATCGGTTCACTGGGTTGTTGGCTAGTGCTTTCCAGGAATTTGGACTTCCGGTCCGAAGGACCAAAATGTCACAGAAATTTCGGACCGACTCTCGTTACAAGTCAAGATTTTTTATTGCATATGCAGAGAAAATGGTTAAAGTATATTTGCGGCTTCAGAGATCCATTTTCTGCCTGTCATAGATTTACATTCTGCTTTTATAACCCTTAAACCTTCCCCTTTCCTGCTCGTAACGTCCTGATCATGTGTATAATTTCAACCTTTATTCTGACGTTTTAGCAGGAAAGAGGGAAATATCCTTTTTCAGCCTACACCTTATGACAGGATATTTCATACAATGGACACATAAATTATCTCATACAATGGACACATAAATTATTTCATGGTTCACAGCCCATGTTTGGCAGATGTAAGCAAAATACAGTTTTACTATAAGTCAGCACATCTTTTGCACAAATTGAATATGGTCATATGACTTATTCCAGTAATTAGGACTATTAGAGCTATTCAGCATATTTATGTATAATAGAGTTATATAAAACAAACATTTTAACTTTAGAAGATTAATATGCATCTTGATAGTTGACAGATAAAGTATAATTTTAAATTTATTTAACATGACCTTGTTCATGTTCTGTATACATAGTACCTGTGTTGTCCTCCTCCACCTAATAGGTTTTTCTAAAACCTTACCCTTAACCATGTGCCTTTGACTTATCTGTGTGTTACTGTGATACTCTATAGGTATTTTCACAGTTTAATCTTGTGAATTTATAAAAAAAGTTCTCATGGAAAGGAATGAAAAAAGGGTCAGGCTTTTGATCCTTATGTGACTGTGGGTAAAGATTAATAAATGGGGCTCTTACAATGAAAATGTCAGATTGATAAGTGAGGGTAGGGGATACCAAATGGCCCTATTTAACATGCCTGGATTTTTAGGGATAAGGGCTATAAGAATAATGCCGCGTACACACGATCATTTTTCCCGTCGGGAAAAATTACATTTTTTTTTTTTGCCGAGAAAAACGATCGTCTGTGGGCTTTATGTCGTTTTTCTCGTTGAGAAAAACGGCAGAAAAAACGACGAGAAAAATTAGAACATGTTCTAAATTTTCTCATCGTTTTTTCCATCATTTTTTTCCGCGGCAGTTTTCCCATAGGGAGACACTGCCGCGGAGCCCACAGACGGTCGTTTTTCTCGACAAAGAAAAAAATGACGGGAAAAACGGTCGTGTGTGGGGGAAAATGCCGTTCCCTCATTTTTCATTTTATTTCATGTCGTGATTCACGGCGGTGTTTTAACCGCCGTGAATCACGATCGTGTGTACGCGGCATAACAGTTTCTTTCCCCTGCTGAGCTACATCAGTGCAACACACTGGTACATAAGGATAAGGAAAGCAATCCACTCCTTGAAACACTACAGTGCATGCAGCAGTTGTCAGTGTGGATCTCTGTTTCTCAACAGCGTGGAGGAGATCATTCCCAACTCCTTCTAAACAGGAACTGAGTATAGCTGTTAAGAAAAATGCAGTATGTGATAATTCTTGTTTAATATTAGCATTAGTGTATTGATCAAAAGAGTTTGTATTGGTTTGCTATTTGGATGTATTCATCATGTGATTAATTATTGCAGGTTGATGATTTTCTGCAAGCTTTAATAAACTACGACAAGGAACATATTCACGAAAATTGCCTTAAAGTGGCGAAGGAGCAGTACCTGAATAATCCAATTTTTAATCCTGATTTAGTTCGCACAAAGTCATTTGCTGCAGCTGGTCTCTGCGCCTGGGTCATTAATATAGTTAAATACTATGAGGTACTAATTTCATACTATTTCCATTTGGATTGTTTGATAGTCTTTCTTTATTTTTTTCCTTTTCTTTTTTCAATTTTTTTCCCTTTTTATTCAGAAAATCTCCATGTCTTCTCTTTAGCAATCTATAGACTGCCCAAAAAACGGCCACATTTCTATTGAATAACAATGCTATAACAATAAAAATGATATATTCTTATTTATTTGTCAGGCAGAGCCAGTTTAAATCCAATGTTGATTCACTGCGTGTATGCTTGGGGGAAACACAGAGATAACTGTATAGTACTCTAATGTCCTGTACACACAATCGTTTTTTTCATCGGAATAACTGATCGTGTGTGGGCCCCATCGGACTTTTTTCCATCGGTGTTAAAAAATAGAACATGTTTAAAAAATTTCCGATGGAAAAAAAACGATAGGAAATTCCGATCGTCTGTGTGGAACTCCAACGGAGAAAAAACCCACGCATGCTAAGAATCAAGTCGACGCATGCTCAGAAGCGCTGAACTTAATTTTTCTCGGCTCGTCGGAGTGTTTTACGTCACCGCGTTTTGGACGGTCGGAATTTTGTCTAATGGTATGTAGGCAAGACTGATGAAAGTCGGCTTCATCGGAATTCCAATGGACAATTCCATCGGATTTTTTTCCATCGGAAATCCGATCGTGTGTCCAGGGCATAATAGCTTGCCTTGAACACAATGTCACACTGCAGTACCTGCCTGAGCTGCACACTAACCTTTTCCCTTCTCTTTTTAGGTTTATTGTGAAGTGGAACCGAAGCGTCGAGCTCTGTCTCAAGCCAATGATGATCTTAAAGGAGCTACCGAGAAACTTGATGCAATTAGGAAAAAGCTTCATGTAAGTTTATAGGAATATATATATATATATATATATATATATATATATATATATATATATATATATATATATGGGCAGGTGTGAAAACATGTTGTACATTAAGAATTCTTTCAGAAATAGAAGTGTTAATATTTTATTTTGTATTAACAAAATGGAAAGAAGATGAACAGAAGGGAAATCCAAATCAAATCAATATTTTGATTTTTTTTGCCTCCAAAACAGCATCAATTCTTCTAGGTACTTTTGCACACAGTTTTTGAAGGAACTCAGCAAGTAGGTTGTTCCAAACATCTTGGGGAACTAACCACAGATCTCCTGTGGATGCAGGGTGCCTCAAATCGTTCTGTCTCTTCATGTAATCCCAGACAGACTTGATGATGTTGAGATCAAGGCTCTGGGGGGGCCAAACAATCACTTCCAGGAGTCCTTGTTTTTCTTTACGCAGAAGAAAGTAAATTACGCTAAATACATTTGGGGCCAATCACACACCTCCCTGATGGTATGGCATGATGGATAAGTATCTGCCTGTATTTCTCAGCATTGAGGACACCATTGATGCATACCAAATCTCCAACTCCGTTTGCAGAAATGCAGCCCCAAACTTGCAAAGAACCTCCACCATGATTCACTGTTGCCTACAGACACTCATTATTGTATCACTCTCCAACCCTTCAGGAACAAACTGCCTCCTGCTACAGCCAAATATTATACATTTTGACTCATCAGTCCAGAGAACCTGCTGCCATTTTTCTGCACCCCACTCCCTATGCTTTTGTGCATGGTTGAGTCGCTTAGACTTGTTTCTTCGTCTGAGGTATGTTTTTTTTCGCCGCAGTTCTTTTTTGAAGACCACTTCTGGCCAGACTTCTTTGGACAGTAGATGGGTGTACATGAGTCCGACTGGTTTTGGCAGAGAGTTCCTTTAAGTGTATGGAGAGCTTTAGATGTTAGGTGATTGTTAACTAGCCTGAAAGATTTTGACTAGATTGGATGATGATAATTGTTTATAGTAATCAAAGTGGACTCCTCCAGACATTGTTCTCAGATAAAATTATTATTCCTCTATATAGGGCCCTTAGAATGAGACTGTTTAAATGTCCCTCTAGGATAAGACTGCCTCCAGGTGTCCCCATTATAGGGCTGGCCAACCACACTATATAGCATAGAAAGATGAATCCTCCTCTGGGCGAAGGCTGTCGGAATACTTGCCCAACAGCTGCATCTGATTGAATGCAGCGGTTGTTTGGGCAACAGTTTTCTGCCAGGATCCTTCAATTTTCATCCAAAAGATGTTGGGCAGGAGGGGAATGGCAGGGCTGGTTTATCAGAAACTGGCTGACATTTGTACAGTGTTTAGTCAGTATTAGGCTCTGTCATTAAATGTGCCTCCTCATTATACAAATATGTGTGTATGTTAGACAAGAGGAACATTGGAGCCTATGCATATAGCTCCCTGAACAGATTCCGATTCCTGCCACCATCTCATGTTTATACTCTGCTTAACGCTGCAGGAACACTGTAATTGTCACAGACCAAATGTAAACGAAGCAAGCATTTTATCCTTTCATTTCCAAATAGCATATTGTTCTCTGGGGGCATTTAACCACATAGAATATCAATATAGCTGAAGAAAAATGCTGACAATTGATAATAATAAATTGTCTTCTTTAACATTAGGATCTTGACAACAACTTGCAAAGACTGACAAAGTCATTTGAAAAAGCAACTGGCGAGAAGATCCGATGTCAGGAGGAAGTGAATCGTACTAACTCCACCATAGAGCTGGCCAACAGGCTTGTGAAGGGGCTGGAGGTTAGTATCTCTTTATTTCTTGCAGTCAACAGTTTGATTGTTCCAACTTTTTTGTGTTCATTTGATGTTTTGCTGATCAAGTGCTCTATGAATGGAGAACTGGCAGATAAATAAAAAGGTCCACCTCCTCCATTCGTACATCCCTTCTCATTGATGGAAGCTATAGTACAGGTCTAACCAATCGTATTATTTCCCACAGCATGGGAAGATTAAGGCTGCAGGGTATGGGGAAAGGGAAGGCTTCAGATTTCAACTAAGCGAGCAGCCAGCAGCACAAGGGACACTAATATAGCTACCATCTCTTGTGCTAATTAAAAAAAAAACAACGTAGGCTTTAAAATGTATATTTCAGTTAAGAATAGACAGTGGTCAGCTGACAGACTCACTACATGTTATTGTATGTCTCTCAATGCAGAACACTCCAGCGCTCAAGCAGCCGCGCATCCAATGGTGTCACTCTTCACTCAATGCAGCCCTCCTCAGATTGGGAAATATTCAACAAACTATGAAAACACACAGGAAGGCGCAAATGCGCCTATGCCTTTACCATGAGGCAAAAGTGTCTATCCAAACACGACACAGTCGAAAAGCTAGTGCATTTTGGGGGACGTGCCCCCTTCTTCAGAGCTCAGAAGAAGGAGGGCACGACCCCCGAAACACATTAGCTTTGCCATGTTTGGATAGACGCCTTTGCCTCACGGCTGGAGTTGGTATTTGGAGCGCCTGTTCCTTAAAATCTTTTTAAGTACTTAATAAATTGAATACATTTTAATGGTGATAATGCACTAGGCATTTGTGCTTTCATGTGGGTTTTTACAGTTCCTCAGATCTGACCAAAAGACCTACTCCTCCTCCTGCATGGTACCTAATATGAAAACTGAGATCTATCTTATGGAGATAATATATGTGTTGCAGTTTATAGTTTCTCTTTAAAAAACACACTAAGGGTCAATTAACACCTACGTGTGTGTGTTGCCACGTGCCCTGCAACATATGCTCATAGCTGCGAATGGGCACAAAAACGAATTTGAAAGTTGACCTTGTTATGTCAAATGTTCACATGCTTCCTTCTCCACCAACTTGTCACACTGAAAGTGTATAGGTTATAGGTAACGACTTCAACAGTTTTCTCATTTTTTTTCTGTTAATCAGTGTGAGACCTTCTTACTTCAGAGGGGACCAGGAAAGGTGTAGACACTATGGACATGCTATGGCTCCTAACGACTGCAATTTTGGGACTTACAGCTCAATCCTGCTATCCTTTACAGCCATAGAAGCTGCCATTTTGGCCTCTGATCAGCAGTTGCCATGGTGCTGCACATGTGATCAATTATGGCATAGGCCATTTGATGGCTTGAGTTTGATTAAGAGCACAAGCAACTGTGACAGTTAGGATTCACGACATGCTTTTAATGTCACTGTTTTAGTAATCTGTTAAATTAGCGGGTTTCGTTCTATTTTAACCGCTTCCATATCGGGCCAATTCTGGTATTCTTCTCCTACATGTAAAAATTTAGAAAATTACTCAGAACCCCCAAACATTGTATATGTATTTTTAGCAGAGATACTAGGGAATACAATGGTGGTCAGTGCAATTTTTTATGTCACACAGTATTTGCGCAGCAATTTTTCAAACAATTTTATGGGAAAAAAAACACTTTCATGCCTCAAACAAAAACAAAAAACTGTAAAGTTAGCCCAATTTTTTTGTATATAGTGAAAGATGATGTTACGCTGAGTAAATAGATACCTAACATGTCATGCTTTAAAATTGCGCACACTCGTGGAATGGCACCAACCTTCTGTACTTAAAAATCTCCATAGGCTAAGCTTTAAACATTTTTACAGGTTACCAGTTTAGACTGGGTTCACACCATTACGAATTGGATGCAGGTTCCCCGCATCCAGTTCGCAACAGCAGGCGATTTTGACCGGCTCTCTATGAAGCCGGTTCACATATCTCCTCAGCGGGTCCAGTGCGATTTGTACAAAAACTTGCGTCTTTTGGTCCGTTTCTGGTCCAAATTCAGCCCAAAATTCAGGCTGAAATCGGACCTGAAACGGTGAACCAGGATGCACTGGACCCCTGCTATGAGCTCATATGAAAACCCATCCTTTGAGTTACAGAGGAGGTCTTGCACTAGAATTATTGCTCTCGCTCTAACTTTCGCGTCGATACCTCACATGTGGGGTTAGAATGTTGTTTACATATGCGGACACGACCTACGTATAGGTCTGCTTCTGTGTTCGAGCACGAGGGGATGGGGGCGCTTAAATTTTTTTTTTTTTACTTTCCCCTTACCTTTTTTTTTTTTTGTTCACTTGTAATAGGAATAGGGAATGACAGGTCCTCTTTATTGAGAGATGTGCGGTCTATAAGACCCCACATCTCTCCTCTAGGCTGAAAAGCCTGAGAGAAAGAAAAAAAAACGATCTCAGCCTTTCCAGCTGAACACACGGCAATGTTTACAATTGCCGGGCTGGACGTGACATCATAACGTCGCGCCCAGCCTCCGAGAGTCATTCAGCTGACGGGGGACCATCTGGTCCTCAGGTCAGCTCTATGGTAAACTTCTGCCACCAGCAGATTCCTTTTCTGGATTACACGGGCAAGTCGGTAGAAGCACTGGAGGGCGGCAGGAGGGGGGGAGGTCCCCTCCCACCACATGTAAAAACAATCAAGTGGCTGAACTGCCAATATGATTGTTTTTACTGTGCAGAGAATCGCCGTCAGAAAAAAGAATATATCTGAATGATGCCTGTAGCTGCAAGCATCATTCAGGTATCTCCACGGAAAGCCTAGGATGTCATATGACGTTCAGCGGTATGGAAGTGGTTAAACATGACAACTTTGTGATCCAGGTTGTGCTAGGAGGGTCTTATCCAGAACACATTTTCTACACATTTTCTAGTTTGAATAGTTCTCCTTATTTCCATTTTATTTTGGGAGTCCTCCTTTAAGTGACGTTAAGACCCCTTTCACACTGAGGGCGTGTTGCAGGCGCTATAGTGTTAAAAATAGCGCTTGCAATCCGCCCTCAAACAGCTGCTCCATTGTCTCCAGTGTGAAAGCCCACTGGAGTGTTGCGCTAGCAGGACGGTAAAAAAAAGTCCTGCTAGCGGTGAAGGAGCGGTGTGTATACCGCTCCTCCACCACTTCTGCCCATTGAAAGCAATGGGACAGCGTGGCTATACCGCCTGCAATGCGCATTGCAGGCGGTTTTAACCCTTTCCTGGCCGTTAGCGGGGGTTAAAAGCGCCCCGCTAGTGGCCGAAATGCGCCTCAAATCCGCCCATAGCGTCGGCGGTAAAAATAGCGGACGCTATGGATGGCTCAGTGGGAAAGGGGTCTAAATGAGAAAACTTTTGCCCAGTATAGGCACAATATATAAATGGATTAATTGAGACTTGTAATCTAAAAGGCAAATGAATATGTTTTGATTAGGACACATGAAAACCAATAACTGAAGTGTTATTTCCTCCTTATTACATTGACCTGGAAGCTGATGCATCAGTCGAATAATTCAGGCAGTTTATATTTAATCATTAACTAACTCCTAAGCTAAGCAGCTGTTAAAAATTAGAAACGGGTCATCCCAGCCAGAATGACATTACAAGCAATCTATAATACATTAGAATGAAATTATAGTGATTTTTAACTGTCTGGAAATGTATTACACTGCATGTTCCTGCACTTAAACTCTTGTTAGCCAATGTCACTTATGATTTATGATACATGGATGGTATGTTGAAATTATTGAAGATTCAAATAGATGACCACTCTATGTTTACAAAATTTTGCAGTTTTTTTTTTCCAAAGTTCTTTTGCAGATTAAAGAACGGATTTTTATTGTTGTTTATGATATGCTCGCAAGCAGAATTCTCAAAATGGATATATCAAGGTTTTTTTTTTTTTGCCTTCTAAATGAAGAGAGTTTTCTGCACAGTAGGTGATACGTTAAAGTGGCAGACTTACTTATTGGCTATTAATAGCATCATGATAACTTCTGAAGAACATCAAATGCAATAAGTGCTGGAGCTGCTGCTACCATCTTTCACTGTGACTCCGGCACTCCTCATGATTTAATTGCTAAAAAATGGTACCTAATCTTTATGAAGTAACCATATTTATTCAGTAATGCTTTAATGAAATACACTACAGTTGAAAGGCAGCTTTGTAAGTATGTGTACATCGTAAGTACAAGCTTATATAGAAGTAAAGTGTAATAATACACAGAAGGCCTTAACTTTGTATTTCTTAAATTTGTGTTATTTTTAGCTTTATATATGTTGTATTTACTTTTTTTTTTATAAATGTATGGACAGTGGAAGAGTAGTTTTGAACAAAATTATATTTTGTTTGTACTAATATACCAGTTATTGATTTGTATTTGTTTATATTATTTTGTAATATTTTCTTGAAAAATAATAAATTCATAAAAATAAAAAAAAACGGGTACAGATGGCAAATGTACCTAATAATTTTTTGATATTGGCCTCCCGCACAGAGCAGAAAGGAGGCCCAACACTGCTGCATAATCATGTGCTGACCTGGAGCATGTTGATAGGAATTGAGAGCTGGATTCATCAGTGTGTTGCTGGTCCCTCATTGTGCAAACACAAGCTTGGACAGGTTCTAGACCAGGGTCAGCTGCTCTCAGGGTATGCAAGACCTGGTTGTCGCCTCTGGTAGGGGTGCACTGGTTATACAGAATTACAAAATATTTGCCTAGCTAGATTGTGCATAGATATGTATTTTAACTGTATATTTACCTATCTTCCTGATGTTAAGCCTATAACTGAACACATATCTCAAATATTAAACCTTGGCTTTAAAAATTTGGTGATAAAGTTGGCACCTAGAATAGCTTATATTTACACCCTAGCATTTACTGAGTGCAGCCAACTGCCCCACTTTGTAAATACTTATGGATGCCAATATCCTTATTTTTCTTAAAATTTCCATATCCTGCATCTAAGCCTGTGAGAATATGGAGGATTATGCTATTGCCTGCATTGAGATTTTTTTCTAATTGTCCCACTGATCACTGCCCAGGCACAGTGGTCAATTGGCAAGGGGAACCTCCCCAATTGGGATTTCCAAAAATAGTAAAACCCCAAAAGAGGTTCTAACAATATCTTACTTTTGTTATTGCTGTCTGTGTCTTATTGATCACCATCACTTGTACAGGAATTAAGGTGAACACACACAACGATAAAGAACCTGACAGAGGGTCTGGCCATTCCCTGCTTGATAGGAGAAAAAGGGGCAAAAATTACTCTGGAATTTTTTTTAAGGGGGTTACACTGATTTACATATTGTAGGATGTTTGGAGCTGCAGAGCTACAAAGACCTGTGGCCCTGTGATTGATGCAGTACCGGTAATTGTGCTAATCTTTTGGTGTCTTAAAAATATGCACTATTAGAAACCACTGATAATCGATGTTTTAAAAAAACTGGAAAATGACCATTGGATAGCACACCAAGCCTTAGTGTGCAGATGTTGCTAAAAATTTCAGTAGGTTCAAAAGTGTGCCTGTCCTATGAATGGCAGATGGCTTTAACTTCCCTCGAAAATTAGATATTTTCTCAAAAAGAGCCATTAAAACAGTACAGAGCCATAGGCCTACTGGTGTATTAAAGGGAAGTGTTTATAAAAAAAAACTTATACTCACCTAGATGGATGCAGCATCACTGATAACTGAGCAATCAAATACCGCTGATTGCTCAGTTCTTCCCTCAGCTCTGAGCAGAGAGTGGTGACTGTCAGTCACCAGCTCTCTGCTCTGCCTCTTCAGCGCTCACTGGAGTGCCAGGCAGTGAAGGGGGGGGGAAGGCACAGCTGAGAGGCAGAGCTGCTGATCACGGGATCTGGGTGGATCTCGACTGCAAAGTCGAGATCTTCCCCCCCACTTGGACCAGCTGAGTGACAAAAAGCATGCCGTTGGCTAAAATGGGGTCAGAGGAGTGCAGAACAAACTGAACTACTGTGATCCATAGCAGAAGTATGGCAATAATTCTCCTTTAAAGCAGAACTCTGGGATTTAAAAAAAAAAAACATTGGTACACCCCACACACACAAAACACTAAACAGTTTTTACATTTGTGAAATTTCTTACCATTTAAGAGATATGTCTAATTTAATTTTCAGGAAGTCAGCTCTATGATTCAAAAAATGCATCATCTTTTCTGGCAGGGAGGATCTCTTAGAACAGTGATTGCATCATATCCTCTTCTCTCTCTCTAACTGTAATCAGCCTACATTTCCCATGAATCCTTGGGATGGGAGTGAATGTGGGAGGTTTACTAGGCTTGTACATGTAAATGTAAACTTGCCCACTTCAACATAAATCACATTCTGCAGCCAGCAAGCCATACATAACACACAGTGTGATAGGTTACAGCCATATATATATATATATATATATATATATATATATATATATAAATGCAAACCAGTACAATGTGTCAGTGTCCACCATTGCAGAATGTCGGGGACCACCAGTGCGGAATGTCAGGGGCCACCAGTGCCGAATGTCAGGGACCACCACCAGTGCCACATGTCAGGGACCACCAGTGCAGATTATCAGTGCCAATCAGTGTGGTGTCACCAGTGCAGATTATCAGTGCGGAGTCACCAGTGCCTTATCAGTGCCCATCAGTGCGGAGTCACCAGTGCAGATTATCAGTGAGGCGACACCAGTGCCTTATCAGTGCCCATCAGTGCGGTGACACCAGTCCCTTATCAGTTTCCATCAGTGCGGTAACACCAGTGCCTTATCAGTGCTCATCAGTGCAGTGACACCAGTGCCTTATCGGTGCCCATCAGTGTGGAGTCACCAGTCCGTTATCAGTGCCCATCAGTGCAGAGCGGGGATGGTTACAGATCATCGGGATGACAGAGCGGATCTAAGGCTAATAGGTCTGTATGTGAGAACACTGCTCGTGGTAAAGCCCCACCTCCCTGCCATGGAATTGTGATAGACAGCGCAGAACGCAGTGTTCCAATGTACAGGAAGGGGGGCTGTACCACAAATGGTGTTCTCACATACAGACCTATTAGCCTGAGATCTGCTCTGTCATCCCGACGATCTGTAACTCTCCCCGCACTGGCACTGTCTAGGAGTAAGCACTGTTTAGTGTGAAACGCGTTAGCTGTCCCTGTTATTTTGTTCCGTTGCTGTGACATGTAGTGCCTGTTTATCATATTTTTTATCCAATAAAAGCCACGTTGGATTGGAGTGCGGCTGTCCAGATATCTACATTTCTTCCACTCCCCGCACTGGAGACAGATGGCGGGCGGGTGGTGGCAGCAGGGGGGATGGGGGCGGTACTGGCAGGGAGGAGGAGGAGGAGGAGGGAGCAAAGGAGGAGGACACCACCTCTAAATGGGGCACAGACCAGGGGTTGTGAGACCCCTCCACCCACTACAGCGAGCCAGGCGGAAATAGAACTCCCTGCTCGCTTTCAATGGACTACAAGGGGGCGTGTCAGACCGCTGACTGAAGTTACTGGAGGGATAGCAGCCAGCGGTCTTACAAACAGGAAATCAAGTTCAGCAGGCTATTGCAGAGGAACTACAGAGTTCAGAAGAACATGGCTGACATAGTTGCTGAAGGTAGGAGATCAGCAACGAGAAAATGGAAAAATGTTTTTGTCCGGAGTTCTGCTTTAAAGTTTCCCTAACTACAGTCCAACTGGTAGCACCTTCTCATCTCGATAGCTTTGTTCAACTACAGTAATGTGACTTGTTAATTTTTTTCTGTTTAAAGCTGATATTGATCTACCCAAATATTTCTAGATAAGTACAACAATTGGGTTCAGTCTTTCTCATGAGTTTTGTTTCTTCCAGTCTGAAAACGTTCGCTGGAGTGAATCTATTAAAAACTTTGAAGCTCAGGAGAAGACACTATGTGGCGATGTATTGTTGACAGCAGCTTTTGTGTCTTATGTGGGGTCCTTTGCAAAGCGCTATCGTCAGGAGCTGCTGGAGCAAATGTGGCTTCCATTCCTCAAATCGCAAAAGGTGACAACCTTACCATTTTCATTCTGAAAGTCGCTGATAGAAATACACAATGTGCTGACAGTTTTTTTACTGTATATCAAAATTATTAGTGCACACGATCTACTTTGTAGCATCATAGCTTATTAGTCGAAGGCTTACTAGTAGTCACTGATAGTTTGGGAAGTACAGAGCACATATTTAGTATATTTTTAAATGGCAATTTCATATGTAAACCCAATCATTAAAGTCTAGTATAAGCTTTAAAATGTTAATGTTATTTCAGTCTTTTTCTTAAAATAATACCTAACGATACTGTCATGAAGGTCTTTATTCTGGTTCTTCCTGTTATAGGGTGGCAATGCCTTTTTTCTGGCTCTCAGTTGTGAACCTGCGTTGTCACCCTACTACGTAGTCTTCTGATAAACACAAATGGATCTTTTAACACACATTCAGGCATGCCCCGTTATTTTCACTATCAGTAAAACTGTCCTGAGCAATGTTGGAGTGCAAATTGACAAGAGGATCCCTGAAAAGAGGCTGCAGGACATCAGTAAAACCAAGATGCAATAAAGGGTTAATATAGGTTAAAACAAGTATTTTATTAAAATAAAATAAAATGGTAGTTGTTTGACACGTATTGTTTTAGCAAACTAAACATCATTCAGTATAAGTTAACATCTGCCTAAATGTCATTCAGTTAGGTTACTTTCACATTGAAGCGCTGGGTGCGCTGGCGGTAAAACGCCGCTATTTTTAGCGGCATTTTACCGTCGTGTTTGCCGCGATTTGCGGGCACTAGCGGGGTGATTTTAACTCCAGCTCGCGGTCGAAAAGGGGTTAAACCCGCCCGCAAATACGCCGATTTGCAGCGTTTTGCGGGCTGGTTGGAGGCGGCTACTCAGTGATTTCAAAGGGTAAGGGCGCTATTGGAGCGCTGTTTTTACCACTCCTACCGCCCCTCAAAGACGTGGCTGGCAGGAGTTTTTTACCCTCCTGCCAGCGCACCGCTCCAGTGTGAAAGCCCTCGGGCTTTCACACTGGATACAAAGTAGCGGCTCTTTCAGGGCACATTGCAGGCACTATTTTTTGCGCAATAGCGCCTGCAAAGCGCCTCAGTGTGAAAGCAGCCTAAGTTGAAGCCCACCAAAATAATAAAGCCTAGATAGCTGAGGACCTATACATTTACAATATACAGTATATACAGTACCTGCTCTTACCAATAGATTTTTTTAAGTATTTGAAAACATTACATTTGTAATACTTTAGATATACTTTTGCAATGGAGATTTAATTTACCAGGCTGCATTTTCCACATTCAGGTTGCAATTCCATTATCGGAAGGACTGGACCCAATTGCCATGCTGACTGATGATGCTACAGTAGCCGCCTGGAATAATGAAGGTCTGCCTGGAGACAGAATGTCAACAGAAAATGCCACTATTTTAATAAACTGTGAGCGGTGGCCTCTTATGATAGATCCCCAGCAGCAAGGCATCAAATGGATTAAGAATAAATATGGAGCTGCCTTAAAAGTTATAAATTTAGGACAGAAAGGGTAGGTGTTTAGTAAAAGATATCACCAACATTCTTATTACTTTTGCAGAAATGTGTTAAACTGATGGAGCAAACATTGCATCAAATGTCATTACCGTGGCCATGTATTGCTTTCATTACTCTGTTTGTATGCATTCATGTCAGTAGAAAGGACAGAGCTTGTTTTTAAGTATCTTCTCTTGCCAGGTATCATTTGGGTACATTTTGTCCCCAAATACTGTCTAAACGAAAATTCCATTAAAAGGGGTTCTCTTCGTTATGTTTCTTTTTCCCTTTTGATTCCATATTTAATTACTAGGCTGCTGTATGTTAACTAAAAAAATAAGACAGTGATGTGTGCTATGGGCACCACGCACATTTTCTTTTTTTTAAATTAGCCCAACTATGTTCTATGTACATCTTGAAAAAGTATTCATACCCCTTTAAAATTTTCCACATTTTGTCATGTTATAACCAAAAATATAAATGTATTTTTTGGGGATTTTATGTGATAGACCAACACAAAGTGGCACATAATTGTGAAGTGGAAGGAAAATGATAAATGGTTTTCCAATTTTTTTACAAAAAAGTGTGGCGCCAATACTTTGTAGAACTACCTTTTGCTGCAATTGCAAGTCTTTTTGGGTATGTCTCTACCAGCTTTGCACATCTAGAGAGTAACATTTTTGCCTATTCTTCTTTGCAAAATATCTCAAGCTCTGACAGATTGGATGGAGAGTGTCTGAACAGCAATTTTCCAGTCTTGCCACAGATTCTCAATTGGATTTTGGTCTGGACTTTGACTGGGCCATTCTAACACATGAATAAGCTTTAATCTAAACCATTTCTTTGCAGCTCTGGAGTTTAGGGTTGTTGTCCTGCTGGAAGGTGAACCTCTGCCCCAGTCTCAAGTCTTTTGCAGACTCTATAAGGTTTTCTTCTAAGATTGCCCTGTATTTGGCTCCATCCATCTACCCATCAACTCTAAGCAGCTTCTGTGTCCCTGCTGAAGAAATGCAACCCCACAGCATGATGCTGCCACCAGCATGTTTCACGGTGGGGATGGTGTGTTCAGGGTGATGTGCAGTGTTAGTTTTCCGCCACACATAGCGTTTTGCTTTAAGGCCAATAAGTTCAATTTTGGTCTTATCTGACCAGAGCACCTTCTTCCACATGTTTGCTATGTCCCCCACATGGCTCGCAAACTGCAAACGGGACTTCTTATGGCTTTCTTTCAAGAATGGCTTTCTTCTTGCCACTCGTTCATAAAGGCCAAAATTGTGGAGTGCACGACTAATAGTTGTCCTGTGGACAGATTCTCCCATCTGAGCTTCGGATCTCTGCAGCTCCTCCAGAGTTACCATGGGCCTCTTGGCTGCTTCTCTGATGAATGCTCTCCTTGCTCGGCCTGTTAGTTTAGGTGGATGGCCATGTCTTGGTAGGTTTGCAGTTGTGCCATACTCTTTCTATTTTCAGATGAGGGATTGAACAGTGCTCCGTTAGATGTTCAACGGTTGGGATATTTGTTTATAACCTAAGCCTGCTTTAAACTTCTCCACAACTTTATCCCTGACCTGTCTAGTGTGTTCCTTGGCCTTCATGATGCTGTTTGTTCACTAAAGTTCTCTAACAAACCTCTGAGGGCTTCACAGAACAGCTGTATCTATACTGAGATTAAATTACACACAGATGGACTCTATTTACTAATTAGTTGAATACAAACACACGCCGCACTTTTCAGATATTTATTTGTAACAAAATTGTGAAAACCATTAATCATTTTTCATCCACTTCACAATTATGTGCCACTTTGTGTTGGTCTGTTACATAAAATCCCAATTAAATGCATTTACATTTTTGGTTGTAACATGAAAAAATGTGGAAAATTTCAAAGGGTATGATGAATACTTTTTCAAGACACTGTATGTGTGTGTGATATTACCTTGTGTGTTGCAAGGGAATTTGTCCCAAAGCTTAGTGAATGTGGTGAAATAAAAAAAAAAGGGATCTTGTTTGCACATGATTAAAATGATGGAAGTCAGCAGAGCGTCGCCTCATTATTTAAATTGGTTGAAAAGTCAGAAGGTTTTTTATCTTAACTCATTCTATGCATTAAGATAAAAAGCCTTCTGTGTGCAGCAGACCCCCTCAGCCCCCCTAATACCTTCCTGAGGTCCCTCTAGCTCCAGCAATATTGTAGGAATGTCTTGCCTGCCCAGGACTCCCCCCTCATTGGCTGAGACAGAAGCGCAGAGCCATTGGCTCCCGCTGCTGTCAAAGCCATGTCAGCCAATGAAAATAGAAAGGGGGCAGGGCCGGGCCGCAGCTCCGTGTCTAAATGGACACAGGGAGCTGTGACTCGGCTCGGGTGCCCCTATAGCAAGCTGCTTTCTGTGGGGGCACCCAACAGGAGGGAGGGGCTAGGAGAGCCAAAGAGGGACCCGAGAAGGGAAGGATCTGGGCTGCTCTGTGCAAATCCGCAGTTATTTTAAATTTTAAACAAAAATTAGACTTTACAATCACTTTAGGCTCTAAGGATTATTGCCTTGCAAACAAATTTCAACTTCACTTGCAAAAAGAACAATCTACCAGTAAGTGTAGAACTGTCCCAGACAACTAGGACTATTTAGTCCTAGTACATGCGTGCTTTGACTTAGCTTAACCGCAAAGTCGCACGCTCCAAGGTGAGCATTCATTACCTAAGGGGGGCATCTGAGTGACACCTTAGCATGGCTTGGATCACACATCAAGTCTTTTGGATTACACAGACTTTATTATCACATGATCAGTGACGCAGCTGGTCGCTACTCATATACACATGAGCACCTTGTCATATGACCTGAATCACCTATTGCATTGTCTTTCAGCACGGTCATCATTGACATATTTGGACACTGTATGAAAGCACAGGAGCACTTTGATACATTACTGTCTTTTATCTTTGTTTTTTTTTAAATACACAGTTATGCACCAGGCACTTTAATTATGTTTTTTACCTTATGATATACAGTATTAATATTTATTATATTTATATTTTTTTATGTATTCATTATTTTATTTTTGGATTAAGTATAAATTATATACTGTGCACTGCTTATTTATATCACTTTAGCGCAGCGTATATAGTTTTATTTTTCTGGAAAATTGGCTTGGCAGTTTTCCTCAGCAGACGTCTGGGGGAATGAATGATTCATCAGGAGGGGTTTCAAGATGTACTGTATGTCGTATAATCTTTAGTTTAGGTAAATTGTGATGTCATTCTGTGCCTCAGCACTCAATTTAAATTCTCCCTCTGTGCTCTTAGTTACCTGAATACGATTGAAAATGCCCTGGCATCTGGTGATACCATATTAATCGAAAATCTGGATGAAACAGTTGATCCTGTACTTGACCCTCTTTTGGGAAGAAATACGATTAAACGAGGCCGGTAAGTTGTTTCTCCTGGTCAGTTTATTTATATGCACCATGCACTTATGTTATTATGTTGCTTTTTTTTAATATATAGAGTATGTTTCTACTGTGGAAAAATTCAAGAACAAACTGGGCTGTATTACACTTCAACTAAAAAGGCCTAACTAACGTAATCTGATTCCATAATCTGAAAAAAATAAACATTTTTGTACCCTAGGCTGTAAAATGATTGACTGTGTAAAACTGTTGTTATGAATTCAATATTCTTTGTTTAAAAAACATTTTCCACATTGCATATGATATGTAAGTATACTTAATTGTAAGTGTGGAATAAACCGTATCGCAGTGGCAGACGGAAAATGCATTACACTTACGCCATCTGGTGGCCACAAAGGAAAATTAAATGCACGCATCCCTAACATGGGGGCCATAGCTGTTCGTAGGATTTTTGGTAGCTCAAATAAACCACTTTGCAAGACAACTTAAATCAGCCAGGCTGTTTTCAACAGGAGATTAAATGACAGCATCATCTTTGGTTAAGTTCTCGTTTAGGTAAACCCCTACCCCTATTAATACAGCCCACCTGTTAAAATAATTATCTTCCTTCCTGTTCCAGAATTCTCATTCCCCGTACACACGACCAGTTTTCCCGACAGAATTCCTCTCAAGTCTGCCTTGCATACACACGGTCACATAAAAAGTCCGGTGAACTTTTGACTGCCTAGAACGCGGTGATGTAAAAGACTACGACGAGCCGAGAAAATTAAGTTCTATGCTTCTGAGCATGCGTCGATTTGTTTCCGAGCATACGTTTTTCCCGCTAGAATTTTTTCCTGATGGGGGGAAAAAAAAGATCCTACTCTCTCTTTTTTTTTTTTCCGGCAGTTTTCCTGTGGGAAAAAGTCAGATGGAGCATTCACACGGTCGGGATTCCCAATGAAAAGCTCTCATTGGACTTTTTCCAACGGGAAAACCGGTCGTGTGTACGGGGCATTAGGTGTGCATCTCTACATGGCATCACACAATCTTTGCAATAAAACATCCAGACTGATTTATTTTCCTACTGCGTGCATGCCCCATGGATCGCTTCATTTTTATGGGTAAGCCATACTCAGGGTGGCCTCCAGCTGTCCAGAGAAGTACAGCTAACCAATAGGAATAAATGGGGCCACAATGCACAATTGTGCACAAAGAACACTATGTGCAAACAGTGCTTGCCGACATCAAAATAACAAAATTGATACTGTGACAATGTGTAACTAAACAAATAAAGTGCAAACAATGTTGCAATTGTTGCAATTGAGCAGGGGGGGGCTTTTTATATAATGTAATTACGGTATATAAAAATGCTGAATTAGAAAAAAAATATTAAATTGAATTACAAATTGAGATATATGAGTGCTAAATTGGGCTAATATCAGATGCAAAAAGAAATATGCCAATTGATTTCCATGTTACATAATCCGATAATCAGATTGCAAAACCTGAAGCCTCGTACACACGACCGAGTTTCTCGGCAAGAACCAGCAAGAAACTTGCTGGCAGAGATTTCTTGCCGAGAAATTCGTTCGTGTGTATGGTTTCTCGTCAAGAAAACCGACTAGAATCTCGACGAGAAAATAGAGAACCTGCTCTCTATTTTCTCGTTGAGATTCTCGTCAGCCTGTTTCTCGACGAGAAAATTGTGTGTGTGTACACTTACCTGTCCTCCGGGAAGCCCGCGCATGCTCAAAATGACTTAGACGCATGCGCGGTAGCTTCCTAGGCATAGGATAGGGTGTACAAAGATGGCAGCGACGGCATCGAATGTGACGAGCGCATGCTCGTCGTATTCGATGACGTCACCGCGTACGCTCCATTCAAAGAACCGCGGGTTCTTTGAAATGAGCGTGTGTACACTCAGCCGGGACAAGTTTCTTGTCCAAGGATCTCGTCGAAAAAAACAACGTGTTTTTTACGACGAGATTCTCGGCCGTGTGTACGAGGCTTGATACTCAAAAATTGGATAAAAAACGATTAATATCCATATCTATATTCATACCCTGAGGGGTGAGATTACATAACTCATGGATCCAACGTGTTTCATTCTGTGACACAGCTTTTTGCATGTCTATGCCCCTCCAATGTTGGTCTATTTTGTCTATCCCACAAAAAGTGAGTAGACTGGGATCCCTATTATGTTTGAGACGAAAATGATTGGAAACACTATGCTTCCTAAAGCCTTTTCTGATGTTATTACAATGCTCACCCAAACGTACTGATAACTTTCGTGTAGTGCGGCCAACAATATGTAAGGACAGGAAAGCAAGTAGGTCACATGGGTGCTCTGACAAGTAATGAGCTTTTTTATAGGATATTCCTTATGCCGCGTACACATGATCGGAATTTCCGACAACAAATGTTCGATTTGCGCTTTTGGTCGGATATTCCGACCGTGTGTAGGCTCCATCGGACATTTGCCGTCGGAATTTCCGACAACAAATGTTTGAGAGCTGGTTCTCAATTTTTCCGACAACAAAAGTTCTTCTCGGAAATTTCGATCGAGTGTATCCAATTCCGACGCACAAAAATCCTACGCATGCTTGGAATCATTGTACTTCATTTTTCTCGGCTCGTCGAAGTGTTGTACTTCTCCGCGTTCTTGACGTTTGGAATTTCTGAGCAACATTTGTGCGACCGTCGGAAAAAAATCCACCGTTTTGTGGTCGGAATTTCCGATCGTGTGTACGCAGCATTAGAGGTGACAAGGGACTGGAAAGTCATGGTTTTCCTCTTTCTATTTCTAACTGTCCTACAAGGTTTACATCTACCACAGGTATAAAACCCTTTATGGTCCAGAAAGGAAACCAGATTCCTTGGAGGGTCCGGTTGATTGTGCACCAGTCTATCTCTCGAGTTTAGTGAACTGCGGTGCACAAATCTAGGTTTAACGGGCAAAAAAGGACGCCAAACTGTTGTCCCTCAAAAGTAGGGATGAGCTTCGAGTTCGAGACGAGCTCATGTTCGACTCGAGCATTGCCTGTTCACTTTCGCCGAACAGCGGAACACCCTGTAAAAATCTATGGGAGAAATTTAAAGTGCTAATTTTAAAGGCTTATATGCAAGTTATTGTCATAAAAAGTGTTTGGGGACCAGGGTCCTGCCCCAGGGGACATGTATCAATGCAAAAAAAAGAAAGTTTTAAAAACTGAAGTTTTTTGGGGAGCAGTGATTTTAATAATGCTTAAAGTGAAATATTCCTTTAAATTTCATACCTGGGGGGGGGGGGTGTATAGTATGCCCTGTAAAGCAGCGCTTGTTTACCTTCCTTAGAACTGTCCCTGCAGAAAGTGTCATTTCTGAAGGAAAAAAAGTCACGGCAATACAAAGAAAAGTCATTGATAAAAATAAATAAATGCGTGGGGGTCCCCTAAATTCAGTTACCAGGCCCTTCAGGTCTGGTATGGATTTTAAGGGGAACTCCACGCCAAATTTAAAAAAAAAATGGCGTGGAGTTTCCCCCAAAAATCCATACCAGACCCTTTATCCAAACACGCAACCTGGAAGGCTGCAGGAAAAGAGGGGGGTGAGAGAGCGGCCCCCCCCTCCTGAACCGTACCAGGCCACATGCCCTCAACATGGGGAGGATGCTTTGGGGGTCTGTGACCCCTCAAAGCACCATGTCCCCATGTTGATGGGGACAAGGGCCTCATCCCCACAACCCTCACCCGATGGTTGTATGGGTCTGCGGGCGGGGGGCTTATCGGAATCTGGAAGACCCCTTTAACAAAGGGGACCCCCAGATCCCTCCCCCCATGTGAATTGGTAAGGGGTACATTGTACCCCTACCATTTCACAAAGAAAGTGAAAAAAAAACACACAGACACAGTCGGGAAAGTCCTTTATTAAAAATAGAAAAATAAAAAATAAAGACCCCCCAAAGCATCCTCCCCATGTTGAGGGAATGTGGCCTGGTACGATTCAGGAGGGGGGGTGCTCTCTCATCTCCCCCTCTTTTCCAGTGGCCTGCCAGGTTGCGTGCTCGGATAAAGGGTCTGGTATGGATTTTTGGGGGGAACACCACGCCATTTTTTTTATTTGGCGTGGAGTTCCCCTTAAAATTATTTGGGTGGGATCCCCACGTCATTTTTTTTTAAATTTGACGCAGGGTTCCCCTTAATATCCATACCAGAAATGAAGGGCCTGATAATGGAATTTGTGGGGACCCCCACGCATTTATTTATTTTTTTTATCAACTACTTTTCTCTGTATTGCCGGGAGTCGACAATTCATTATAGCCGCGAGTGCTTTTAAATTACTTTTCTTTCTCGTACATCACGGGACACAGAGCGACATAGTCATTACTAATGGGTTATATAGATACCGTCAGGTGCTGGCACTGGCAACTTCCAAAACCGGAAGTACCCTCCCCTATATAAGCCCCTCCCATCCGGGAGCACCTCAGTTTTTTGCCAGTGTCTAAGGTGTTGGCCAAGAAGAAACATGTGTTTTTCACTGAGCTTGCGTACAGGTTCTTTTGGGCCTCAGTAAGCTATTCCGGATCCGACCAAAAAAGCTTCATAGCTAAACGGTCGGTACCCGGGCCTTGCAGAGAAGAGCAAGGTTTTGCCTGTAATGCTTCTCTTAGGAGAGCTGGACCCTGGGATCCAGAGCTCTGGTCATACCCACGACCAAGATGTTTTCTGTGCAGGGTGCTATACAGGTCCAGGGGAGTGGAATCCTTGGGAACCCGGTCCCTGAAGGTTTGATTACAATGCCTGCCGTGATAGGTGAAGTTTGGGCTTTTGTGGACCAAACAAAGTCCTGCGGCGGGGAACAGGTAAGTGGGGGCCCCCAGGAACTTGGTTCTATTGGGGGACCCCCAAGCCTAATTTGTCTTTCTGTCTGTTACCTAATGGTATTCCCGCAAAATTCTGTGCATGCCTGTAACTACTAAAAAATGTAATAATTTTTAATGGTGGTCAAGAAAAAAAAAAAAATATATATATTTTTTATATATATTTAAGATATTAGACTGCGGTACCTGTGTTTGTCCACTAGAGGCCGCTGTGGAATGTTTTCTTGTCATGTGGACTAGTTTCTTCTCAGCAGAGCAAGTCCAGGCAGATGGTGAGTTCTCTTATGGGAAACTGCTTCCTCTGCCATGTTGCAATGCTCGTCCATCCCCCGGCCTGCGGCAAAGAGGGGCCCTGGCTCTTGTCCCTAGTCTCCATTTTTCAAAATTAGCGCCGAAGGCGCACGTGGCCGCGCGCGTGCGCGTGCACGCGCCTCTATATATAGAGGTGAGCCAGGAAAGGGGGCGGAGCCTGGGGGATGACGCTCTGTTTGCGCCGCAGCGCTTCTGCGCATGTGCGGGCGTCCCAGCATGTAAAAACCACAGTTTTGTGTGGTGAGCTGGCTATGAAGTACAGAGACAGAGCTGGCAACATTTAAAAAAAGGGCATACAGCAAGCGGTTGATACAGGCATCCCCTAGAAAGGCACATTAGTAGACACCAACTGTGATATAGCAGCAATTGTGCTAGACTATTCTCAGTAAAAGTGGTGTATTACGGCTGGAATACCTCAGCTTTAGGCTTAGGAATATGCCGTCCAGAAGCTCCGGAACTGAATCTTCCAGGAAGCGAAGGGGGTCTCATCGGGCTCGGAGGATCTTGGGCATACTTCTGCTGCACCAGTCTCCCCTGAAGTTCAGAGGTAAGTGACCGTAGAGACCCCGCAGGGGTACTTGGTACTGTGGCTGTCCTCAGTTCACCTGCTCCTGTGTATGTAACAGAGGAGGTTTTTTCCTCAGCTCTGGGAGGATTAGAGAGAGATTGTCAACATTTATCGCTGCCTCCCTGTCAGGGAAAGCACGCCCGATCTCCGTCTCCTCCTTCAGAGTGCCTGTTAGCAGAGCAACAGTCCCATACAGGGATCGACCTGCCTGAAGGGGATCAGGATGAGGTTGATTCTGTTATAGAGGAATCAACAGTGGGGGAACCTTTTCTCAGCATCTCAAGCTGAAAGATTATGGGTTCAGTCTCTGACTAACATGGTCCGATCAGCATTTAAAAATGCACCTTGCGGAACCATCAACCACTACTGTATCCTCGTTGGGGTCGCTAGAAGCCCCCAGACTGTTTGTTCTTTTCCACTTCACCCTTTACTGAAAGGGCTCATTTACCAGGATTGGGAACGTCCTGAGAAAATATTTATTCCCCCAAGAGATTTCCGGTGGTCTATCCCATGGAGGATAAGTTCATCAAAAAAAAAAAAAAAAAAATGGAAGGTCCCTACAGTGGACGCAGCCATCTCTTGTATGTATAAATCACTGACATGTCCAGTGGATAATGTCCAAATGTTCAAGAACCCAATAGATAAAAGATTGGGGTCCTTATGAAAATCTGCTTGGTGATACAACCAGCAGTAGCAGCTATTGGGGTCTGCTAAGCAGTGAAGGATCAGTTGAAACAGGTCTTGAGGGACTTGACAGATCAGCAGGCTTTGCCCTAGCTGATCTACCTAGAGCCTTAGGCTTTGCGGTTGACGCCATAGAGGATTTAGTCCATCAGGCCTCCCGCCTTATGCTGTCTATATTACATATGCGTAGGCTCCTATGGCTCAAAAACTGGTCTGCTGAAGCTCCCTGTAAAGAATGGCTGGTTAGCGTCCCATTTCATGGTGAACGCTTATTCAGGGAAAACCTGGACAAATATATCCAGAAAATTTCCAGCGGTAAAAATACGCTCTTGCCGGTTAAAAACAGAGTTAGAGGTCCCTCTTTAAGAGGCCTGCTTCTCCAGTCCCTGGGGCATCGGCTGTGTAACAGTTCCGACGGCCTCCTCGGTCAATTCCCGGGGGTAAAAAACAGGGACAGTAGCAGGGTAATGAGAAACCCTGGGTCAGGGGAGGTACAAAACCTCCCCCAAAGTTAAATTCATTGAAGCCCCCACTCCAGTTGTTCGCAAGAGACCTGGCGGGACACGATCAAGACAGATAGGTGCTCTCCGCAGTAAGTTTGGGATACAGTTTGGAGTTAAAAGACTCTCCTCCTTCCCATTTTTGAGGTCAAACGTGCCAAGGGATCCCCGGAAGAGAGAGTCCCTCCTGTTGGCACTAGAACAACTATTGCTCCAAGGAGTAATTATGGAGGTTCCCCTGGAAGAATGAGGGTTCGGGTTTTACTCAAACCTCTTTACAGTCCCGAAGCAAACGCGGACGGGAGGCCCATATTAATTCTAAAAGGGCTATACAAATTCCTGTATATCAGGACTTTCCGATGGAGTCGATCCGATCGGTGGCCACTGCCCTACAAGGGGAGGATTGGTTAGCCGCGATCGACATCAAAGATGCTTATTTGCACATTCCCATCTTTCCAGTCCACCAAAAATTTCTACGCTTTGCAGTAGAAGGGTGCCATTTTCAGTTCAGAGCCTTACCCTTCGGTTTGGCCACAGCACCACGAGTGTTTACAAAAATTCTGGCCCTTTATTGGCCAATCTAAGAACACAAGGTGTAATGATAATGGCATATCTGGATGACTTGTTGCTGATAGACCACTCAGTGAAAAAACTAGACGTGGTCGTTCACAAGACAATCAAGTATCTGGAATCTCACGGTTGGATTATCAACCGAGACAAGTCAGCCCTAAAAACCAGTCAAAAGTCTGGAATACTTGGGGCTAAGGTTGGATTCAGGCCAGAGAAAAATATTCTTGCCTCGAGGAAAGGTGTTGTCTTTGAAAGATTTGATCCACTTAGTGGGTACAAAAAAGACAGCCGTCCATACGCCTGTATATGAGGCTGCTGGGAAAAATGGTGGCATCATTCGAAGCAGTACCCTACGGTCAATTCCATTCAAGGAATTTGCAAGGGGCCATACTGTCAGCCTGGAACAAAAAAGTTCAGGCCCTAGACTTACAATGTCCTTGTCCCCTTCCGTTCGCAAGAGCCTCCGTTGGTGGTTGGTTCCCCAGAATCTGGAAAAAAGGAAATCCTTCAGTCCGATTTCTTGGAAGGTGGTCACTACAGATGCCTGCCTTATAGGCTGGGGAGCAGTACTGGAGCAATAGTCTCTCCAGGGCAGATGGTCGGATGCAGAAAAGGCCCTGCCCATCAATCTCTTAGAGATACGAGCAGCCCGGTATGCCCTAGTAGCATGGACATCCAAACTCCAAGGGTCCCCTGTCAGAATTCAATCAGACAATGCCACAGCAGTGGCATATATCAATCATCAGGGGGGCACCAGGAGTCGTGCAGCCCAGAGGGAAGTAAATTACATCCTGAAATGGGCAGAAAAATATGTCCCAGCCATATCTGCGGTATTCATTCCAGGAGTGGAGAATTGGAAGGCGGACTTTCTAAGTCGCCAGCAATTAGGCCCAGAGGAAGGGTCCCTTCACCCCGAGGTTTTCTGGACAATATGTCAGCGGTGGGGAACATCGGATGTAGATCTTCTAGCATCCAGATTCAACGCAAAGGGGGACAGGTTTGTCTCTCGGACAAGGGATCCCCTAGCTTGCGGCTCGGATGCCCTAGTGTTCCCTTGGGATCAGTTCAAGCTGATATATGCATTCACACCGCCACAATGGTTACCTCGATTACTCCGCAGAATCAGGGTAGAAAAGAAACCAGTAATTCCGGTGGCTCCAGCGTGGCCCCGAAGAGCGTGGTACGCGGAGATTGTAAAATTTCAGTGGGGAGTCCTTGGACTCTCCCACGTCGTCCGGACCTGCTTTCGCAAGGACCGATATACCACCCTTCCTTACCAGCCCTAGGTTTGACGGCCTGGCTATTGAAGCCCACATTCTAAAAAAGAGAGGGCTCTCTAATGCTGTGGTATCTACCATGATCAATGCCAGGAAGCCGGTATCCAGGCAGATCTACTATAGAATCTGGAAGGCGTACATCGCGTGGTGTGAGGCCAAGAAATGGCATCCACATAAGTACGTAATAGGTAGGATTCTGGACTTCCTACAGTGGGCTGTAGATAGGAAGCTTGCCTTGAGTACTATCAAGGGTCAGATTTCGGCCTTGTCAATATTTTTTCAAAGGCCCTTGGCTTCGCATTCACTAGTCAAAGCCTTTATACAAGGAGTGATGCGTATTAGTCCTCCGGTTAATATTCCCATATGTCCATGGGACCTAAACTTGGTTCTGTCGGTTCTACAGAAACAACCATTTGAACCATTACAGCATATTTCCTTGGTGCTTCTCACCAGGAAATTGATTTTTCTAGTAGCCATTTGTTCGGCTAAAAGAGTATCGGAATTAGCAGCTATGTCCTGTAAGGAGCCATATCTGGTTATCCATAAGGACAGAGTAGTGTTACGTCCTCATCCAGCCTTTCTTCCTAAGGTGGTATCGAGGTTTCATTTGAACCAAGATGTGGTTCTTCCTTCTTTTTTCCCCAAACCTACTTCGGTAGAGGAAAAGTTATTGCATTCTTTGGATGTAGTAAGAGCAGTTAAAGCTTATCTAAAAGCCACTGCTCAGATTCGCAGAACGGATACTTTGTTTATTCTGCCGGAAGGCCCCAGAAAGGGTCAGGCAGCGTCAAAATCTACTTTAGCCAAGTGGATTCGACAGGTCATTATGCAAGCTTATGGCTTGAGAAGGAGACCGCCTCCGTTCAAAGTTAGAGCGCACTCCACGAGAGCAGTTGGAACTTCATGGGCAGTGCATCACCAGGCCTCCCTGGCTCAAATCTGTAAGGCCGCAACATGGTCTTCAGTTCACACGTTTACTAGGTTCTACCAGGTGGACGTTAGAAGTCAGGAGGATGTCGCCTTTGGGCGCAGTGTGTTGCAGGCCGCAAAAGATCCTCATGTCTGATAGCGCTCAGCTTATATATGGTGTATCCCCCCCCTCATTTGGCATTGCTTTAGGACATCCCATTAGTAATGACTATGTCGCTCTGTGTCCCGTGATGTACGAGAAAGAAAATAGGATTTTTATAACAGCTTACCTGTAAAATCCTTTTCTTGGAGTACATCACGGGACACAGAGCTCCCGCCCCTCTTTGGGGACACTTATTGCTTTGCTACAAAACTGAGGTGCTCCCGGATGGGAGGGGCTTATATAGGGGAGGGTACTTCCGGTTTTGGAAGTTGCCAGTGCCAGCACCTGACGGTATCTATATAACCCATTAGTAATGACTATGTCGCTCTGTGTCCCGTGATGTACTCCAAGAAAAGGATTTTACAGGTAAGCTGTTATAAAAATCCTATTTTTTTCCTTCAGAAATGACACTTTGTGCAGGGACAGTTCTAAGCACGGGAAACAAGCGCTGCTTTACAGGCATACTATAAACACTCCCCCCAGGTGCGAAATTTAAAGGAATATTTCACTTTTAGTGTTTCACTTTAAGCATTATTAAAATCACTGCTCTCGAAAATACGGCCGTTTTTAAAACTTCTTTTTGCATTGATACATGTCCCCTGGGGCAGGACCCGGGTCCCCAAACCCTTTTTAGGACAATAACTTGCATATTAGCCTTGATAATTAGCATTTTTGATTTTGAACGTTCAAGTCCATTGTATTTATTGGGTTCTAAAGTTTGCGCAAACTTTAGGTCTGTTCGCAGGTTCTGGTGCGAACCGAACAGGGGGGTGTTCGGCTCATCCCTACTCAACAGGATCGGCCAATATTGATAAATGATTTTTTCAAAACCCTTGTAGTTATAATTAAAATTGGTGAGGGAAGCCATACGGCGATCCTCCCCTCCCCTACACCTACTTCCTAACAGATTGGTCCTAAACTCTGTACATTTTGTTTTAGCGCCTGTAGGGACAAGTGGTCGTATACTTTCTCCCTAAACCTATCTATAATTCGATCAGCTTGATGACTATACTCCTTCTCCTCTTTACCATTTCGACTGAGTCTCATAATTTGCCCCTTTGGTATTCCCTTCAGCCACCTAGGGTGGTGACAATTATGTATCGGAATGTAACCATTCCGATCTGTTGTTTCCAAAAAAGTTTTCGTATACAGCTTGTCATCTTTTGTATATAATGTTAAATCCAAGAAATGTACCTGCTGATTATCCCAAACACCCCAAAAAATTATATTGTAGGCATTGATATAAATTTTCTCCCAAAAAGTTTTTAAACTCTCTTCCGTGCCTTTCCATATTATCAATACATCGTCTATTTACCTTCGGTATATTTCTAATTCTTTCTCTGGCTTTCCAAAAATCTCCTCCTGCTCCCATTTACTTAGGAAAATATCCACCACACTAGGTGTGTACTTTTCCCCCATTGCAACACCCTTGTGTTGACGATAGAAACTCCCCTTATGCCAGAAGTACAGTAGTTGCTACCCATGGCTGATTCCAAAGCCTCCACCAAGAAGGACTGTTGGTCAAATTGTAATCCTGTTCTCTCTTTCAAGGCCCATTTTACCGCTCTCAGAGCATCATCTTGGCGAATGTTGGTATAGAGTGACTCACTATCCACAGTCGCCAGGATGGTTTAGTCTTTGATTTTAAATTCTTTAAGCATATTGATTAATTCCTTGCTGTCCCGCAAATAAGCAGGATACTGCTGGGCCAAGGGCTGCAAATATTCATCCAAATACTCCTATCTGGGAAAAGAGGGAATCTATCCCGGGTGGCATGGTCTGATTCTTATGGACCTTAGGGATCTGGAAAATAACTGGTAATTTTGGGGCTCCTGGTAAGAATAATCTATGTGCTGTTCTTAGAAACGTTTTACATTTATTTCTAGATTTATTAGTAGGATTATGTTTTAATTTTTTATACGTAGATGTATCACTCACCAATCTGTTAAGTTCTTTATTATAGTCTTCTTTCTTTATTATAACTATTCCCCCGCCCTTATTGGCGGGCTAAATTACCACTTCTTTTCTGTTCTTCAATTCTTTGATCCCTGTCCATATATCCCTTTTTGCTTTTCTCTGGTTATTATTCATATGTTTTAAATCCTGTTCAACCAAGGCTTTAAAAGTATCAATAAAATGACTGGAAGGCCCCTTAGGGTTAAAAACAGAAATATTTTTGAGGCCACTATGTGGTTATATAGACTCCTCATCTTTATTATCGGTTCCCTTCAAAAAGAAATGTTTTTTGATATTCAACTTGCGTATAAACTTCTGAAGGACTATATATGCATTATACTCATTGAAGAGTTTATCTGGGGCAAATTTAAGACCACAATCCAAAACCTTCAAATAATTTTCAGAAAAAACGACCCCACTTACATTAAAAATGCCCTCCTCTAAATGTTTTCCAATTATATTCTCATTCACATTTACAACATGCTTTGTTCAGGTCCTACGGCTATAGATGATAGAAGCCAGAAACAGCCATGCAACTACCTGTACACTAATTCTACCCCTTCCCACCTTATTAACCAGCCAATCCCAAGTTTGCATACCCCACTATGGAAAAAAAAAAGTCAATTTTTCAGCTGCAGGGCCTACCCACAGCCACCACAGCCTACATCCCTACTTCCCTTTTCTGCTCAGAAATCAAATGTCAAAGGTTGGTGTGTGCACGTTGGTAAAGATGGGTCATCTACTCAAGTGCCTACACTGAGATGTGTATGGGACTGCCACTATAGCCTGTGGAATTATCTTCACCACTGTGAATGAGCTTGCCTACAAGCAGAGCCATATTTAGACCTTGGGGGGTCTGGAGCACTTCTGGTTTGGGGGATCCTTATACACAGAGTTGGTTTGCATTCTCAATGACAGTCACACATTTTTAAAATGCATGAAACAACGTTATTCTGAGGTAACGCATGCCCAAACACAGCCATAGTGCTCTCTCTCCTGCCCCTCTCTCTCTCTCCCGCCTCTCTCCTGCCCCTCTCTCCCCCGCCTCTCTCTCTCTCTCCCACCTCTCTCTCTCTCTCTCCCGCCTCTCTCTCTCTCCTGCCTCTCTCCTGCCCCTCTCTCTCTCTCCTGCCCCCTCTCTCTCTCTCTCCTGCCCCCCTCTCTCTCTCCTGCCCCCCTCTCTCTCTCCTGCCCCCCCTCTCTCTATCCTGACTCTCTCTCTGACTCTCTCTCTCTCTCCTGCCTCTCTCTCTCTCTCTCCTGCCTCTCTCTCTCTCCTGCATCTCTCTCTATCCTGCCCCCTCTCTCTCCTGCCTCTCCCTCTCTCTCTCTCCTGCCTCTCTCCTGCATCTCTCTCTCTCTCTCTCCTGCCCGCCTCTCTCTCTCTCTCTCCTGCCCGCCTCTCTCTCTCTCTCTCTCTCCTGCCCGCCTCTCTCTCTCTTCTGCCTCTCTCTCTCACCTCCCCCTTTTTTTACCTCCCTCCCCCACCTCTTTCTCTCCTCAGGAGGTGGGGGCCACAATAATTCCTAACAGCAGCCCTGTGAGTGAATGCTCCAGCTCCCACACTTCCTGTCTCAAAGCGGCTCTCGGTAAGGCAGTCTAATGGGGGTGTTTCAGGACAGGGGACACTGATGGGGTGGTCCCTGATCTAATCGGGGGGGCCGATATAAGGGAAGGGGAATCTGAGCTAATGGGGGGGAGTCTGTGGGGAGGGGGGTTCTGACTACTGTTGATTACTTAGAGACACCCAGTATTTCACAGTCCTCCTACATCAACACCCCCCTTAGAGACTGGTCTCTAAAGGGAATCTCATATAGGGGACTCTGATCCAAAAAAACGCCTAAAAAAATTATAATAATTTTTAAACATGCAGTGCAACCTCCCCCTATAATTATATTAATTCAAATGTGAAAAAATTAATTGTGAATGATGGTGGAAACTCCCAAGGGTAATCCAAGTATTATTACACTCCAATCTTATTTGAACATACAATATATACTGTTCAATCTCCACACACATATACTGTATGAATAGAGGTGTAAATCCATTCCACAATGTGCTGTGCTAATATCCAACGTATCTAACTCAAAAGGTGTTTATAAATTGGATATTAGCACAACACATTTTGGAATGGATTTACACCACTATTCATACACTGTTGTATGTGTATGGAGATTAAACAATATGTATGTTTGAATTAGATTGGAGTGTATTAATACTTGGATTATCCTTGGGGGTTTCCCACCATCATTCACAATTATTGAGGTTGTGCTGCATTTTTTCAATTTTTATTTTTTTGGGTCTCTAGGGGGAGCACTGATATAAGGGGATTCTGATCTAATGGGTTCCTCTATGGGGGGCCCCTGTATTATGGAGGGCGTAATACTGACCCCTATATTAAGTGGGTGACACTGACCCTGTATTATGGGGGGGTGGTAACACTGACCCCTGTATTACAAAGGGGGGGTGATACTGACCCCTGTATTATGACGCCCAGGCTTGCCACCTGTCCGGGGTCCACCTGAATAGCTCAGGTTTTGAATCATGTGTCTGGATTTCAGTCTGCCTAAAACCCCCGACACATTATTCAGACCAGACTGTGGCTTCCCAAGTAACCGAGATAGTCACACACCAATCTGTTGCCACCTGTTAAAATTGGGCACACCAACTGTTTGCCGCGGCGTGCTAAGCATGCCGCATTATTGCTCTCCTCCAGGTCTTTAAAATCCTATGGAGTATAGCACAAAAAAATTTGCCATACGCCGCTAAAGTGTTCGGGTTTGGCTTGAAGAAAAGGTGGCAACCCTACTTGCAGCTGAAAATTTTTTTTTTGATTTTTTTTTACACATTCAGATGTGTAATTTTGGGTTGGTGAGGGAGAGGGAATGAGGAGCTGCAAAGCCAGCTGAATGCTGGTGCAATCTCACACACCTTTTTAATAACAATTTCCTGCACAATAGCTTCTCTGTGGCTTATGGTGTTGGCAGTGACAGACCCATGTCTGAGACTCTAGCATGAGCACTTGTTATTGGTGCTCTGGATGGTGCTGCTCAAACCCTTGCTTGGCTTTATGGCTTATTGAAAATGTTATTTTCCTCCTGACTGTAAGCCAAGTAAAGATGTGTAATTAGGTTGTCCTAGAATTCCCCATTATAGGAGCCTGTGGCCACTCTGTAGATGTAAGATAATTAATTCCTAGTGGTTAATGGCAAAACTGGGGTAGCCCCTCACCTTTAAAAATAATAAATAAATAAAAAAAAAGATACTGAATTATGCCCAGACAAAACTTTCTTGTTTTGGATGGAGTGGGGAGGATTACAACTCCTGTTGGATATACACTCACCGGCCACTTTATTATGTACACCTTACTAGTACTGGGTTGGACCCCCTTTTGCCTTCAGAACTGCCTTAAAGAGTTAAGCCCCGTACACACGATCGGTTTGACTGATGAAAACCGTCCGATGGATGGTTTTCATCAGACCAACCGATCATGTATGGTACCCATCGGTCTTTTTTCCATCGGTTGGAAAAAATAGAACATGTTTTAAATTTTTCCGATGGATAAAAAACCGATCGAAAACTCAGATCGTCTATGGGCAAGTCCATCGGATCAAAAACCCACGCATGCTCAGAATCAAGTCGACGCATGCTCAGAAGCATTAAACTTCATTTTTCTCGGCTCATCGGAGTGTTTTACGTCACCGCGTTTGGAACGGTCGGTTTTTTGACTGATGGTGTGTGGGCAAGACTGATGAAAAACGGTTTCATCGGATTTCCGATGGACAAATCCATCGGACGAAAATCCATAGGTTATCCGATCGTGTGTACGGGGCTTCAGTAAACCCTGATGGGTTTACTTCTTCTTTGTTTCCCTGCAAAGGTAAAGCATAATGGGCTACTATGCATCGCATAGTAGCCCATTATGTGACACTTACCTGGAGTAGAAGCCCGCAATGTCGCCGTCTTCCTCCATGGCAGCGAGCGTCCATTTTAACCCCTCTTCTTCTGGGGGCCACAAACTCCGGCTCTGTGACTGGCCGGAGTCGCGTGACATCACTCTCGCGCATTTCCGTAGGGGTGCCGCCACTTGCGGCTTCATTCACGGCCTTCTGACAGACGGTCAGTGTGCCTGCGCGCCGTTGTCTACGGTGCATGCACCGTAGACAGCGGTGCCTTTCTTTTGCAAATATCTCCTAAGCCGTGTAGGTTCAGGAGATATTTCTTGCACCTACAGGTAAGCCTTAATCTAGGCTTACCTGTAGGTTAAAGTGGTATGTAAGGGTTTACAACCACTTTAATGCTTCATGGCATAGATTCAACAAGGTGTTGGAAACATTCCTCAGAGATTTTGGTCCATATTGACATGATAGCATCATGCAGTTGCTGCAGATTTGTCAGTTGCACACCCATTCCACCACATCCCAAAGGTGCTCTATTGGATTGGAATTTGGTGACTGTGGAGGCCATTGGAGTACAGTGAACTTATTGTCATGTTCAAGAAACCAGTTTGATATAATTTGAGCTTTGTGGCATGTTGCATTTTCCTGCTGGAAGAAGCAATCAGAAGATCGGTACACTGTAATCATAAAGGGATGGACATGGTCAGCAACAATACTCAGGTAGGCCATGGCGTTTAAACAATGATCAATTGGTACTAAGGGGCATAAAATGTGCCAAGAAAATATCCCCCACACCATTACACCACCACCACCAGCCTGAATTGTTGATGCAAGGCAGGATGGATCCATGCTTTCATGTTGTTTACGCCAAATTCTGACCCTACCATCTGAATGTTGCAGCTGAAATTGAGACTCATCAGACCAGGCAACGTTTTTCCAATCTTCTATTGTCTGATTTTCTTGAGCCTGTACGAATTGGCACTCGGTGTGGTCTTCTGCTGCTGTAGCTCATCTGCTTCAAGGTTCGATGTGTTGTGCATTCAGAGATGGTATTCTGCATACCTTGGTTGTAACAAGTTGTTATTTGAGTTACTGTTGCCTTTCTATTTGGAACCAGTCTGCCCATTCTTCTCTGACATCAACAAGGCATTTTTGTCTACACAACTGCTACTCACTGGAAATTTTCTCTTTTTTGGACCATTCTCTGTAAACCCTAGAGATGGTTGTGCGTGAAATTCCCAGTAGATCAGCAGTTTCTGAAATACTCAGAAGAGCCACGTTCAAAGTCACTTAAATCTCCTTTTTTTCCCATTCGAATTCACGGTTTGAACCTCAGCAAGTTTCTTCACCACACCTAAATGCATTGAGTTGCTGCCATGCGATTGGCTGATTAGCAATTTCTGTTACCAAACAATTGAACAGGTGTACCTAATAAAGTGGCTGGTGAGTGTATACCTCTATCTCGAGCTACAGTAGAGATATTTCCCCTCAATTCCTGTCCCAGCAACTATAGAAGAAGTAAGGATAATCTCCAAACACAAAACGAATGGAAATAAAAACTTTTTTTTTTTTTTTTTTTAAACAGGGTAAGGTCAGAACCCTCAGGAAGGGAGTGTAAATCCTTCTGATGAAGCCCTTTAACTGTTACCCTGTCTTTACTTTATGATTGGACATACACTTTAAATAATACCCTATTAAATATTCTATAGTTATAGCTTTAACTTCTTGTATGTGCGTTACAGGGACAGGAAGTGAGGAAAACCCTCTGAAATGGGGTCATGGACAGAAATAAATGAATAAAATATGCATCATACAGATGTATATCTCATCTAAGAGAGCTTAAATAAGAGCATCTTCAGCCCAAGTCTTTTTTCTAGGTAAAAGTGTTTCTAGTGTATAAAGGGTTATGCCGCGTACACACGATCGTTTTTAATGACGAGAAAAATTACATTTTTTAAAATGGTCATTAAAAATGATCATGTGTGGGCTTTCCAGCATTTTTCCCGACGAGAAAAACGCAGAGAATCACGATGAGAAAAATTGGAACATGCTCTAATTTTTCATGTCGTTTTTTACATCGTTTTTCTCGTCATGAAAAACGGCCGTGTGTAGGCTTTAACGACGTGAAAAAAAATGCGCATGCTCAGAATCAAGTATGAGACGGGAGCGCTCGTTCTGGTAAAACTAACGTTCGTAATGGAGATAGCACATTCGTCACGCTGTAACGGACTGAAAAGCACGAGGCTATAAAGCGTGAATCGTCGCTCAACAAACTTTACTAACATGAAGGGTGGCGCCATCTGAATGGAACTTCCCCTTTATAGTGCCGTCGTACGTGTTGTACGTCACCGCGCTTTACTCGAACATTTTTTTCCACGATAGTGTGTAGGCAAAGCAGGCTTGAGAGGAAACACGAAAAATCACGTCGAGAAAAATGCATTTTTTTTCAATGACATTAAAAACGATCGTGTGTACGCAGCATGAGAAATCCTATCTGATCTTTATTGCTGTCGGTGTCCTCATTGTGGAAATCCACTCTATTCATCACAATGAAGACTGTCACCATGGGAGAATGTAAGGACAAATTCAGAATGGGTGTCAATGGAACAGGAATATATTCTAGTGGGGGGTCCATTGGGATTTGCCTTCAGTTTGGGGAGATATCCACTAACTTTCTGCAATGTCTCTGGAAAATCTCTAATAGGCAGAAAGAAAGAAATTCAACTTTGACAGTGGATCAACACTTCTCCGCTCTATCCAAAACTATAAAAAAAAATTGTCTGGACTCAAAGGTGTTTTTTCTTTGCTGGAAACTCCAATAATGCTGCATCTCCCTCTATTAGATTGGAAATATTTTGTTCAAAGCGTGCTTTCCAGAACCTGTGACCTACCGCACATTTACTTAAAAATGTTAAATCTGCTTTGTGCAAGTTGTCTTTTTTCCCTAACTACTGTAAAATAAAAAATTACAATAAGCAAGGATGACAAATGCACTTAAAATGTATGATTTTTTTTTTTTTTTTATGGACATTATGAATAATGCATTTCCCAATGTACATACTACACAACTCCTAGTAATATCCAATATACAATATTGCAGTTTTGGATGTTTTAATGACTTGCCAGGATATAAATTCCTCCCTTGAAATAATGGCTAAATAGATGGTTGTGATATATTTGGTGCAGTCCAACAGTTGAAGTTCATTAATAATTGGAATGTTGTGGAGTATGAAGTAATGAATACTAATTACTCCTTTCATGTCTGACAGCACCCTGCGGACCAATCCATCAGCTCAGACTTTAATTTGGTTCCAGTAATGGTTCTATCAATAGTACATTAATTCTGTGTTGAAAAGATATACAGTTGAACCTGACCCACACTGTAGACTCCGGTGTCATAAAATGGCCACATACTGGCAACAACTAGGCAATTACAAATAATTAAATCTAGTGCGCTTTAGACACCACTAATTTCAAATAAAATATGTCTTATGATATCAATTGACAGTGGAAAGCGTAGCAGGAAATATTTATTGAATTGTATCCGAGCCAAAGCAAATTTTCTAGCTTGCATTTTAGGTGGCTGACCTGTAAAGGTGTTTGTAGTGATAGTATCGCCCTGAGGCTTACGGATTTGTTTTTTAGGCATTAATATTTTAGTGACTTTAAAAAATGATACTAGTTTTTCTTTGTTTTTGTAAGCTCAGTTCAGGTATTTTAACTGCAGTAGCTGCTTTGTTCTGGAAATAATAGAAGTGATTTAAAGAAAGCCTGTCATGGAAGAAATGTGGAGACTGCTGTTGATGACCACCTTTTGACAATGCTAGTTGCCTGGCTGTGTCTAGTTTTAAAGCCCTCTAAGTCACTGACCCACAATAAGTGTGCAGCTAGTGAAGTCAAAACGTCTAACCTGTATCTATGCTTTTAGGTCAGTGATTTAGAATCCATTAAAGGCACTGGCCCTGCTTGCAATGCGTTGCATTTGCAAGCAATTTGCATTTTCAAAAGGAGAGGTCTGCAATGACAGCCTAGCTATATTTTTCAGCACAGGTTTCCTTTAATGGAAAAAGGCTATTTTAAAGGTGAAATCTCATGTTATTATGTAGTATATGCGGGGATGACAAATAGGGATATCTTCTGGTGTATTGACTAGCAGGTTTTTTGACCATTTTTAAAATGCAGATATAAAATGTGTTGCTCTTAGATATTTTCTTTTTTTTATATTTTCTTTTGTTTACTCTTAGATATTTTCCCTACTTTCTGTCCTGGTAACATATTAATACTGGGACATGCGTTGAGGAAAAAAATCTCCCTTTTGCGACCAGAAAGAACAATACAAAAGGTTTTGGGTGAAGATACATTTTAAAGAGGAACTTCACCCCCTTCTTTATTATTTTTTTTTTTTATCACATCACTTAGTATTCCTCAATAACATAATATAATAACATGTCCAGTGAATCCAGTGGTGTCCTTATGTGATCCGCTGTGCTGCTGCTGTAAGCTGGGTCCCGCATCACCATCTTCCCTTCTTACAATATCAAAAGCCAGCTGTCTTTTTTTTGGGTGCATGCAGTTGGTTGTCTGATGATGTGATCCAAGTCGTTCCTCCTCCAGCCCGCAATGTGTAAGCCAGTGCTTCCTGGGATATCTGTCATGGATAGCCTCCAAGGGCAGGAGCAGGACTGAGCATTCTTAACTAGGTGAGAATGGAAGCAGGAGGTGGGGTGGACCGAGAATCTAAAAAAAGGAGTAAACAAAGGTCAACTTTTTATTTAAGGAGTGGGGGAATAACCACACCTCCATGCTTTAGATGTGGTTCGCCAGAGTCAACGAAATCTGTAAGATTGAGTAGCTGACGACTACTCTATATAATAACTAAAAAAAAAAAAAAGAAAAATTTCACAATATCTGGCTGCCCTGGACAGCAGTCACATTTTCATGTTGCTACCAAACTCTGATGTTTTCAGATACTTAGACCTCCCTATCCTGACCTCGCTCTGTTAGAACGCCAGTGTCACAGGCAGCTCTTCTATACAATTTTCAGTTATCAACTATATGATTTCTCTGGGCAATGTCTGTAGACCCAGTTATGGGACATAGCCCCCAGCACACTTTCCCTGCTTCCCTTACTTCCCCCTGGACTCTATCTAGTTTTAGCAGCGCTTTACCGCCGTCCTGCAAGCACACTGCCCCTGTGTATTAAGAGAGGTTTGGACTCCAGAGAGAGAGACATCATTTTGCCACTGTGCAAACCATTAGTAAGACCTCATCTGGAATATAAAAAGAAGAAACCCCTGCGCTAGCTGGGTATTTAACTAGTGAAGGGTAATGGAAATGGAGGGAAGAGAAAGGGCTAGGGACACTGCAGCAGTCACCAGGGAGTCTGATCCAAACAGACAAAAGTGAATAAAATAAAAAAGGGTGATAGTGGCTGCGCTGTGATTATAACTAGTGAAGGTAGTGAAGGGAAGGATCTGGAAAAGAAAACTACCTAATACTAACCAAATAAATGAATCTAATGTAAACCAACCAGATGCAGTAGCGTGTTGACAACCAATGTGTAACATAAATAATATGTACATAAACTGAATGAATCACACCTATACACCTGAAAGGTGTGTAACCAACAGTGGACAATTAATAATGTATGCCAAAACGTGTATCACTCTAAGTGATCAACCTGTGCATATAATAACAAATAAAAAATATGTAACAGTAAAATTAAGGTGTATAGCACAAAACTAAAAATGGTGAAAATCTAAAAAAAAAAAAAAAAAAATTCCTGAAAATAATGGTGGCGGTATATGGTAAAAGTGTATAGCACAGAACTGTGAACAAAGAAATCCTCCAAAAACTTCCTGTAAATAATATCAAAAAATCCAATGTGTAGCAAGTCCCAAAACCCGTTGAGTGCTTGAAAGAAGAAACTCCGGTGCAAATCCACCCAGTGCTCACTAGCAGCTTACCTCCCTGCTGGGAAGAGACAGCATGTACTGGGGCTTCTAATGTGAACAGAGATGCAGCAATCTTGCATGGAAGTATGATCTCACTCACATAGATGCATGGAAATACACAAGCAAAAAAGAAATATATAGCGTAACTCTGTAGGTTCAGCAAACAAGTGACCAAAGGATATATTCTCACACTCACATCAAACTAGTGAGCGTGGACATCAATCCTACGAACGCCGAGCTCGTATATATGCAGGCTATGATGATTCCAATCATGTGGTCCTCAAGCTTGCAGCAACCTCAGAGTGCCAGTGGAACATGTGTGAGAAACATACAAGGTGCACATAGTGTAGGTTTGTGACCACTGGGGCATTTATTATAAAACTTGTAAAACACTCACATTTCATAGATAAGGGAAATAACAATCTCATACGAATGCCGAGCTCGTCTCCTCTCCTGCAGCTGTCGGTGTATCTGTGCTGATCCTAACGTACGTATCGTCATGTCACGTGACTTCTTTTTTTTTTTTTTGGGGAGATTTTCACCATTTTTAGTTTTGTGCTATACACCTTCATTTTACTGTTACATATTTTTTCTTTGTTATTATATGCACAGGTTGATCACTTAGAGTGATACACGTTTTGGCATACATTATTAATTGTCCACTGTTGGTTACACACCTTTCAGGTGTACAGGTGTGATTCATTCAGTTTATGTACATATTATTTATGTTACACATTGGTTGTCAACACGCTACTGCATCTGGTTGGTTTACATTAGATTCATTTATTTGGTTAGTATTAGGTCGTTTTCTTTTCCAGATCCTTCCCTTCACTACCTTCACTAGTTATAATCACAGCGCAGCCACCATCACCCTTTTTTCACTCATCTGGAATATGCAGTTCAGTTTTGGGCACCAGTTCTCAAAAAGGATATTGGGGAACTGGAGAAAGTGCAGAGAAGAGCAACCAAACTGATAAGAGGCATGGAGGAACTCAGCTATGAGGAAAGATTAGAGGAACTGAATCTATTCCCTCTTGAGAAGAGGAGATTAAGGGGGATATGATCAACATGTACAAATACATAAGTGGTCCATATAGTGAACTTGGTGTTGAGTTATTCACTTTAAGGTCATCACAGAGGACAAGGGGGCACTCTTTACGTATAGAGGAAAAAATATTTAATCTCCAAATACGGAAGTGTTTCTTCACAGTAAGAGCTGTGAAAATAGACTCCCTCCAGAGGTGGTTCTGTCAAGCTAAGTAGATTGCTTTAAAAAAGGCCTGGATTATTTCCTAAATGTACATAATATAACTGGGTACCAACATTTATAGGTAAAATTGATCCAGGGAAAATCCGATTGCCTCTCGGGGGATCAGGAAGGATTTTTACCCCCTGCTGTAGCAAATTGGAGCATGCTGTGCTGGGGTTTTTCACCTTCCTCTGGATCAACTGTGGGTGAAGAAGTGTGTATATGGGATTGTATTTTTTTTTTTGGTGGAACTAGATAGACTTGTGTTTTTTTTCAACCTGACTAACTATGTAACTATGACCCAAAATTTTGATGTTTTGTTCCCTAAGCCACTTAGTTATCACTGAGGAGTGGCTTCCATTTGGCCACTCTACCATACAGCCATGATTGGTGGAGTGCTGCAGAGATGGTTGTTCTTCTGGAAGGTTTTCCTCTCTCCATAGAGAAATGCTGGAGCTCTGTCAGAGCGACCAATGGGTTTTTGGTCACCTCCCTGACTAAGGCCCTTTTCCCACGATTGCTCAGTTTGGATGGTGGTTCCAAACTTCTTCAATTTACGGATGATGGAGGCCAGTGTGCTCATTGGGACCTTCAATGCTGCAAACATTTTCCTGTACCCTTCTCCAGATCTGTCCCTCGATACAATCCTGTCTCAAAGGTCTACAGACAATTCTTTGGACTTAATGGCTTGGTTTGTGTTCTGACATGCATTGTTAACTGTGGGACCTCATATAGACAGGTGTGTGCCTTTCCAAATCATGTCAAATCAACTGAATTTACCAAAGGCGGACTTAAATCAAGGTGTAGAAACATCGCAAGGATGATCAGTGGAAACAGGACTCTCAATTTTGAGTGTCTTGGCAAAGGCTGTAAATACTTATATACATGTGATTTTTTTCATTTTTTATTTTTAATAAATTTGCAAAGATTTCAAACAAACTTCTTTTATGTTATAATTATGGGGTATTGTTTGTAAAAGTTTTAGGAAAATAATGAATTTAATCCATTTTGGAATAAGGCTGTAACATAACAAAATGTGGAAAAAGTGAAGCGCTGTAAATACTTTCCATGTGCACTATACCTTGTTTGGAACGGGGCTATCGGGGGACACTGTCACTTTGCAATGAAGGTGCAAAGTGACGATGTCTCTTTTTATTTAGGTATGCAAGACTGCTATACAATAACAAATATGTACAAGGCAAAAAACACATGTTTTGTGATTTTAAATACATTAAAAGTTCTTGTAATCAGCTTTCTATGCTTTACTTCTACTAACAGATTGTAGTGCTCAGTTTAGACTTATAGCAGCTATAGGAGTCTCTAGCAGATATAACAGCCAATCTGATGCTGTTGAGCTTTGGAAAATGTGCCACGATGAGCTTGTTTCTCACAGTTCAGTTTCCCTTCAGTGCTGTTGATTGCAGGGCACATGAAATTTAGGTGCATCTGTATGTATGTATCCCTGAACTTCTCTATCTATGTCTTATTGGGAAGATTTGTCTCCATTCTCTGTCCTGGAGAAACAGATGTGAGCGTAAATCTCTCCAAATTGATAGGAAATAATTTTTTTAGACAGTTGCCCCTGGAACCAGTGTCCCAATTGAAACCTTTTTCTTTTTACTTACTGCTCTGGTAAAGTTTGGGATTTCCCATTTCCTTCTGTTCTAGTAATAAAAAGAGAGGCTGAATTCCCTCAGAAGTTCTTATAAGCTTTCCTCACTCCATCCAAAAGCTTTCTCAGTCTGCATTTTGCTGGCCAAAAGGTGAAATTACACTTTTAAACTCTGTTTTAAATTAACATTTATTTCAAGGCCACTTGTCTATTTGTTTTTATTCACCACCATCCTAATTAATGGTATTGTGCTATCACAGTAATACAACGGATGAACAGCCATGCAAATGTTTTATATCTCCCTAATCTGTGATTACAGTCTTGCACGTTAAACAGCTAAACTCAAGGTCGTCACCCAGATTTTCCCCATCCGCCACTAAGTCTGGTAATAATAATAAAGACTGGTGTAAACAATGCTACTTACCCTTTTATTTTACAGACTATTATATGAGGTTAAGATATACTTGAAATTATTATTATTGTCATTTAATATACTCAATGCTATGCAATGCTAACTTTGCAGTGTTTAAATAGTACTCCCCAAAGTCTTTCTTTATTTCTAGTTTTATGGGGCTGCATGTGATTCATTATTTTTTTATATATAATAGATATATTAAGATTGGAGACAAAGAATGCGAATACACCAAAGGCTTCCGCTTAATTCTCCACACAAAGCTTGCCAATCCCCACTACAAGCCAGAGCTCCAGGCTCAGACCACTCTGATTAATTTCACAGTCACTACAGATGGACTGGAGGACCAGCTACTGGCGGATGTGGTCAGCATTGAGAGACCAGACCTAGAAAGCCTGAAGGTAACACAGAAATAACTGTTATGCCGTGTACACACGACCGTTTTTAATGACGAGAAAAATGAATTTTTTTAAAATGGTCATTAAAAATGATCGTGTGTGGGCTTCAGAGCATTTTTCACGACGGCCATGAAAAAATTGGAACATGCTCTAATTTTTTACGTCGTTTTTTACATCGTCGTTTTTCTCGTCATGAAAAACGTCCGTGTGTAGGCTTTAACGTCGTGAAAACAAATGCGCATGCTCAGAATCAAGTATGAGATGGGAGCGCTCGTTCTGGTAAAACTAGCGTTCGTAATGGAGATAGCACATTCGTCGCGCTGTAATGGACTGAAAAGCACGAGGCTGAAAAATGCGAATTGTCGCTCAACAAACTTTACTAACATGAAGGGTGGCGCCATCCGAATGGAACTTCCCCTTTATAGTGCTGTCGTACGTGTTGTACGTCACCGCGCTTTACTCAAGCATTTTTTTCCACGATAGTGTGTAGGCAAGGCAGGCTTGAGAAGAATCACGACGAGAAAAATGCAGTTTTTTTCAATGACATTAAAAACGGTCGTGTGTACACGGCATTAGGATTCTGTTTGTGTTGTTTTTAGGATGTGAAAGAACTAGCCTGTAAAAGTTCATATAGTGGTTAATGTTGGTTTAGGCACACGCTAAGGTATCATTAATGGTGTCTGTGAAGGTTCTTGTTTATCCTGGTCATGATGTACCTAGTATTAGTTAGTCCTTTTCAACTGGCCTTGTTCTGTAATGTTGAAGATGTTTCACCACTCTTCCAGGTAGCTTTCTCAGCACTAATGAGTGTCAGGAATATACTTGAGCATTTAAAGCCAGACAAGTAATTCAGTCACCTTAATGCAATCACCATCAAAATGTGTCTGCCATGATAAATGCCATGGTGATTGGATTAAGGTGACCACGGTATAGTGTAGCTATAAATACCAGAGGATGTTGCTGCCACTCATTTGAACTGAGAAAGCTACTGTACTTTGATGAGTGGCAAAACTTCTTCAACATTACAAAACAAGGCCAGCTGAATGTGACTCACTACTTCTAAATTTATCAGGAGTGGTAGATACTCAGAACAAAACAGGCTAGAAGCAGTGTGTCACATTCAACTGGGCTTGTTCTGTAATGTTGAAATGATGTTGAAAACAAGATAGCTTTGTCTGCTCAAATATGTGTCCGCAACATACTCTGGTATTTTCTATCTACACTATGCCTCAGTCACCTGAATCCAATCACCATGGAATGATATCTAGGCAGATGCCTTGACACATTTTCATGGTGATTTGATTAGGGTGACTGAGGTACGGTGTAGCTAAAAAATGCCAGAGTATGGTGCTGACACTCGTTTTAGTTGAGAAAGTCATTTTGAAGTGGTGAAGTGTCAATATACAGTATATGTATATACTGTATTTATTGGCGTATAACATTCACTTTTTTACCCTGAAAATGGAGGGTAAACTGTGCCTGCGTGTTATACGCAGGGGCCTGTGGAAAGTTTTTTTTCCTGAAACATCCCTCTTAAAGTTAGGGTGCGTGTTATACGCCGATAAATACGGTATATATATATATATATATATATATATATATATATATATATATATATATAATAAACAAAATTTTGCCTTGCATTTCTGTTTTAAACTGAATAGGTTATAGGTACAGGTTCACATATGCTTTATATTTTTTATTTTTTTTTGTACCGTGTATTTGAGTGCACTTCCCTTTTAATGTTATCAATCCTAGAAAAATCTGTTACTGGCACAATATGCAATCTTTCCCTTAAAAAGACATGCACATATGAGAATGACAGAAACTGTATGAATATTAGGGGAGGATTAAGTGATCTGAAGTATTCTCTTATACATATACAGTACATCTCTGCAATACATTTACATTTCCCCATGTTTTATTGTTTTATGACATTGCAAGTACAGAAAAGGGCCTATCAATGCAGCAGGAAGTTAGGATCACAGTGGATTTCTGTCAGATCAACAAATCATTTCTGTACTTGCTATGTTGTTAAAGGGATGAAACCAGGGGGAAATGTACATGTATTGAAGAGATTTACTGTTTATGTTTGGGCTTTTTTATGCCCTGTGCAGCTGTGCTGCTCCTTTGGCCAGCACTGCTTCAATGTAAAATGTGATCATCTGCAAGAAGCTACAGACATTAGAGACCTCCACAGTGCCAATTTATTGATGATGCTACAGTTTTGTAATCACAGTAAATGATGTGATTGTATTTTAATGTCCATGGTATCATCATATCAATACAACCCAATAGCACCTAAGTACAGAAATGCTTAAATGGTTCTAGACATCCATTGGACTTCCTTGGGATCTGTAGAGGGTAAGTTGCTCCACATGAAATGTATTTATGATTTAGATAGTTGCCCGTCTCTGAGAATAAGGGATCCCTTTCCACTCTTTTTTCAGTCCATGTTAACTAAGCAGCAGAATGAATTTAAGATAGAACTGAAGCGCTTGGAAGATGAGTTGCTGATTCGCCTTTCAGCAGCAGAGGGAAACTTTTTAGGTGATATGGAACTGGTGGAGAAGCTGGAGTCCACAAAATCAACAGCCGCTGAAATCCAGCTTAAGGTACAGTACGCTATTCTTTTTACAAATGATAAAGATCACATACCTAAAGTAACTTCTGTCAGAGTTCGGCCTGTGGGATATGCCAATAGGCGTGTCCACTCACAAGTGATATTTTTTAAATATACTTTTTACTGCTTTTTATAACATACAAAACAACATTATGACGTAAGATTTATTAAAGCTGTAAAGTCTATTAAACAAAAATGCAGCCTCTTGTCTCTACGTACTGCATACATAGAAGTTTGTATAGTGAGTGTGGTTAAACCATATACAAGGTAGGAAAAATCTACATCTTACAAAGCAAAAGTAATCTGTCTCCTGTCTTCCTGACCTTTGGGGGGTATAGCCATGAGAGCTGAGCAAGACCACAGACCCCAAATTTTATCAAACCTCTGCAGGAAGTATCTGGAAGAGAGAGAAAGATGATATAGCGGAAGAACTGAATTACCGTAATCACATTCATCCATTCATATAGTGATGGGGGAGGATATTTTCTATGTGATAACAATAGATTTATTTTGGAATAAAAGAGTACAATGTGCGTAATCATTTTTTGGTTTAGGATGGGGTGGTCCCAACAGACGCACATTAGGAGAACAATTTTTTTTGTGAAACCCATAGCAGATTCCATGAACAAAGTAATCTGTACCCAGAAATGGTTTATATAAAGACAGAACCATAGCTTGTGAAGGAAATCTGCCTCCTGACCATCACCTCAAATGCAAATTAGGGAATGACAAAGTTTTAAGTTCTAAAGCCTCAGAGGAGTGTAGCAAATTTGATTGTAGAGTTCAAGTTTTATTAGTTTGTCTTTTAGTAAATAACTGAGGATATTCAAGTCTCTAAAATCCTCAAAGTCCTGAGAAGCTAGCTGACTAATGGCTAACATTTGTTATTTATCCCTTATACAGTATAAAAGCATTGGTTCGACGTGGTAGACAATAATTCTGTACAATAATTTGAAATTAATTTAGTTTTAGCTAAGGTCAAAAAAGAGTTGCTCTTAGGCCCCTTTCACACTGAGGCATATTTCAGGCGTTTTAGCGCTAAAAATAGCGCATAAATAACGCCTGAAATAGTCCTGCCCCAGCATTCTCAATGTGAAAGCCCGAGGGCAAGGTCGCATCTTTGGAGCAGTGAAGGAGCGGTGTGTATACCGCTCCTTTACAGCTCCTTCCCATTGAAATCAATGGGACACCGCGGCTATACCGCCTGCAAACCGCTGCTGTAGCAGCGGTTTGTGGGTGGTATTAACCCTTTTTCGGCCGCTAGCGGGGGTTAAAACCGCACTGCTAGCGGCCGAATATCGCGGTAAAAACGACGGTATAGCGGCGCTAAAAATAGCGCCGCTATACCGCCAGCGCACCTCCCCGCCCCAGTGTGAAAGGGGCCTCAAGGAGTGTCAGAGAAGGCCACCTCTAGAACGTCAAACTGTCTTCTATGCCAGAAGTTGAAAATAGGAATTTATCTGGAGGGATCTCTCTTTCAACCAGCAAAACTTGTAAGCTTTGACATTTGTTGTTAAAAATAAATATATGAGGGGTGGGTGGCGCTGCCCGTCACCTGAAGAGTGAACCTCCAGGTGAGTCACACTTCTCAAGTGAAAGTGCTATTACTATGCCAGGCAATGTGATAGATCAGTATGTGAATATGAAATTGTGTAATTAAAGGTGTTCTCACCCTATAACCCTGTACCAATAAAGGTATATAATGTGTGTGGTGTTCTAGTGGATATTTGGTCACAGGAGTGTGTGTGTATAAATTCCAAACACAGTACCGTGAAACTAAATATATAGTATAATACAAAATCCAATACTGGAAAAATTCATCAAAAAAGTCCATCACAAAAATCCATCAAAAAAATTTTTTCTTAAAGAATTCATCACAAGAAAAAAAATATATATAAGAAAATACATATTTTAGAATATAAAGTCCAGTGTTTTTGGTGCAAAAAAAAAAAAAATCCCAAGTGACTTGTGCTAATATCCAAGGTGACTTGTACATATGCTTAGCCACAGATCATGTGCAAAAGGTGAAGTGACATCCATGCTCCCATTCAGATCCCCAACTCACCAGATCCTTGCACCCCTGCAGGGGGGTAGTGCACATGTAGTGAGTGTGATGGCAATATCCAAAACGATCACCTCCTCCTTGGTACATCAAACCCTTGGGGTATTCAAATTCTTATACCTCTACAAGGGTGAATCACATGCAATAGGTGTAATTGCAGTATTTAGACCAATCGCTTCCTCCGTGGCAAACCATGGGGTATCCTCCTCCATGGCAAACTGTGAGGTATTTTGCAATACAACAGACAAGATATACCTGTGCTCTTTTGACATTTGTTATTAACAAAAAGCTGATCTAGAAATTTAACACCCAGAGAGGTCCAGTATGCAGCACTAGGAATTGTCAAAAACTTAGGCAGAGAGGGGTTACCCCAGAGCGGATTATTATTATCTTCTTTACAAATATTCCATATAATAAACCAGGATATTTTCAGTCTGGTCTTAAAGTGGTTCTCTGTACTTGACCAACTGGTTACCGATATACAGAGTCAGTGCCGGGAGAAGATCATCCAGTGCAAAGATTCCAAATTGTGGCCCCCCCTACATTATGTGTGAGCTTATGTGGAGGAGGGGGAGAGAGAAAGCACAGTTCGCACCTCCTCCTGGCTCTCTCCTCCTCTCCTTGCCGCTTCAAGCCCTAAGCTGTCAGAAGTAATGATGTCGCTGTCACTACTCCTGTCAGCCTTATACTAGAAGGAGCCTGCAGCACCCCCAGCCCTACAATACATGCTGCGCCCAGGGCAGCCGTCCTTTCTGTCCTCCCCTTGTCCTGGCTCTGGACAGAGTTATAAAGGATCATATAAGAGGTCACCACAGCTACCTCTGTTGCTGTGTAAGCATTCTCCCTGGATGGCAAGAACCTTTCATGGACTTTGATCAGTTGTGCTTCTAGATATTAGAAATGAAAGTTTGTACAACTAATATTTTATCTTGGTTGGGCAACAGAAGGCAGAATAATGCAAAGTTTAATAAAGAGATGTTACATTAAATAAAAAGCAGCAGACAGACGTAAGCATTTATTATTTTGATTTTAATTATGAACAGAAGGGGGTTTAGGGGCCAAACAGTAACTCTTTTGTGTTAACCGGTAGAGAGATATAAGAAGGCATTGGTTGATTCAGTGGTATTCCGCTGTGTAATAGTAACTGTCCTGATCTGTTCAGAGGAGTCCTGCGGGGGAGCCTGTTTCTACAACACCTGGCATATTTCCTCTGGAATGTTCTTCCCGGTATTGTTACATTTGTATAAAAGAATGAAAGTATCTTTTTTCTAATACTACTTTTCTTTTTTCTTTTTTTTTTTCTTTTTTTGTTTCACAAGCAATACTACTTTTCTAATGTTATAAAGTGTCTAATAGTTCCTTTGGTGGAATTTTTTTTGTTGTCACTTTTTGGTTTAACTAAAACAGGTGTTGTGCTTTTATTCAGATGAAAAATAAATATGTTCTCCATCTTTTATCTCGCTTAATTGAAATTCTAACACGTCTAAAGTTGATAATGTGGATTTCAAGATTTTTTTTTTAGGAGATTCATTCATAATACTAACAGTAGCAAATATACTTGTAATTGAATATTTTCCCTTTTCCTCTATATAAGTGTGCCAGTTTTGTTAGCCACTGTTGGGACCTAGGTCTAAACTTTCAAGGACCATTTAACCTTCTTTGCAATTTTCAACTAAGCTGATCTCTATATTATAAATACAACAGAAACAGCTGGCCAATTGGCCACCCAGTGCTATCACATCGGGGTAGAGAAAAAGTTGTTAGCCCAGTGTAAGGTCCAATTTGCAAATTGGAGCTTACAGAAGGCTAACTCTCCTCATTCTCAGCGTCTGAAAGGAGAAAATAGGATTTTTATAACAGCTTACCTGTAAAATCCTTTTCTTGGAGTACATCACGGGACACAGAGCGACATAGTCATTACTAATGGGTTATATAGATACCGTCAGGTGCTGGCACTGGCAACTTCCAAAACCGGAAGTACCCTCCCCTATATAAGCCCCTCCCATCCGGGAGCACCTCAGTTTTGTAGCAAAGCAATAAGTGTCCCCAAAGAGGGGCGGGAGCTCTGTGTCCCGTGATGTACTCCAAGAAAAGGATTTTACAGGTAAGCTGTTATAAAAATCCTATTTTCTTTCTCGTACATCACGGGACACAGAGCGACATAGTCATTACTAATGGGATGTCCTAAAGCAATGCCAAATGAGGGGGGGGATACACCATATATAAGCTGAGCGCTATCAGACATGAGGATCTTTTGTGGCCTGCAACACACTGCGCCCAAAGGCGACATCCTCCTGACTTCTAACGTCCACCTGGTAGAACCTAGTAAACGTGTGAACTGAAGACCATGTTGCGGCCTTACAGATTTGAGCCAGGGAGGCCTGGTGATGCACTGCCCATGAAGTTCCAACTGCTCTCGTGGAGTGCGCTCTAACTTTGAACGGAGGCGGTCTCCTTCTCAAGCCATAGGCTTGTATTATGACCTGTCGAATCCACCTGGCTAAAGTAGATTTTGACGCTGCCTGACCCTTTCTGGGGCCTTCCGGCAGAATAAACAAAGTATCCGTTCTGCGAATCTGAGCAGTGGCTTTTAGATAAGCTTTAACTGCTCTTACTACATCCAAAGAATGCAATAACTTTTCCTCTACCGAAGTAGGTCTGGGGAAAAAAGAAGGAAGAACCACATCTTGGTTCAAATGAAACCTCGATACCACCTTAGGAAGAAAGGCTGGCTGAGGACGTAATACTACTCTGTCCTTATGGATAACCAGATATGGCTCTTTACAGGACATAGCTGCTAATTCCAACACTCTTTTAGCCGAACAAATGGCTACTAGAAAAATCAATTTCCTGGTGAGAAGCACCAAGGAAATATGCTGTAATGGTTCAAATGGTTGTTTCTGTAAAACTGACAGAACCAAGTTTAGATCCCATGGACATATGGGAATATTAACCGGAGGACTAATACGCATCACTCCTTGTATAAAGGCTTTGACTAGTGAATGCGAAGCCAAGGGCCTTTGAAAAAATATTGACAAGGCCGAAATCTGACCCTTGATAGTACTCAAGGCAAGCTTCCTATCTACAGCCCATTGTAGGAAGTCCAGAATCCTACCTATTACGTATTTACGTGGATGCCATTTCTTGGCCTCACACCAGGCGATGTACGCCTTCCAGATTCTATAGTAGATCTGCCTGGATACCGGCTTCCTGGCATTGATCATGGTAGATACCACAGCATTAGAGAGCCCTCTCTTTTTTAGAATGTGGGCTTCAATAGCCAGGCCGTCAAACCTAGGGCTGGTAAGGAAGGGTGGTATATCGGTCCTTGCGAAAGCAGGTCCGGACGATGTGGGAGGGTCCAAGGACTCCCCACAGACATTTTTACAATCTCTGCGTACCATGCTCTTCGGGGCCACGCTGGAGCCACCAGAATCACTGGTTTCTTTTCTACCCTGATTCTGCGGAGTAATCGAGGTAACAATTGTGGCGGTGGGAATGCATATATCAGCTTGAACTGATCCCAAGGGAACACTAGGGCATCCGAGCCGCAAGCTAGGGGATCCCTTGTCCAAGAGACAAACCTGTCCACTTTTGTGTTGAATCTGGATGCTAGCAGATCTACATCCGGTGTTCCCCACCGCTGACATATTGTCCGGAAAACCTCGGGATGAAGGGACCATTCCCCTGGGCATAATTGTTGGCGACTTAGAAAGTCCGCCTTCCAATTCTCCACTCCTGGAATGAATACCGCAGATATGGCTGGGACATATCTTTCTGCCCATCTCAGGATGTAATTTACTTCCCTTTGGGCTGCACGACTCCTGGTGCCCCCCTGACGATTGATATATGCCACTGCTGTGGCATTGTCTGATTGAATTCTGACAGGGGACCCTTGGAGTTTGGATGTCCATGCTACTAGGGCATACCGGGCTGCTCGTATCTCTAAGAGATTGATGGGCAGGGCCTTTTCCGCATCCGACCATCTGCCCTGGAGAGACCATTGCTCCAGTACTGCTCCCCAGCCTATAAGGCTGGCATCTGTAGTGACCACCTTCCAGGAAATCGGACTGAAGGATTTCCCTCTTTCCAGATTCTGGGGAACCAACCACCAGCGGAGGCTCTTGCGAACGGAAGGGGACAAGGACATTGGTAAGTCCAGAGCCTGAACTTTTTTGTTCCAGGCTGACAGTATGGCCCTTTGCAACTTCCTTGAATGGAATTGACCGTAGGGTACTGCTTCGAATGATGCCACCATTTTTCCCAGCAGCCTCATGCACAGGCGTATGGATGGCTGTCTTTTTGAACCCTCTAAGTGGATCAAATCTCTCAAAGACGACCCCTTTTCTTGAGGCAAGAAAATTTTTCTCTGGTCTGAATCCAGCCTTAGCCCCAAGTATTCCAGACTTTTGACTGGTTTTAGGGCTGACTTGTCTCGGTTGATAATCCAACCGTGATATTCCAGATACTTGATTGTCTCGTGAACAACCACTTCTAGTTTTTCCACTGAGTGGTCTATCAGCAACAAGTCGTCTAGATATGCCATTATCGTTACACCTCGTGTTCTTAGATTGGCCAATAATGGGGCCAGAATTTTTGTGAACACTCTTGGTGCTGTGGCCAGACCGAAGGGTAAGGCTCTGAACTGAAAATGGCGCCCTTCTACCGCAAAGCGTAGAAATTTTTGGTGGGCTGGAAAGATGGGAATGTGCAAATAAGCATCTTTGATGTCGATCGAGGCTAACCATTCCTCCCCTTGTAGGGCAGTGGCTACCGATCAGATCGACTCCATCCGGAAAGTCCTGATATGTAGGAATTTGTTTAGCCCTTTTAGATTTAATATGGGCCTCACGTCCCCGTTTGGCTTCGGGACTGTAAAGAGGTTTGAGTAAAACCCGAACCCCCATTCTTCCAGGGGAACCTCTATAATTACTGCTTGGAGCAATAATTGTTCTAGTGCCAACAGGAGGGATCCTCTCTTCTGGGGATCCCTTGGCACGTTTGACCTTATAAAGCGGGAAGGAGGGGAGTTTTTTAACTCCAATTTGTATCCCAGATTTACTGCGGAGAGCACCCATCTGTCTCGGATCGTGTCCCGCCAGGTCTCTGTGAACAACTGAAGTCTTCCCCCCACCCGATTGGGTGGGGGCAACCCTTCATGCATTTGACTTTGGGGGAGGTTTTGTACCTCTCCTGATCCAGGGCTTCTTGTTACCCTGCAATTGTCCCTGATTTTTACCTCCGGGATTTGACCGAGGAGGCCGTCGGAACTGTTTCACAGCCGATGTCCTAGGGACTGGGAAGCAGGCCTCTTAAAAGAGGGACCTCTAACTCTATTTTTAACCGGCAAAAGTGTACTTTTACCGCTGGAAATTCTCTGGATATATTTGTCCAGGTCTTCCCCGAATAAGCGTTCACCATGAAATGGGAAGCTGACCAGCAATGTTTTACAGGGAGCTTCAGCAGACCAGTTTTTGAGCCATAGAAGCCTGCGCATATGTACCACAGACAGCGTAAGGCGGGAGGCCTGATGGATTGAATCCTTTATAGCGTCCACCGCAAAGCATAAGGCTCTAGGTAGATCAGCTAGGGCAAGAGCCTGCTGATCTGGCAAGTCCCTTAAGACCTGTTTCAACTGATCCTTCACTGCTTGGCAGACCCCAATAGCTGCCACTGCTGGTTGTGTCACCAATCCTGCTGTAGAGAAAGCAGATTTTAATAAGGACTCCAATTTTTTATCTATTGGGTCCTTGAACATTTGGACATTATCCACCGGACATGTCAGTGATTTATTCACACAAGAGATGGCTGCGTCCACTGTAGGGACCCTCCATTTTCTGATGAACTTATCCTCCATGGGATAGACCACCGGAAATCTCTTGGGGGGAGTAAATATTTTGTCAGGATGCTCCCAATCCTGGTAAATGAGCCCTTCCAGTAAAGGATGGATCGGAAAGGAACAAACAGTCTGGGGAGCTTTTAGCGACCCCAACGAGGAGACAGAAGTGGATGATGGCTCCGCAAGTGGCATTTTAAATGCTGATCGGACCATATTAGTCAGGGACTGAACCCATAACCTTTCAGCATGTGATGCTGAGAACGGCTCTTCCACTGTTGATTCCTCTACAACCGAATCAACCTCATCCTGATCCCCTTCAGGTAGGTCGATCCCTGTATGGGACTGTTGCTCTGTTAACAGGCACTCTGAGGGAGGAGACGGAGATCGGGCGCTTTTCTCCTGTGACAGGGAAGCCGCGATCAATGCTGACAATCTCTCTTCCAGCCCTCCCAGAGCTGAGGAAAAAACCTCCTCTGTTACATACACAGGAGCAGGTGAACTGAGGACAGCCACAGTACCAGGTACTCCTGAGGGTGCTCTACGGTCACTAACCTCTGATTCTTCAGGGGAGACTGGTGCAGCCAAAGCATGCCCAAGATCCTCAGAGCCCGATGGAGACCCCCTATTCCTCCTGGAATTTCTAGTCCCGGAGTTTTTAGACGGCATATTCCTAAGCCACAAAGCTGAGGTATTCCAGCCGAAATACACCAGTTACTGACAATAGTCTAGCATAAATGCTGCTATAAGAAACAGTTGGTGTCTACTAATGTGCCTTTCTAGGGGATGCCTGTATCAACCGCTTGCTGTATGCCTTCTTTAAATGTTGCCAGCTCTGCCTCTGTACTTCATAGCCAGCTCACCACACAAAATTGTGGTTTTTAACATGCTGGGACGCCCGCACATGCGCAGAAGCGCTGCGGCGCGCACAGAGCGTCATCCCCCAGGCTCCGCCCCCTTTCCCGACTCACCTCTATATATAGAGGCGCGTGCACGCGCGCGGCCACGTGCGCCTTCGGCGCTAATTTCGAAAATGGAAACCAGGGACAAGAGCCAGGGCCCCTTTGCCGCAGGCCGGGGGATGGACGAGCATTGCAACATGGCAGAGGAAGCAGTTTCCCATAAGAGAACTCACCATCTGCCTGGACTCGCTCTGATGAGAAGAAACTAGTCCACATGACAAGAAACGTTCCACAGCGGCCTCTAGTGGACAAACACAGGTACCGCAGTCTAATATATTAAATATATATATATATAAAAAAAATATATATTTTTTTCTTGACCACCATTAAAAATTATTACATTTTTTTAGCAGTTACAGGCATGCACAGATATTAGCGGGAATACCATTAGGTAACAGACAGAAAGACAAATTAGGCTTGGGGGTCCCCCAATAGAACCAAGTTCCTGGGGGCCCCTACTTACCTGTTCGCCGCCGCAGGACTTTGTTTGGTCCACAAAAGCCCAAACTTCACCTATCACGGCAGGCATTGTAATCAAACCTTCAGGGACCGGGTTCCCAAGGATTCCACTCCCCTGGACCTGTATAGCACCCTGCACAGAAAACATCTTGGTCGTGGGTAGTGATGAGCCGAACACCCCCGGGTTCGGTTCGCACCAGAACCCGCGAACGGACCGAAAGTTCGAACGAACATTAGAACCCTATTAAATACAATGGATGCGAACGTTCGAATTCTAAAGTGCTAATTATAACAACTATTATGCATGTTATTGTCATAAATAGTGTTTGGGATCCCGGGTTCTGCACCAGGGGACATGTATCAATGCAAAAAGAAGTTTTAAAAACGGTCGTTTTTCGGGAGCAGTCATTTTAATGATGCATAAAGTGAAAAAAAAAAAGTCAAATATTCCTTTAAATATCGTACCTGGGGGGTGTCTAAAGTATGCCTGTGAAGTGCCACGTGTTTCCCGTGTTTAGAACTGTCCCTGCACAAAATGACACTTCTAAAGGAAAAAAAAGCCATTTAAAACTGCTTGCGGCTTTAATGTAATGTCTGGTCCCGGTAATATGGATGAAATTCTTTAAGAAAAATGGCATAGCTACCCCATGACCCCCCCCCCCCCTACCCCAGCCCATTACCAGCCCCTTTGGGTCTTGTATGGATATTAAGGGGAACCCCGCACATAAAATAAAAAAGGCCCTATATACTCTGAACAGCCGTATACAGGCGGTGCATACAAGACAGGGACTGTAGGTTTGTTCTTATGTAGAATCTGTTTGTAATTTTGAACAGGTACATTGTTGAAGTGTAGCTCCAGCCCAAAAATCTATTTTTAAACTTTTTGGGAAACATAGGTAAGGGTTATCACCCCTGTAACATTTGTTTTGCTGTCTGTGCCCCTGTTCAGAACATTTCACCTCACTTTCCGTCCCAATGACAACTGTTTTTGAAATGTGGTGTTTTTCTTGAAACAAGGATTGCTGATAAAGCATCAGTACAGATGAGACCCCTTTCTCCCATATTTATTCTTACAGGAGAGAATTTTCCTTTCTAGGGGTAGATTTCCTCTCACTTCCTGTTGTCTTCTTTCGTTTGCAAGTAGGAGTCGTTTGTAAGTTGGATGTTTGAAAGTAGGGACCTGCCGTATATACTCTGCAGAAATAGGCCCCTTAGTTGTTGGTGTTGGCACAACACTGTAAGCACTCAGTTACTCTTGGTTGGTGCTGGAACGCCCTGCTGTCAACTATTATATCAGGAATTTTAATTACATATAATTGTTGAACAGTGGTAGTAAAAATTGGGGCTTTGATGGTGGTGCTGGTGCCACAACACTGTAAGCCCTGACAGTTACTCTTGGTGGGTGCAGCAATGGGCCCTGCTGTGAATTATTAGATCAAGAATTGTAATTACATGCCCCTTTTGAACAGGGGCTGAAAAATTGGGCCTTTCGTGGTGGTGGTGGTGGTGGCGTTGCCACAAGACTGTAAGCCCTCAGAGTTACTCTTGGTGGGTGCAGCAATGGACCCTGCTGTGAATTATTAGATCAAGAATTGTAATTGCATGCCCCTGTTGAACAGGGGCTGAAAAATTGGGCCTTAGGCACTGGTGGCACAACACTACAACCCCTCACAGATACTGTACTTGGAGCACAGCAATGAGCCCTGTTGCAAAGTATTGCTTCAAAAATTGTAATCACACGCCCCTGTTAAACAGGGGCTGAAAAATTGGGCCTTAGGCACTGGTGCCACAACACTCCAACCCCTCACAGATACTGTACTTGGAGCACAGCAATGAGCCCTATGGCAAATTATTGCTAAAAAAATTGTAATTACACGCCCCTGTAAAACAGGGGCTGAAAAATTGGGCCTTAGCCACTGGTGGCGGCACCCATAAACAAAAATGATCTTCCAAGCTATCATCATCAATCGTATCATTGAGGACTCGGAGGAGGAGGATAGCCAGTCAACATAACAGCACAGGCACTCAGCATCAGCATCAGTCTTGAAGGGATGTGACATGTTAAAATCAATTAGTCTGTTATATCAGCATCAGGTGTGTGGTAGCTGGTGGTGATCCAAGACTGGTTCATCTTGATGAAAGTCAGTCGATCAACCGAGTCGGTGGACAGGCGCACCCTGTGATCCGTGACAAATCCTCCAGCAGCACTGAATGTGCGTTCCGAAAGAACGCTGGATGCAGGACAGGCCAGTAGCTCAATTGCATACTGTGCAAGCTCTGGCCAGTGATCCATCCTCAAGACCCAGTAAGCCAGAGGATTTTCGGTGGGGAAGGTGTCCAAGTCTGACCTTGCCCCTAGATATTCCTGCACCATGTTTATCAGACGCTGGCGATGGTTGCTGGAACCGATCATACTTTGGGGCTGCGGACTAAAGAATTGTCTGAACGCATCGGTCAGACGGCCACCTTCCCCACCGCTCCTTCTTTGACTGGCCGAAGCCTCAGCAACTCGTTGTCCAGGACCAGGAGTTTGTAACCTCCCAGTCTCTGGGAACGCGTTGCACAGACCTTTCTGCAAGGCCTCCCGGAGTTGTCTCATCCTCTGCTCCCTCTGCGACGGTAACATAAGGTCCGCAACCTTACCCTTGTACCGTGGATCAAGGAGAGTGGCCAGCCAGTAATGGTCCCTCTCCTTGATCCGAAGAATACGAGGATCCTTCCGCAGACTTTGCAGGATCAGGGAGGCCATGCAGCGTAGGTTTGCTGAGGCATTCGCTCCGGAGTCCTCTGGGTCACTAAGGACGACATGATCCGCAGCCACCTCCTCCCAGCCACGTACAAGTCCACTGGTTTCTTGGGACTGTAAATCATCCCTAAAAGACTGCTGCTGATGATGCTGAGTGCCAGCCTCCACCTCCATGCTGACACAATCCTCCTCCTCCTCCTCCTCCTCCTCCTCCTCTTCCTGTGCGATGGGTGGGACAGAAGGAACACTGTCTGGGTAAAGGGGGCCTTGAGAGGCAAGGAAGTCCTCCTCTTCCTGCCTCTGTTCTGCCTCAAGTGCCCTGTCCATTATTCCACGCAGCGTGTGCTCCAACAGGTGGACAAGAGGTACAGTGTCACTGATGCATGCACTGTCACTGCTCACCATCCTTGTGGCCTCCTCAAATGGTGCCAGGACAGTGCATGCATCCCTGATCATGCCCCACTGGCGTGGAGAAAAAAAACCAAGCTCCCCTGACCCTGTCCTGGTGCCGTAGTCGCACAGGTACTCATTGATGGCCCTCTGCTGCGTGTGCAGCCGCTGCAGCATGGCCAACGTTGAGTTCCACCTGGTGGGCATGTCACATATAAGGCGGTTCTTGGGCAGGTTCAACTCCTTTTGCAGCTCAGCCAGGCGAGCACTGGCATTATAAGATCTGCGGAAATGCACACAGACTTTCCTGGCCTGCCTCAGGACATCCTGTAAGCCCGGGTACCTGCCCAAGAACCGCTGCACCACCAGGTTAAGGACGTGAGCCACACAGGGCACATGGGTCAGTTGTCCCTGTCGGAGGGCGGAGAGGAGGTTGGTGCCATTGTCGCAAACCACCATTCCTGGCTTAAGCTGGCGTGGCGTCAACCACCTCTCGGCCTGGCCCTGCAGAGCAGACAGGACCTCTGCCCCAGTGTGGCTTCTGTCCCCCAAACACACCAGCGCAAGCACGGCATGGCATCTTTTTGCCTGCGTACTTGCGTAGCCCCGTGAACGGCTACGGAGCACCGCTGGTTCATAGGACAAACCACAGGAAGAGGCCATGGAGGAAGAAGAAGAGGAGGGGGTGGAGGAGAGAGGTGTGTCACAACCAGTAGTAGCATTTTGGAGGCGTGGCGGTGGGACAACCTCCAACACTACTGCACCTTGTCCTGCATCCTTCCCAGCTGCCAAAAGAGTGACCCAATGGGCCGTGAAAGAAAGGTAACGTCCCTGTCCATGCCTGCTGGACCATGAGTCAGCGGTAATATGCACCTTACCGCTGACCGCCCTGTCCAGCGAGGCCAAGACATTGCCTTCCACATGCCGGTAGAGAGCCGGAATAGCCTTCCGTGAGAAAAAGTGGCGTTTGGGAACCTGCCACTGAGGAACCGCACATTGCACAAACTCACGGAAGGGGGCCGAGTCTACCAACTGAAAAGGCAGCAGTTGAAGCGCTAGCAATTTAGCCAAGCTAGCATTCAACCGCTGGGCATGTGGATGGCTGGGAGTGAACTTCTTTCGACGGTCCAGCAGCTGGGGCAGGGAAATTTGCCTGCTAGAATCGGACGTCGGTGTACTGCTAGCAGAGTGGCCGCAAGTACTTGGCTGTGACACACCTAATTCTACACCTTCATTCCTCTCAGTGCATGTTTCAGAGAGGACTGAAGTTATAGTGGGGTTGGAGATCCCAGCTGATGCGGTGCAAGGAGAGGTCCGCTTTGTTCTTTGGTGTGGGTCTTTGAGGTAGGCTTGCCAACGAGCTGCATGGCAGGTCAACATATGTCTGGTCAGGCATGTGGTACCCAAGCGGCTGATGTTTTGGCCACGCGATATACGCTTGAGACATATGTTGCAAACAGCAGCTGTGCGATCTGATGCACTAGCCTCAAAAAAGGCCCACACCAAAGAACTTTTTGAATGACGGGCAGAGGCAGCGCCCTGCACAGGCGGAGCTCTGCGGTGTGATTCCGTCGGTGTACTGCCCTTACGCTGGCCACCAAAGGGCATCCTGCCTCGTTGGAGATGTGCCTCCTCCTCATCCTCCTCCTCCTCCTCTCTCCTATTAGGCACCCACGTGGAGTCAGTGACCTCATCATCACCTCCCTCCTCATCACTGGAGCCAATCTGGCAGTATGCTGCAGCTGCTGGAACATGACTGCCAGATTGGTGTCCTTCTTGAGCATCCCCTCTGTCTGCTCTCACGCTACTGCCTTCCTCTAGCTGGGTTTCATCATCAGACCCTTCGAAACGCTGGGCATCCTCCTGGAGCATGTACCCAACACTGTGCTGAAACAGTTCGGGGGACTCCTCAGGAGGAGGACATGGTGGGTCTAGGGAAGGAGTGACTGATGATGAGTCTGACATTGATACCAGGGAAGAGGACGCTTTGGCAGCTGCTTTTCCAGTACCCTGAGCCTGGGTGAGAGAGGATGAGGAGGAGGAGGAGGGCTTGGTCATCCACTCTACCAAGTCTTCGGCATGATGTGGCTCAACATGTCCAGCTGCCGAAAAGAAGGACAAGCGTGTCCCATGGCCATGTGCTGATGACAATGCACCGCGTCCACGACCAGCACTGTTGCCCCCAGACACAGAGCCTGCTTGCCCTCTTTTATTGCCTCCTGACTGTCTGCCTCTCCTTGTTTGCCTTCCAGACATTCTAATAGATGGCCTGCAGGGAGATGGGAAAAAAGCAATAAGGGCTACCTTCAGGTGTCCTTCTCTGTCCCTTGAAACAAGGACTTTGACAGTGAAAGAAACTGACACACTCTCCCTACCTACAGTTTTCTGTCCCTAGAAAAAATGTTTTTTTTAAGCACAATTTAGCACAAGGAGAATTCACTCACTGTCCTTCCAGGTCCCTGGAAACAAGGACTTTGACAGTGAAAGAAACTGACACACTCTCCCTACCTACAGTTTTCTGTCCCTAGAAAAAATGTTTTTTTTAAGCACAATTTAGCACAAGGAGAATTCACTCACTGTCCTTCCAGGTCCCTGGAAACAAGGACTTTGACAGTGAAAGAAACTGACACACTCTCCCTACCTACAGTTTTCTGTCCCTAGAAAAAATGTTTTTTTTAAGCACAATTTAGCACAAGGAGAATTCACTCACTGTCCTTCCAGGTCCCTGGAAACAAGGACTTTGACAGTGAAAGAAACTGACACACTCTCCCTACCTACAGTTTTCTGTCCCTAGAAAAAATGTTTTTTTTAAGCACAATTTAGCACAAGGAGAATTCACTCACTGTCCTTCCAGGTCCCTGGAAACAAGGACTTTGACAGTGAAAGAAACTGACACACTCTCCCTACCTACAGTTTTCTGTCCCTAGAAAAAATGTTTTTTTTAAGCACAATTTAGCACAAGGAGAATTCACTCACTGTCCTTCCAGGTCCCTGGAAACAAGGACTTTGACAGTGAAAGAAACTGACACACTCTCCCTACCTACAGTTTTCTGTCCCTAGAAAAAATGTTTTTTTTAAGCACAATTTAGCACAAGGAGAATTCACTCACTGTCCTTCCAGGTCCCTGGAAACAAGGACTTTGACAGTGAAAGAAACTGACACACTCTCCCTACCTACAGTTTTCTGTCCCTAGAAAAAATGTTTTTTTTAAGCACAATTTAGCACAAGGAGAATTCACTCACTGTCCTTCCAGGTCCCTGGAAACAAGGACTTTGACAGTGAAAGAAACTGACACACTCTCCCTACCTACAGTTTTCTGTCCCTAGAAAAAATGTTTTTTTTAAGCACAATTTAGCACAAGGAGAATTCACTCACTGTCCTTCCAGGTCCCTGGAAACAAGGACTTTGACAGTGAAAGAAACTGACACACTCTCCCTACCTACAGTTTTCTGTCCCTAGAAAAAATGTTTTTTTTAAGCACAATTTAGCACAAGGAGAATTCACTCACTGTCCTTCCAGGTCCCTGGAAACAAGGACTTTGACAGTGAAAGAAACTGACACACTCTCCCTACCTACAGTTTTCTGTCCCTAGAAAAAATGTTTTTTTTAAGCACAATTTAGCACAAGGAGAATTCACTCACTGTCCTTCCAGGTCCCTGGAAACAAGGACTTTGACAGTGAAAGAAACTGACACACTCTCCCTACCTACAGTTTTCTGTCCCTAGAAAAAATGTTTTTTTTTAAGCACAATTTAGCACAAGGAGAATTCACTCACTGTCCTTCCAGGTCCCTGGAAACAAGGACTTTGACAGTGAAAGAAACTGACACACTCTCCCTACCTACAGTTTTCTGTCCCTAGAAAAAATGTTTTTTTTAAGCACAATTTAGCACAAGGAGAATTCACTCACTGTCCTTCCAGGTCCCTGGAAACAAGGACTTTGACGGTGAAAGAAACTGACACACTCTCCCTACCTACAGTTTTCTGTCCCTAGAAAAAATGTTTTTTTTAAGCACAATATAGCACAAGCACAAAACACACTGACACTCTCCCTACCTATCCTTCTCTTTCCCTAAACTAAAGGAATCCAGGTTAAGCAAGAAAGAAATAAAAGTCACTGTCCCTGCCTATGCTGCTCTATCCCTGCTCCGGAACACACTACACTAGGCCGCCGTGCTGGCGGCCTTTTATAGTGTGGGGCGTGTACTAAACACCCTCAGCAATAATTGGCCACAGGCATCCTGCCTGTGGCCAATCATTGCTCTCCTCGCTGCCGGCGCTGTGATTGGCCAAGCATGCGGGGTCACAGTGCATGCTTGGCCAATCACAGCGCCTGGATGACACTGCGATGGCGTAGTGCATTGTGGGCCGTTCGCGTCACTCGAATTTGGCGCGAACGGCCCAAATCGTTCGATCTTCGTCGAACGATCGAACAGCCGATGTTCGAGTCGAACGTATGTTCGACTCGAACACGAAGCTCATCCCTAGTCGTGGGTATGACCAGAGCTCTGGATCCCAGGGTCCAGCTCTCCTAAGAGAAGCATTACAGGCAAAACCTTGCTCTTCTTTGCAAGGCCCGGGTACCGACCGTTTAGCTATGAAGCTTTTTTGGTCGGATCCGGAATAGCTTACTGAGGCCCAAAAGAACCTGTACGCAAGCTCAGTGAAAAACACATGTTTCTTCTTGGCCAACACCTTAGACACTGGCAAAAAACTGAGGTGCTCCTGGATGGGAGGGGCTTATATAGGGGAGGGTACTTCCGGTTTTGGAAGTTGCCAGTGCCAGCACCTGACGGTATCTATATAACCCATTAGTAATGACTATGTCGCTCTGTGTCCCGTGATGTACGAGAAAGAAAAGTAGTGAGTGGACAATAAGTAGGCAGATGGTGGGAACACTGTTAAAGTGAACCTATTGCTTTGCCTGCATTCACAGCAAAAGCTCAGGTTGGTTTTAAGTTGTAAAATTATATAGGCTTACCTATGAATGATTTATCATTCCTCCCTTATTAATACCTATAAATCTTTTAAAAGTATGTCTGAGAACCCAAATTTTTGATTCTTGCAAAGTCCAAATGACAACTGGTCCTCTTTAAGGATAAAAGGATAAAGTGATACAAAAAAAATCTTGTGGGTTCCATCGATACAGTTTTTTAATGGAATTTTATTTTAACATGGAAACCTACAATGTAAAGGAAAAAACTGACAAAAAATGGATGCTGTGTAATTACTTATACATTTTAGTTTTTTCTGCTACCGGTACTGGGCCAGTATGCTTCCTATTGAGATGATCAAGTTGATCATTTATTATACATTTTTGTATTTTGTCCAAATTGTTGCGGTGCGGAGAAGCACTCCAGAAGTAAACTGAACTTATATTGTTTATTTGTTAGATGTCCAAATCCCTTTCCAAGCATTATGCAGCAATACAGCAGTCAAATCTGTTTGATGTTATGAGTATCTTTATTATATAACAGGTGGTTGAAGCAAAAGAGAATGAGATAAAAATTAATGAAGCCAGAGAACACTACAGGCCAGCCGCAGCCAGGGCATCGCTCCTGTATTTTGTTATGAGTGATCTCCGCAAAATTAACCCAATTTACCAGTTCTCATTAAAGGTAAGTCTTCTTCTGGAAACATTTTCCAAGCCTACTCCTGCACAGTATGTTATCACTGAGAGTTTTGGATTCTCACTTTCATGTTTCTAGTACAAGGAAGAAAGAATGAGATTACTGTAGTTGCTTCTTGCAGCATAGTTAATCTTCCAGGCATTTTGAGTCATGCATTACAAGAGTGCACCACTACTAGATGCCCAAGGCTCCTTGCCTCAGATATCTTTGTCTTAGATATGTGACAGCTCCAGGGGATGTAGTAACTCATTATGCATTCTCTTCTCCAATGCCACCCACATTAGTCCTCAACTGCTCTGTAATAGCTGTTGGAAGGACAGATGTTTGGTATGATCAATGATACATACATGCAAAGTCTATATGTTCCCTTTATTTAATGTGTGGTGCCTCTTTGTTATTTAGGGTGGATAGGACTTAGCAAGTAGGCTGGTATTAACAGTATGGCAACTCTGGCAGATGCAAGGAGATCTGCTGAGCCAATAGTTGGCTTTAGGCTACTGTTTGAAGGGTCCATTTATACCAGCAGCTGAGCTGAACCTATGGCCGCTGCTGTGTGCTGGGAGGATACAGTGCTGAAGTGCCGATGCCAGCAAATTGCACTTTTTTTTGTTATAACTTTATTCAAATGTCCCAAGTGACATTTCATAAAGTTCTGTTGGCACAGCTTTGTTGTAATGCAGTGGGTTTCACCACAAGCAGTATGCATGCAGTATTTTTTGCACACACTAGCGCAATGCAGTGGTCTGAACTTCTGTCTTATGGAACAAGGCAAATTGCCTATTAGCTTCCAGTTCTCAAATAGCTCTGTTTATTATAAAAGGTAGCTTTTTGGTACCCCAAAATTTTGAGTTGTGCAGATCATGCTAATGATTTGCATTGGAATTAGGGTGGTTGTGTGTACAGTCATCCTGGTAAGCTGGGGATGCTTTGTCCTAAGGTGATAATCAAGTCTTGTTCTTGGGCTATTTTCACACTTACATATGTTGATAACTGTAAAATGTTGTGGGCAGGAAGTATGGCAACCAGATAATTATGAACCTTTAAAACAATGAATACTCCAGCAACATGTGCAAGCATAATGAAACAAAAAAGGTCAGCTTTCTCATTTTATTGCACTGTTTTGCAATGTCAAGTTGTCATAATAGACTTTGTCACTTCAGGGGTCGTAGCTGGATGAAAATCTGTGGCATCCTTTTACACCAGAATTTGTCCATATCTGTAGTCTATAATAGACATGTGCACACTGAAATATTTCGTTTCGGAATTTCGTTTTCGTCCGAAAAATAAATTTATTTAGTTACTCCCGAAATTCGTTTTTATTTATTTTGTTTTTCGTTAGAAATTGCATTCGTCCGAAAATCTGAATTAATTAAGGTCGAATCTGTCATTGAAGGCTTATGGTGTCTGTCGATTTTCAAAGAAGATTCGACGGAGCATCGAAACTGTACGACGCTGCAATCATACATTTCCGGTCGAATGTTCCGCCTACAAGCTATAGTAGAATTCTAATGTTGTATGACTAGTAATAATTATATTTATTAATTACTATTACTAGTCAACCAACATTAGAATTCTTCTATAGCCTATGGGCAGATGCATTTGACCAGAAATGTACGATTGCAGCGTCGTACAGTTTAGCTGCACCGTCGTATCTTCTAACTTTCGACAGACACCATAAGCCTTCAATGACAGATTCGACGTTTGTATGTTTTTCGATGCTTTGTCGAATCTTCGTCGTTCTAGCTATTTTACTGCTCCTCCTCTTTGGTTACAATCAGCCAATAACATTCATTATCATCATTATTTTTATTTTTATTCCCCCACCCAATTCCAGCAGTGATCTTTTCTCTCTATGTCGAACCTTTTCTCTATATAATGTCAAATCTTTTCTCTCTATAATGTCGAATCTTTTCTCTCTATGTCGAATCTTTTCTCTCTATGTAGAATAATCTTGGACTAATAGAGTTAAGGTTAGGCACATTCAACCGCAGATTCGATAGACACAGATTGTTATTGTCAGCGTCACGTCGAATCTCCTATCTATATCGAACTGTTGTCACAACGAAAATGAAAATAAAGCATTTGTTTATGTCGGATCTTTCGGTTTTCGGATTCTGTGCTTTCGTTTTCGTTTGTTAAAACGATAACGAAAATACCTGAAATTCGGACAAAAATGCATTCGGACGAAAACGAATGCACATGTCTAGTCTATAAGCCAGGCTGCATTTTAGCTGGATGACATAGTATATAGACAACATTATGACGATATATGTCTGATACTACATATCTGTATTCCAGCAATGTCCTGTATGGCTTCCTTATATAAAAAAAACCCAGATTTTCCTATTTTGCTAAATTATGTATGAAAAGTTTTCTGGGAACATACCGTAATTTGTAGTTGATTATAGTAACCAGATTCTTTTTTTTTTTTTAAATACTTCACTGTAGAAATGAGTTTGGTTGGCTGATTGGGTCTATGGACAATAAGTAATTTTCTTATCATGCTTTTGATACAGCTTCAATCCAATAGAGAAGTGGACAAAAAAATAATAAAAACAGCCCACAAAAAGAACAAATCTAATTATTTTATTATAAATGTGTTACATTTCATTTCTACTCTATGCAAGGCTTCTAACCCTTTTAAACATCATGGATAGAAGTAGCCAATAGCTATATTAAATTCATGTGCTCCTTCCATAGATGTGAAAAATAAACTCTACTGGCTAATAAAGCCTGAGCTCTGGCTTGTATACATAAACTTTATTTCTCATAAATTATAGAAAGACAATGGTTCTACAGTGCATGACGCCTGTAATAATAGTTATTATTATTATTCCTGCTGTGAGTTGCAGAACTGATCTATCATGTCATATCTTTATAGGCGTTTAATGTAGTCTTCCATAAAGCCATTGCACGTGCAGAAGCCTCAGAAGATGTAAAAGAAAGAGTGGCAAACCTGACTGAATGTATTACATACTCAACATTCCTGTATACGAGTCAGGGGCTCTTTGAAAAGGACAAACTGACGTTCCTGTCTCAGACTGCTTTTCAGGTAAAGCTGAACTATATGATGTACTGAAAATTTTGTAATGGTAGAACAGCTTGCTGTTGTAAAAAAAGGTTATTCTAGATCTAGATCGTATGGGCCTTATGTATAGAATAAATACTGTCCATATTGCTTGTAGCAAGAAATCAGTTCATAGTCCTAGTGATTTCATGTAAGCAAAAGAAACTGTGAGCATGGTGGCTTGCCTCGCACAAAGCAATCAGTTCTTGATTTATAAATGAGACGCAGTGATAGAATGTGTCCCGAAAGGAGATCATTGGTTAATATTGATTTGGCCTTTCAATTTACTAGATTACTAAACATAAATGGCCTTTTTACTACAACACACCATATCATTAGGTTTACTGTATATCCCATATCTCCACTGTTAGGAAATATGGGGTGGGGTGATTTACTAAAGGCAAATAGCAGTTGCTCCAGAGCTTAGTAAATTAAGTAAATCTTCAATTTGCAAACAATACCCAATCACATGCAACGATAATAGAAAAAACAGCATTTTTTCTTGCACATGATTGAAAGATTAAAGTCAGCAGAGCTTCTGCTCATTTACTAAGCTCTGGAGCAACTGCACTTGCAGAGTGCAACTACGCTTTGCAAAATACACAGTCTATTTGCCATTCATAAATCGACCCCATTGTGTCAATTATTCTGTAACATATTTGGGTTGATTTACTAAAGGCAAGTAGACTGCACTTTGCAAGTGCAGTTTCACTCATTTTCCCCAGAGCCTAGGGAATGTGGTCTGAGCGGAGTTCCACCTGTAGCCAAGTCCCGGGTCCCCTTTGGTTCAATGAGAACCTCCAGGGTCAGGGATAGCTGACATACTTCTGTAGAGTGGGTTACAAGGCATGGTGGGTGTAGTGCAAAGTAGATTCATGGGCGCCAGACACTTCTTGAATACAAAAAGATTTATTGTCTCTTAAACAGAACTGTGGGAGAGAGGGGTTTAGGGCCAGGACACCCTTTAGTAGTTGCAATGTTAATTGGCAGGCTCCAAGACTTCTATAGGCCGACAGCCATGCAGGGAAAGGCACCCAGCCGGGCACCACATGTGCATGTGTAGACACGCTGTCTCCTATGGCAACTATCTTGAACAGTTCCTAACAACGGTTACAATGAACCCTTTCACTCCCTCTACAATCTCCTCTTGTAGATCTTCAATCAACTGAGCTCCCAGTCTCTCTCACTAGACTTGCTGATCCACTGCCATCGGATCTCCTGAGCTCTTCCAATCTCCTCACTGAGTATCTTCCTCAAGCGTCACCCCCGCGTCCCTGCTGGGTTCTTAGCTTGGCAATCAGGATACTCCTCAAGCGTTACCCCACCAGCCTGCTCGGTCCCTGGTTTGACACACAAGGCTGCTCTGCAAGCGTCACCTCCACTGGCTGGGTTCCTGGCTTGACACCTGCTGAAGTTTCCCAATTCCTCACCGTCCCCGGTTGGTGAGAATACTGCTCTGGTACTTTCTTCAGTTTGTCCCTGGTAATAAGTTGGTTGGCCCCTTAGTGGCGACAGCTTACCTACTACCTCCAACCATGACAGGTTCTCCGGCCGGCAGAACCGCCACTTTTGGTTGGACTGCACGCCGCAGTCCCAACCCTACGCTGCTCTCTTGCTTCTGGATAGGACAGCTTAGCAGACAGATGTCCCCGGGATAGGCCTCAGGCTCTGGCCTACCAGCCTGGGGCAGCAAAACACACGTCCACCCAGACAGCCATGCAGGTGGCACAGAACCCCGATCACCTGACTCCACCCAAATAAATAGGCTCTCCCAGCAGGCCACGGGATCTAAGAAAATGTCTGCCCATTGACTGAGATACACCATTCATTCCTAATCTGTCCTTGAAATGCCCTTGTCTTATCTAATGCCACCAGATACCCGGCCATCTAGTGACAGAAAAGAGAAGTGCAGCAATTCCAGAATTATGGCGAAAACAATTGACCTCCTATCAGTTGACCAAGGCAATTATCACTTGGCAAATAAATTTACTAGCAGCCCTGCTTAAACATCAGGGTGCTATAATCAGAAGGACTGATATCATAATTTGTCGCCAGGATCGCCTCAACCGAATGGTTTGCTGTCTCCCTGGTGCCAGGGTTCGGCATGTGGTGGACTGGGTGGATAAATTACTGGGAGGGGCTGGCCATGACTCAGCTGTCTTGGTCCACGTTGGAACCAATGACAGTATACATGGAAGGTTGAGGCTCCTTAAGAATCAATTTAAAGAACTACGCTGCAAGTTGAAGGGAAGGACCTCCAAGGTGATATTCTCTGAAATATTGCCTGTGCCATGCGCAACACTGGAAAGGCAGGGGGAGATTAGAGAGCTGAATGCATGGCTAAAGACCTGGTGTAGGGAGGAGGGATTTGGGTTTCTAGAGCACTGGGCTGACTTTTCATTGGGGTGCAACCTATATGCTAAAGACGGTTTGCACTTGAATGGAAGGGGGTCTGCTGTGCTGGGGGAGAGGTTTATGGAAATGCTGGAGGAGTATTTAAACTAGGATTGAGGGGGGAGGGTGAACTAGAATTACGTCGGGCAGACAGGTCAGTTAGGGGTCAGACATTAATGGAGGGTTGAATGGGAATAGATGGGGGGAGGGTTATGGCAGGTGACATGAAAGTTCCCATGTTGCAAACAGCCATTGGAAACTATAGTGCCATTTGTACTACTAAAAATTAGGGCTGTTACTGATTAAAATTTTCGTGTTCGATTAATCAATTTTTTTTTAAATCGATTAATCGACTAATTTTGATTAATTATAACGCACATACAGATCCAACTACTTTTAGCTGATCTCCTTGCCGGCTGATTCCCAGTGCAGCTACAAACCACTGGAAAAATGATTAGCAGGATACAAAAAACACACAAAGGCAGCGCTCGATGGGAATAGCATTAAAACTTTTATAGTCTTCAAGTAGGTAACAAAATAAATATTGCACTGGAGATAAAATCGATGTAGCTACATAAACTGTAAAAATGGTGCGAGTAATACCGAACGGTAGCAAAAGCAGTCATAAAAACATGTAGCCAAGTATGATACTGGTATAAAAATGTGTACAACGATACCACTGCTGAATCCAGATGAGGAGGGGTTAACATCAGTCCGTCTGCATGTAGATGTCCCGTGAAGGGAACTATCACAACTCCCAGTGGATGGCTGTAGAATCCCAGGTTGATAGAGGGAAGTGATAGAAGGAAGTGTAACAGCCCTTGCGTGTGGCAGATAGTAACGTCCTGCCGGCATGCAGATATGAAGGCACAGCAAAGGAGCCCTTCAGATAGACACGGCAAGCCCCGCCGGTGTCTGTGGCGTCACCGGATCTCCGACGGAACTCCCTGAAGACCCGGAATTTTGATCGATCAAAAAACGTAATCGATTAATTGAGGAATTAATAGTTAATTTCCACAGCCCTACTAAAAATTATATGAAAAACACCAGAGCAAAATGTAATAATACATTAAAGTGTTTGTTCACCAATGCCAGAAGTCTGCCAAGCAAAATAGGCGAGTTAGAAGCTCTGGCGCATGAGGAGAACTGTGATGTATTCGGTATTGCTGAAACTTGGCTTCAATCCTCACATGACTGGGCTATTAATATTCCTGGCTATGCACTCTTTCGGAGAGACAGGGTAAAAAGGAAAGGTGGCGGGGTCTGTCTCTATGTGAGAAGTGATCTCAAAGCAAGTGTGAAAGAGGACCTGGTTGATGGAGAGTGTGATGAGTCTGAAGCATTATGGGTGGAACTGCATATAGATGTGCGTAGTTCAAAGTTAATCATTGGAGTTTGTTATAGACCACCCAATGTTAACGAAGAGGTGGACACTTAGCTCCTTGCACAGATGGAAAGGGCTGGAAGGGCTAGGACGGTGATAATAATGGGGGATTTTAACTACCCAGAACCTATTACGGGACAATTTTATGGTCCAGTTTATTGAGGCCCCAACTAGGAATGATTCTCTTTTGGACCTGGTAATCTCAAACCATGCAGAGCTTGTTACTAATGTTCAGATAAAGGAACACCTGGGTAGCAGTCAGGCCTGGACTGGGACAAAAAATAGGCCCGGGCATTTTAGACTGAGCAGCCGGGGGGGGCACCTTACACCTTGCACCTCTGGACCCCTTTACATTACACAGCACCCTGGACCCCTTTACATTACATAGCACTGCACCTCTGGACCCTTTTACATTACACAGCACCCTGCACCTGTGGGCCCCTTTACATTACACAGCATCCTGCACCTCTGGTCCCCTTTACATTACACAGCACCCTGCACCTCTGGACCCCTTTACATTACACAGCCCCTCACAGTTTGTTACACAGACATCCCCCTAACAGTTCTGGACCCCTGCATGTTACACAGACCTCCCTACAGTACAGACCCCCTCCCTACAGTACAGACCCCCCTACAGTACAGACCCCCCTACATTACAGACCCCCTCTACAATACAGAACCCCCTTACAATACAGAACCCTCTTACATTTCAGACCCCCTCTACAATACAGAACCCCCCTACAGTACAGAACCCCCCTACAATACAGAACCCCCCTACAATACAGAAACCCCCTACAATACAGACCCCCCTACATTACAGACCCCCTACAATACAGGACCCCCCTACATTACAGACCCCCCTACAATACAGACCACCCCCTACAATACAGAACCCACCTACATTTCAGACCCCCCTACAATACAGACCCCCCCCTACATTTCAGACCCCCCTACAATACAGAACCCCCCCCTACATTACAGCCCCACTACAATACAGAACCCCCCTACATTTCAGACCACCCCTACAATACAGAACCCCCCTACATTTCAGACCACCCCTACAATACAGAACCACCCCTACAATACAGACCCCCCCTTCAGACCCATAATGTACCTCAGATCAGCGTGGGATTGCATATCGGGTCCCCTCTCCCTGTGTGGACATAAAGGAGGAGGGGGAGGCGGCTTCACTCTGCTCGGCTGTGTGAGACAGCCGAGCCGAGACTGATCAGATCATCAGTGCCACGGCCACCTTGCTAGAGAGAAGGGGATCGTTGCGGGTCCCGGCCCCCTGATGTGCCGACGGGTGTCACTGTCACTCGAGTGCGGCTCAGACTCGCAGCTGAGAGTGCACTGAGGGGAGACGTGACATGTGGCCCGGCGGCCCACCGGGCATATGCACGGTATGCCCTATGGCCAGTCCGGGCCTGGTAGCAGTGATCATAACATGATTTAATTTGATGTTAGCTGTAAGCAAGAAATACATACAGGAAAGATAAAAACACTTGAGTTCAAGAGAGCAAATTTTCCAAGGATGAGGGCTGCTCTCCAGGACTTAGACTGGGAGGGAATATTGGAATCGATAAACACAGACCAGAAATTGAAATTCTTCAAAAAGACTGTTTGGGACCTCACTGCAAAGTATATTCCCATGGGCAATACGTTTAAAAGGCTAAAAATAAAACCTATCAACAATAAGAAAAGAGCGTTTAAAAAATATAAAAATGAAGGAACACTAGTGTCATTTAAATGTTACAAAGAATTTAACAGAATATGTAAAAAGGAAATCAAGAATGCAAAAATTCAAAACGAACGACAGATTGCAAAAGATAGTAGGACAAACCCCCAAAAATTATTCAAATAGTAGGATTTTTAAAACAGCTTACCTGTAAAATCCTTTTCTTGGAGTACATCACGGGACACAGAGCGGCATAGTCATTACTATGTGGGTTATATAGAATTACCTTCAGGTGCTGGCACTGGCAACTTCCAAAACAGGAAGTACCCTCCCCTATATAAGCCCCTCCCATCCGGGAGCACCTCAGTTTTGTAGCAAAGCAATACGTGTCCCCAAAAGAGGGGTGGGAGCTCTGTGTCCCGTGATGTACTCCAAGAAAAGGATTTTACAGGTAAGCTGTTTTAAAAATCCTACTTTCTTGTTCATACATCACGGGACACAGAGCGGCATAGTCATTACTATGTGGGACGTCCCAAAGCAATGCCAAATGAGGGGGGGGATACACCATACATAAGCTGGGCGCCATCAGGCATGAGGATCTCTTGCGGCCTGCAACACACTGCGCCCAAAGGCGACATCCTCCTGACTTCTAACGTCCACCTGGTAGAACCTAGTAAACGTGTGTACTGAAGACCATGTTGCGGCCTTACAAATTTGAGCCAGGGAGGCCTGGTGATGCACTGCCCATGAAGTTCCAACTGCTCTCGTGGAGTGCGCCCTAACTTTGAACGGAGGCGGTCTACTTCTCAAGCCATAGGCTTGTATTATGACCTGTCGAATCCACTTGGCTAAAGTAGATTTTGATGCTGCCTGACCCTTTCTGGGGCCTTCCGGCAGAACAAACAAAGAATCCGTTCTACGAATCTGAGCAGTGGCCTTTAGATAAGCTTTAACTGCTCTTACTACATTCAAAGAATGCAATAACTTTTCCTCTACCGAGCTCGGTTTGGGGAAAAAGAAGGAAGAACCACATCCTGGTTCAAGTGAAACCTCGATACCACCTTAGGAAGAAAGGCTGGGTGAGGACGTAATACTACTCTGTCCTCATGAATAACCAGACATGGCTCTTTACAGGACATGGCGGCTAATTCCGACACTCTTCTAGCCGAGCATATGGCTACTAAAAATATCAATTTTCTGGTGAGTAGAACCAAGGAAATGTGCCGCAAAGGTTCAAATGGCTGCTTCTGCAGAACCGACAGAACCAAATTTAGATCCCATGGACATATGGGAGCTTTAATCGGTGGAATAATACGAGTCACCCCTTGCATAAAGGATTTGACAAGTGAATGCATAGCCAGGGGCCTTTGAAATAGTATTGATAAGGCCGAAACCTGACCCCTGATAGTACTTAAGGCAAACTTCCTGTCTACAGCCCACTGTAGGAAGTCCAGAATTCTGCCTATAACGTACTTACGTGGATGCCACTTTCTGGCCTCGCACCAAGTGATGTACGCCTTCCAAACTCTATAGTAGATCTGCCTGGATACAGGCTTCCTGGCATTGATTATAGTTGATACTACAGAGTTAGAGAGACTTCTCTTCTTTAGGATGTGGGATTCAATAGCCAGGCCGTTAAACTTAGAGTTAGTAAGGAAGGGTGGTATATCGGCCCTTGCGAAAGCAGGTCCGGACGACGTGGAAGGGTCCAAGGACTCCCCACAGACATTTTGATGATCTCCGCGTACCAGGCCCTTCGGGGCCATGCTAGAGCCACCAAGATCACCGGCTTCTTTTCCAACCTGACTCTGCGAAGGAGTCGAGGCAACAATTGTAGCGGAGGGAATGCATATATCAGTCTGAACTGATTCCAAGGGAACACCAGAGCATCCGAGCCGCAAGCGAGGGGATCCCTTGTCCGGGAGACAAATCTGTCCACCTTTGCGTTGAATCTGGATGCTAGCAGATCTACATCCGGTGTTCCCCACCGCTGACATATTGCTCGGAAGACCTCGGGATGAAGGGACCATTCCCCTGGGCATAACTGTTGGTGACTTAGAAAGTCCGCCTTCCAATTCTCCACCCCTGGAATGAAGACAGCTGACATACATGGGACATGCTTTTCTGCCCATTCCAGGATGTGACTTACTTCCCTCTGGGCTGCACAACTCCTGGTGCCTCCCTGATGATTGATATATGCCACTGCTGTGGCATTGTCTGATTGAATTCTGACAGGGGACCCTTGGAGTCTGGATGCCCAGGCTACTAGGGCATACCGGGCTGCTCGTATCTGTAAGAGATTGATGGGCAGGGTTTTTACTACATTTGACCATCTGCCCTGGAGAGACCATTGCTCCAGTTCTGCCCCCCAGCCTATAAGGCTGGCATCTGTAGTGACCACCTTCCAGGATATCGGACTGAAGGGTTTTCCCTTCTGGAGATTCTGGGGGATCAACCACCAGCAGAGACTCTTCCGAACGGAAGGGGACAAAGCCATCGGGAAGTCTAGAGCCTGAATTTTTCCATTCCAGGCTGACAATATGGCCCTCTGTAAATTCCTTGAGTGGAATTGGGCGTATGGCACAGCTTCGAATGATGCTACCATCTTTCCTAGCAGCCTCATGCACAGGCATATGGACGGCTGTCTTTTTGCACAAAGTAGGCGGACCAAGTCCCTCAAAGAGGATACTTTGTCTTGAGGTAGGAAAATCCTCCTCTGGTCTGAATCCAGCCGTAGCCCTAGATATACCAGGTTTTTCACTGGCTGTAGGGCTGACTTGTCCAGGTTGATGACCCAACCGTGAGATTCTAGATACTTGATTGTATCGACAATTACCACTTCTAGCTTGGCAACTGAGTGGTCCATCAACAACAGGTCATCTAGGTATGCCATTATCGTTACACCTCGTGTTCTTAGATCGGCCAACAGTGGGGCCAGAATTTTTGTGAACACTCGTGGTGCTGTGGCCAGACCGAATGGTAAGGCTCTGAACTGAAAATGGCGCCCTTCTACTGCAAAGCGTAGAAATTTTTGATGACCTGGAAAGATGGGAACATGCAAGTAAGCATCTTTGATGTCGATCGAGGCTAACCATTCCTCCCCCTGTAGGGCAGCGGTGACCGATCGGATCGACTCCATCCGGAAGGACCAGACGTTTAGAAATTTGTTTAGACTCTTTAGGTCCAATATGGGTCTTATGTCCCCGTTTGGTTTCGGGACTGTGAAAAGGTTTGAGTAGAAACTCAACCCCCACTCTTCCATAGGAACCTCCATAATTACTCCTTGGAGCAATAGTTGTTCTAACGCCACTAGGAGACACCTTCTTTTCAGAGGGTCTTTTGGCATGCCTGACCACATAAAATGGGAAGGAGGAGACTCTTTTAACTCCAACTTGTATCCCCGAGTTACTGCGGAGAGCACCCATCTGTCTTTGATCGTCTCCCGCCAGGTCTCTGTGAACAACTGAAGTCTTCCCCCCACCCGTTTGAGTGGGGGCAGCCCTTCATAGGCTTAACTTGGAGGCTGGTTTAGTACCTCTTCGGATCCAGGGTTTTTTATTACCCTGTGACTGTCCCTGATTTTTACCTCCTGAGTTTGACCGAGGAGGCCGTCGGAACTGCTTAGTAGCAGACGTCCCAGGGATAGGAGAGGTAGTCCTCTTAAAAGATGGACCCCTAGACCTCTTTTTAATTGGTAAGAGAGTACTTTACCACTGGAAATCTTCTGGATATATTTATCCAGGTCTTCGCCAAAAAGGCGTTCTCCATGAAATGGGAAGCTAACTAAGAGCTTCTTACAGGGAGCCTCAGCAGACCAGTTCTTGAGCTACAGAAGCCTACGCATATGTACCAAAGACAGCGTGAGGCGGGAGGCCTGAGGATAGAATCCTTGATGGCGTCAACCGCAAAGCATAATGCTCTAGGCAGATCAGCCAGAGCCTGGGCCTGCTGGTCTGGCAAATCCCTCAGGACCATTTTCATTTGATCCTTTAAAGCTTGGCAGACCCCAATAGCTGCCACTGCTGGCTGTGTAACAGCCCCTGCTGTGGAAAAAGCAGATTTTAATAAAGACTCCAATTTTTTATCTACTGGATCTTTGAACATTTGAACATTATCTACTGGACATGTCAGTGATTTGTTCACAGAAGAAATGGCTGCGTCCACCGTAGGAACATTCCATCTCTGGGTGAATCTTTCCTCCATGGGATAGATCACCGGAAATTTCTTAGGCGGAACAAATAGTTTATCAGGATGTTCCCAGTCCTGGTATATAAGTCCTTCCAATAATGGATGAATTGGAAAGGAGCAATTAATCTGGGGAGCTTTTAGCGACCCCAATGAGGAGACAGCAGTAGTTGATGGTTCAACAAGAGGCATTTTAAATGCAGATCGAACCATGTCAGTTAGGGTCTGGACCCACAATCTTTCAGTCTGTGATGCTGAAAATGGTTCATCTACTGTCGATTCCTCAAAAACAGAGTTAACCTCCTCCTGATCCCCTTCAGGTAGGTCAGTCCCTTCCTGGGACTGTTGCTCTGCCAACAGGCACTCTAATGGAGGGGATGGAGATCTGGCGCGCTTTCTTTCCTGTAGAGAAGAAGCGATCAATGCTGCCAATCTCTGCTCCAATCCCTCCAGAGTTGAGGCAAAAACCTCCTCTGTTATATATGCAGGAGCAGGTGGACTGAGGACAGCCGCAGTACCTGGCACTCCCGGGGGTTCCTTATGGGTATTAACCTCTGATTTCTCAGGGGAGGAAGGTGCAGATGACTGCTCCAGATCCTCAGAGCCCGATGGAGACCCCCTACACTTCCTGAGAGGTATATCTCTGAGTTTTTTAGGCGGCATATTCCTTAGTTCAAAGCTGAGGTATTCCAGCCGCAATACACCCCTTTACTGAAATAGTCTAATGCAATTTGCTGCTATGTACATCAGTGGGTGTCTACTAATGCGTCTTTCTGGGAATGCCTGTATCAACCGCCCGCTGTAAGCCCCTATACCATGCTACCAGCTCCTTTTCATGCTCTGTGTCCATAGCAAGCAGCGTGGACTGAGTCCTTTTATCTTGCTGGGACGCCCGCACATGCGCCGAAGCGCTGGGCGCACAGAGCGCGTCATCCGCCAGGCTCCGCCCCCTTTTTTGAAGCTAAATCTATAAAAAGAAAGCGTGTGTGCGCGCGCGCATGCACGTGTGCGCTCTTGGCGCCATGTAGGGAGAGGAGCCAGGGTCCCTGTTTCACCAGGACTCGGGGATGGAAGGAAACTACTTGGCAGCATGACAGAGGAATGCAGCTTCCCTGATAGAGAGCTCACTCATCTGCCTGGACTTTCACCATGGAAGGAATAGTCCCAAGAAAAAAAGACGTTCCACAGCGGCCTCTAGTGGACAAACACAGGTACCGCACTTTTGTCTTTTTTTTTTTTTTTTTTTAAAACCTCCTTTATGAAAAACATTTCTAGGTTTACAGTTTTTAAAACTTCCTTTATGAAAAGACATTTCTAGGATTTCTTAGGCATATACAGCTATTAGCGGGAATACCTTTAGGTAACAGGCAGAAAGACATATTAGGCTTGGGGGTCCCCTCAATAGAACCAAGTTCCTGAGGGGCCCCCACTTACCTTTTCCCCGCCGCAGGACTTTGTTTGGTCCACAGAAGCCCAAACTTCACCTCTCACGGCAGGCATTGTACTAGACCTTCAGGGACCGGGTTCCCAAGGATTCCACTCCCCTGGACCTGTATAGCACCCTGCACAGATAGCCTCTTGGTTTTGGGTATGACCAGAGCTCTGGATCCCAGGGTCCAGCCCTCCTAAGAGAGGCATTACAGGCAAAACCCTGCTCTTCTCTGCAAGGCCCGGGTACCGACCGTTTAGCTATGAAGCTTTTTTGGTCGGATCCGGAATAGCTTGCTAAGGCCCAGAGAACCTGTACACAAGCCCAGATGAATACATGTTAACCTTGGCCAACACCTTAGACACTGGCAAAAAACTGAGGTGCTCCCGGATGGGAGGGGCTTATATAGGGGAGGGTACTTCCTGTTTTGGAAGTTGCCAGTGCCAGCACCTGAAGGTAATTCTATATAACCCACATAGTAATGACTATGCCGCTCTGTGTCCCGTGATGTATGAACAAGAAATATTAATAGTAAAAAGGTCAGGTCTGAGCATGTAGGCCCTTTACAAAATAATCTAGAGTGGGTGACTGGGGACAAAGAGAAGGCTAATTTATTAAATACTTTCTTCAGCTCTGTGTATACAAAGGAGCATGGGGGAGCTCATGTCCATAATAAGGGTGGTATTGACACAGCCCCAAATGATCCACAATGGCTCAAAAGTGATATGGTCCAGAAATATTTAGACAGAATAAAGGTGGATAAAGCACCTGGACCAGATGGCATACACCCACGGATCCTAAAAGAATTGAGCTCTGTCATTTCAAAGCCATTGTATCTAATTTTTAGGGACTCATTAATGACTGAAATAGTACCACTGGATTGGCGCAGGGCGAACGTGGTGCCTATATTTAAAAAGGGAACAAAGTCTTTACCAAGTAACTATAGACCTGTTAGTTTAACTTCTATAGTTGGGAAGATACTGGAGCATTTAATAAAAGACCACATAGTCGAGTTGCTGGAAAAAAACCAATTTAAGCAACAGACAGCATGGATTCATGAAAGACAGAAGTTGTCAGACAAACCTGATTTATTTTTATGAAGAGGTAAGTAAAACCTTGGACAGAGGCGTGGCTGTGGACATGGTATACTTGGATTTTGCAAAAGCGTTCGATACAGTTCCGCACCCACGGCTTATGTGTAAGGTAAAGTCTACAGGATTGGAAAGATCAGTGTGTAAATGGATAGAAAACTGGCTAAAAGACAGAATTCAGAGAGTCGTGGTTAATGATTCTTATTCTGAATGGTCTAAGGTTATGAGTGGTGTACCCCAAGGTTCAGTGTTGGGACCCTTACTTTTTAATATCTTTATAAATGATATTGGGTCTGGGATCAAAAGTAACATTTCTGTCTTTGCAGATGACACCAAGCTATGCAGTAGAATAACGTCCTTACAGGATGTCGCCAATTTACAAGCCGACCTCAATGCTCTGTCTAATTGGGCGACTATGTGGCAGATGAGGTTTAATGTTGATAATTGTAAAGTTATTCACTTGGGGGCTAAGAATATGCATGCATCCTACATACTAGGGGGAGTACAAATGGGGGGATCCGTAGTGGAGAAGGATCTGGGGGTTTTGGTAGATCATAAGCTCAATAATAGCATGCAGTGCCAATCTGCGGTTTACAAAGCGAGCAAAGTCCTTTCTTGTATTAAGAGAGGTATGGACTCCAGAGAGAGAGATATCATTTTGTCCCTGTTCAAATCATTAATAAGACCTCATCTGGAATATGCAGTTCAGTTTTGGGAACCAGTTCTCAAAAAAGGATATCGGGGAACTGGAGAAAGTGCAGAGAAGGGCAACCAAACTGATAAGAGGCATGGAGAAGCTCAGCTATGAGGAAAGACTAGAGGAGCTGAATCTATTCCCTCTTAAGAAGAGGAGATTAAGGGGGGATATGATCAACATGTACAAATATATAAGGGGTCCATATAGTGAACTTGGTGTTGAGTTATTCACTTTACGGTCAACACAAAGGACAAGGGGGCACTCTTTACGTCTAGAGGAAAAGAGATTTCATCTCCAAATACGGAAAGGTTTCTTCACAGTAAGAGCTGTGAAAATGTGGAATAGACTCCCTCCAGAGATGGTTCTGGCCAGCTCCGTAGATTGCTTTAACAAAGGTCTGGATACTTTCCTAAATGTACATATTATAACTGGGTACTAATATTTATAGGTAAAGTTGATCCAGGGAAAATCCGATTTCCTCTTGGGGGATCAGGAAGGAATTCTTTCCCCTGCTGTAGAAAATTGGATCATGCTCTGCTGTTTTTTTTTTTGCCTTCCTCTGGATCAACTGTGGGTATAGAATTGGGTGTATGGGATTGTACGATTTTTTTTTATTTTTTTTTATGGTTGAACTAGATGGACTTGTGTCTTTTTTCAACCTGACTAACTATGTAACTATGTACACACCCAAAAGTGGAACTTCCACTTTAAATACTTGTGACCCCCTGAAATACCACATTTGACATGACATTTTTTGGGGGGGGAGGGTAGCGGGTACCTAGTTTTCACAGGTACCCAGCTCCCACTTCCTCTCCTGGCGCCATGGCACCGAGCAGAAGTTCACCTCTCCCTGCTCCCTGCAATCTTCTGAGACACGTCACAGGTCCCAGAACATTGCCCGGCCATTCATAACACGCAGTGCAGCTTGCGCCCGGCTATGAAGCCACAGCTGGGCGCCCTCACTTGCAATGCCGGCACTGCAGAGAGGAGGGGGAAAGAAGCGATGCTTCGGGCAGCTGGATCATTGGACAAGTGAGTGTCTGTTTATTAAACGTCAGCAGCTACACTTTTTGTTTAAATGGGTGGAACTCCGTTTTAAGCTCTGCTGATTTCCACCATCCAATTATATGCAAGTAAAAATGCTGTTTTTCTTTCCTCCTTGCATCTGATTGGGTATTCTTTACAAAGTAAAGTGTCAACACATTTAATGGGCTCTGGGGAAATTGAGGGCAACTGCCCTCAAAAGTGCACAGTCTATTTGCATTTAATAAAGCAACCCCATTGCCTTCACTAGGAGGTAACAAAATATCTCAAGCCCTCATTCACAAGGGCATACCTTCACCAAATTACGTGTTTTTTCAGCTTTTTTCTGCTCTTTACTGACACCCTTTGGTCAACTTCTGCTATTGTTGGTTGATTTTAACATTGGTTCTGAGCATGCATGTTTGTACTTTGGACTAAAGTCTGATGGACTTCTGTACATACAATAGGATTTTGCACCGTAGGACTTTTGTTGCCGAAAAGTTTGTCCGTTTGCAGAGTGAACATTTATGATAACGAGTACACACGGTCTGATTTTTTGGAAAAGCTGCTCATTTCGAAGTTTGTTGTCAAAAAGTCAGACCTTGTGTATGGGGCTTAACCCTTAAGCCTCGTACACACGGCCGAGAATCTCGTCAGGAAAAAACTCGTTGTTTTTCTTGACCAGATTCTTGGACAAGAAACTTGTCCCGGCCGAGTGTACACACGCTCGATTCAAAGAACCCGCGGTTCTTTGAATGGAGCGAACGCGGTGGCGTAATCGACTACGACAAGCGTACGCTCGTCACATTCGATGCCGTCGCCGCCATCTTGCTTCACCCTACCTATGCCTAGGAAGCTACCGCGCATGCGTGAAAGTCATTTCGAGCATGCGCGGGTTTCCACGGCGACAGGTAAGTGTACACACACACACTTTTCTCGCCGAGAAACATGCTGACGAGAATCTCGACGAGAAAATAGAGAGCAGGTTCTCTATTTTTCTCGTCGAGATTCCTGTCGGTTTTCTTGACGAGGAACCTGATAGCCGCGTACACACGACCAATTTACTCGGCAAGAAAGCTATGCCAGCAAGTTTCTTGTCGTTTTTTGATGAGAAACTCGGTCGTGTGTACGAGGCTTTACTGTGAGAAATTAATGTATCTCTAATTTTTATGTAATATAACACTTACCTACAGTGTGAGGAAATAATACTTTATTCATTGTACTGTTTAATGTCACTTACCTCCACTGATATACTGTAGTACTAACTGTGCTGTAATAGATCACTTACCTCTAGTGTGTGGAAATATTTAATTAACTGGACTGTATAATACTAATTGAGAAGTTCTTCAGAAGAACTGATGAAGCATCATACCAGGAATACTCAGAGACTGATGTTCGATAATGGATGCAGAGACCTATGGAGCTGTTATTCATTACAGCTGATAAGACCCATATTTTTTTTCAGTTTTTTTAAGTATTATAAATATGCCCATAACATCAACCCATCATTTTGTTTCATAGTGCAGCTTATGTTCAAAAGAACAAAACGTACAGTATGTGTTTAACAGAGACCCGAAAGCAGTGGCGGCTGGTGCTCCAAATTTTTGGGGGGGGCGCAAACAAACTGAAAAAAATAATAATCATCAATTGCTGCCACTGTGCCCATTAAACGCAGCCACAGTTTGCCCCCTCAAATGCAGCAAGTTTCCCACCAAATGCAGCCAGTTTCCCCCCAAATGCAGCCAGTTTCCCCCCAAATGCAGCCAGTTTCCCCCCAAATGCAGCCAGTTTTCCCCCAAATGCAGCCAGTATGTCTCCAAATGCAGCCAGTATGTCCCCAAATGCAGCCAGTATGTCCCCAAATGCAGCCAGATTCCCCCCAGCCCTGCACTTACCTTCCTCGGGTCATCGCCATCCTTCTTCCGTCCTCGATGTCTTCTCCCGCCCTCGATGTTGCTTCAGCCAATCAGGTTACCGGTAACCAGACCCGGTGAACCTGATTGGCTGAGACGCCTGTCAGTGTTAACCAAGGAACGCACCCCCCGTGCGTCCCCTGGTTAACTATTTGGAAGCCGATTACAGCCCTCAGGCTATAATCAGGAAGCCTATCAGAGGCACTGGCTCTGATAGGCACTTCCAAAAACCAACCAGTCGCTGTTATTCAGATGGCCGGCGCTCATCGGGCCGACCATCTGAATAGTGGGCGGCAGCAGCGGCGACAATACATAGGTTCATGCAATGCATGAACCTATGTATTGTTGTTGTGAGTGATGGCGCAGGAGAGGGAGGGGGTGGCGCTCCTGCGCCCACTATGGATGCACCGCCACTGCCCGAAAGTGACCAAAAGTTCACACAAGTGCAAAACAACATGTAGGCTTCGATACAATAGAGAAAAATTGAATGAAATGGAAAAACAGTCCCACCAATAAAGGTAGTAAGGAAAAAACCCAAGTGCCAGTAGACACAGCGTATTCAGCATATAAGATCAAAATGAGTTTGTGCACATGGCTCTATCAAAAAATACCATCCAGTATTTAAAAAAACAGTGGGAAACCCCTGGTAGTCAAAAGGACAGTGGTGAGGCTGCAGGTTTAACGCTGATTAAAAACAAAAAGGAGAAATATTAAAGCCGGCCATAGATGGAGCGATTTTCTTGTGGTTGCAGGAATGAAAATTGCTCAATTCCCCCATCAACACAGTCTGCGTTAATGGGGGAATCTCTTCTGCAAGCTATTGTGTTCTCCTGGCGGGGGGGGCAGGGGGAGCCATCCCCCAGGGGGAGCATAGTAATTAATCCTAGTGGCTATAACAGCCCCAAGCAGCAATGTCATGTAAAATCCCACAGGCTGGTTGTACCCAAGTTGATTGATCAATCAACTTGGGTACATTCAGCTTACCCATACATGGTTCAAATATTGTCCGGAACCAGCCAGGATTCAATCAGTCTACAGCTTGCTTAAGTCTAAAAGAATGAAAAAGAGAAGAACAAGTAAAAGAGAAAGAAAAAGGAGAGAAGAAAAAAGAGCAGGTTGGCAATCTGGAGCTAGGCCAGGACCCATCCTAGTCTGCAGGACAGACCCCCAAATTATTGAGTAAAACAAATTGGAGTGGCCATGACAGATCATTGGGATTCCTCCCTAGGTAGTTCAAGATTAATTGTAAAATTAAGTACAGCGCTATATGTTAAGAAATCACACAAAACAAAATAACATGTGAAAAGTGTGAATAATCAATATGCCACATAAACCATGTGAAAAATATATATAGTCAATAAACCCTAAATTAATCACATAAATCAATCACATGAGGTCAGTGACAATAAGGAATGTCCTAGTCATATAAATCATATAAAACCAGTGACAATAAAGAAAGTCCAATGTGTACCAATACACTCGTGATGTGTTCCAAAAAGAAGATACCACAAATGAAGCAGAGTAATCCTCAAAGGTAATTGGTATAGATGTGTTTAGAAGAAAGTTAGATAGGGAAATCTTCATCCACCAACATGTAAAGGCACCAAAAAATGAGTGGTAATGCAGTCTCCTTACCACAACTATGTGACCACTGTTACGGTGGTCGCATCAGGCTATCTTTCTTCTAAACACATCTATACCAATTACCTTTGAGGATTACTCTGCTTCATTTGTGGTATCTTCTTTTTGGAACACTTCACAAGTGTATTGGTACACATTGGACTTTCTTTATTGTCACTGGTTTTATATGATTTATATGACTAGGACATCCCTTATTGTCACTGACCTTATGTGATTGATTTATGTGATTAATTTAGGGTTTATTGACTATATATATTTTTCACATGGTTTATGTGGCATATTGATTATTCACACTTTTCACATTTTATTTTGTTTTGTGTGATTTCTTAACATATAGCGCTGTACTTAATTTTACAATTGTTTTTTTTAAATTTTGGTATCCATTTTTCAGTACTGGCAGCTTTTCTTTACACCTTCACTGTGTAATTTATTTTTTCAATTTTTTCTACACGCTTTATCTAGCGCAGTGTTTTCCCTTATTGTTTTTTTTTTACACAGTTCAAGATTAAGGAGTTCCAAATCTTTCAAAATTTCTTAGTTCTATTACAGGTGGCAGCAGCTTTTTGTTCTTTTGTTTGACCTACAGAGCTACAGATGGAATCCCAGACTTCCAAGCTTTAGCCAAAGTTTGTTTTGGTGTGAATATAAATAAAATCAATCTAAATTGATCGATAGTGCATGAGGGAGGTTTTAAATTGAGCAGAGCCTCATAGGGGTTCTTGGAAAAACTGTCTGCAATAACTGTGTACACTAGCTAATATACCCTCATCCAAAAACATTTGATCCGTGGGCAGTCCCAACACATGCACCAGAGTGGCAACCATGCCATAGCTCCAAAAGCAATGGTCAGTGGCACACCGCAGAAATTTAGACATGCAGGAGGGTACCATATATCATCTTAGTAAAAGCTTATATTTAGCGTCCAAAAAGGAGGAATTGATATATCCATGAGCAATACTGTCCCAAAATTGGATCACTGACTCCAGTGGATTCCCCAGGTCCTTTTCCCACTGTGCGACGTATGGCCGTTGGGGAAGGACTGTTGCTCAGCAGGATAGATTTGTAAAATAAAGACAGTGTGCCTTTGTATAAAGATGCATAAGACCCATATTTCATTGACGGGGGGAGGGAAAAAATATGGAGACTATTGATAATAGCTCTACTTTTGCTACATGTTTCTTTGCTCCTGTTTTCAAAAATTAGCACCACTGAGCCATGTGCATCCATGTACTAGGGCAAATGATCTGCGCGTGCTTTGAGAGTAAGCAGGTAGAACTACATCACTATTTCATTGTACCAGCAACAGAAATGTCAGAGTTAATCTGTTCCCACCAGCTATTTTAATAAAGGAAGAATATTATTTTGCATTTCAGTTTGTGGCATTTCTGTTGCTGGCACAATTAATAGCTTGGGTAGCTTTGAGCTGAGCCAACACCTGAGATGTGATTGTGGAGTCACCTGGAGTGGCATGCAAAATATTTCCACAGATCACTATTGTTTTTGAGTAAACCATGCTGTTTTCTTTGTAGGTTTCACATAACTGATACATCTGTTGCTGTATTCCCATTGCAAACATTTGCAAATACTGTATTTTCAGCACTACATTAGCATTTCTAGTTAAAGTGTATCTAAATACTAAAATAAAAATGTAATATATTGAAACTTACCAGTCTTTGGATGTAGTGGTTGTATAAGATTTCAGGCTTTTTTTCATTTAAATTTACAAGGTGATCCTGGCAGAATCTGCTAGTAATGCTGGCCATACACAGTTTGGGAGTAATCTCCCCCACTGGCACATTCAATTCTGAAAGCACTTCCCTTTGACAGAAGTTGATTAAATGCAGTGGCAGCTGGTGCTCAATTTTTTTTTTTTGGGGGGGGGGGGGGCGCAAACAAACTGAAAAGAAAAAACATTAATTGCAGCCACTGTGCCCATCAAACGCAGCCACTGTGCCCATCAAACGCAGCCACTGTGCCCATCAAACGCAGCCACTGTGCCCATCAATTGCTGCCAGTGTGCCCATCAATTGCCACTACTGTGCCATCGAACACAGCCACTGTGCCCATCAAGCGCAGCCACTGTGCCCATCAAACGCAGCCAGTGTACCCATCAATTGCTGCCAATGTGCCCATCAATTTCTGACATTGTGCCCATTTATTGTGGCTACTATGCCCCATCAAATTCTGCCAGTGTACCCATCAATTGCTGCCACTGTGCCCCATCAAATGCTGCCAGTGTGCCCATCAATTGCAGCTACTATGCCCCATCAAATGCTGCCAGTGTGCCCATAAATTGGCGCTTCTGTGCCCCATCAAATGCTGCCAGTGTGCATCGCCCGGCACTTACCTGTCTCGCAGCGGGTCAGCGGCGGTGTCCTGCACGTTTCTCGATGTCTTCTTCCATCCTCTCTATCAGGCATCCAATCACAGCGCCTGACGTTTCAGCCAATCAGGTGACAGGTAACAGACCCGAGCACCTGATTAGCTGAGATGTGGTTCAGTGTTAACAAAGCGAATTCCTTCGCTTTGCTAACACAACGCTGAGTAAATAGCGAGCACCCAGCATGGCGCCCTAATCAGGTGCATCCATAAAACACCCCTGCCGCTGTAATTCAGGTGCCCGGTGCCCGAAAAGGGGCCGGACACCTGAATAGGGGGTGTCAGCTGCGACCATAGATAGATTCATGCAATGCATGAATCTATCTATGGTGATAGAGCGGTACCAAGAGAGAGGGGGCGGCGCCCATGTGCCCCTTATGGACGCACCGCCACTGATTAAATGGTAAACATCTGTCGAGCAAGAACTGCCACACACTGATCAAAATGTACCTGTCCCTGATGAACCGCCTAGATGAGAATTATACTTTTCTCTCCCCACTACCTGCGTGGGCGCAAATGTGCCACAGGGCATTGGGTCCTGAAAGAACCCTTCACCACAGCTGCGCTGAGTTCTTCAACCTCCTGCGCATGCAAAGACAGCTATCAGGAAAGTCCTAAGCCTTTCGCTGTTTTTGCATATGTACAAAAAATCAACTGCACATACACAGATGCACCAACGTGGTCTGCCAGGACCCAAAGCCTGGGCAGAACCCATTGGCACATCTCTGCATTTGCCATATTGGCAGTGGCGGCAGGACGGGGGGGGGGGAGAGCCACCTAAGAGTTCTGCTTTAACGCACTCCCTGTCCAAGTGTAACACATTTCAATCTCTGTACTGTATGGAAGGGCAGTGTTGTCATCATAGGACAGAACTGCAAGCACTCCCCCATCTTCTTTTGCCCATGACATAGAGGGGAGGGATTCTGTAGTCCTTAGAGATAGCTAGGATTTTCAGTAGGTATGTTTTGCACTTATTAAAAAAAAAGATATAACAGACTGCTTTCTATGGTTCATTGATTGGAAGTTCAGTGTTGGGCTGCTTTCACACAGAAAGTGCCAGCCATTAATGGTAAAGTGGTGCTTTACAGCTGTTTAGGCACTTTTGCGCTGCTTTTTGGCCACTAGCGGGGTGCTTTTAACCCCAAAGAAGGGGGTAAAAAACGCTTGTGTTGCGGCGCTTCCAAAGTGCTTTTCAGGCGCTTTGAAAGCGCTGCCCATTTATTTCAATGGGCCGAGCGTTTTGGAAAAGCTGTGTACAGCGCTCCCAAACCGCCCCCAAAGATGCTGCTTGCAGGGCTTTTCCTAACGTCCCGCAAGCGCACCGCCCCAGTGTGAAAAGACACAATGAAATGAATGGGATGCAGTTTTCAGGCACTCTTTAGAGGCTATTTCTAGCGCTAAAAACGCCTGAAAACTGCTTCAGTGTGAAAGTGGTCTTCGGGATTATATACCATAAAAGGTTTACGTTGTGATAGTCTACTTTTTTCCATACAACACCAAAATTTATTACAAAATTTTTGAATAGTATAAATTATTTCAGAGGTATATTTAATTTTTTTTTCTTTTTAACACTGAAGATTCTTCTGAAATTAAAGGAAATTGACTCAGTTGAACTGGACTTTCTCCTACGGTTTCCAGTGGACCATGTTTATCAGAGCCCTGTTGACTTTTTGTCTGTTCTATCATGGAGTGCTATCAAGGTATTTGTATGATTAAGAATGTTTGTCAGGGAAACATGCTTCCTTAATAGTGTTCTATTTTTGTTAGTTTGATAATCTTTTAAGCATATGTATAACCCATCCCTTGTTATATCCCAAGTTTAAAAAAAAGCGGGCATTGAATGTGACATGCCCATGCCTTTCATTAGTCTCAGACTTGGCATCAAAGAGGGCAAGTTGCTTATGGCACAATTGATAAAGCAGTTCATAATGTGGGATAGGGGGTCATCTTTCCATACTGTAAAGCTTAACTGAGACCTGTATCTGATTTCCAGGGACCATAACAAGTTATTCCAGGAAATTTTGTCTCTGAAAATGTTTCTTCGTAGCATAAATCAAATCATCTGTACCATAATATTTTTGTCGGATTCAGTTTCCAAAACCATTAATGCTTCACATGTTATATTTGAATAATTTTTTAAGGACTCATGAAAAATGTAATGCCAAATAAAACTTGTAAAAAAATGGGTGTTTATATATTGTCCCCTAGTTCTTTTAGACATTACTGAAATTTTACATTGTTGGAAATGGCGAGTAGCAGTGTGTAACCCATAACAGCCAATCAAATACCAGCTTTCAATTGTCTCTAATTGTTAACATCGAAGAGGTCACTGTGGTAAAGCACACAACTGATTTTGGCCTTATGGCATTAAATATGTCCCAGAAATTACTGACACTGTGATTGATTTATGCCAGATTGTATATACAGTATTTTGCCCAGACATGTTGGAAAACGTTTTCTAGAGCTGATAGTATAGGAACATTGTATCTTTGCGCCACAAATATAAGTGTAGCGATACCCTCAACTTAAGAGAGCCGCAAGTTTTGATTTGGGCCCTGAGTACAGCTTCCCCAACCCCCCGGCAATCTGCTCTCTCACTCTGGCACAGTTAACCCACAGCAATTTCACATAAACAATCACTTATGCTTTAAATGTGGGTGTGTGGATTGATAACTCAGACTCATAGACAATGTTGTAAATAATAACTGACTTTACTGCTAGTGGTAAGATAAAAGGGAATAGCATGCATGTAACATTTGGTTCACAACACATAAGCAGGTCCCTGCAGTTATAAATCACAATACTGTGTGTGTGTGTACCAGCAATGGAAAGGGGACGGAACGCCACGTGGGGTGACCGTTACCTAAACACCCTGTGGTGTGATAACTAACTTATAACTATCTAACGGATCAGGCCTGATCCCTAACCATGAAACTCAGTCTTAGAAGAAACACGAATCTTCACCGGCACAGGATCTGTAAAGGTGGTGCACTTGAAGTATTTAAAACCATGTATTTGTAATCCAATAGGGGGGGGGTAATTCTCCCACACCGGAGGTGTTAGGCCTCGGAAGTCTAGTAGGCACAAAGTATAAAAGTAACAGTTTAAAGATGAGCTTTCGCTCGCTCACCACTCCGGAACACTTCCCTCAGTCCGGAACTTCCACCGGCTGTGTCGGTCCTCGTCCACAGCAGCTTCTACGATCGGATCCCCGATCCAGATAACTTTAGAAGAGATGAGTCTGGATGCCACCCAGGCTCGCAAAGGGGGGTGGAAGGCTCTTTGGTTCGCTCCACAGGCCCCAGGCTTCAGGCCTGGAACAGCACAGATCCGCACAGGTGTATCTCTCTCTGTCGCCCCGTGTCCAAAAAGAGAAAGAGCTAGGCCTCGCCCCCTCCTTATTGGAACAGCACAGATCCGCACAGGTGTATCTCTCTCTGTCGCCCCGTGTCCAAAAAGAGAAAGAGCTAGGCCTCGCCCCCTCCTTATATTCCTTCCCCCCGACTCCCCTCTCTCTGGAATTTCCTGTCTCTGATTAAAGGGGAACACCCCGCTACACACTCCCCCCACTAAAACTCTTTGGTCCCCAAAGATAAACATTTTAACAACATTTCTGAACCATTTTAGAGAGTGCGGAGTATGATGTTGGTACAGGGAATTGCCACCAAAACTCAGAGGTGGGATTCCCTGTCCCACAGGTCACACTGGCATGAGTGGCCTGCCTAACTGTGCCAGAGAGTGAGCTGGGGTTGCCCTCCACCAAATGAACAGTGGAAGGATTGGAGCACTCGTTACTTCTTCTAGCGGTGGTAACAGAGTCCTCTGAGCTCTTTCCCAATTGAGGGTAGGTTAACTTCATGGGAGGCCTCACGACTCTGCGAGCTCTCTGCTCCCTTGGGACTCCAGGCTCTGGTGCCACAGGCTCTGTTTCAGGAACACTCTCTGACATCGTCACTGGTTCTGGGGCCTCTGTCTCTTCTTCATCTGAGTACAGGCCCGGAATATCTTCCCAGCATTCAGGCACGCCACTGGATGGAATGAACTCTGTAGCTTCTGGGTTCAGGGTCCCATCCTGCATATCCTCAGTGGGTGGAAGGTCTATGGTGGGATTTTCCGGGGTTGGGGAAGGCCATAGCCACTCCAGTTCTCCTCGCCCATCTTCACTTGGTTGAGAAGCCTGTCCACCTCTAGATCGAGAGGTCTGAGACCGAGTGTTGGGTCTGGGAGTATCCAAGATGGAAACAGATTCAGGTAGGTTCCTCACTGGAGGTATCCTGACTGCTTCTTTAAGCGGGAGTAAGTGGTTTCTGTGCCAGGTCTTCAAGGGTCCCACTCTCCCCTCTGGCTTTAACTTGTACACCGGTAGTCCAGGGAGCTTCCTACAAATAACGTAAGGCTCAGACCTCCACCTATCAGCAAGTTTGTGCTTCCCTGGGATCCCTAGGTTGCGTAGCAGAACACGGTCTCCAGGCTGCAGGTCTTGCACTCGAACCTTCAAATCATAGTTCCTTTTATTTCGGGCCCCTCTTTGGTCTGAGGCCGCTTGGGCTTGTTCATAGGCCGCTTTCAAATTATACCTAAGTCTGTCTACATATCCTTTGTGGGAGGTAGCAGAGGTATAGTCTAGAGAAATGCCAAAGGCCAGATCCACTGGCAATCTTGCTTCTCTCCCAAACATGAGGCGGTAGGGAGAGTAACCCGTCACATCACTGGTGGTGCAATTGTAGGCATGCACCAAAGTGGATATGTGTTGACTCCAATGCTGCTTCTTCTCTGTCTCCAGAGTCCCAAGCATGTTTAGCAAAGTCCGGTTAAATCTCTCAGGCTGGGCATCTCCTTGTGGATGATAGGGGGTAGTCCTGGTCTTTTCCACTCCCAGGGAGTCCAGTAAGTTCCGGATCAGGCGACTCTCAAAGTCCCTTCCTTGGTCGGAGTGAATTCTCTGTGGTAATCCATAGTGGACGAAGTATTTTTCTACAAGCACCTTAGCTACAGTGGAAGCCTTCTGGTCTCTGGTGGGGAACGCCTGTGCATAACGGGTGAAATGATCGGTTACCACCAGAACATTTCCCAATCCACTCAAATCGGGTTCGAGGCAGAGAAAGTCAATGCATACCAGATCCATTGGGCCTTGACTCTGTAGGTGGCCCATTGGGGCAGCTTGATGGGGTAGAGTCTTACTCTGGATGCATCGTGCACAGGAGTGGCAATATTCCTCCACTTCAGCCCTCATACAGGGCCAATAGAACCGGCTTCTGACAAGTTGGAAGGTTCTTTCAGCTCCCAGGTGACCATGCTGGTCATGTAAGGCAACCAGCACAGTCTCTCGGTGCTTCTCTGGGAGAAACAACTGCCATTTATCCTCGGAGTCATCAGAGGGGCCCCTTCGGTAGACCACTCCCTGATGGACCTGTAGCTTGTCTAGCTCTCTCCTTAGCAGACGAGCCTCCTTGGAGGGGTGATGTCGAAGTTTCTCTGGACTCTCGTTTTCCAATGCTTCAAAGACCAATCTCCCCATGGGGTCTTCCAATTGGTCGCACCTCAGTTCCTTCTTAGACAGCTTCGGTAAGCATTCCTCTTCAAGTTGAGTCACCCTGCAGTAGTGTTTTGGGACTCCCACTGTGGTAACTCCTATCTCCTCGGCTCTGGAGCCCCCTCTGGCTTGAAATTCAGCCCCTTGACAAAGGGCTCGCACTCCGTCCGGTGCTACCTGAGTCCAGTCCTCCCAGTCATCAGCCATGGTATGAGATCTTCGGGACAGGGCATCTGCATCCCTATTTCCAGTCCCTGGTCTGTATTTAAGACTGAAGTTGAACCCAGATAATGCAGCCAGCCACCTGTGTCCTGTGGCATCCAACTTGGCAGTGGTGAATAGGTAAGTCAGAGGGTTGTTATCTGTTTTTACTGTAAACTCTGCCCCATAGAGGTAGTCTCTTAGTTTGTCCACCACTGCCCATTTGAGGGCCAAGAACTCCAACTTATGAGTGGGGTAGTTCTTCTCCGAGGGGGTCAGACTCCGACTCACATAGGCCACTGGTCGCAGTTGCTCTTCATACTCTTGGTAGAGCACTCCACCTAGGCCTTCATGACTAGCATCAACATGTAACTCGTATGGTCTGGTGGGATCAGCATAGGCCAATACTGGGGCTGTGGTGAGGCTCCTCTTCAGGGTTCTGAAGGCCTCTTCACACCTGGGGGTCCACTGATCTTGAACCGACTCCCCGGGTCTTCTGGGTCCCTGGCCATCCTCTTCCCCTTCAGTCTTGAGCAGTTCATTTAGGGGCTTGGCAATACGGGCAAACCCATCCACAAACCTCCTATAGTAGGAGCAGAAGCCCAGGAAAGATCTAAGTTCAGTGACTGTTGTGGGTCTTGGCCAGGAGGTAACTGCCTCCAACTTCTCAGGATCAGTAGCCACCCCCTTTTCAGACACTATGTGTCCCAGATAGTTCACCGAAGACTGGTAGAACCGACACTTCTCGGGGGAAAGCTTTAGTCCCTCTTCACTAAGCCTTCTCAACACTTTCTCCAATCGGGCCTCATGTTCCTCCAAAGTTCTCCCGAAGACAATGACATCGTCCAGGTACACGAGGACTTCTATGAGGTTCATATCTCCGACAGTCTTTTCCATGAGACGTTGAAAAGTAGCTGGGGCCCCAGATAGGCCCTGAGGCATTCTGTTAAACTCAAAGAATCCCACAGGAGTTATAAAAGCGGTCTTTTCTCTATCCTCTGGGTGCATGGGGATTTGATAGTACCCGCTCTTGAGGTCCATCACGCTGAACCACTTGGCTCCAGACAAACTCTGTAAGGCGTCCTCTATCCTTGGCGTGGTGTACTGATCAGGGGTGGTCCTCCTGTTGAGAGTTCTGTAGTCAATGCAGAGCCTCAACGACCCATTCTTCTTCCTGACCACCACTATTGGAGAGGCATAGGGGCTTCTGGATTCTCGAATCACCCCAGTCTTTTTCAGTTCTGCAAGCTGCTCCCTCAGATCCTCCAGATCTGCCAGCGGAACCCGCCTGACTCTCTCCCTGAACGGTTTGTCTTCTTGCAGGCGGATGCGGTGGGTAGCACTCCTCGCACACCCCACATCGAACTCATCTTTGGAGAAAATCTTCTCCCATCTAGTCAGCTGGGCTTTGGCTCTCTCTTTCCAGGCTCCAGGTAAATTCGGGTTCTCCATGGAAAGTTTTTCCCAAACATCTCCTTCTTCACCCGTCCCCTTTACTTCTGACCAGCTGACTGGGACAGCAGGACTCACCTGTCCCAACAGCATCCGAGCAGGGATCTCTATGGCCCTTTCTGTAGAGTTCCTCACACTCACCGGGACTCTTCCCCTGGCTTTCTTCAGGGCCTTGATTGGAATCACTTCCGGTATCACTTCCAGGCCTGAGTGATCTTCCCTTGGGTCGGATTCCAGCATGACAAAGGGACCAGGCTGCTTCCAGGTGAGCTTCACAGTGGCCCTGAGACAAGCCACCTGTCCGGGCTGCAGCACCACTCCTTCTCTCCCCAGTCTCCACACCTTCCCTATCCCCTCTCCTGGGGTCTTCTGCTCCAACACTAACCGTTGGTAGGCTGTCTTCAGCATGGGATGGATGTTTGGATCTTGATGGCTCCTCATCTTCACCAGGGGGGTCAGAAGTCTTCTCACTAGATCCGTATTGGTGCCTATGATGAGGGACATCTTGCTGGCCCCGGGTGGTCTAGGACACACAACTGCCAGGGTGTCGAACACTTCTGTCTTCCCAGCCACAGAGGGGTCGAATGTCAGCTTTATGGGCAGATAACCATCATAGGGGAACCTCTGCGTTCCCAGGCCCCATATCTCCAGTTCTTCTATCTTCTGTATAGGCAAATGGCTTAAGTGCCTATCGTAGAAGTCTCTGTACAACAAAGTCACTTGAGCTCCAGTGTCCAGGAGGGCCTTCGTATATACTTCTTCCACCTGGATAGATACAGTGGGGGACGGGCCGACCAATTATTCTGGGTACGGCCGGGTTGAGGTCACTTTCTTCTGAGGACTTGTCTTCATCCAGTTTGTTTTTGACTTTATTCTCTCTTGAGCCCGGTATGCATTGACCTTCCCCACCCTAATGGGAGTACAAACCCGCTGAGGGATGTTATTGTCTCTTGGTTGTAGACATTCCTTCTTTGGAGTGCTAAATTTCTTCTGAGGGGTCTTGTCCCCTCTCTCTGGTGTGTATCTTGGTTGAGAGACCCTAGATTCCTTCTGAGGGGTCTTGTCCCCTCTCTTTTGCTTCCTTCCATTCAGTTTGGAGCTCACTGAAAGAGATGGGCACCCGGTTGACTCCCTCACCGGGGCCCTCTGGAGTTTCCCGCCGGCTGGCGATTATCCATTTTCTTCTTCTTGGGACTGGAACACCTACTGGCAAAGTGACCACTGCCCCCGCAGTTGTAACATAGCATCTCTTCTCGGTCCTGTATGGAAGCTGGTTCTGAGGTATTCGGGAACAACTCCTTTCTTGGACTTGGTTTCTCTGCTCTTCTTTGATCTTTCTCCATCAAAGAGGTCAGCATCTCCAACACTTGGGACATTTGTGATTTCAAAGTGTCGACTTCTGCATCTCTTTCCGGGCTCTTGACTGAACTGACCAACACTGGTACAGGGGTGACACTCACTCTGGCCACCTGCTGATCTCTCTGCAGCGCCTCTTCATCCCTAATAATTTTTATTAGATCAGAGTAGGTTAGTGACATTCCTCCTCCTGAGGTTTTCAGGTGCAGCCAGACTGGGTCTGAGCGCCGCGCTCCCCTCATGATCTGCTTCATTCGTGCTTCATCTGCATCTTTGGGCAGCATTCCCTTCTTCAGGACGATCTTGCATAACAGCCTGTTCAACCTTCTAACATACTCTGACAGTTTCTCCTCCGGCTGCTGGAAAGTATGTTCAAATTGGTAGACCATCTCTGTCACCTTCTCCAGCTGTCCAAACTCTTCCTGCAGCATGGCCAGACAATCTTGAGCTGTACAGTTTGCATTTCCAAAACGGAAGCTCTTCACCGCTTCTGCCGCGGCACCTTTCAAACTTTCTAAAACTCGTTGTCTTTTCTGTGCTTCAGGCACCTCCCATGCCTCTACTGCTTGTAATGCCTGTTCCACCCAAGTGTCAAAATCTTCCTCCCCCGCAGGGACAGGGAGCTCCCCCGAGAATGTTTTTAGTCTCCGGTAGCTAGTCTCTACGTGCACTGTGCTTGTCTTCTGACAGTTTGTTAGTAGATCCCCTAACGCCTTTATCAGTTCGGGTGATATGGCTGTGGCAGGTGCAGGCGTCACCGGAGGTGTCGCTCCGTCTTTCCTCTCTGGCGGGGTATGGGCCGCAACTGGCGGTGATCCCGTTGGTGATAGCTCTTTCTTAGTAGCGTACGCCAAACTATAAGATCTGTTATCCGGCATCCGCGCATATTTGCATTTACAAGCCTCTGGCTTCCCATCTGAATATTCCACTAGCGTATACTGGTGTGAGGTGTCTGGGTCTGACTTCATTAACCCTTCCACCGTTTCGGTCGACCATTCCTGACCCGGAATGTTAATGACCACTGACTGGCTTGGATCTGTCTTGGCTACTTCACACCACGTTCTGATGTCTTTCGGGTCCATGCCGGTAAGTCTTGGCGGGCTCTCACCGCTGTCTCAGTAATCCCGGATTTACGAGCCCCCACGTGTAGCGATACCCTCAACTTAAGAGAGCCGCAAGTTTTGATTTGGGCCCTGAGTACAGCTTCCCCAACCCCCCGGCAATCTGCTCTCTCACTCTGGCACAGTTAACCCACAGCAATTTCACATAAACAATCACTTATGCTTTAAATGTGGGTGTGTGGATTGATAACTCAGACTCATAGACAATGTTGTAAATAATAACTGACTTTACTGCTAGTGGTAAGATAAAAGGGAATAGCATGCATGTAACATTTGGTTCACAACACATAAGCAGGTCCCTGCAGTTATAAATCACAATACTGTGTGTGTGTGTACCAGCAATGGAAAGGGGACGGAACGCCACGTGGGGCGACCGTTACCTAAACACCCTGTGGTGTGATAACTAACTTATAACTATCTAACGGATCAGGCCTGATCCCTAACCATGAAACTCAGTCTTAGAAGAAACACGAATCTTCACCGGCACAGGATCTGTAAAGGTGGTGCACTTGAAGTATTTAAAACCATGTATTTGTAATCCAATAGGGGGGGGTAATTCTCCCACACCGGAGGTGTTAGGCCTCGGAAGTCTAGTAGGCACAAAGTATAAAAGTAACAGTTTAAAGATGAGCTTTCGCTCGCTCACCACTCCGGAACACTTCCCTCAGTCCGGAACTTCCACCGGCTGTGTCGGTCCTCGTCCACAGCAGCTTCTACGATCGGATCCCCGATCCAGATAACTTTAGAAGAGATGAGTCTGGATGCCACCCAGGCTCGCAAAGGGGGGTAGAAGGCTCTTTGGTTCGCTCCACAGGCCCCAGGCTTCAGGCCTGGAACAGCACAGATCCGCACAGGTGTATCTCTCTCTGTCGCCCCGTGTCCAAAAAGAGAAAGAGCTAGGCCTCGCCCCCTCCTTATATTCCTTCCCCCCGACTCCCCTCTCTCTGGAATTTCCTGTCTCTGATTAAAGGGGAACACCCCGCTACATAAGCATTTAAATATTACAGCTTGTAATTGCCTTGGAAGATAACATTTTTGGCCAGGTGGTAATGGGCATGTGGTAATTACTGTATATACTCGAGTATAAGCCGACCCGAGTATAAGCCGAGGTACCTAATGTTACCACAAAAACCTGGGAAAACTTACTGACTCGAGTATAAGCCGAGGGTCAACAATGCCCACCCATTGCAACTTCACTAACCCATTGCCACCTTACTGTTCCCATCCTCACTGTTCCCATCCTCACAAGTTCCCATCCTCACAAGTGCCCATCCTCATATGTGCCCATCCTCACTGTGCCCATCCTCACTGTTTCCCTAGAATTATAATTGAACATTGTAAAATTGTACCTGAAGGCTGCGGCGTCCATCGTTTAAAACTCGCGCTCCCTTCTGGTCTCTTCCGTGATAGGCGGAACTGCCTGCTGAGAATCGCCTATCACGAACGGTTTCTCATCTTCACCCATCCCAGCAGACACTGTGTTCAGTTTCCGCCAATCACGGACGTCTGCTGGGAAACTGAGGATGAGAGAACGTTCGTGATAGGCGATTCTCAGCAGACACAGTTCCGCCTATCACGGAAGGGACCAGGAAGAGCCCGCGAGTTTTAGCCTTCAGGTACAATTTACAATATTACATTTCGCTGATTCGAGTATAAGCCGAGGGGGGGACTTTCAGCCCAAAAAAAAGGGCTGAAAATCTCGGCTTATACTCGAGTATATACGGTATGCCACCAGTATTGGCATAATATTTGGGGCAATGATCAAAGTTGACAGAAAATTACATTTTAGTTTAGAGTATTTTTTTGGGGTGTGATAAATTAGCACTTTTGGTAAGATAAACATGCAACAGCATGTCTTACTTATTTGGTCTTCTTGTATCTTGCTGTGTTGATCAGCTCGAATATTAAAACATTATAAGTATCTGTGGCAAATGTGTATGGGTGACTGTAATTCACTCTCCAATATTTTAGAAATCCATGTAATTAGGAATTTAGAAGCAACACTCTTTATGCCAATATTTAGAAGCCATAATATATGTCATATGTGTCCATTTATAAATCCTGTACTTATTGGTCTAATCTAATGCAGATGATTTCTACACTGGAAGAATTTAATGGATTAGACAGAGATGTGGAAGGATCAGCAAAACGATGGAAAAAAATGGTGGAGTCAGAGTGTCCGGAAAAGGAGAGGCTTCCACAGGAGTGGAAAAACAAGAGCTCTTTACAGAAACTTTTTATATTAAGAGCAATGCGACCAGACAGAATGACCTACGCTATCAGGTTTGGCTTTATTTCTAGTTATTGTTTTTTCGTGTTTTTGTTTAAAAAAACATGCATATTGGATTTTTTACAGTCATTCTTACTTCCATGAGAGGGAGCTGATGCTTAATTCTGGATTGTTGAGATCTAAGCATGGCCTGTGGTAGTAGACATTACTTTTTTATGCTACAATAAGCTTTATACTAAAGTACCGTCTATACAGAACCTGTCATGTTATCTTTTTTTTTATTCTGTTTCCTCATTGTTAACAAGTTCTTACAATGGTTTTACACTTCAACAGAAATTTTGTGGAAGAGAAACTTGGGTCAAAGTACGTGGAAGGGACAAGGCCAGATCTGGCCAAATCCTTTGAGGAAACCAGTCCAGCCACACCTGTTTTCTTCATCCTGTCTCCTGGTGTCAACCCACTGAAAGATGTTGAAACTCTAGGTAAATGTCATTCATTTCACATAGCAAAAGAATTTAGCTGCTGTGTTATTTAACATTTGCTCTCAATGCGTATATATCAATTACGGTATTTATCGGCGTATAAGACGCACCCCCAGTTTAGGAGGGAATTTTAGGGAAAAAAACTTTTAGGAGGGAAGTTTAAGGAAAAAAACTTACATTTAAATGCAGCCTTACCAGTGTCCATTGCAGCCTTGTCAGTGCAGCCTTGCCAGCAGTGTCCTTTGCAGCCTTGCCCCAGTGTCCATTGCAGCCTTTTCAGTGCAGCCTTGTCCCAGTGTCCATTGCAGCCTTTTCAGTGCAGCCTTGCCAGCAGTGTCCATTGCAGCCTTTCCCCAGTGTCCATTGCAGCCTTTCCCCAGTGTCCATTGCAGCCTTTCCCCAGTGTCCAGTGCAGCCTTGCCCCAGTGTCCAGTGCAGCCTTGCCCCCAGTTTTCATTGCATCCTTGCCCGAATTTCATAATTGGCGCAGCCGTGATCGCCGCTGAGACTGGGCGGAGCGGGGCGAACGCCGCCGAGATACACATAGCCGAGTGTACTCGGCTCTAGTCGGCTCTTCTCACAGTCACGCCGAGTCCTGCCCTATGATGGACATAACACAGGTCCAATGACGGGACTGGGCGTGACTGTGAGCGGAGCCGAGAAAAGCCGAGTACACTCGGCTATGTGTATCTCGGCGGCGATCGCTGCGCTCCGCTCAGTCAGCGGAGATCGCCGGGATCTGTGAGTATCGGCGTATAACACGCACCCACGATTTTTCCCTGATTTTAAGGGGAAAAAAGTGCGTGTTATACACCGATAAATACGGTATGTATGTGTGGGCTCATATACATGGATTATCTGCTCCATGTTATTTAGGTTCTGTTTACCACACAGTAACCAAACCTAAAACAGCACTCTATACCTGGGCTTATTCATTCAGTAATCCTTTAGAAAATCAGTGATGACATGGAATAAACCGTGGCAGCCAAGTTAGTAGAAAAATTACCCTGATTGACTGCCCTTGGTTACTGTACATTGGACATTGCTTTCTGCCTTAACCACTTAAGCCCCGGACCATTTGGCTAGCCAAAGACCAGAGCACTTTTTGCGATTCGGCACTGCGTCGCTTTAACTGACAATCACACGGTCGTGCGACGTGGCTCCCGAACAACATTTACATCCTTTTTTTCCAACAAATAGAGCTTTCTTTTGGTGGTATTTGATCACCTCTGTGGTTTTTATTTTTTGCGCTATAAACAAAAATAGAGCGACAATTTTGAAAAAAAAGCAATATTTTTTACTTTTTGCTATAATAAATATCCCCAAAAAGTATATCTAAAAAAACATATTTTTTCCTCCGTTTAGGCCGATACGTATTCTTTTACATATTTTTGGTAAAAAAAATCGCAATAAGTGTTTATTTATTGGTTTGCGCAAAAGTTATAGCATCTAAAAAATAGGGGATAGTTTTATTATATTTTTATTATATATATATTTTTTTTACTAGTAATGGCGGCGATCAGCGATTTTTATCGTGACTGCGACATTATGGCGGACACATCGGACACTTTTGACACCATTTTGGGACCATTGTCATTGATACAGCGATCAGTGCCATAAAAATGCACTGATTACTTTAAAAATTACACTGGCAGTGAAGGGGTTAACCAGTAGGGGGCGCTGAAGGGGTTAAGTGTGTCCTAGGGATGTGTTCTAACTGTAGGGGGGATGGGCTACGTGTGACACGACACTGATCACCGCTCCCGATTACAGGGAGCGGTGATCAGTGTCCTGTCAATAGGATGAATGTGGAAATGCTTGTTTACATCAGCATTTCCCCGTTCTTTCTCTCCGTGAGACGATTGCGGTCGGACTCACGGAGCTCGCCCACAATGCCGCATCTTAAAGGGGACGTACCTACACCCATCTGCCCAGCCGTGCCATTGTGTCAACATATATCGTAGTGCGCTGGTCGGCAAGTGGTTAATGAGCAAGCCTTGTAGTATTCATTAGACAAGGTAAGCAAGATGTGTCCATGAACATTCTGAGTGACCATTGATTCTGACTTTCAGAGTCTGTAATTTACAGTGCCTTGAAAAAGTATTCATACCCCTTGAGATTTTCCACAATTTGTCATGTTACAACCAAAAACCTAAATGTATTTTATGTGATAGACCAACACAAAGTGGCACATAATTGTAAAGTGGAAGGAAAATGATAAATGGTTTTCCAAAATTTTTACAAATATCTGAAAAGTGCATTTGTATTCAGCCCCCTTTACTCTGATACCCCTAACTAACATGTAGTGGAACCAATTACCTTCAGAAGTTACCTAATTAGTAAATAGAGTCCACCTGTGTGTAATTTAATCTCAGTATAAATATAGCTGTTCTGCGAAGCCCTCAGAAGTTTGTTAGAGAACCAGAGAGAGAGCCAAGGAGCACACCAGACATGTCAAGGATAAAGTTGTGGAGACGTTTTTAAAGCAGGGTTAGGTTATAAAAAAAATATCCTAAGCTTTGAACAGCTCACGGAGCACTGTTCAATCCATCATTTGAAAATGGAAAGAGTATGGTACAACGGAAAACCTACCAAGACATCGACGTCCACGTAAACTGACAGGCTGGGCAAGGAGAGCATTAATCATAGAAGCAGTCAAGAGGTAACTATGGAGAAATTGCAGAGATCCACAGCTCAAGTGGGAGAATCTGTCCACAGGAAAACTATTATGCCCCGTACACACGACCGGTTTTCCCGACGAGAAAAGTGCCATTTTTTAGATTGGTCGGGAAAACCGGTCGTGTGTATGCTCCATAGCAGTTTTCCCGATAAGAAAACTGCCCGCAAAAAATTTAGAACCTGCTCTATTTTTGCCCGTCGTGTTCCCAGTCAGTCTTTTTCTCTTTGCGAAAACCAGTCATGTGTATGCTTTTCCGAGGGGAAAAAAAAACGCGCATGTTCAGAATCAAGTATGAGACAGGAGCGCTCGTTCTGGTAAAACTAGCGTTCGTAATGGAGATTGCACATTCGTCACGCTGTAACGGACTGAAAAGCACGAGGCTGAAAATCGCGAATCGTCTCTCACCAAACTTTTACTAACACGAGATCAGCAAAAGCAAGCCCAAAGGGTGGCGCCATTTGAATGGAACCTCCCCTTTATAGTGCCGACGTACGTGTTGGACGTCACCGCGCTTTGGTCGAGCATTTTTTTTAATGAACCTGTGCATGCAAGGCAGGCTTGAGAGGAATCACGTCGGGAAAAATTTCGGGTTTTGGCATGTCGGGAAAACCGGTCGTGTGTACGAGGCATAAGTTGTGCACTCCACAAATCTGGCCTTTATGGAAGAGTGGCAAGAAGAAAGCCATTGATGAAAGAAATCCATATGCTGTCCCATTTTCAGTTTGCGAGAAGCCATGTGGGGGACACAGCAAACATGTGGAAGGTGGTGCTCCGGTCAAATGAGAACAAAATTTAACTTTTTGGCCTAAAAGAAAAACGCTATTTGACTGAAAACTAACACTGCACATCACCCTGAACACACCATCCCCACCGTGAAACATGATGGTGGGAGCCTCATGTTGTAGGGATGCTTTTCTTCAGCAGGGACAGGGAAGCTGGTCAGAGTTGATGGAAAGATGGATGGAGCCAAATACAGGACAATCTTAGTAGAAAACCTGTTAAAATCTGCAAAAGACTTGAGACTGGGGAGGAGGTTCACCTTACAGCAGGACAGCGACCCTAAACATACAGCCAGAGCTACAATGGAATGCTTTAGATCAAAGCATGTTCATGTGTTAGAATGGCCCAGTCAAAATCCAGACCTAAATCCAATTGAGAATCTGTGGCAGAGCTTGAACTTTTTTTCAAAGAAGAATGGGCAAAAATGTCACTCTCTAGATGTGCAAAGCTGGTAGAGACATAACCAAAATGACTTGCAGCTGCAATTGCAGTGAAAGGTGGTTCTACAAAGCATTGACTCAGGGGGGCTTAATACAAATGCACGCCACACTTTTCAGATATTAATTTGTAAAAAATTTGAAAACCATTTATTATTTTCCTTCCACTTCACAATTATGTGCCACTTTGTGTTGGTCTATCACATAAAATCCCAATAAAATACATTTATATAACATGACAAAATGTGGAAAATGTTAAGCGGTATGAATACTTTTTCAAGGCACTGTAGCTACTAGGTTGATGCATTTTTAACATTGGTATTATTATTATATAGGATTTATATAGTGCCAACAGTTTGTGCAGAACTTTACAATTTACGATACAGTTCAAAACAAGAGAGAACGTGAGGCTATGCTCATGAGAGCTTATAATCTAATAGGAAAAAAGAGATTCAAATACATTGAAGTAGAGATTTCCAAAGGAAGAGCTCTGGAGAAGTATTGGTGGGAACATGGGAAGAGGTGATGAGAGAGCAGAAGGGTCCTGAGAGGGGTGGAGTGGATGGTTTTTACTGATATTTTGAGACAAAGTTGGGGATGTAGCTTGGGTCAGAGTTGTGCATGACTTTGTATGTAGTTAGGCTCTTGAATTGTATTTGCTGGATTAGGGCAAAAGCCAATGAAGGGATTGGCAGAGAGGGGTGGTGAATGCAGAGCAGAGCAGTAGGTGAGGTGGATGACAGAAGCATTCATGATAGACTGCAGAGGGGATAGTTTGTGCAGAGGTAGTACTGTCAAGGCAAGAAATAACAAGAGAGTGACCTTGGTGGTGTCTATGGTTAAGAAGGGACTTATGTTCTAACTTTTGGGTGATGTGTATTTAATTTCTTAGGAAAAAAACTTGGCTTTACAATTGATTCTGGAAAATTCCATAACATATCTCTGGGACAGGGGCAAGAGAAAATAGCAGAAGAGACTATGGAAAAAGCTGCAGAGCAAGGCCATTGGGTAATCCTGCAGGTAAGTGCAATCAAATGACTGCCCTATCTGACTGTGAACTCTGAGTGGTTCAAAACAGGTACAGAAAAAAACAAAACAAAGTAATAAACTGTTGATTCATTTTATTGCTACTTATAATACTGTTTGTTGCTATTACATATATGCCACCATCCTTCTTTGTGTATGGCCGGGGTAGGCAACCTCGGCCCTCCAGCTGTGGTGCAACTACAAATCCCATTGTCAGGGTCTTGCAATGTCTCATGGGACTTGTAGTTTCACCACAGCTGAAGGGCCGAGAATGCCTACCCCTGGTGTAAGGCTTCATGTACACTGCTGCTGGTAAATGGACGTTCAGGCGCAGTTGGGCATTTTTTTCAGCTTCCCCTGAACTCTCCTCTGTTATCTTATCGGTACATGTACACAGGGTCGTTTATAGTAGTTTCTAGGCAGTTGAGTTTAGAAGCATTTTTTGAAAAGCAAATAAATGCGTTCAGGATGGATGTTTAGAGGCATTTGAAACGCCAAATGCCTGTAACGGCTTGTAAACACAGTAACTCTCATTTAGCCACGTTTTGTTTATAAGCGTTTTTAATGTAGATACATTTTGGACAATGTGAAAAAAATTAAATCAATACATTTTTTTTTTAAATGCTCCTAAACGCAAATGGGACTAAACGCAGCATGTAAATGCGGAAAAACTGATGTTTTTAAATGTCATTTACTAGCTGTCAAGTTAAATCGTTCAGGGGAGGTTGTAAAACGTCCCGTGTACATTAGGCCTAAAGGCAAAATATTGTAAGAATATCTGGTATCACCGTACATACTTTATTTATCAAAACTTGAGAAAAGAAAGTCCTTGGGAGACCTTGCCCAAAAAAAACTAATCAGATTCCTTTTTTTATTTTCAAAAAGTATATATAACTAAATATATGATAAAACTTTGTAGAGAACTTTTTTTTTTGGTCCCCTATACTGTACCTATAAAAGTAAAATATTGTAAGAATATTTAGTATCACATATAGTATTTATAATACTGAAGACAAGAAAGTTCTTAGGAGACCTTGTCCAAAATAACTAATCCGATCCCTCATTTATTTTCCAATTCAAGTGCCTGCATCATCTTGTTTTTAGCCCTGATAAAGGGGTGGTGCTGAGCACCCGAAATACATTGGCTGTTACAAAATAAAAATCTTTTTAAGAGTCTGTACAATTTGGTGTGGCGCTCCCATCCTTTCAAAATTTCAACAAAGAGAATATATGACACAATGTATGATGAAACCTGACTGGTTGCTTTGGACATGCTCATAAGTTTTATGGAGAACTTTTATTTCATTGTTTTTTTTTATAAATAGACCCATAAAACAAGTACTAATGTGTATTCTATTGTGCATTATGGAGATTTGTTTTTGCTACAGATCTCTGAAAGAGTTCTAGTCTTCTACAAAGAACCACTAAAAATAGCTATGATAATGATTGATATTGAGATATATATATACAGTATATACACAGTTAGGTCCACATATATTTGGACACAGGCACAATTTTTGATTTTTTCAGGTATTTACCAAAACATATTCAAGCTATAGTTATATAATGGATATGGGCTGAACGTACATACTCTCAGGGTTAATTTGAGGGTATGTATATCCAAATCTAAGAAAGGGTTTAGGAATTACAGCTCTTGAGAATAGCCAACCCCCCGTTTTCAAGGGACCAAAAGTAATTGGACAATTGAATCAAAAGCTGTTTCAAGGCCAGGTGTGGACTACTCCATCATTATTTCTTCATCAATTAAGCAGGTAAAAGGTCTGGAGTTGGTTCTAAGTGTAGCATTTGCATTTGGAATCTTATGCTGTGAACCTACATCATGCGTTCAAAGTAGCTGTCCATGCAAGTCAAAACAGGCTTCAAAAACTAAACAAATCCATCAGAGAGATAGCAGCAATGTTAGGAGTGGCCAAATCAACCGTTTGGTACGTTCTGAGGAAAGAAGAACGCACTGGTGAGCTCAGCAACATAAAAAGGCCTGGACATCCACGGAAGACAACAGTGGTGGATAATCCTCTCTACAGTAAAGAAAAACCCATTCACAACATCCAGACAAGTGAAGGACACTCTCCAGGAGGTGGGCGTATCATTGTGAAAGTCTATAATCAAGAGAAGACTTCACGGGAGCAAATACAGAGGGTTCACCACAAGGTGCAAACCATTTAAAAGCCTGAAGAATAGAAAAGCCAGATTAGACTTTGCCTAATGTAAACTTTTGATCAGGGTCATTTGGGTAGTTTCTGTTGTGATTATGATTTAAAAAGAGTAAACACGGTTGAATGATAATAAATGGCTTCAGCCAAACACTAACCATGAGTGAAAGAAATGTTTTTGTGTTATCATTCATATTCTCTGAAAAATGGCCAAGAAATCATAAATTCTGCCAGGGTATTTAAACTTTTGAGCACAACTGTGTGTGTGTATATATATATATATATATATATATATATATATATATATACATATACACAGTATCTCTCAAAAGTGAGTACACCCCTCACATGTCTGTAAATATTTTATTATATCTTTTTATCTAACAAAACTGAAGAAATTACACTTTGCTACAATGTAAAGTAGTGAGTGTACAGCTTGTATAACACACAGCCATTTACATCTAAACCGCTGGCAAAAAAATTGAGCACACCACTAAGTGAAAATGTCCAAATTGGGCCCAATTGGCCATTTACCTCCCTGGTGTCATGTGACTCGTTAATGTTACAAGGTCTCAGGTATGAATGGGGAGCAGGTGTGTTTTAATTTGGTGTTCTCTCTCTCTCTCTCTCTCTCATACTGGTCACTGGAAGTTCAACATGGCACCTCATGGCAAAGAACTCTCTGAGGATCTGAAAAAGAACAGGCCTCGCCATGGTCAACCAAAGAAGTTGAGTGCACGTGCTCAGTGTCATATCTAGATGTTGTCTTTGGGAAATAGACGTATGAGTGCTGCCAGCATTGCTGCAGAGGTTGAAGGGGTGGGGGGACAGCCTGTCAGTGCTCAGACCATATGCCACACACTGCATCAAATTGGTCTGCATGGCTGTTGTCCCAGAAGGAAGCCTCTTCTAAAGATGATGCACAATAAAGCCCGCAAACAGTTTGCTGAAGACAAGCAGACTAAGGACATGGATTACTGGAGGAGCGCAAGGTCTCTAACATCGACCAGCTCTGTGATGTCGTCATGGAGGAGTAAAAGAGGACTCCAGTGGCAACCTGTGAAGCTCTGGTGAACTCCATGCCCAAGAGGGTTAGGGCAGTGTTGGAAAATAATGGTGGCCACACAAAATATTGACACTTTGGGCCCAATCTTGACATTTTCACTTAGGGGTGTACTAACTTTTGTTGCCAGCGGTTTAGACATTAATGGCTGTGTGTTGAGTTATTTTGAGGGGACAGCAAATTTACACTGTTCTACAAGCTGTACACTCACTACTTTACATTGTAGCAAAGTGTCATTTCTTCAGTGTTGTCACATGAAAAGATATAATAAAATATCTTTTGTGAGATACTGTGTATGTATATGTATATATATATATATATATATATATATATAATTTTTTATTTTTTTTAATAGTAAATCTATTTATGTATTTGTCTTATTATCTGGTTGATAGAATGTCCACTTAGTGGCCAAGTGGCTAGCGACATTGGAGAGACTTCTTGAAAAATATAGCACAGGAAGTCATGAGGACTACAGGATCTTCATCAGTGCTGAGCCAGCTTCTACCCCAGATGAACATATAATTCCCCAAGGAATACTGGAGAACTCTATAAAAATCACAAATGAACCCCCTTCAGGGATGCTGGCTAACCTGCATGCAGCTCTATACAACTTTGACCAGGTAATGATTTACCACCCATTAGGAGGGGTTTGATTCCAATGTTATCAGTTTTTCATGTCAAGAAGGGCCAGACACATGGCAACTGCATCTTACATGATGAAATTCCATTGTTTGGTCTAATCAATAAATGCTAGTATTTGTGATTTGTTTAACCAAATTTCCTACACCTCAATATATTGTTTTACTGGGTTCCTACTTACAGTATATAATACTCATTACTACAAAGTTCCATAGTTATAGGATCAATTTGATCGCTTCTATGTCAGCTGATTGTTCTTGATCTGTACCAAAGCATGCATTGTGTTCTAGCGTGGCAGTATATGTCATGTCCTTTAAAGGTGATGGGTTTACTTCCTCGTTGTTTCCCTGCAAAGGTAAAGCATAATGGGCTACTATGCATCGCATAGTAGCCCATTATGTGTCACTTACCTGCAGGAGAAGCCCTCGATGTCCTGGTTTTCCTCGCTAGTAGCGAGCGTCCATCTTCACCCCTCTTCTTCCGGGGTCCGCAAACTCTGGCTCTGTGACTGGCCGGAGTCGCGTGACGGTGCGCAACGTCACTCCCGCCCACTTACGGCATGACCCCATTAATAAAACAGCACGCTCAGTGCGCCTGCGCAATTGTCTATGGCGCGCATGCGCCGTAGACATAGGTACAGTCTTTTTTGAAAATATCTTCTAAACCGTGTAGGTTAAGGAGATATTGCAAGCACCTACAGGTAAGCTTTAATCTAGGCTTACCTGTAGGTGAAAGTTCTATCTGAGGGTTTACAACCACTTTAACAGTAGGTTGCCATATATTGGCAGACCCCTTACCAAGATTGACAACAGGTGAGGCATCAGTTTAACTTGTCACCATGATAACAAACACACACAGAACTTTTCTTCCTAATCTGTCTGTAAATACAAAATTGCACAAAATATGCAGTGAAGAACTTGCTGACAGTTTTGTAGATGAAACAGAATGGCCTACAGAGGTTTTCCAACTAGCTGAATAATGACCAATTCTGGTAATTGGATTCACTGGTTATTGCACTCCTACATGTAAGCAATCTGAAATCTGTATGATTACTTTCATTTACCAGACCCAGTATATCTAATGGCCTTTTGAAAGACTCTGGTACCGGTGTGGAACATCTTCCCTCCTAACATCCCAGCTTCCTAAACCACCCTACACCCTTTTCAGGATTACATGACATATACGTGTAGCGGCCTCACCCTCGCTCCATCTTTATCGGTTACACACCAACTCATGTCTAGGGGTTCCTGGGTTGCGAGAGTGAGATGCGCCACGGCCCATGTCCTCCCCATTGTAGTAGGGAGGTGAAGGCCACTTCCTGATGTTTCCTCGGGCCGGTGTGTTCTGTGAATGCACTGAGTCTGTAATTGCAAGCTCACCAGCCTCCCCTTTGCTTCCAGTAACTGGAGTTCGCACACCGAAGAAAGGTCCAACACTTGTTTATTTGACACTCCAATACGCAAAGCACAATAAACAGTTCTTTCGCAGCAAACTGGTTGGGACCTATAACCTTGACACCGGTGTGGCGAGCAGATCGAGGCACTTCCTAAAGTTTAAGTTCTATGCCACTGTACTATGACCAGCGGCGCCTAAGCCAATCCGGCTGTTACAGAACAGGAAAGATGGGGTCTCTTCCAGCAACCCCTATGAACAGCAATGGAGCCCTCTTCGATACGCTGTGGCCCCTATCAGGGGGATGTGTCCTCCCAAGAGAGTTCCCAGAGGCCCACTGTCACCGGGTTGGTGCTGCTCCGGGTCTTCAGTGGGTAACCTCCCCGGCCTCCTCACCTCAGGTACGAGTCCCTCCGCTCAGGGACCCTCGGACAGTCCACCCTAGCGGGACCCAGTCGAAGGTACTGGGCCCCAGGCCTCCTCGATAGTACCTCACCCCAGGCTAAAGGTGCCTGGGATGGACGCCAACATGACTCCGGACCAGGCCATGGGCACCTGGACCAGACTCCTGGATCTCCAGCACCCAGGCCTGAGGGGCCTGGGTGCGGACCGCAACCCTCCTCCTCCGAGGACCTCCTTCTCCGCCAGACGACGACGACGACGACGACCTCGTGGTAAGGGCGTCTCCCCCTTTTATCTCCTCCCATCAACGGCTTGGCGGGTTCCCCGCCCCAGCCATACCATCTCCGAGAAGGGACAAAACAGGGAGCACTGCAGGAGATGATTCTACCTGAAGCCCGTGGGTACCCCGCCACCCACAGGCAAAGGAGAATACTACATCCTCCAATCCTCCACGAAACAAAAAGGGGTCTGAACCCTAACACAATTATACACCTGGGTCACATTATTGCCCAGGTGTATCCCATCAATTTGAGGACCCCGCTACATACTATATGGCCAAAAGTGTGTGGAACAACTTCATCTATATGAGCTAGATGCTAGATGGACATCCCATTCCAAAACATGGAATTCCCTCCACCCCACCTTTCCCCAGCTATAACAGCCTCCATTCCTACGGGAAGGCTTCCTGAATTAATTAAGAGTACATCTGTTGGAATTGATGTCTATTCAGCCAAAAAAAAAAAACATTTGTGAAGTCAGGTATACAAATGTTGGATTATATGACCTGACTAATTTTTACTGGAGATGCCAGAACTTAATATTTTAGAGGAGTGACCAGATAATGTTGGCCATATAGTGTAGCAATGATAGTCAGGTGTCAAACTTTTGTGCATTTTTCAAGGCTGAGCAGTAGTGTCACCAGTCCTTGTCTGGCTTTTAAGGGTGGGAATCCCTCAGCCATTGTTGCCCAAGGGTCTTAAGGGAAAACTATAGTGTACACATATTTTAATTCAGTATAGCTGTGTTTCACCTAAATGTAATTTTTAGCAATTTTTAAATTAGCCAAAACATCAGCAAACATTCAATGTGCAACCACTTTTCCTCCCTTCCTGAGAAAGGTTGAGATATAATGTTTTTCAAAAGGGGAAAAGATTGACTTACATTCTGAGAAATGTAAACTAGAACTACTGTTCAGTGCTGCAGAGTTTATGTATATAAAGGACAGAAATGCCCAACCCTCATTCACAAATATAACAAACTCTACATAAAATAAAGTTTTGTTTTTTAAAGCATTGTTCTACATTGATAGTGTTACTTAAAGTGTAACTTCACTCTCTCAATCAACATCGACTATTTTTAATCCTTATGTTGCAAGCATTAGCAAATAGATAGGAAAGTACAGTATATTATATTATATTTACTTGTTTTAAACAATTTTTTAACATGTCGTCAGTTACTTTCTGGACCTAGGCAAATTATGCCATACATCCCAAGAGTCTTCAGGAGAGTTTTTCTTAGCTATGCAAACCCTCCTGCCTCATAAATCACCTGCCCTTACTTAAGATGGCCATGGCCAGAAATAGTAGAGTGTGTTTTTCAAAGTGATATCTCAGCAAAACAAAGCATAGAGACATGGATGGATGGGGGCGTTTGCATTGAGTGTTAAAAATAAATTACCGGTAAATAGCATTTTTGGTTTGTGGTGCTCAGATACAGTGTAGTTTCAGTTTAACATAGAAGAATGACGGCAGAGAAAAGACCAAGTGGTCTATCAAGTCATCCCCATTTTTTTTTGTTTATTTTTTATTTTTGTCTGAGTGTAAATGTATGTATATGCAGTGCTACAAATACATTTATGCTCCTATTGATGTCTATTATACCTAGACATTAGGATAGCTGCTGGTTCCTCTTATTCCTTTTTTTTATTTAAATATTTTTATATTTTGTGGTGAGCGCGTTTTTTTTCTTATTTTTGTTCACTATTTTGTCTGAGTATAGATTTATGTTTGTCCCAAGCATGTTTGAATACAGTTACTATTGACTGACTCACTACCTCTGCTGGAAGTCCATTCCAAGTTAAATCAATCAGATTTTTTTTTACATTGTGTATATGAAAGATAATTGAAAACACCATATATTTACCCTTTTTATAAGCTGGTAAATAATTTGATCCTTAAGAGTAAATAGTAAATTATAATCTCAGGAAGAAAGTGAGAAAATTAATCTGTATATTTTTGCTGAGAAATAGCTTCACCCTTCTTAGATTCTGATAGAGCTATTCTGAATATGTGCAAGTCTGAGCTGAATATATGCAGTCCCTAATGAGATGAATTCATGAATACTTCTTTATAACACTTGTCTGGTGCATTTATTGTCCTTTTCTTTCTGTGTTTTTTTTTGGTTGCAATGCTCCCTACCCTTCTCTTTATGGTTTACAGGATACACTTGAGATGTGTGCAAGAGAGCAGGAGTTCAAAAGCATCCTCTTTTCTCTCTGTTACTTCCATGCCTGTGTTGCTGGACGGCTCAAGTTTGGTCCCCAGGGTTGGAACCGCAGCTACCCTTTCAATGCCGGAGATCTCACTATCTGCGTCAATGTGCTTTACAACTACCTAGAAGCCAACACAAAGGTAGGATAAAAGCACCAGAAATCAGTACATAAATTTGTTATTACTACAACATAGTTACAACAACGATTCCTTTAAAATAAAAGAAAATCAATTTTAATAACATCTGTAATAGTTGGTATATTTATCATAACCTTACTATTAGTTCGTATCGTTCTCATATAGAGCTAATCGTGTTTCACACTTTGGTTCCCCTGGAAAACAAGGTTAATAAGATGATAATAATTAAAATAAGACTACTTTTTACCTAATTAGATTACATTATCATAGTGTTACAGTCATTATTGAAATGTCAAATGAAAAAATACTCTCTGCAAAGCTCAAGCAGCCTTAATGGTTATGCCACAAAGTACCGTAAATATTACAGTAAACAGTATAGTACATATTAGGAAGGTGTCTCTGATGAGACCAAAATGAACAGCCTCCGTAATTGTACTGACAAATAAATACACACACTCTACATGATTCAGTAGGGCATGTGTTGGCATTCCCCAGTCACATAAATCACATTGTTAGTTTAAGTAAAAAAGTATATTTTTCATTTAATTTTGCCATGAAAAAAAAAAAAAAAAAAAGACTAGATCACTTGGTTTCTGGCTACAAGAAGCACTGGGGGTGTTTGAAAGTATTAGAAACGGCAGAGGGTCTGTTGTTTTCAATCAGACAGGCCTTTTCTAGTAGACTTTTAGTAAAGTACAGACATCAGCAAGACACAAACAAGAAGCAGATATCACTGATCTGTGCACACATTTAAGAGAGTCGAACCGTGTATGGGCAGGCTGAATGTACAAAGATGATCAATCAACTTGGGTACAACCTGCCTGCCGGATTATACTTGCGATTATCGCTAGCGGCTGCTATAGCCCCTAGCAATAATCACTGTCTTCTCCTAGCGGGGACCACTTCCCCGCCCTCTCCTCTCGGATGGAGACATTCCCCTGTCAGCACCAGCTGTGTTAATAGGGGAATCGTGTGCATTTCTTTCCTGCAACCAATGGCACATCTATGGAGCTAAAAACAAAATTCGCCCACCATGGAGCTAAAACACAGATCGCTCTTTAGCGGCATCGACATTTAGCCGCACATCTAAACCTATCCTTATTCTGTGCTTTGTCCAAAGAATATGCTCAGAGTGGTTCCACAGAATTTCAGCTAACACATCAGACAAAAACAATAATGATGTCTCCACTTGCACATTGGCTAAGTGATTAGCAGGTGGATGTGAATCTACACACAGAGCATTATGGGTATTCTATACCTTATAACGCTCTGTTTCATTTTAAACATCTATAATAAATAGTTTGTGTAACTATAAATACACAGTAAGCCTCTGAAATATCAAGCATGTAGGAAAAATGCTCTTTATGTCATTACCAAAAGCAGTGGATTCCATGTACATGTGTTCCTTATTCATTAGGCAGGTAATGAAGCATTGGCAAAAATGTAATTACATACAGCAAATCTGACAGTCCTTAACATTGCATTAATAATCACTACAATTAGTTTTGATGATGGAAGCAATTTGCAGCACGTCACATACATAAATAACATTGAGATTCTTGCATGTGTCATTATTATGTATTAAGGATGCCACCTTGTTGTGACATTCCCACTGATATTCTACTTGAAATGAAATTAAGGTGAGATGAGTGATTTTATTTGAAAGGTAAAACAAGTTCATGCCACATTTATTAAATTAACAAGGTGACTTTGAAAAATAATACTTATGTGGGTTGGGTTCAGGTGCCTGTGTAAAATGCTTTTAAATGGTTAGCAGCGGGATCTGTGAGATATAGTAGCATCAAACTTTTGTGTCTGATTGTGTTCGTCACATTTTTCTTGTGTCTGTTCATATTTCTATAATGCAGATAATGAATGTAAAAAATACAGTGCATCTATATAACTAAAGTGAACTTGTACAAACGCAACCTTACAGACCGACATTGCTGACTTCCAAATGCTAATTGCCCAAATACTTCTGGCTTCAGTACTTTAATATGGAAGCCTAACTATAACTTTTCTTAAAATACCCCAATCCCCCCCCCCCCCTAGCTATCCTACCTAAACTGTGCAAAAAAATATCCTGTCCGTCATATGATCCCACAGCTCCTGCTCCCCTGTATCAGTGAGCGGCTGCTGCAGGGGAGAGGAAGGAGCGCAGACAGTGGCTTAGCCATTGGAGCCTATGGGTAAAGTCACAGCTCCGGGATTCCCAGCTGTTGTTGAGCACTGTTTGAGCCAGAGCTGCAGGATTATTTGACCAGACCAGAGTGGATTGGATATAGGTAGATACACAGATAAAGAGGATTTGGAAAGGGAATGCAAACATCAGACACCACATCCCAAATAGAGAGATACAGAAAAGGGTATGAGGTCACAGGCCCCGGGACTTTTAAGGTGTCAAAATGGGTAACAACCAGAATCGCTGATCGACCAGATAAATTTAGAAAAAGCTTTTATCACAAAAGATTCATTAAAAAACATGAGATCAACACAAATCATATGTTAATTGTTTCCTTTATACATCAAAGGAACAGACAATACCACTTTTCTCTACATGTTTCGCTCGGGAGAGCTTCTTCAGGAAATTAAATCATGGCGTCTATTATGCTAAAGGCAAACAAGGAAAAGAAATGAGTACTCATGTCTAACATTAAAATACAATAATGTTACATGTTGGCATAGACAAAAATGAGTATGCAATTAGAATTTGGGTATACAAAAACAGTCAATGTGAACAGGACATAGAAACATCGTTTTCAAATTTTGGAGTAATGATGCGATAGAGAACTTACCAAATACTGCGCAAAAATACTTTTGCAATGTAAACAATTTAAAGATGAATTTTATTAAAAGCACTCATTTGATAAGTGCAAAGTGATGCAGTTCCAAATCAGGTTTGGTGAATCTCAAGATGCTTGTAGACGGAGACAAAATTTTATATTGATTTGACCTAGAAATAGGAAAAGTATATATTAAGAAATTTTATTTTAATATATAAATGAAAAATGGTAGATGAAAGCAATATAATGGTATGGCTTGAATGAGCCCAAAACCTAATATACCTGTCAGTATTTGGTAAGTTCTCTATCGCATCATTAATCCAAAATTTGAAAACTATGTTTCTATGTCCTGTTTATATTGACTGTTTTTGTATACTTACCCAAATTCTAATTGCATACTCATTTTTGTCTATGCCAACATGTAACATTATTGTATTTTAATGTTAGACATGAGTACTAATTTATTTTCCTTGTTTGCCTTTAGCATAATGGACGCCATGATTTAATCTCCTGAAGAAGCTCTCCCGAGCAAAACATGTAGAGAAAAGTGGTATTGTCTGTTCCTATGCTGTATAAAGGAAACAATTAACATATGATTTGTGTTGATCTCATGTTTTTTAATTAATCTTTTGTAATAAAAGCTTTTTCTAAATTTATCTGGTCGATCAGCGATTCTGGTTGTTACCCATTTTGACACCTTAAAAGTCCCGGGGCCTGTGACCTCATACCCTTCTCTGTATCTCATAGGTAGATACACAGATCATTATTATACAGGCTAGGTAGGAGGTGAGGGGAGGGAACATTTTTAAGAATAGTTATAGTTAGGGTTTTCTTCCACTTTAAGTCACTAGTCCGTAAAAAGCATGTTGCAGGTGAAGTCATAACTTAAGCCTCGTACACACGAACGAGTTTCTTGGCAAAAACCAGCAAGAAACTTGAAAATTCGTTCGTGTGTATGGTTTCTCGTCAAGAAAAGCGACAAGAATCTCGACGAGAAAATAGAGAACCTGCTCTCTATTTTCTCGTCGAGATTCTCGTCAGCCTGTTTCTCGACGAGAAAATTGTGTGTGTGTGTACACTTACCTTTTCACCGGGAAGCCCGCGCATGCTCGAAATGACTTTGACGCATGCGCGGTAGCTTCCTAGGCATAGATAGGGTATACCAAGATGGCGGCGACGGCATTGAATGTGACGAGCGCATGCTCGTCGTAGTCGATGACGTCACCGCGTACGCTCCATTCAAAGAACCGCGGGTTCTTTGAATCGAGCGTGTGTACACTCGGCCGGGACAATTTTCTTGTCCAAGAATCTCGTCGAAAAAAACGACATGTTTTTTTCGACGAGAATCTCGGCCGTGTGTACGAGGCCTTACAGTATAATTTGCTTATGATATTTAAGTCCTTGATTTATAATGACCCTCTCACAGGATCGCTTGTAAAAGAAGTCTGAACTGTTAAAGAAGGCCATTTATACTGTATTTACTGTTTCAGCAGCCTGTGTTTTAAAAAGCCACCACTTTGCTCCTCCCTGCTGCAAGTATTCTACACTTTTGGATATGTTGAATACCTGCTCCTCCTGCCATATCCTGTGGTTTCTCCTGCTGATTCATACGGCTCATAGTGATATAAGAGCTGCCAAGAAAAAATACAAGCAAAAGAATTTGTTTAGGGCACACTTCCAAAATGCATGTGGCCACTGTTTTGAGGACACACACTTCCTCTTCATCAGTCTCCATCATCCTCTCTCATCGGACTGATGAAGAGGAAGTGTGTGTCCTTTAAACGCGCATCCCACAATTCCTTGCACCTGTCAAACTGAAGGAGAAGATTTGCGCAAGGATCATAGCGGCAGCCAGTATAGGAGCGGCTCGCCACTACACTGGATGATGACTTCTACCACATATGCCACCGGCGGCTCCTCACCTCTCTCCGCAGATTGCTACTCCTGCATGTTCCACGCTTTTCATTACTCTCTTCTCTGCAATACTTATACTTGGTTTTATTTGAGTTCAATAAAGACGGTATACCGCTATGAGGCTGCCTGTGCCCCTTTCCTTTCTTTTCTCTTGTTCTCAAGAGAAAATACAGCATGTGACTGGGAGAGCAGTGATGAGCATCTACAGCAGCCAGGGAGCAGCAAAGCATGGTTATTGAAGATATAGACCACTGAAAATGTAAGTATACTGTAAATGCTTGGCTTTTACATCCCAGGCTTCTTTTACAAGTGACCCTGATATAATATTTTGCAGTTTACCAATACTTAAATGTGGTGGCTACATTCGTTTTCTTATTTTTTCCCTTTATTTTCACCTGGACATGCAGCCAGTAAGTCTGTAATTTTGTTTGTTAAATATAAAAGTTAAATGAACAATTTTGCATCCTCAAATTCCTGATCGGTGACCTTCACTGACCCAGTGCAGAAAAACACAGGTCACGCAAAATCCTTAATAACAATAATAATGATGATAATTTGTATGAATAAAGAATGCCCCAAGGAGAACTTTGTATCAAATGATGCCAGCCACATAATCTAGGCTTAATTGAGTGATAGAATACAAGTTTTGTATAACAAGGTCAGTCATATAATATTAATAATAATACAATAGTCACCACAGAGTGTGGTAATACAGTGGGTACGGAAAGTATTCAGACTCCCTTAAATTTTTCACTCTTTGTTATATTGCAGCCATTTGCTAAAATCATTTAAGTTCATTTTTTTCCTCATTAATGTACACACAGCACCCCATATTGACAGAAAAACACAGAATTGTTGACATTTTTTCAGTTTTATTAAAAAAGAAAAACTGAAATATCACATGGTCCTAAGTATTCAGACCCTTTGCTGTGACACTCATATATTTAACTCAGGTGCTGTCCATTTGTTCTGATGATCCTTGAGATGGTTCTACACCTTCATTTGAGTCCAGCTGTGTTTGATTATACTGATTGGACTTGATTAGGAAAGCAACACACCTGTCTATAAAAGGCCTTACAGCTCACAGTGCATGTCAGAGCAAATGAGAATCATGAGGTCAACGGAACGGCCTGAAGAGCTCAGAGACAGAATTGTGGTAAGGCACAGATCTGGCCAAGGTTACAAAAAAATTTCTGCTGCACTTAAGGTTCATAAGAGCACAGTGGCCTCCATAATCCTTAAATGGAAGATGTTTGGGACGACCAGAACCCTTCCTAGAGCTGGCCGTCTGGCCAAACTGAGCTATCGGGGGATAAGAGCCTTGGTGAGAGAGGTAAAGAAGAACCCAAAGATCACTGTGGCTGAGCTCCAGAGATGCAGTCGGGAGATGGGAGAAAGTTGTAGAAAGTCAACCATGACTGCAGCCCTCCACCAGTCGGGGCTTTATGGCAGAGTGGCCCGACGGAAGCCTCTCCTCAGTGCAAGACACATGAAAGCCCGCATGGAGTTTGGTAAATCACCTGAAGGACTCCAAGATGGTGAGAAATAAGATTCTCTGGTCTGATAAGAACAAGATAGAACTTTTTGGCTTTATTTCTAAGCGGTATATGTGGAGAAAACCAGGCACTGCTCATCACCTGTCCAATACAGTCCCAACAGTGAAGCATGGTGGTGGCAGCATCATGCTGTGGGGTGTTTTTCAGCTGCAGGGACAGGACGACTGGTTGCAATCGAGGGAAAGATGAATGCGGCCAAGTACAGGGATATCCTGGACGAAAACCTTCTCCAGAGTGCTCAGGACCTCAGACTGGGCCAAAGGTTTACCTTCCAACAAGACAATGACCCTAAGCACACAGCTAAAATAACGAAGGAGTGGCTTCACAACAACTCCGTGACTGTTCTTGAATGGCCCAGCCAGAGCCCTGACTTAAACCCAATTGAGCATCTCTGGAGAGACCTAAAAATGTCTGTCCACCAACGTTTACCATCCAACCTGACAGAACTGGAGAGGATCTGCAAGGAGGAATGGCAGAGGATTCCCAAATCCTGGTGTGAAAAACTTGTTGCATCTTTCTCAAAAAGACTCATGGCTCTATTAGATCAAAAGGGTGCAAATACTAAATACTGAACAAAGGGTCTGAATACTTAGGACCATGTGATATTTCAGTTTTTCTTTTTTAATAAATCTGCAAAAATGTCAACAATTCTGTGTTTTTCTGTCAATATGGGGTGCTGTGTGTACATTAATGAGGAAAAAAATGAACTTAAATGATTTTAGCAAATGGCTGCAATATAACAAAGAGTCAAAAATTTAAGGGGGTCTGAATACTTTCCGTAACCACTGTATGTATCCCTGAAGAATAACTAAGGGTAAAACTGTTTTTATTATTTTTTAGTTGTAGATGGCGGAGAGGGATAAGAACACCTGTCAGGTTTTTATTGCACTCTGTGTCCCTATTAGGGAGTTTCACTCTCTATTGTCATATGTCATGTTTTCTGTTATCGTCGAAAGTGAAAATAAAAGAAAATCCTAAATTTTGGGATGTCACCAAGATCACAAATTCTGGTGACCATCGTCACAATCAGGGATTCCTTCACTTTGGAGGGATTTTCTCCCATTTCTTGTTTAGGCTATGGGACAGGAAACAAAGGCAAATCTCCTCGATAGGACACAAATGAAAAAAAAAACTGGCAGGGGTTATAATTCTCCATTGCTTTATCCAAAATAAAAAAATGTTTTGCCATTAGTTTACTTTAACATTGATCTGATAAGGTGGTTTATATCCACAGTTAACGTGCTGCCACTGCAATAGTAGACTTCTGCTAATGTCCTGTTCACATTTTCTGCTTAACCACCTGCCTACCGGGCACGAAAACCCCCTTCCTGCCCAAGCCATTTTTCAGCTTTCAACGCTGTCACACTTTGAATGACAATTGCGCGGTCGTGCGACGTGGCTCCCAAACGGAATTTGCATCCTTTTTTCCCACAAATAGAGTTTTCTTTTGTTGGTATTTGATCACCTCTGCGGTTTTAATTTTTTGCACCATAAACAAAAGAAGAGCGTCAAGTTTGAAAAAAAAACCACAATATTTTTTACTTTTGCTATAATAAATATCCATTTTTTTTTTAATGAAAATTTTCCTCAGTTTAGGCCGATACGTATTCTTCTACATATTTTTGGTAAAAAAAACCCGCAATAGGCGTATATTGATTGGTTTGTGCAAAAGTTATAGCGTCTACAAAATGGGGGATAGATTTATAGCATTTTTTATTTTTTATTACTAGTAATGGCGGCGATCTGTGATTTTTATCATGACTGCGATATTGCAGCGGACACATCGGACACTTTTGACACGTTTTTGGGACCATTCACATTTATGCAGCGATCTCTGATATAAAAATGCATTGATTACTGTATAAATGTGACTGGCAGGGAAGGGGTTAACACTAGGGGGCAAGGAAGGGGTTAAATGTGTTTCCTAGATGTGTTCTAACTGTGGGGGGAGGGGACTGGGGCGATGGTTGTCCCTATGTACAAGGGACACACCATAGGTCCCCTCTCCCTGACAGGACGTGGATCTGTGTGTTTACACACACAGATCCACGGTCCTGCTCGGTTACTGGGCAATCGCGGGTGCCCAGCGACACGGTGGGCATGCGCCCCCTAGTGGACTTTAAAGGCGCGACGTCCGCCCAGGATAACAGTGCCTTCCTGCCGCCGTCAAGTGACGGCGGCCGGTTGACAACTGGTTAAAGCTTGTAGCTCTAGAGCTCTCAAAAAGACAAATCCCATTAGTTTCAATGGCCCCTGTTCACATCTGGGCATTCTGTTGCCTGAAGCAAAGCGCCTGTTGCTCAAAAAATGTACATGGCAGTTGGGCCCATAGACTTCAATGGGAACACCTCAAAATGTGTAAGACCCCTTTCACACTTAGCCGCCCATAGCATCGGCGGTAAAACGCCACTATTTTTACCGCCAACGCTATGGGCGGATTCGCGGCGCATTTCGGCCGCGAGCGGGGCGCTTTTATCCCCCGCTAGCGGCCGAGAAAGGGTTAAAACCGCCCGCAATGCACTGCTGAAGCAGCGCATTGCGGGCGGTATAGCTACGCTGTCCCATTGATTTCAATGGGCAGGAGCAGTGGAGGAGCGGTAAATACACTTTTTTTACCGTCCTGCTAGTGCACCGCTCCAGTGTGAAAGCCCTCAGGCTTTCACACTGGAGACAATGGAGCAGCAGTATAAGGGCAGATTGCAGGCGCTATTTTTAACGCTATAGCGTCTGCAATACGCCCTCAGTGTGAAAGGGGTCTAACATAAGTGCTTTACGAGGGTTTTGTCTCTCCTTTTCTGGTCAAACAGCAGCTCTCCACCCCTAATCTCATCCACCTCTCCTCCCCCTAGTGCTTCCTATTGACTAAACAAAAATGCCTAAAGCTGTAAAATGCTTGTAATATGCTTCTAAAATGTGGACAAACTCTCAAATAAAAACACCAGTAAATCGCTACACTCAGGTGTGAATGCAGCCTAAAGCAACACAATCTTATCATTTTCTGTGTTGAGTATCTAAGAAAAAAATGTAGATATTGTATTTTCCATGCAAGTGTAGTAGCAGGATCTCTGACATTAGACAAACTTTTATTTTGTAGGTTAATTGGCTCAGTTGAGTGTGCCCAAGGTGGCTCCTAATCTCTTTGAGTCCCTATGGAAAAAAAAAACACTATAAAAATACAAATTAAATGATATTAACCTTCTAATTTCCAACCACAGGTACCATGGGAAGATTTGCGCTACTTGTTCGGAGAAATCATGTATGGTGGCCACATAACTGATGACTGGGACAGAAGGTTATGTCAGACATATTTAGAGGTGTATATGAGCACAGCAATGGTAATGTAATATTTAAGTATATGAAATGTTTTATACATTTTTTTTTCTGTGAATGTATAAAATTTGTGAATTCTTGCAAGGCTGTCAGGGGAGCATATCTAGTTTTTGTTTTAGTGGGGAAAAAAACATGTGCTCACGGAGAACCGTGTGCACCACAGATGGGATTGTCTGTGGACAGTGACATTAAGGTTGTATGACACTGAAACTCTTTATTAGCATCTTCAATAACTGACTGCTACAAATCAAGTACACATTTGTCCTGTTGTCATGGGATTTATAATTTGGATAGGGTCATCAGTATACGTGTGTTTAGTGTGAAAGTTTTGTGGCATTAAAGGAGAGAAAATCCTTGCTAAGAAGATTAAATTTAGGCAAGGGTTTGATAAAAAAGACCTAATGAGTTGTCAAAACTTGAAATTTTACATTATACAGGGGAGGGGTGCTAACCGCAATGACAGATGCTGATGGTGCTGCTTACAACAGGAGTAACAGTAGCAGTCAGGTCGTTCTTGTCCCCTTCCTCATTTCCCAGAAGCAATTAGCCATTCGGTCATGTTAAGAAGAGCTTCACCTTATCCAGGTCGAAAATTGTACCTTTAATATATCAGCTCCTACAGTTTGTTGCTATTCTTGTCTGTATTTACCTTGCAATTTAGACATTTTAAAGCTAATTTGCGTGTCAGAATGTGAGTCAGTATTAACTTTCTATTAGTGCAGATACACTCTATAATACACTAGATAAGAAAAATAACGACAGACGAACAAGAAAGAAGCACTAAGAATTCTAAGGGGCTCTTTACAAATTCTGTCGTAAAGCAAGGTGATGCTAAACAGGAGCGGTGAGACAGATTGTGCAACAAATGTATTACAAGGTTACAGTAATTCCTCCTTTGTCTGCTCTGTCGTAACACTGTGACAGAATGAAACCTGACCTCTTCTCAATTATGTGTCTGGGAAGAGCGAAATCTGTCTCAGTAATAAATTTTGTCTCCGAACTTTGCAAATTGTTGCACTTGGCTGTCCAGGAATACAAGTCTGTAAAGCTGTCTCAGAGACTTTGCTAAAGGAGAGACATCCTGATTTGCGACTAGTTGTTTTGGTAATTTGGCTTATAAATGCTCCTCTAAGTGTGTAAAAGTAAATAAAATCTTTTTTTTTTTTAGCTTGATGGTGAGCTTTATCTAGCCCCTGGTTTCAAGGCTCCTCCAAATTTGGATTATATTGGATACCACGACTATATTGAAGAAATGTTGCCTGCAGAAAACCCTGTCTTATATGGACTTCACCCAAATGCAGAGATTGAATTCTTAACAGTAACATCTGATAACCTTTTTAAGACCATTCTAGAACTGCAGCCTAAGGATAATCTGATTGGTGAAGGTTCAGGATCTTCCATAGAAGAAAAGGTAGGCTAGTTTTGTTATCATAGATGTATAATGACACTCATTTGGCTGCCTGTATGTATTAGAACTACAGCTATCATTTTACTGACCTGCATATATCTTTTAAATCTAAGGCCTCATTCACACATGCGCTGTGGCCTGTGCAGCATGAATAGGCCATTTGTTTATGGGGACACAGCCAGTTGTCCTAATTTGACAGGTATGCAGGGTTGGTTGAGCAGCCCCAATCGCACACTGTGACGCACGGTTTGTTTAGTGTGCTGCTCAGGCTCTATCACTATGGGGAGTAGTGTGGGTAATGCTGCAACCACTGTAGGAGTGCCAGCAAGGGGTGGAGCTCATCCCAGTGAAACGTGTTGGGGCGTGGCTTGGTGGGAGCCCAGGCTGAGGTTATCTCTCTCATATTACCATAGGACTCCATGGATGTGCAGCACCAAGGATCTTTCCTCTCTTCCTCCCAGTGACTACAGGAGCTGGGATGAGCTCCACCCCTGGCTGTTCTCAGTGCAGCTTACCTGCCTTTGCATGCCTGTCAGATTAGGATGAGCAGCTGTGTTCAGTACATACACAGCCTCCCTTTAGAGTTACATAGACTGCCTGCACGCTGGTCAAACAACCAATGTATGCTCCGCAGCATCATGTGAATGAGACATTATAGTATCCTACAGTGTTAACCATTGCAGCATAGTAGTACAGAGGTTACATAGGTTGAAAATAGACATCTGTTGAGTTCGATAGAAAAAAAAAATGTGTGTCAGAACTGCAGCTGATCCAAAGAATGGCACAAGGCTCTTATAAAGCAAGCTCTAATTTAGATCTGTCAGGAAGAAAATTCCTTCCTGGTCCCCAATGGCAATCAGATATTCATGGGACCAGCATTCCACCATATTATTTCTTATAAATATTAGATAAAGATCAACAACTTTCTTCCAGTCTGTTTTTTAGATTTAAATAGGGAAGAATTAAAACAGCAGTCAAAGCTTTATTGCTGTATCTGTTCCTGCTTAGGATGTTTCCTAACATTTCTATTCCAGAAGTTGTAGAGCAGAACTGGAAGTGAAGAGTAACTCATCATCAGTGGGGACAGATACAGAACTAAAATTAATTTGTAATAGAGTTGGGACAGTATGTGTCTCATTGGGGTCTTCTTCCTTTACTTTCTGTCCAACTGATGGGTTGTCACATAGGACTGGGAGGACATCTCTATGGCAATACAACGTTTACAACCCGACACACATTTTAAACCTTTCTCTTCTGCTAAAGTTGAGCTGGTTTCATATCCAACCAAAACACAAATTTATGGGTCACGTGTGTAATAAATCAGTGCTGTATACAGTATATAATAGAAGAAAAGAGTGATAATAACTTCACATACAGGTGGCAGATTTAGTTTTGTGCTTTGCTGCAACAGGTAGGCATGCCATAGGCCTCGTACACACGACCGATTTTCTCGGCAAGAACCAGCAAGAAACTTGCTGGCAGAGAGGTCTTGCCGAGTAAATCGGTCGTGTGTACGCTGCTAGCGTGTTTCTCGTCGAGAAAACCGACAAGAAACCTCGACGAGAAAATAGAGAACCTGCTCTCTATTTTCTCGTCGAGATTCTCCTCGGCGTGTTTCTCGACGAGAAAAGTGAGTGTGTGTACACTTACCTGTCCGCCCGGAAGCCCGCGCATGTTCGAAATGAATTTGACGCATGCGCGGTAGCTTCCTAAGCATACGTAGGGTATACCAAGATGGCGGCGACGGCATCGAATGTGACGAGCGCATGCTCGACGTAGTCGATGACGTCACCGCGTACACTCCTTTCAAAGAACCGCGGGTTCTTTGAAACGAGCGTGTGTACACTCGGCCGGGACAAGTTTCTTGTCCAAGAATCTCGTCGAAAAAAACGACATGTTTTTCTCAACGAGAATCTCGGCCGTGTGTACGAGGCCATACTTTTGTCCCTTGTGAGTAGGTATGTTGTACTACTTGAAATGGCTGCTGGTGAGCACACCAGGGAGTAATCAGATAAATGTGCACAAGGGACAACCTAAGCTGACCATAGATGACTCGTTTTTTTTTTTTTTTTTTTCAATTAGCTGGCGGGCTTAAGTTAGATGGCTGGGACATTGTATATGCTGACAGTGGGACTCTGCTGTCAGAATACATTGGTCAGTGGCTACAGCCGATTGGCTGCAACTGCTGATTGAGAAAAAACTTCCAACATGCCCGTTTGATAGAAGTCACTTTAACAATTGACATCTGTCAAACAGTGTTGGCCACACATGGGTCACAATTCGGCTGGTCTCTGCTGAGCCAGCTGAATTCCAATCCATATAAGGCCAGCTTTAGGCTGTTGTGGTTAATGGATATTGGTATTGCTTATAAGCTGCATTTATTGGTTACAAGAAATGTATTTCTATATTTAGATTGCATACATGGACCAGCCTTTCCCATCTATACTTTTCTTTGCAGGTGAAAAATGTTTTGGATGAAATTTTGGAAAAGCTTCCAGAAGAATATAACTTGCAGGAGATAATGCAAAAGACAACGGAGAGGAGTCCTTACATCCTGGTCTGTTTCCAGGAATGTGAGCGAATGAATATCCTTATGAAAGAGGTCCGGAGGTCATTAAAAGAACTTGACCTGGGACTGAAGGTCAGTTTGCTTTACTGAAGCTTATTTCATAACCTGAAAGTCAATAATACTGACAGGACTTTGTCTTTCTAGGGGGAACTCACTATTTCCTCAGATATGGAGGCTCTGCAGACTGCACTCTACTATGACAGTGTTCCTGACTCCTGGACTAGGCTGGCATATCCATCAACATTCGGGCTAGGGCAATGGTGAGCACTTTGATTTAACAATGTCTTTTAGGTACACTGTGTTATATGTGCTCTTTCTCACCACTTTTAATATCAAACTGATATACAGAATTTACATGTTATCATATGCAAACAGTAGTGACAATGACTTACTAGAATGGAGTACTGCCATCCATTGAATCTATATTTAGTTAGGATTCCAGACTAAATCTTTTTCCAGTACTGGACATAGTGAAACAAAATTGGGGCCTCGATTACATGTATTGCTGTGTTTCTATGGTCCACCCTATAAAATTTAGATGTGAAAGGAGATCTAAAATGTTATCACTGGAACAGGAATAGAGGAGAAGTCTTCCCATGGGTTCACCTGTTCTGGTGGCAACTGTGAAAGATGGGATTTCCCCCACCTTGGGAATATTTCCACTCACTCAAGTTTCTGGCAAAGAAAGTAAATACAAATCTCTCCAATGAAGAAAAGACAGAGGTTTTATACCTTTCACAATTTATCCAAAATGATAAAAAAATTATGCTCTTTAATAAATAAATAAATATTCAAAAAGGCAGTGCAGAAACCGAGAACACCCAATTAATATTGTTTACTAAAGGAGGATCACTGAAAGATAAATTCCAATTGTGTATGAAGGTACATTTTTTTCTAGTTCTGAACAAACAAAATCTTGATGAAATGTACTGGAAACTGTCAGAATATCTTGTATTGTTCTCTGCTCAGCATAGACTGGTGCTGTTATAATTGACTACAGAAAACATGGCCTTGCATATGACATGCATAGTGAATGTTCATGTTACATGAAAGAGAGATCTATATTGGACCTCCGAGTCCAGTTATTCATTTCCACTTTTGGCACTTACGCTGGATGCTTCTCCTGTTTGCTTTTACATTTTGAAAAAGTGTTTTGTTTGTATTTACGTGAAATGTGCTGTTTTGTTTCCCTGTGCGGGACCATTTTGCCTTTCTTTTCTTCAGGCCTGTATTTTGGCATTGTATTACTTAATAAAGAACTATTAATAAAAACTATTGTACCGGAAAAAGAGATCTATAGGGTCAAATCATTCCCATTAGAAACATCTCAGAAAGAATGCTGTCCTGAAAACTTTTGTCCAGATTCTGTTAATTTTGCTAACACTACCTTAAAGATACCCTGTCAGGAATCTAAAGCACATAAGACTTTCAGCTCCCAGCATAAGTGGGCACATCGTATTCACCTCTCTAGTGTCAGAGCTGTAAGGCTCTTTGGCATTTAAAATTTCTGGGAATGTTGGATGCCTGCGAACACTGTGATTCAATCCCCTGACCACATCTTTACACTTAGCCGAGCCGAAGGAACTGCTACATGTGGCAGGGCACACAAACACCTGACACTCCCAGTAGTGTCAAATGCTGAGGATCTCACAGAAGCTGCAGCACTGGAGCATAGGGGAAAATATGAGGAGATAAGCCACCGGGGAAGGTAAAGGTGAGTATACCGTGTCTTCTATTGCGGGGCACTGACAGTTTTTCTTTGATTTCAGAAACCCGAAAAAGTCTCTTTAAAGTGGTTGTCAACCCTCACATATACCCAATGAAGTAACTGGCCTCAGATGATAGCAAGAGATTAAATAAATCCTCCTACACAAGTTGTACCTGTTTATCAGACATCTTCTCTTATCTACAGTACAGCCATTCAAAGTCCAGAATTTATACAGCTTGTCTGAGCTTTCATACAGCATGGGGCAGGGAGTTGAAGTTACACTCTGCAGAGCCCAGTAAGAGCTGACTGGAGGGAAGGGACACATCCCCTTCACGCAGGAACAGAGCTGAGGCTGTTGGTCACAAGCTGTGTGCTGGAGCTCCCCTGCCCATCACCTTTTTTCTCTTGTTAGGAAAACTTGTCACAAGTGACTTATACAGGTAGCAGAGGAACAAGGCAACAGATAAAATTACACTTAGTGCTCTTAAATGAGACAAGTACACACTAAAGAGGGATATGCTTTGTTCATATTTCATGTCTGAAGTCTACAACCAATTTAAATATTATGTCACAATAAGATTTTTGTACCTGCTGTAAAATCTTTTTCTTTTAGTTTGAGGGACACATAAATGCAGATACAGTTGGGTTATATTGCTGCCTTTAGGAGGTTTGGACACTGGCAAACAGAAACATCACATATCAGCCTCCATATTACCCCTCCTCTATCAAACATGCCACATTGTTTTAAAAAGCAGTATTGAGGACAAAAGGAAATAAACGAGAGGGGACCTGTGTCAGCGTACCAATTATTCTTACTTTCCTCATCATTCATTGAGAGGCACAGGAATTCAGATACAGAGTCTGAAATTAGTCCAGCTAAGGGGTGGCCAACAGCTACTGAACTGACAGAACTCTCTGCAACTGAGAATAACCTGAGAAACCAACACCCAAATCTGACAAGATGAATGAAGCTCTTTTTAAGACAAAGAATGCTGCCAAAAACCAAATGAAGGCCACAGAGGAGAGCACCACCAGTGGGGAATTACTTCCCCCCCAAAAGCACACTGAATCTGAAATAGTAAGAAGCTGTGAAGCAAGACCTACAATATGATTTGGTCAGCAGTGGAAACAGTTGGATAACCCCAATAGAACAGTTGACCCCAGAAAACCTCAGACACATCAATGTTCAGAGAAAAATTGGGACCAGACAGTTTATTCAGAAAGGCTGAAGCCTTATGCCCCCCAAACCATAGGATACAGATAAGGAAAATTCCAACAAAGGAAAAGACTGACTAGTCGGGCAGCCCATCTTGCTGACAAGATATGCAAAAAAGTGAGAATCCTCAAAGCAGATCAACCCCTAAGGGCTGCAAAGCTATCCCTTGACCAGAAAACAAAACTCAGGAGTACAGTCCCACAGAGTCATCCAAACTGAGGTAGAAAGGTACCCCAAAAAGGTAGGCAGGGATAAGGTATATCTTAACCGCAGACTGGTGAAGGAACGCCAGAAAGAAGGACAAACCAGGAAATACCCATCCAAATGTGTCACTGGGGTCTGCCATAAGAACTCTGCAGGACCTGCCTAATCTTGAGCATCGAACATGGTTCTAGGAATCAGCTAATCTTCAGACACATATTGTCCCCTAAAAGAGATACTTGCAGCAGAGCCCGTTGGTGTTCCGTGTGCTGAAAGTGTGTGTGGTGGTGGGGGGGGGGGGGGGGGTGGGTGTAACTTAGTGATCTGCAGAAGATAAGATCATGCAGGTGCACAGACCTCTCCCTTCAGTTCAGAGACTGCTGAATTAGGAGAGTACTGCTGAAAGTATGACTCTTGGCGACATCCAGCATAGAAACCATGTAACTTCTCTTGTCACAGAGAGGACTCCCATTCCTTTCCAGAGAAGGCACAGCAGCCCTTGGGTGATTTCAAAGGGAGAAATTTGGCTCAAAGATAGGGTCCCCTGACAAAGAGGTGACCATCTGTTCTAGGGAAATAGCTAGAGCCCTGGACGTAGAGACAACCCAGCAAGTGGGGTCCCCTGGTTTGGGGGGAAAATCCTACAACTAGAAGAGGATACTAGATACAAATGGTCGCGCCAGGGAGTACTTGATCTACAGAGACAATGTGGATGTCTCCCTCAGAGCCCCAACTCTGAGACTCAACTGAGAAAGCCCAAGAAACACAGAGGGTAGGAGAGGCTCTTGTGAGAATGGGTTACCAGAACTCAACATTAGAGGATCCTTCTTAAGTAGGGGAAAATAGTTTGGGAAATATACAACTCCAAAACTCAAGTCCTTATTTGGACATGAGTAATGGGTTTCAGGCAACAGAAGCTGAAAGATGAGAAATCACTGAAAGTGATGCCTGGGACAAGGGGCTAGCCTGTGGACTAAAGAGAGTGTCCTGTTCTGAAAAAAACACACAATTCCCAAATTAGAAGTAGGGGGTGCACCTTCATGCAGAAGGCCGTTTGGTGGTGTTACCTGACCTTTGGCTGCAAGCCCTACAGGCAGAGTGGGCGTCAGGCTCTGAAGGCCTGCGAGTACCTGCAGCAAAAAGTGGATAAAAGAGAGAGATGAAAGTCCTCAGACCCCTCTGTTGACCTACTTTAAGGTAGGAGTGCACTCTGGCCACCTGTGGCATTGTTGATCACATTGTTAAGGTCAGGGTTAACGAAGCCATGTTTTTTGAAGGACAAGCGAAAAGTCAAAACTTTTTGGATGTGATGTCGGTGCCCTATGCACTAAGCCAGAGAATTCAGCACATCTGTATGGATATGAGTCCCATGCGAGTCACACATTTAGATGCTTGTAAAAAGCCATTACAACTGAAGCATAAGGCTCCAGAGATTTTTCCCATCGATTTTAGGAAATGTGGATCAACCCCAGCAGTGCAGAAGTCCGTTAAAAAATAATTAAAGTAATAATAATAATGGTGGGACCCTTTAATCATACACATTTATATTCTCTCTCAGGGATACCAACCCTTATATTAGAATACACAAAATACCCCCCCCCACCCCCCAATGGGAAGACATGAGGGGAGAGAGAGTAATGGGACTTTGCATTTGCCACCATAATGAGTACATACAATATATTAACATTTTTATTCATTACATTCAAAACAGATTTAAAAAAAGTATCCAATTTAATGTCACATGCACGTATAATTTGTAATGTTCAAAGTAATTGGTGTTTTACGGATCAACGCGGTTTGCAAAAGATTTGATTCCTCCACCCCTCTTGTGCATGCTGACAACAATTTTTCTTATCTACAAGAATAATGGTTACATATGTAATACAGACATTTAATTGAGTCAAACAAAAAAAATCAAAAATTCTTTTGTTGATACTTTTTAAAGGAATTCACCCATTTTGACACAGTCTGGCAGATTAAAGTCACACCAAAAATGCAACGGCGGGTAAACCAGTCAATTCAGGCTGGGATTTAAGAATGGATTCCAACTGACTGTCAGTGGGATCCCAAAAGGTGAGCAGTCTCAACCAATTCAGTGGTCTTCATTTGAAGGTGTATCACTGGTGTCTATATGGTGGAACAGACCACTAGTTGATATACTCCCTCTCAAAGGGGAAAAGTTCAGGCACGCTTCCAACTCAGGACCCTTTCGGTGTTTTTATTTCATATGGAGGAATGCATAAAACAATGAATGTACTGGGAAGTTCAGCTGTGAGAGCCTTAAAAGACCCGCAGGGTAGAATGCACTGCATCATTAAGGTCTGACACAAACCTGGGGTAACAGCAGGCGACTCCAGTGCCAGAGATCATATCGGGTCACAAGCCCAGCAAGATTAAGGGCCTTGGAAGGGTCAAAGACGGACTCTGTAGGGGATGGCATTAGATCCCGGGAGCCTGAATGCCTTGGTAGCTGAGTAGGCATAGAGGACTCTGTGGACATTAGGGAGGACTCACCCAACAAAGCTAAAAATGATTCTGATGCTGACGACCCTATAAAAATAGGGGTCTCAGGTTCTAGATTATAAGCTTTAGATCTTTCTTGGGATAACAGGTAAGTCCACAAAACAATTAGGGGAGTATGGGCTAAGGTCACTCTTGATAATAGGAGGACTGCTCTGTCTGTGTCTTCAGGAATGTCTTCTATGGCTACAGTGTAGCGGTAATACAACAAGGCCCAAAGTGAGACAAATTCAGGCAGTTGGTGCTGGTAAGGGTTTTAGGCAGCTGGGGGTGACCAGGTTACTGTAGGTGGGCAGTGGAATCGATCGTAGATCTACATGTGTTCAGGAGCAGGATGATGATGATTCCTCCAGGCTGAATGGTGCAGAGCATGCATGCGACACTCCATCCAGCCGATGATCTATCCATCCAGTGTAGTGGGGCCTATCGGTAGGTACAGCCTCCAATGCTAATGTTAAAGAAATGCTAATCCAGACCTGCTATAGAGACCAGCTCAAAAAGTGATGTAGCACTAAAGGAAGAATCCATGATGAGAAAAAAAAGGCTAACAAAACAATAGTAAAGCCTCGTACACATGACCGAGTTTCTTGTCCAAAAACGACAAGAAAACTGCCGAGAGAGCTTTCTTGTCGAGAAAACCGTTCGTGTGTATGGTTTTTCGTCGAGAAAACTGCCGTGAATCTCGACGAGAAAAATATAGAACCTGCTCTCTTTTTTCTCGTCCGGATTCTCGATTTTCTCGCCGTGTTTCTCGTCGGCCTGTTTTGCGATGAGAAAAACGTTTGTGTGTATGCTTTTACGAGTCTTCCAAAAGCGTGCATGCTCAGAATCAAGTATGAGACGGGAGCACTTCTTCTGGTAAAACAAGCCTTCGTAATGGAGATAGCACATTCGTCACGCTGTAACGAACTGAAAGCATGAAGACTGAAAAGCGCGAATCGTCTCTTCACAAACTTTTACTTCATACGCGTAAACACGAGATCAGCAAAAGCAGCCCAAGGGGTGGCGCCAGTGAAATCGATCTTCCCCTTTATACTGCCGTCGTACGTGCTGGACGTGACCGCGCAGAACGACAACGAGATTTGGAATTGTCAGTGTGTACGCATGGAAAGTTTGACGAGAAACTCGTCAGTGTTGACAAGAATCTTGTTGAGAAAAATGACATGTTTTTAACGACGAGAAACTCGGTCGTGTGTACGAGGCTTTAGACTTTTCTTAGCAAAGCTGAGGAACACTGTCAAAAAGGCATACTTAGTTTTAGAGGGGTTATACAGAGGCTGACTTATGATTTTTCTGTTTGCTGGTGTGCAAACCTCCAAAAGGTGGCTGTAAAACCCAACTATATCTGAACATGTGTCCCTCAATGGGCAATAAAGAAAATGTATATTATACAAAAAACCTTCCACATAAAATGTATCGTCAGAAAAGTCACTGATTTTTAGTTCAAGATTTAACAATTGTAATATATAATTCCTAGGGTTAACGATCTTCTTCTGCGATGTCGTGAACTGGATATGTGGACACAAGATTTGGTGTTACCAGCAGTCGTCTGGCTTTCTGGATTTTTTAATCCACAATCTTTCTTAACAGGTATATTTCCCTAGACGAGTTTTCAATTTTTTTGTATTAATTACAATTATTGCTTTTAATATCTCCTTTGTTTAAACATATGGGACTCAAGGGATTCACACCATGGATCACATAGGAACGCGACTCTGTTGGAATGCGATTTATAAAATGCAAAGAAAGCGGATCGCATGGTACTTCTGTACCATGCGATCCAGTGCAGACAAATGCACTGTGTTTGCGATGTTGTCAGAATTGCCTGACATCCGCTGCAGATTGCAAGCGGAGTGCATTTTGATCACAGTGTGGGACATGTGCGTTTTCCGCACAGATTTCTGTTGTGAACTGGCCCTGAAGGTGGGTAAAAGGGCCACATGAAAATATATACCTGAGCTCTAGCAAGCATCTGTACAGATATACACATAATTCTATTTAATCACTTTCCGATTGGACATTTTTTTTTACCCTTCCTGCCCAGGCCAATTTTCAGTGCTGTCGCACTAGGTAATGACAATCGCGCAGTCTTGCAACACTGTACTCATATGAAAATTGTTATAATTTTTTTTACACAAATAGAGCTTTCTTTTGGTGGTATTTAATCACCACTGGGTTTTTAATTTTTTGCTGAACAAACGAAAATTGACCGAAAATTTTAAATAACAAAACGTTTTTTATATATTTTTTAAAAAATTTGGAAGAAATTTTTTCTCCTACACTGATGAGGCTGCACTGATGGGCGCTGATGAGGCTGCACTGATGAGGTTGCACTGATTGGCAGCACTGGTATGACTGCACTGATAATCAGGACACTGATAATCAGGGTAGATATCCCTTTCACACAAGCCAGTTATCCGCTCTTCTCTCCTCACGCTGTCAGCATGAGGAAAGGAATACCGGCTTATGTTTACAATCGTGATCAGATGTCATTGGGCACAGATGATCACGTGGTAAAGGGACGCTGTGATTGGCCCTTTCCCCCGATCTGTGATCAGCTGTGTCCTAAGGATATAGAGATCATAGAGCACGCCCAATCACGGGAGGATGTCCATGAATGCCCTCCCGGCAATGCAGGCCTGCGCTGTAGCCGTCTTTCGGCTATAGCGTGGGCGGGAACTGGTTAAGTATGTATTCCTAATTAATGAAAGTACCTTCTGTTGCTCTCACCCTCCTCTCAATTCCTTTATTTGCTGCTGTGATCTGACTTCCTGTCAGAGGGTGGCTTCTTTCCTTTTCTATTGTCCCACTGCATATAGGATTGTAGCTACCCTCTCTTGCGTGCTCCGAGATGAACTAGACACTATGGGATTTGGAGTGTGCCTAGAGCAGTGCACATGATCACAACGAACATGTACTGCTCATTTGAAATAAATGGATGTGAGGGAGGAAAAGGAGGGGCTTAGGAACTCATGGAGGATGTTACAGGGAGGCAGATAGACACTGTAAAAAATAATTTAATGAAAAATAGATTACAGTTCTTAGGGTAGTACATGACTGACCAAGGTTTGGGAAGTAATGGTTTAAGTCCATTAAAGGGAATTCATGCTGATTGAAATACATAGGCTGCCATTGCTGATCTTTGTCTGGAAATGCAAATTTCCTAATTGTACATCACAGGACAGAGCATATTTAATATTCATGGCTACTTAGGGTTAGCTACTACCTTCAAGCGAATGAAAACGGGCCAAAACGGGCAGGAATCCCCAGGCATAAGGCCTCAGATGGGACAGAGATGGGTCTTATCAAGTTCGGTCACTATGGCCAACCAGTACAGAAGGACTGTCCCTGGACTCAATGCTCAAAGAGTGGGTATATTGGGTGTAATGTCTGCCTGTCAGCACTGAATCCTGCTGGCAGTGATATCCTTGCTGGCAGGGCACTCTGCATGTTAAGGGCATAGGTCCCCTGTGGAGTTGCCTACCATCATAGGTGAAGACTAGGCTTGCTGACCCTGCAACTGGAACATTGAGTGCCTCTCTGTATATTGGAGCATGGGGCAGGTCCCCCTGACTGTTTCTGGGTGTACTGGGACTTCTGCACAGTTTAATTGCTCTGTGGGGTTGTGGTGGCGGAGCTCAAGGGGGATAGTCCAGCAAGAGCGATGACTTCACGTGTCTGCAGAAACCAAATTTTTATTCAGGAACGGTATGTGTGTTTCAGCTGCATGAGCCTATACGCTGTGGGGGATCAGATCCCTTCCAGCCCTGCTGGTTCTCATAGGCACCAACAAGGGCACTATTCAGGATACTGGGAGTGACTTCCACATAGGTGTTAGGCTTAGGCTGATATGCCTCTCAGCTGGGTGGCTGTTTCCCTCTGGGGGGGTGTGTGGGTGTGTGTGTGTGGGTGTGTGGTGTGTGTGTGTGTGTGTGTGTGTGTCACAGCCCTATTTCAATCTCAATAAGCCATGGCTTCACACAGGCAGAGAAGTGGGGGCAATGGGGTGGGCTCCCAACCCCTTAATCAGGTAGACCTACTATGCAGTTTGACCTGCAATGGCTCTCCCAAAGGTTCAGCTTAGTTCTGAATCCCTGCCCTTAACTGGTAATACCACTGTTTCAGGGGCACAATTCACCACTGTCTTTGTTTTAAGGGGGGAATTTTCTGCAGCCATATAAGCTCGCAGGTCTTCTCAATGGTTTGGGATGCAAACATATGCACTCTCCTGCTACTCCTCCCCTTTTGAGCATGACATCTAAGGAAATTCCTGGGAATGAAGAAAAGGCAGAAGCTGTTGAGAATCAGAATTCCTCTGGATGAGTCCTTGCAAGAAAAATTTTAGGGTCTGATTCAGACAAAAGACCAAGATGGGGTTCCTGGCGGATGTGGTATGTGCTGTCGGCAGAATCCTCCTCCACCAACGTCACTGGTTTTATGTCCTGGTGGCTGGCAAAAGATCCCAAGTCCTTTTCAGTCCAATGTCACCCACAAGAAGTTATAGATGCTGAATGGGCTCAAGTGCAGGTGTTTTCACCACCGAAGCATTTCTCTCACCTTGAAGGAATAATTGTACACAAAATGGGTTCTCCAGCTTTTGACCTGGCTATTTTATATTTGAATAAGACCCTGAGGCCGGGTTCACATATGTGCGGATGCGGTTTGCAACTCGGGGTCTGGTGCGTTTCTGTTCACTGGTTCAGGTGCAGATTTTTGCCTGAATGCACACCTGAACAGACTCAAAAACTCACAGGACCCTTTTGGAAACCACACCATGGCCGCCCCCGACATTTGTGAACCTGCTCCATTGAGAGCCGGTCACATTCACATCATGCAAATTGGATGTGGTTAAAACTGCATCCCTTTCGCACATATGTGAACCTGGCCTGATAGTCCCGGTGATTTAACAACTTCCTGCCTGGAAACTGTACATATACAACAGGGCAGGACAAGCGCTGTTCTGGGATGACATACCTGTAAATCCTCCAACTCTAGACAGAGTAGTGTCCCTCAGACACAATGGATCACAGATCGGGGTACACCTCTAATAAAAATGGCCCTGTACCATGTGACCAATCACAGTAGTAAATAAAGGCTGAATGAATGAAAGCCTCTTAATAGCATTAACAATTGCTTACCCTGAGTAATCCGTAATAAAAAATAAAAAAAAAACACAGAGCAGTACAGAGTCACTACGGTGACACTACAATGTTCTGGTGAGGATATGTAAAAAAAAATACATTTTTAAGCTTTTTGGATAGCATAGGGAAGGGTTAACACCCCTGTAACGTTTGTTTTGCTGTCTGTGCACCTGTTCAGAACATTTCACCTCACATTCTGTCCCGATGACAATTGGATTTTGAACATTTTGGGTTGTTGTGGAAACAAGACTTGGTGATAAAGCATCAGTGGAGGTACCTTTTTCCAATAATAACTCTTACAGGAGTGAATTTCCCTTCCATGGGGTAGATTTCTTCTCGCTTCCTGTTGTCTACCTCCGTTTGTAAGTAGGAGTCGTTTGTAAGTCAGATGTTTGTAACTAGAGGACCGCCTGTACAATGGCTGGCTGCTCTGATGTCACTGCATGACTGCATTGTCTATGGTCACCAGACAAGTGCTACCAGTTAGTGTCCCTGATCACTGCCACACAAGCCGCAGTGTCATCACAAGGACTCTTCAAAGAGCATTTGCCAGGAGCTGAGGAGGACCTTGAACAAGCTCCCCCATTCACTTGAATGGGTCACAAGCCACGGGCTTACAGGAGCTATAATTCCTGCCATAGCTGTGAAGCAGAGCAGCCTCATGTGTGTCTGAGCCCTAATAGTGCAGCCGATCACCACCACCAGTCAGTGTCACCAGAATCAATGCAAGGGGGGTTTACTAAAACTGGTGCAGCTCTGCATAAAAACCAATCAGCTTCCAGGTTTTATTGTCAAAGCTTAATTGAACAAGCTGACTGGTTGCTATGCACAGTTGAACCAGATTCTGAGTGCTCCCATTTTAGTAAATCTCCCCCAGTGTTCCTAATTACCACCACACCAGACCAGTGCAGCCAGCAACAGTTTTCCTGATCCCTGCCACACCAGTCAGTGTGCTGGAGAAGTTCAGCTGGGTGCCGAACCTTCAGCAGTTAGCCTTGGTTCTGACAGAACTAGGTTTGGAGTACTTTGGTTTAGTACTCCCCACAGCACAGGCGAAAGTGCTGCTTCCTCCAAAGAAAAGCCTGTGGCCTCGTACACACGGCCGAGATTCTCGTTGAAAAAAACATGTCGTTTTTTTCGACGAGATTCTTGGACAAGAAACTTGTCCCGGCCGAGTGTACACACGCTCGTTTCAAAGAACCCGCGGTTCTTTGAATGGAGCGTACGCGGTGACATCATCGACTACGACGAGCATGCGCTCGTCACATTCAATGCCGTCACCGCCATCTTGGTATACCCTACGTATGCCTAGGAAGCTACCGCGCATGCGTCGAATTCATTTCGAACATGCGCGGGCTTCCCGGCGGACAGGTAAGTGTACACACACTCACTTTTCTCGTCGAGAAACAGGCTGACGAGAAAATAGAGAGCAGGTTCTCTATTTTTTCGTCGAGGTTACTTGTCGGTTTTCTCGACGAGAAACCCAATAGCCGCGTACACACGACCGATTTACTCGGCAAGACATCTCTGCCAGCAAGTTTCTTGCTGGTTCTTGCCGAGAAAATCGGTCGTGTGTACGAGGCCTGTCTCTCAGCCTCCAGGTTGTTAAAAAGTTCCTTGATTTGGAACTGCATTGAGGTGCTGGGAAAAAATGGTAGCCACCTTCGATATGGTCCTCTATGCCTAGTTTCACTCCAGAGCTCTGCAACTCAATATCCTGTCGGTAAGAGACAAACAGCAGGAGACCTTTTGATACATCAATGTATCTCACTCCCAAGACCAGATTGACTCTGGAATGGTGAATATCTACAGACACCAGAAAATCATTCCTTTTTAATGAAGTAGAAGAGCTTGATGACAGATGTTAGCCTGTTGGGCTGGGGATGTGATCCGGAAAATCTCACTGTTCAGGAAATGTGGTATTAGTAGCGGAGGATGCCAATCAACATCCTTAAACCTTGAGCGATTTGGCTAGCTCTCCTGAATTGGTCTGTCTACCTTCAGGGGCTTGCAATCAGACAATTCTATAAATGTAGTATACATCAACCATCAAGGAGAAAGAAGTCGTCACGTTGCTCAGAAAGAATCGGACTTGATCTTGTCTTGGCCAGAAATTCACATTTCAGCGCCCTTTGCCATGGATTATTAGTAGGTGGATTTTCTCAGTCATCAGCAGCTGAATTCGGAAGAATGGGCTGTTCACCCAGAGGCGTTGGCAGAGGTTTGTCTGTGCTGGGGCACACATTGTGGACCTTTTGGCTTCGAGATTCAATAATAAACTGGACAGATTTGTGCGCACCAGGAATCCTCAGGCGTTTGCAGTAGATGCCTTTTGGGGTAATTTTTCCCTGATTAATGTTTTCCCTCCACAACGCCTTCCTTACCTGTTCTGCCTGACCAAAAAGAATGTGGTATATGAACATTGTAAATCGATTGGCAGATGAGCCATGGGGCTACTCTAGATTTGGAGTTGTAGGGTCCAATCTACCATCCTGCTTTACAGTCACTGGCTTTAATGGCTTGGATAGGGGTTGAGGCATTCAAGTTTTATCCCTGACTGTATGTCATTGGATCCCGTTTTTGTCTTCCCCCCCCCCCCCCCCCAGTCTGAGATCTCTGACTTTAGATATCATCAGCCTTGGCTGTTCTTTTACAAACACCTATTCTCATTCCTTGGGCAAAGTCTTTGTTTAGGGTGTTATAAGGAATTGTTCTGCCTGTGCAGCTCCCCTTCAGTTTTGAACCTCTACAAGAGATTCCCTTGTTACTCCTTAAGTGCATGGTACTGTAGTCTACTTGTTTACCTCTGCACTCAAGGATCTTCAAGTTGGCTGCTCTTTCCTACAACAAACCCTTCCCAAATCTTCATCCAGGAATAAGGTGTTGCTGAGGCCTTGGGCTTCTTTCTTACCAAGGTTATTTTTCTTTGTTTAACCGAAAACTGGCCATTGTGTTACCATCTTATTTTTTAAGTTGAAGGTTCACCCAAACCGTGAAGTTCACATTTATCTGAGATCTACAGCTTCATTTACAGTCTAATACCCTGTTAGTGCTACCCAAGGGACCTTGCAAACGGTCAAACTTCTTTTCAAGCTACTATTTCTAGGGGTTTAATCAGCTTGTTTCTCGGGCCCGTAAGATCAAGGGCAAGGTTTCTCTTTCCCTGGTTAAAGCCTATTTCACTAGGTGTGTCATAGCTTGCTGGGCTATTCAGCATCAATATGAAGAAAAAGGGGACGTCATCTGCTCACTAAATATTAAATACTGTACAGTATTGGTAAATCTAGCACAGTATCCCATTGATTGCAGACTCACCAATATGATGCGGTCTCCGTAGGCCAATCATATAGGCAGAAGTAGAGGGAAAGAGGAAACTCCCCAAAAGGTTATTTTGGGGGGCTTCCTCTTTCCCTCTACTTCTGCGCGATTCAGCATCAAGCCTGTAAGGCTGTCACCTGGTCTTCTCCTCACACATTTACTAGGTTCTAGCAGGAAGAGACTTTTACACCTTATTTTTGGGCAGGTTGGCCTTGTTGCCCACCCCTCATGGGCAGTGCTTTGGGACAGCCCACGTAGCCATGAATATTAACTCCTGTGATAAGAAAATAAGGATCTTTTGGTTTACCTGTACAATATTTTTCTTGTGAGTACATCACAGGACACAGTGATCCCCCGCTTGCTACAAAACTGAGGCTTGGTGTAGCTGGAAAGGGTTATTCCTGCCTTTTTTTTGGCAAGGGTCTGTGCAAAGGTGGCATTAAAGCATAACACCAAGTAGTCATGTGTCAAGTGAAAAAGAAAACTAACCAAGAAAAAAAAAAAGATTTTACTGGTAAATCAAAAATCCTTCTTATTTTACTTGCTACATACTTGTTCCATGGCAAACAATAGCATCATAAATATATATATATATATATATATATAAATAAATAAAGGCACCATGTAAGAAAAATACATGCACTTTCTAAATCCAAAATGGCCGGGGGACATCGCTGTTGGGTTTACACTTGGCTTGTTGCTGCGAGAGTAGTTAATTTCCATTGCTGTAGTCTCCACCATGTAATGTTTAACTACACCATGCTGGGGGTTTAGTCTAAAGCAGCTACCGCTGCTGACATCAAAGATAGACAGGCCAAAAGGGGTAATTCAACCCAGCCACCTCTGTCTATATCAAAAACAAGAATAGTGCTTGTTTACTAAAGAATGATTGGGTATTCAAAGCAAACACTGGTGCCTTAGACCCCTTTCACACTGGGGCATTTTTCAGGTGCTTTTGAGCTAAAAAAAAAAAAAAAAAAAAAAAAAAAAATAGCGCCTGAAAAACGGCCCCCCTGCAGTCTCAGTGTGAAAGCCTGAGTGCTTTCACACTGAGGCGATGTGCTGGCAGGACTTTAAAAAAAACTCCTGCAAGCAGCATCTTTGGAGCAGTGTATACACTGCTTCTAAAGCACCCCTGCCCATTGAAATGAATGGGCAGTGGCGGTTTTAACCCCTTTTCGGCCACTAGCGGGAGTTAAAAGCGCCTTGCTAACGGTGGAAAACCTCTGCAAAAATGATGGTAAAGCGCCACTAAAAACAGCAGCGCTTTACCGCCGGCGCCCCAGTGTGAAAGCAGCCTTATTTACCAAAATTCTCTTAGACCTGGTTCACACTAGTGCAATTTGACTTGAATTGCACAAAATCGCATGACAATGGAAATAACTGTTTTCAATAGCGACTGTTCACATCAATGCAATGTGATTTTGGGAAAGGAGTCCTGTGCTAATTTGGTGCAAATCAATAAAAAAATTTGGGTCATGGGACTTCAATGGAAAAGTATATATATAAAAAAAAAAAAAATACATGTGAATTTTTGTATGCTCCTTTCCATGATCATGTGCTGCTGTAGGAGTAGTATTTCCAAAGCACACTTTCATTATATGAATGTCACAATGCAGAATCGCACCTCAAGTCACATGCAAACCTGATCACACTAGTGAAGCGCTTCTATATTTTAAGCAAGTAAATCAATCCCAATGTGTGAACTGGCCCTTGCTGTTTCTAATAAACTCTTGGCATTAAATAATCATAATTGTATCTTACCAGCGATTATGCAGAGCATGGCTCGGAAGAACGAGTGGCCACTGGATAAAATGTGCTTAACGGTTGATGTGACAAAGAAGACGAAGGATGACTTTGGCCATCCCCCGCGCGAGGGAGCATATATTCATGGACTGTTTATGGAAGGTATAAAAAAAAAAGTCACACACACCTAAAAGGACCTACATCTGGTGCTGTAAAGCAATACATTATATTCAATCATGCGACAAAGAGCACCAGTACAGCTTCAGCCATAAACATCTGTCACTTTGCCATTACATGTAAATCATACATAAGACCAAATAAACTGGGAAACTGTTTAAAGAGATTGGATGTAATATGTACAGGAGCAAATTTACAGTATGTTTCTCTGTAGGTGCAAGATGGGACATTCAAACAGGTGTGATATCCGAGGCTCGTCTCAAAGAGCTGACACCAGCCATGCCTGTCGTCTATGTGCGAGCAATTCCTATCGACAAACAAGACTTGAAGAACATGTATGAATGTCCTGTATACAAAACGAAAATCAGGGGCCCGACTTATGTATGGACATTTAATCTGAAGACCAAGGAGAAGCCAGCCAAATGGACTCTAGCAGGAGTGGCCTTGCTGTTAACAGTTTAATGCCAAATCCCTGATTCTGCCATTTTTATTCCAGGCAGAACACAAATCACCTTTATGTATAAAATGTAATTTAATGGAATTTGTTCAGAAAATATTTAAAATCTATTATAGTTATATATTTGTGTTGTAAAAATGGATTACTGTGAGCACTAAATGTTGTGTTTTAACCATTTATAGTTAAAAGGTACCAATGGAGTTAACTCTCTTGTATATCATCCTGAATGTTGTAAGACTCTGTAATGATTTTTCATTATGTATGTTGTACAAGTACCCACTGTCCCTTTATTTGTGATAGGATAGATGTAGCACATAACCGCTTTGCGAGTACTCTAATGCAGTGGTCATCAACTCCTGTCTTCAGGGCCCACTAACAGGCCAGGTTTTATGTATTACCTTGGGGAAATGCAGACTTAAAATACTGCAGTCACTAAGCAGCAAATGATATCACCTGTGATGTTTTTCAGTTATCTTGCAAACCTGGCCTGTTAGTGGGCCCTGAGGACAGGGTTGATGACCACTGCTTTAATGGCATGTATTTTGGCTATAAATGTTATGTTGGCTTATTAAAGCCTAATAAACTTTTTTCCCGATTTAAAAAACAAAAAAACATTTTAGTCTTACAAATTTGCACTGTGATGAATTAAAAGTGGATACTGAAAAATGACATGTAAATAAATCAGCACTTTTCCTATAAAAAATAAATAAAAAATTGAAGTTTTCGGTTAGCAATCTCTCAATGCATAAGGTTGCGGAAAGGTTTCTTCACAGTAAGAGCTGTGAAAATGTGGAACAGACTCCCTGCAGAGGTGGTTCTGGCCAGCTCAGTAGATTGCTTTAAGAAAGGCCTGGATACTTTCCTAAATGTACATAATATAACGGAGTACTAACAGTTCTAGGTAAAGTTGATCCAGGGTAAATCCGATTGCCTCTCGGGGGATCAGGAAGGAATTTTTTCCCCTGCTGTAGCAAATTGGATCATGCTCTGCTGGGGTTTTTTGCCTTCCTCTGGATCAACTATGGGTATATGGGATTGCACGATATTTTTTTATTTTATTTTAGTTATTTTTTTATGGTTGAACTGGATGGACTTTGTCTTTTTTCAACCTGACTAACTATGTTGTTGGACACTGGTGGTTAATTCTGGTTCTCGAGGACACACATGCCAGTTTTCAATTGCAAAAACATATAGATCAAGGCAACCCACATGTTAGACCAGTGTTTCTCAACTCCAGTCCTCAAGGCACCCCAACAGGTCATGTTTTCAGGATTTCCTTCAGATGAAATGGCTGTGGTAATTACTAAGGCAGTGAAACTGATAAAATCACCTGTGCAAAATAATGGAAAGTCTGAAAACATGACCTGTTGGGGCGCCTTGAGGACTGGAGTTGAGAAACACTGTGTTAGGCTACAGAGTTGCTGCCAGCGATGGAGCACTAGTTTGACATGGCCAAGACAGTGCATGCTTTTCAGGTCTCGCTGAAATAATGGGCTCACAAATTACCAATTTACAAACAAACTGGCAAACTGTTTAAAGAGATTGGATGTAATATGTACAGAGCAATTTTACAGTATTTGTGTCTCTGTGGGTGCAAGATGGGACATTCAAGCAGGTGTGATATCTGAGGCTCGTTTCAAAGAGATGACACCAGCCATGCCTGTTGTCTATGTCCAAGCAATTCCTATCAACAAACAAGACTTGAAGAACATGTATGAATGTCCTGTATAGAAAACAAAAATCAGGGGCCCGACTTATGTATGGGACACTTAATCTGAAGACCAAGGAGAAGCCAGCCACTGGGACTCTAGCAAGAGTGGCCTTGCTGTTAACAGTTTAATGCCAAATCCCTGATTCTGCCATTTTTATTCCAGGCAAAACTTTAATGCCACATCCCAAATGGATTGTACAGAAGAAATATTAGACCACATTGAGGGTAAGAGTTTACATTGTGGCCAGGCGATGCTTTTCACTCATTAGTACAACTGTACTTGTTATGCACTCATTTGTAATGGCCTAAAATGTTTTTAAAGCAGAATGTTGGTCTACTTAGTATACATATGCGACCTATATGGAGACACGCACCTCCCTGTGATATTATGGGCATCTATCAGTGACTGTCTTTCCTCAGCTACAGATTCCATACTGGGATTGCAGCTATTCACTGGGGTGTATGCAATGTGGAAACATTTAGGAGTGTGTGGTACCCCACCAGTGTATGGCTGCAGGTTTCTCAACCAGGCAGGTTGAGGGGCTCCAGTGTATTTGCTTGTTCGGGAGGAAACTGGCTTTTCAGTTTCCTCATTATTTAGTAAAGTCCACTTTGGGACCTGGAGCCCGGGGATTTCTTAAAGATCCAGGTGGGATGAAATCTCCCGTCCTGGGTCCGGATTTTGAGACTCACCAGCACACTGACTGGTCAGGTGTGTGCTGGCCTATTTGTGGACACCTGACCATGGTTCTGGGCTCCACCCTCCCGAGGAGTCCAGGCTTGTGAGGGAGAACCCAGGAGAGTGCAGGTGTGCACTGTGAAAGCCAGAGACCCACATCTGAGGCTACTGACAGTAGCCAGGAGGGCTCCGTGTGGGAGCCTGAGCAGTGGTGCTGCTGAAGAGAGCCAGTGGCTTGGTATTTTTTGTTTGCAATTTTGCATGTGTGAGCCTGGAGGCTGAACATACCGTTGTCGATTGCTGATGCTGACAGTGAAACCCCCCCCCCCTGCAAGGGAAACCCTGTTATTTCGTTTGAGCTTCTTTAATAAAAAGTGGGCCAACAAGCCCTAAAAAACAGAGTTCGTTTACCGGTAACTGTTTCCAGTAGTCTTCCAAAGCAGCCGTTGAGAGACGGAGCTCTTCCTCACAATCAAGAAACACATTGCCATTGATTTTTTTTCTCCCCTTAAGAGGCGGTCCCTCAGGTCCCTGGTCAGTCATCCCCGAGAACCGAAGGCCGGAATCTGAAACATCATAATACACAACCCGACAAGGTTAGACATTTTAGGGTGGGATCGTGCTGCCTTGGAAGACTACTGGAAACAGAGTTACCAGTAAGAAACTACCTCTGCTTTTCCCCCCAGTCATCTTCCAAGTCAGCCCTTGAGAGGATAACCAAGAACTCACCAGATCTAGGGTGGGACAACGGCTTGGAGGACTTTCCTACCAAAAGCCTGGTCCTGGCTGGAAATCAGATCCAGTCTGTAATGCTGAACAAAGGTCGAGAATCTTGACCAGGTTGCAGCTCTGCAGATTTGTTCTGGAGTGGCTCCTGCCTTTTCTGCCCAAGAGGCTGCTGAAGCCCTTGTTGAATGAGCTTTAAGTTCTTTAGGCGGTGTTATCTCCATAACACTGTAGCATTCTAGTATGGCTGCCTTGATCCATCTGGCTATTGTCTTTTTGGACGCTTGTTTACCCTTCAGTTGGCCTGCGTACAAGACAAATCGAGCATCTGATGTTCTGAATTCATTAGTGACTTCTAAATATTGAAGTAGACACCTTCTGACATCAAGAAGACTTAGTTCCTGGTCTTTGCTGTTATTGGGTGAACTGCAAAATTAAGGTAAGACTATATCCTGGGATTTATAAAAAGTTGACGTCACTTTTGGAGTAAATCCCAGATCAGTTTGAAGGACAATTCGATTGTCATGAATCTTTAGAAAAGGCTCTCTAACAGATAGAGCCTGTATTTCTCCTATCCTACGTGATGTTGTGATGGCTACGAGGAAAACTGTTTTAAGAGTCAGTAGTCTTAAAGATGTATCTTGTAGCGGCTCGAAGGGAGGTTTGATGATCCCCCTGAGCACCACTGACAAATCCCAAGTGGGACATTTTTGTGTCTTGGCCTTTTTGTATTTTGCTAATACCCTGAAAAAAACGAGAGACCAAAGGGTCCTTTTGTAGTGTCCGTTCCAGATACACCAACACCGCTGCAATCTGAACTTTCAGTGTACTGAGCGCTAACCCTTTATCAGTGCCCTGCTGTAAAAATTCAAGGATGGTCGGTGTATCCATTTTTAGTCTTTTGTTTTCAGTGCAACAACTGTTAAACTTCCTCCAGGTCTTTCTGTAGATGGCTCTGGTGTTTGGCTTTCTGGCGCTCATTTGCCACCACTTTATCTGAGAGTCCTTTAGATCTCAAGGTGTCCTCCTCAGTAACCAGGCCACCCATCTGAAACTTGTTTTAGGCCTGTCAGGGGTCCCTGACACATCAGGTCTTTCCTGTGAGGTAGAAGCCATGGCTCTTCTGCTGAGAGACTGAGGCGTTGAGAGAACCAGGCTCTATTGGGCCAGCATGGTGTGATCAGTACAAGTTTTGTCTGTTCCTGTAGAAACTTCTTTACCACCCGCGGAATCAGATGAACCGGAGGGAAGGCATAGCATATTTTGAAGTTCAAAGGATTTTGGAGAGAGTCTATCCCTAGAGGCTGATCTTGCTGGTTTAGCGAGAAGAAATGCTTCACCTGAGCATTCAAGAGGCAAACAGGTCTATGTTTGGAACTCCCCAGCGGGCTGTAATTTCCCTGAACACCTCCAGGTGTAATACCCATTCCTCTTGGGAGATCTCCTGGTAGCTGAGGAAGTCCGCTACTTGGTTGTCTTCCCCTTTTAGATGGACTGCTCCCAGTGACAGCAGGTTCCCTTCTGCCCATCGGCATATTTGATTGGAGATGTGGCTTAGGGAGGGGCTTCTTGTGCCCCCTTGTTTGTTCACATAAGCCACGGCTGTGACGTTGTCCGAAAGTATCAGGGTGTGACAACTTCTTAGTTGGTTCTGAAAGAATTCTATGGCCTTGGCTATCGCCATAAGCTCTCTCCAGTTTGAAGATGCCTGAGCTTCTTCTGGGGACCATCTCCCCCTGAGCAGGTTGCCCTGCTAGGTGAGCTGCCCATCCCCAACTGCTTGCGTCTGTAAGATCGGAAATGACCAAGCCAGACCCTGATTTAAATACACGTGGACCCTCCACCACCACAGCGACCTCTTAACGAATTTCAGGAGTAAAACCAACATCTCCAGATCTTCTCTTTGGTTTAAGAGAAATACTTGAAGAGGCATTAGATGGTACTTTGCCCACTGGACTGCTGGCATCGATGATGTCATCAGACCCAGAACCGACATCAGCTCCCTGATCGTTATTAGGAGGTTGTTCTGTATTGAACTCACCCTCCTGATGAGGTTTTGGATCTTCTCCTCCGGTAGGGAAGTCTTCCGTTCTATGGAGTTGAGCAGATACCCCAGGAACCAGATGTTCTGAGTGAGACACAGATTGGACTTTTCTATGTTTAGAATCCAGCCTAGCAACTTCAACCACAGTTTAGCTTCTGTAAGATCTTTTACCAGCTGTGCTTCTGATGGTGCTGCGAACAGTAGGTCATCCAAGTACAGTATTACGGTCATCTTTTTCAACCTTGGAGAGGCCAGAGCTTCCGCTAACACCTTGGTGAACATCCTTGGTGACAAGGATAATCCGAAAGGAAGCGCTCTGCTCTGGAAGTGGTATTCCTTCCCCCCCCTCTATCTCCACCGCTAACCTTAGATATCTCTGGGACTCTTCTCAGATGGGACTGTGGAGATATGGCGACCATGGATCTCCAGGGATGCATAAATGTTTCTGGTTGCAGGATGTTTTTGACTGAAAATATGGACTCCATGCAAAAAAAATTGTATTGAATTACTTGGTTCAAGGGCTTTAGGTTTAGTATTAATCAAAATTTCCCGGAAGGTTTTTTGATCACGAAAACATGAGTAAAAACCCTTTTTTTCCCCTTCTCTGGGACTGGCGTAAGGACCTTCTGGTCCACCATCTCCCCTAGCAACAGTGGAAGAGCCTTGGCTTTTTCTATATCCCTGGGAAATTTCGTTAATAGAAATCTCTCTGGAGGATGACAATTGAATTCCAGGGAGTAGCCCCTTGCGATAATGTCTGAAATAAATTGATTGGCTGTCGCCTTCTGCCATTGAGGTAGGAAGGTAGCCAGTCTTCCCCCTACTGGCACTCTGTTGTCATTGCGTGGTGGCTTGGTTAGAAGAGCCAAAAGGAGGCCATTACTCTTTGTGACCCGTCCAGTTCTTTTAGGGTAATCTTTCTTCTCTTCTTGGGGACGCGCTCTTCGTCCACGAAAAAACTTTGTGGAGGTTTGCGTTTTTCAGCAGGAAAAGTTTTCTTCCCGTCTGCTGTTCTTTCCAAGGCCTTGTCTAGGCCTGATCCGAAAAGAAAATCTCCAGTAAATGGGAGATTGCACAACCTCGTTTTGGATGCAGAATCGCCTGTCCAGGTTTTCATCCAAAACGCACGGTCTTGCTGCGACAGCTAGTCTTCCTGACCTTGCTGCTAGTTTGGCAGACTCTGCGGATGCATCCGCAATGTAGCCAACTGCCTTGGAGAGAACTGGAAGTGTCTTCAGAATCTCCTCCCTAGGCGTTCCATTTTTAATATGGTCTTGTAGCTGTGAGAGCCAAAACTCAAAGTTTCTTGCCACGCAAGTGGTGGCAAACGCTGGCTTCAGACTAGCGACACTTGTCTCCCAAGCTCTTTTCAGGATAATGTCACCTCTCATCCATACCATCTTTAAGGTGTCCCATATCTGCAAAGGCTAATGAAGAATTTTTGGAAACCTTGGAAAGTGGCGCATCCAATTTGGGATTTTTATTCCACACTTCCTGTGGATCGTCACTGAAAGGAAACCGCTTCTTGTGACTGGCCGCAAAGAAGGGTTTCTTTTCTGGGTCTGCCCATTCGGTTTTCACGGTATCTGACATCACCGGATGAACTGGGAATACTTTGGATTTTTTCTTCCTCAGACCTTGGTACATCAGGTCATGTTTGGAAGGAAGTTCTTTTTCATGCTCAATTTCCAAAGTTTCATAAATGGCCCAAAGCAAAACATCCACATCTTCTAGAGATAATCAGTATTTGGGTCCCTTTCTTTCTTCTCTCCCATCTTCCTGCTCCGCGTCTGAGCTGTCGGTGGCCATAACGCTAGCTGCCCACTCCCTCACCAGCTCATGCGACCGTGGTGACTTCTGACCTAGGTGAAGCCATGGGAGAGGAACTTCCAGAAGGAATTGCTGGAGGTTTAACCTCTGCGATAAACTTTGAGATCCTTAAAAGGGGGTAGCCATATCATCCTGAGGGATCCAAAAATCTTCACATAATCTGCATCTGACTTTTTTAATCAGTTTGTCAATGCAAATTTGGCATAGCGTTTGTGTATTCCAAGGGCATCTCGGTAGCACACCGCTTTCTGGGAGTGGGCTTTGGCGTTTTTGGTGGTTTCACCTGCCAAAAGATAAACACAGGGGGACCCATGGCGGCGAGAAATAAACACACTGCACCATAACATTACTAAAGTGCACACCCAGTGACACTAGTAAGCCCCAGCTTGCTAGTGAACCACCACCATCTAGCTGCTGTCCCATTTAAATGGATACAAAGGTCACCCACTGGTGCCTACCTGCATCCTGCTGGTGCTTTTGCCTCCCGGAACCTGGGCTGATGGAATTTTATCCTCCTCCTGCATCCTGGAATCGTGTGGCGTCCGATACTGTCGTCTGCAGCCGTGTCCACGCTAATAGTACCAGCCGGCCGTTCGAATTTCCCACGTCTCTAAGGGGATTGGACCAGCTTCCTCGGCGCACGCTGATGACCTCATCCCTCCCCGGGTCTAACGGCGTTCAGCTGCGGGTACACCCCCCCGCGCTGATGCCGCCAAGGGGACGATGTATTGGCGCCTCTCTCCATGCCTGGGCACAGAGGAAAGTTGAACCTGGGACACCTCCTGCCTGCTGCAATGGAGGGTTGCCTGTGGCCATGAGAAAACCATCCTCTTCCACCGCATAGCAATGGCGCCGGTGAGTCCACTGACCCCCTGCCGCTCTGAGGCTCCACCGCTCTTTCTGTGCAATGCTGTCGCCTGCAGCCTGTGCACACCAAACCAGCTGTCCCTGCCGGACCCCTGCCCTGGTCAGCCTTAGAGATGGAGCCCCCTCAGGTCCTTTTGGCAACATGTCTCCTCTGGCCAGAGGAAACACTAAGACTGACCAGGGACCTGAGGGACCGCCTCTTAAGGGGAGGAAAAAAAATCAATGATAATGTGTTTCACGATTGTGAGGAGGAGCTTCATCTCTTAAGGGCTGCCTTGGAAGATGACTGGAGGAAAAGCAAACATTTGTGTAAACTGTTCTCGTTAGCGGGTGCTACACTTGGGCCAAACAACCCCCAATATCACAAGTGACATACTTTTCTTGTGTGGCTCCAATCTAACCATTCTAAGGTCCTTGGTATTCGTCCCTCGATCCTGGGGTTGTTGTCGTGGCTTGGGCCTCCCCCCTCCTTAACTTTAATCATCTTTCACATCTACACACCTTCTAGCATTCCTGACATGGTCGGAAGAAATACAGTGTGCTCCACACCTAATATTGTTGATTTATACTGTCCTCGCACCAATTTGGTTCAAGCCATACATGCCCTGAGGAAGCCATTACCGGTGAAACACATCAGTACGAGCCCCCTCCTGCTCTGCAATAGAATTACTATAATATGTACTACAACTTACTAGTTAGTAGAAATGTGGCACTTATAAAGTCAAACTTTCTTACCACATTGTTCTTTTGAAGAAGTATAAATGCATACATGCAAGCGTTTACCCAGAATCTGCTTGGAATTTCTATAACTTGTGCCAGCTGCCTAGTTCAAGGATCATGTTTCCGCTCTACAACAGAGCACTCAGCTCCCTATAAAAGGGATAAAGCGTGGTTCTTCATGGGTCCCTCCCTGCACCTTCCTATATTAAGGTCACTCTGTTTTGTTCCTCATCCCTTCTACTTGCAAGAGGCTGAAAGTGACTGTGTAACATGGTAGGAGGAAATTTAAGAATACAATACAATACAAGGCAGAATACAAAAGCAAATTAAACTGTTTATTGGTTGGAAATTCAACAGTGCTAATTTCAATTACTTTGCCGTTTTTAGCATAATTCTGCTTCTATTTTACCAAAACTATTGCATAAAAAAATTACCTTCTCTAAAATTTGGAAAATATTAAAATGGAACTAATTTAAAACCAGTATAAAACTTTTTTTTTTCCACAGAAATATAAAAATTATAGAATTTACAGTCAGCCACATTCAAAGTAAGCAAAAGGTTCTAGATCTTTAGCTAAGCTGAAAGTATTAAAATATATAAAATTCAAAGTGACATTTAGGTGCAGCTTTAAAGCCCTAATAATAAAGAAAAAACCATAGCAAGCTTCTAGTAATATGAACAGGAAAACCATGGTACTGGAATCATTTACTAAACCCCCACCCATATTTACAGTATGTATGAAAACAAAATGAAATTTATCAAAATGGCAAAACGTTATTAGTTTAGATTTCCCCTCACATATTTCTCCAAGACAGGAAGTGAGAGAAAACCTGTCTAAGGTGAGGGGAAATTCCCCCTTACTTCCTGTTCTGGTCACAATTGTGAAGTTTTGGATTTCCAATTTTTTTTTGTGATGACAATCACCAGGACAAAGAAGGCGACTCTTCCTGGCACTAACACAGACTAATAAAAACTCAACCCAACCATAAAAAAGTCCTGTATACAGCTTTGACTTGTTAGCAAACGTGCAGCACAGTGAAATGAGAGCTGCAAATCAGGCAATTGTCGCAGTGCTAAGGAACTTAATTTGGTCTTTAAACCCCTCTTTAGGCGTTACTAGCACATCTCACACTTTTTTGTATCAGCCACAGGATATTATGACATTTCTGGTGGGTCAGGGTTTATCACAACTCAATGGCAACACAAACACCAGCTTGACTATAAAAGATTATTCTGCTCATGAATAAGGTGCTAAACAGAGTGAGTACTAATATTTGAAGTGAATCGGGTAAGCAAAGAAATATAGGCAATGCCACTGCAGTCTTTGTATTAAAGATGTAGGCTCCAGCACCGTCATATAGGCCATGGCTGGACTACCTACCATAAAAGCATGCATGATGGGAGTTCAGACTTCACTGGTTCAGGGCAGTGACTCACTAGCTCAGAATTTGAGTTTGGATAAAGATGCATGCAACTTTACAATCCAAGTCAGAAACGGAAGCTTCCATATTTTAATACATACAGATTCACTTTACTTAGCATTGGCGCTTTTGGAAAAGAATGATATGGGAATCTACATTCTGACATAAAGGCAGGTGTGTTTACTGGATGCACAAGTCCATTCTTTTATGAAATTGCCCCAGAAATTCATCTTCACTCGTCCTCTACCATTCGCTTTTGTAAGCTGAAAGTGAAAAAATGAAAAATGAAAAAAAGAAAAAAGTGTTAGAATTCTGTACAAAAACAACGAACAGTCATGATTACATTTATGTACAAAATGTAATTTAATTTGTTGAGAAAATATTTAAAATCTATATATCTATACACACACACACACACACAGCAATTAATGACACAAATGCATTGTAGTGCACTTCAGCACACATCTGTTTGCATGAACTGTATTTGTATGTAGAAGTGTCGCTCTGCTTGAGTTACAGAATCATGCAGTAAGACCCGTTTCACAATAATGCACAGGTCTGAAGAGCATAAACAGGCCTTAGAGCATGTCTCTATACAAGTCAATGGGAATGCAAAAGCAGCTAAAAGCATTTTAATGAAGCTTTGAAGGTGGCCAACTGAAGGGTCCCATGCACCTGTCATTGATCTCAGGAGCCTCAAATGCAAAGCTAAATACACCCGAAAGCAAACTGCATTTGCTAGACTAGACCTTAATCTAATCAGATAAAAAAAAGAAAAAAAAAAAAAAGATGCATGCGAGATTAGAATCAGACAGATTTTGCTAGCGTTGTAATATTATTACAGGGAAGGAGTTACAATTAGTTAGATTCAATACATAAAATATTATGTAAGAAAACATCCTGGAGAATAAGCTAGCAGTATCCTACAAGGGAAGGTATACACTCATAGTACAGTAGGTAGTATGAACCAAACAGACAATATTCTGGGGCTCACCTTTCCAGATATTCTTTGACATTGTCATGACCAGAAAATTTGGCCAGGTGAATGAGCATCCCTGTGGCACACCGACCATCTCTCTTGCGGCAGTAGCTACAGTTGCAGATCTCACGACATGGGGGACATATCCAATCCTATGATTACAGAAGGGAGGTATAAGTAGTTAAGCATACTTTTCATCAGATTTTGCTCCTTGTTTGAATCCCCGTTTAAAGAGAACCTGTCACAACTAAAACATTAGGATCACACAAGCCCGACAGGGATGTGCATTTTGGCAAAGCAGAATGGAGAGATCCACAACGAGCATGCAGCAAGAGAAGTCACAAACTCTCCTATGTATACCTGTTCAGGGCAAGTGAATCAGAAAGCATTAATTTAGGTCAAAAATTACCAGCAGACAACTATAATTTTATAAAGAAAATCGTTATTTTATGCCATGTTTCCTTTGGTAAATGGAGAACAAAAAAAAGTTTCATAAAAATGGATATAAACTATCTTATTTAGAAGAATGTACAACACTGGAATACTGGACAAGAGACTTTTGCATGCTGGAAAATCACTATACTACCTCTCGCATTAATAAATTCAACAGTGACAAGTTCAAAGTTTGTCTGTCTATGTAATACATACAAACTCTTAATTAAGCTAAATAAAAGTTAGTAAAATGTATTAATATCTGCAGATATTAAAACCTCTGCTTTTACAAATAAACATCTTAATCAGGTTTAGTCACCCTTAGGGCTCATTGACACTGGCAAACCAATATTTATATGCATTTAGAGGACGCATGTAATGATTTTTGTTAATGATGCCATTTAAACTTAGTGTCACCTGCCCTAAGGTGCAGTCAGTTTAGTGGCATTTAAAGGAAATAGATTGAAAACCTAAATCCCCAATGTGAAGTATCATTCCTGACCAAGTCAAATAATTATATTTCGTTGTGCAGAGCAACATACGGTGACATAACATACTAGAGGGTAAGGTACATGCACTCTGGTATGGAGATCTGTAGTGAGTGGTGTCCTGATCCCTATGCAAACTTATGTCTACATATCCACAATGGTGGGTGAAGCACTGCTGCTGTGCGTTTTTGTTTTTTGGCTTTTTACTTGATGCTAATCTTAATAAACGATGGTACCCCATTTGCTTCAGTTTCTGCTCGATTTTATTGTACATGGAATGATGTGCCCCAGGAAGGAAGGTTCAACTTCCACAAACTGACAGTTCTAAAACCCCCTTCCCGAGGAGCCTCTACTGCAGGGATATGCAATTGGCGGACCTCCAGCTGTTGCAGAACTACAAATCCCATGAGGCATAGCAAGACTCTGACAGCTACAAGCATTACACCCAGAGGCAGAGGCATGATGGGACTTGTAGTTTTGCAACAGCTGGAGGTCCACTAATTGCATATCCATGCTCTACTTCATCAAAAAAATGCCTAATCACTCTACCCAGGCTTCAACTTCTAAAATCTAATCATCCTCACTCCTAAAAGTGGGGGAACGTCTGTTAGTTTGGTTCTCTTGGGGTCACAGACCTGTGGGGTCAAATGGGTATAAAGTATACTTCAAATACGTGCAAACTAAACCCCGATATTTAGGGAGAACTGTTAGACTGGACAATTTGCTTGGTTTCAAGATGGCCGGTAAATTGAGCTGGGAATTTCTTTGTTGTTTGATATGCGTCGCCCTTACATGTGCTCCTTGCTGTTAAAGCCAGTTATAGGTTGGGGCAGGTGCGGTTTCTTGTACGGTTTAGAATTCAAATCTACCTCCTCACTGCATCGTCTCTCAAATCAACTAAATGCTGCCCATGGACAGTTAATTTGCAGAATACTCTGAATTATCTTTTTTTTTTTCTTCCCCCAAGGAGTAGTTGTGCCAGTATTCCAAGATGGGCTCAAAGGATTCTATTCAAATCCGTTCATGGTGCCAAAGCCCAAAACGTGATATTCGTTCTATTCTGGGCCTAAGATACCTCAAAAAATAGTTCCAAAATTTTGCGTTGAATCTGCAAGGACAGTTAATACCTCTGAGACAAGGGGAATTCCTGGCATCCAATAGACATGAAAGATGACTATCTGCATATTTCCATTTATCCACCTCATCAGCGCTTTGCAATAGGAGACAAAATCACTTCCGAATTATTGCGCTGCCTTTTGACCTATCCTCCGCAAACAGAGCATTCATTCAAAGATCCTGGCACTTCTTAGGAACTCAGGGATCTAGGTAATAGGTTATCTAGGAGGACCTTCTCCTCCCTCTCCCACTATCTGCAAAATACAGGAAAATTCAGATGCTGCAGGCTTTCGGTTGGATGATCAACTTCCAAAAATCTACTCTCCAGCCTTCTCTTCGCCTGAAATACTTGGGTCTCATCCTAGACGCATTCTAAGTAAAAGGTTTTCCTTCCAGATTTAAAATTCTCTCTCAAAGTGTACGCTCTGCAATTGAAGTCTGAGACATTTCTCAGTGAGACTCATAAAGCCTTGAAGGAAGCAAGCCAAATAATCTCATAAAACAGAGGCTCACTATCCAGCTATTTTGGCTGTTCACATCCCAGGAGTGTACAATTGGAAGACAGATTAGCTCAGCCGTTACCATCCAGACCAAGGGAAGTGGGACCCTCACCCACACATCTTCAAAACAATGACAAAGATGGGGGGGACCACCAGATTTAGAAACCCTAGGCTCCAAATTCATCAGCAACAGGCCACCTCTGTTCGTAGCCAGGACCAAAGATTTTCTAGCATTAGCACCGGATATCTTAGTAATCCCCTGGTCCTAGTTCAGGGTAATGTAAGCCTTCCCTCCAGAGGGGCCTATGACTGTCATTCTTATCTTGCTAAAAGCAAGAAAAGCCACTTCAAGAAAGATCGATTATTGTACCTGGGAATCCTTCATTGCCTGTTATGAACAGGGACACATCAGTCCTAGAGATTACTCTGTGCCTCACATTCTGGCCTTGCTACATTTAGGACTTGAGCAGAACTTGGCCTTAAAGCGGAGTTCCACCCATTTTTGAGGTGGTCTTAAACTAAAGACCACCTCCCAACACCTCGTTTTTGTATATTATTTTTTTTCTTACCTTTTTGGAAGTACCGAGTGTACTTCCGATCCAGCTGGGCCGCGGCCCACGACGTCACATCCTCTTCTGCGGCGAGCTCCCCCGTTGTCTTCTGGGACCTGTGTGTCCCAGAAGACAAGCTGGCCATTCACAAAGCGCCACGCGACTCGCGAATGTGCAGTAGGAAACTGGCAGTGAAGCCGCCGGTTTCCCTTAGTTGCAATGGCGGCGGCACCCCCGGGATGGATCAGCCTCAGGGGGCAGACATTGCGGTCTCCCTGGACAGGTAAGTGTCCTTATTAAAAGTCAGCAGCTACAGTGTTTGTAGCTGCTGACTTTAAAAAAGCTGGAACACCGCTTTAAGCACTCTAAAAAGGGCAGGGTTCAATCTTATTCATAATTCTCTGGCTTTGTTTTCCCTTGTCATAATAGTTATTTAATGTGTATCTTGATTCAGACCCAACTTTCAGCACCTTGTTCTACCCTGGGACCTCAACTTGGTTCTCTCTGGCCTGCAGAATCCACCTTTTGAATCAATTAGGGATATTCTATTAGATGACTTATCCTGCAAAGTGGACTTTTGGTTGCAGTTACATTGGTTAGATATGTCTGAAATGGCGGCTTTTTTTTTTTTTTTTTTTTTAAAGTGTTGTTCCTCATTTTTCACAAAGACAAGGTAGTCTATGCCCAAGACTATCTTTTCTTTCCAAGGTGATCTCAATCTTCCACCTCAATGAAAAGCTGAGTTAGACTTACCGGTAACTCCTTTTCTGAGAGTCTTCCAGGACAGCCCATGAGACCTAGGGCTCCTCCTACCAGGACAGGAAACACGTTACCCCCACCAGATAAAAGGGCGGTCCTCCAGGCCCCACATCAGTATTAGTGTTTCCTTCGGACGGGGGGGGGGGTAACATGTTTCCTGGAACCTGGTACCCTAGGTCTCATGAGCAGGGGCTCTAGAATGAAGGTGGGGTTCCTTTTTTAGTACTAACCTCCTCCTCGCCAGAAGCAGTATCTCCGCTGTGGAAGCTGGTTGTATCTGCTGTCCTCTGTGCCCGGGGAGGGCCAAGACCGAGGTGATGTCAGGCCCCAGAGCGCGCGCTGCATAAAGGCATCCTTTCCCCGCCGACAGCGTGGCTGGTCTGTGCAGGGGAAAGAGGAAGCCGCGGCGCTTGAGGTGGCGGAGCTTCTGCGCTCCAAGCTGGCCCACAGGAAGTATCCGGCGTGGGTCACTTACGGGTCATACAACATCCTCATCGGGCGCCGGAGACGCTGGTTCCTGTCTCAAATAAATGGCGCGAACAGCCCACTGCACCAGGTTGGTGGGTGTTATCTGGGCATTCTGGCACAAAGCCTCTGTAGCAGAGATGTGCAAGGCCACCACTTTGTCCTCTGTTCCATAAACCTTTCCAAGGTCTTACCAAGTGTGTTTCCAATCTCCCGTGGATGCAGCTTGTAGCCATAAAGTTCTTGCAGTGGCACTCTGAAGTTGGGCCTGTTGACCCTTGTTGCTGGACCTGTTGGCACAGTATGTTTGCCCAATTGCTACCCACCATTCTCATTTAATGCCAAGGTCTATGAATACTCAGCCTGTATCCTGTATGTTTAAGATAAAAAGGAATGGTCTTACCCGTAAATACCATTTCTTAAATATAGTACAGGATACAGGCCACCCTCCCTTCTATTCCTGGGTTACCCTGCAAGCCTTCTACAAAACGGAGTGGGGTAGGGTTTGAAGGGAGGCCATAAAAGCTTTGCCAGTGTCCAATCATCTGAATGCATCAGCTTATAACCCATGGTCTATGAATAGTCAGCCTGTGTACAATACTGTACTCCAATATATGTAATTGACCGTCAAGGCAAAATCATTTTGTACAGTATGGCGCCTAAACTGCACTGAACACGGTTTTATACGTTACAGAACAAACTGAATTCTGATAAAAAAAACACGTCTCCATTCTTTAGACAAAAACAAAACAAACAAAAAACAGAAAATCATGAGTGCCAGTGTGAATATAACCTTACAAACAGCTTTTTGCTTTGTCCATGTAAGTTTTGTAATAAGAGATTTCAGCGTTCACTACAGTCTACAACCAAGAACAATGGGGTACATTTATCAATTCTGTGCCACATTTAGGCAATGCTGAAGCAGTAAGGAATATTTGAAATGGATCTACTATACTTAGGAAGTATCATTCATAAATCTCATAACCCCAAGCTGCTTTAACCACGCAACAACCGCACTATAGCTGGATGACGGCTACAGCGCGGCTCGATAACTCTGGGATGGCGTATTATGACGTCCTCCCAGAATCGTGCTCCCGTGCACCCCCTGGGGCACACACATGGGAGTATCCATGACTGCTAGGACCAGAGGACCTGGCGCATTACGGATCACGGTAAATGGGCGCTGACAGCTGGTGCTCCCTGTATGTTGGGCCTCTGTATGTGGCCAGGCTGTGGAAAAGTCTCCCACATGTGGTATTGCCGTACTCAGGAGTAGGAGAATATGTACATGCTATGTATTAGAAATATTGTATAAATGGACAACTTTGTGCAAAAAAATAAATAAAATAAAAATAAAAATGCATTTTTCGTTTTTCCACATTTTCCAAAAACTTGTAGAAACAAAAATGATATGTTCAAAAGTCTCATTATGCCTCATAGATTATACATTGGGGTGTTTTCTTTCTAAAATGGGGTAATTTTTGGGGCGTTTGTCCTGGTGCTCCAGGGCCTTCAAAAGTGCAAGAGGTAGTCAAGAAATTATATGAGTAATTTATGCTCCTAGAACGCCTTATGGTGCTCCCTGCATGTTGGGCCTCTGTATGTGGCCACGCTGTGTAAAAGTCTCACACGCCGCCCCCTCTCTCCAGCCACCCCCTCTATGACCAATGGATAGATTCACGCATTGCATGAATCTATCCATGGCCGCCGCTGACACCCCTATTCGGGCACCTGAATTACAGCAGCGGGGGGGTGTTTTTGAAGCACCTGATTAGAGCCATAAGCTATAATAGGCGTCAAAAAATGGTGACCTGCGAGCGCCATGCTTGGGGCTCGCAGTTCACCCAGGTGTGTTAGAACAGCGAATGAATATTCGCTGTTCTAACACTGAACCGCCTCTTCGCCAATCAGGTGCTCGGGTCTGTTACCCATCACCTGAATTAGCTGAAACGTCAGGCGTTGTGATTGGACGCCTATCAGGCATCCAATCGCCTATAGGAGAGGACCCATGGAGGACACCGCTCGCTGTCGCCCGCTGCCCCGAGACAAGGTAAGTGCTGGGCAGGCGGCGAGCGGGGGGGAATTACAGTGGCATTTGATGGGCACAGTGGCGGCATGGTTTTTTTTTAAAGCATTTTTCAGATTGTTTGCGCCCCCCCCCAAAAAAAAAATTGAGCATCAGCCGCCACTGCTCAGGAGTAGTAGAATGTATTTTGGGGTGTAATTTGTGGTATGAATAAGCTGTGTGTGAGAAATAACCTGCTAATATGAAAATTTTGAGAAAAAAAAATAATCTTGATCTTGCAAATAATTGTGGGGGGAAAATTACAACTTCAAAAAACTCACCATGCCTCTTACTAAATACCTTGGAAGGTCTACTTTCTAAAAATGGGTCATTTGGGGGGTATTTGTACTTTCCTGGCTTGTTAGGGTCTCAAGAAATGAGATAGGTCGTCAGTACTTCAGGTGTGATCAGTTTTTAGAGATTGGCACCATAGATTGTAGACTAACTTTCACACAGACCAAATAATATACACCAATTTGGGTTATTTTTACCAAAGATATGTAGCAGTATAAATTATGGCCAAAATTTATGAAGAAAAATTACTAATTTCCAAAATTTTATAACAGAAACAAAGAGAAATGCATATTTTTTTTTTTTTAAACAGGCTTTTTTTCTTGTATAGCGCAAAAAAAAAAAAAAAAGCAGTGATTAAATACCATCAAAAGAAAGCTCTATTTGTGTGGGGAAAAAATATAATCGGCCAATTTTTGGCACTTTTTAATTAATCGGCATCGGCCGATTGTGCTGGAAAAAAAAGCCGATTTAAAAAGCTTCAGCGCAACTTGCAAATAACTTCTTTCATAGAAGTCAATGCAAGTTTCCTGTGGAGGTGGAGCAATGTGTGTCTCTGGGCAGCCTGCCAAGTGAGAAAAAAGAGATACAATGTTTCTTCTTATCAATGAACTGAACTCTGTGTGTAGAAAGAAGTTCTCAGTTTAACCATTTAAAGACAAAATCTTTTCTGACACTTGTAGCTTACAAGTAAAAATCCTGTATTTTCTGCTAGAAATTCACTTGGAACCCCCAAACATTATATATTTTTTTTTAGCAGAGACCCTAGGGAATAAAATGGCGGTTGCTGGAATATTTTATGTCATACGGCATTTGCACAGTGGTCTTTTAAACGCAATTTTTTGGGAAAAAATACACTTTAATGAATCTTAAATAAAACTAAACAGTAAAGTTAGCCGTTTTTATTTGATTTTTTCGTCTAAAAAATTTGATTACCTGTTTTTGTGCCTCCTTCTTAATTCCCTTACCGAAGATGGCGGCAGCAGCACCCGAGAGCCGAGGGAGAGATCGGCTTTGTGTGCCGACATCGCAGGCGCCCAGGACAGGTAAGTGTCCATATAATTAAAAAAGTCAGTAGCTGCAGTATTTGTAGCTGCTGACTTTTAATATTTATTTTTTTTCGGCGGAACTCTGCTTTTACACTGGAGCGGGTAGGCGTTGACGGTAAAACGCTGCTAGTTTTAGCGGCGCTTTACCATCATTTTAGTGGCACTATTCGGCTGCTAGCGGGGCGCTTATAACCCAGCAAGCGGCCGATGAAGAGGTTAAATGCACCCGTGTAGCACCGCTGCAGAAGTGTGTGAGTGAGTGAGTGAGAGAGAGATTAGTAAACTGGAAGATTTTGTTTACAAATTTCATTAGTATGTCGGGGAAGGGAAAAAGTAGGAACCATGAAATGCAAACTATAAAGCAGATTAAACTTCAGTTGTAACTGACAAGAAGCGGGATTTTCATCTGAATGTGTTGCCAATTTGCTCTAAATTATGAGATCCCTGCCAGACTACTTACAGGGTCTAGAAGTGCCTCTCTCACATCTTCACCATAGCGATTTCGTAAACACGGCCCACAGAACTGGCCTCTGACCCCGCCACAGCCAGGATTGCGGCAGAAAGTTTTTGTATCCACAGTTTTTTGGCGACACTGATGACAAGTACTTCCCTATAAAGAGAAATGTTAAGTCAAGGTCTTCAGAAATAAAATCTGTATGCAGTATAACAGGTTCAAGATACAGACCCCTAGTACATTTAAAGCTAGCTGAACGCAATGGTAAAATAAGTATTGTCCCGTATGGAAGTGTAGTTTATGTAGTGCATTTTAAACTATAAAAAAAAAATCATGTTTGCAGAAGCCAATTGTCAGTGCATTCTGCTTCTTCCCAATTCTTCTACCCTTGAAAGTTCCCTACTGGAGCCTTGCCCCCACTTCCTGGTATTTGTTTGATCTACTAGCCATCTTCCTTCTCTCTGCAGTGCATATTCCTTTGGAGGCTTGGGACACTCGAAGGTAGAGGTTTTAGCTCTGCTTTCAAAGTGTCGAGGGTGCTCCTAATACCAGAAGCCTGGTTTGGGAATATATAGATGTATATCCTAGCAACTGAAGCAAATATACTGTACATGTTCCCCCCCCCCTTTTAATTTTTTTTTATAAAATGCACAGAGAACATTACTATTAAAATAAAAAATAAAAAACAGTATACAAAAATTACCATTATTTTATCGTAAACCTTGTCTTTAACAGTATCTGCGACATTCTCCAGTTCGTCCTCCGTGATATCCTCTACTGAACGGTAATTGTATTTTGAGGATCTCCGCCTCTTGCGAATCTCTTCTTTTTCCTCCTGTGATACATGCAGATTTTACCAAAAACTGTATCTGGGAAGGCTAACATTTCTAAGAGTCAATAAATTGTACAGAGTGGTAGGCACCACATTATGGAGGGGAACAAAAATGTGCAAGCTATCAAACAATTATGTCAGATGTCTTGTTAACAGGGGCTTTTTTAAATGCACCTCAAGTCACAAAACTGCTTATAGTGATGTTTACAAAGCATGCATTTCAAATTCACATTGTCAAAGCACCAAAACCAGGTCTGCTATGTAAATCCTGGTCAAATTACCCCTGCCTATTCCCCCCTCAGTGAACAAATATAGCGTTATTCTCCAAATCTGCCACAAAAGAAATACAGGGGCTGTCCATTGCTGACCTCCTGAAATACCAATTGTCTGGCTTTCATGCCGACCCATTGGTTTCAATACATACAGACTTTTGGGTATACGCGACAGCTTGGCTACGCCCACGTTTATAAAAAAAAAATCTTTTTTTTAATAAACAAATACATTTTTCATTTTCTTCCATAAGCACATCTTTTTGCAGGTAAAAAAAAAAAAAAAAGCCTGGAAAGCATTGCACCAGCAGAGCGTGGATGCTATGCAGGGTTCTTTCAGGCTCCGTGTGTAAGCCGTTTTGGCTGTACATCGTATGGCCAAGCAGTTACACAATGACAGAAAGCATCAATGAACTACCACAGCACCGTGGTAGTTCATTGAGAACTACAAACCGACAGCCACAAAGGCTGCTGCATCTTGTAGTTTTCAAATCACTGAACTCTGTTAATGAGTGACACGGCCAGGTGGAGCCCCGCATGGCTGCAGGTTCTGACAGAGAGCGGGGGGAGAAGATCCCCTGCCGCCCGTGACATCGGGGAATGGGGGTCAGTGCAATGGTAACATGTCACATGTTCCACCCTGAATTTGGGTGTAACATGTTACAAAATGTGAACTTATCCTTTAAGAGACCAACAGGAAAAATTAAGGAAACCACAGGAACAGTTATAATAAGTCCTGTACATCTTTTCCACCCCTCCAAAGAACTTTTACTACAAAAAAAAATAAAAAGTCTAATATCAGTTCTTGCTAGAGAACAGTGGTCAGGCACATATAGCAAATCATGTGCAGCATCCCCCAAAACACTATAAGCTTACAATGTTATTTGATTGTAACTTACTTCACTCAAAGGGCGCCTATGAAAAGCCTTCTTTCCATATTTTTGGAGATGCTCTGCGAACTGCATGGCAGATGCGGTAAAATTTTCCAATGCAAAGTTCTCTGGTGGTCGCGCACTTCTTGTGGGATTAGTGCGTCGTTCAACCGGACCTTCAGAAAAGCTTCTACGGCTCGTCTTTTTTTGCTTCTAGAATAAATAAAAAAAAATGATCCACAATATCTTTACTATACAGGTTACGTAATAAACAGTGTCATACAGTTAAATAAAAGAAGAACACAAAAACACAACAAATAGGCAATTTCATATAAAAAGATTTGGTATGTAGATGATTATTGTTCAATCAAAACTTACCTTATATATGTAGAATACAAATTTGGTGAATTCTCTGATCAGCTCATAGAACCATTTTCTTCCCCTCCCAAATTTCCTCTATGAGTTCTAGTTTATCCACACAGTTCAAAAGGTGTTGAATGTAAGTATCAGAAAACACACCAAGCACTCATATCTACTATCAATCTTGTTGCTGGGGATACATATTTTTTATTTATTTTTTATAAGTGATGGGGGCTTATGATTCTGGCAAACCCAATGCATCTAAATCTGCTTTTTGATGCATTTATGTCAGTGCTGGTGGGGGGGATAACTTTTTCATTTAAAGCCGGCTCACACCAAAAAGACGGTGCGGGGGAAAGCCATGTTCCATGTGCATTTCGCTGTACTTGCGAGAGCATGCACATGCCAATGAATTATCAATGCAACCCCAAAACACATCTCACAACCGCAGCACGTTTGCAGGTTTGTACAGTGTGTTCTTAAAAAGTTGTTCTTAAATAAGTCATGTTTTCAAATAAATCACGAGAAAAAAAAAAAAAAGAAACACACCACTTACTGGAGGAGTAGATTTAATTGGAAACAGATCAGGAACAGAATGAAGTTCTGCAAGTAGCTGGGCCAGCTGCAAAAGAAATTAAATAAAGTTAACATTAAAACACAGTAAACTATACAGGGGTCAAGGGATCCATGCTAGGAGACCGTGTATGACTTGCAGGCAAGTATCTTCAGTCACCAAGTGTCTCTCAAAATCGAGACCAACCCTGGAGCTGACATCACAGATTACAATTATGATAGTCACAGGGAACACCAAAGAATAAACAGATTTGCATTACTGCACGTGTGTATGGTACTCATAATTTAGGATTAAAAAATTAGCACTATATAGCTGCCACATGGCACCGTGAAAATACCACCAAGTGAGGTAGTCATTCACACGTATTCCAAACAAACACCTTTGCACACCTGTACTGACTAGTATTCCAGTTCTTCTCTTCTGTATTAGTTTCTCTCCAGCACTCAGATAAGGCGGCCTCAATGCTGATTGAGAAGGGCAAACAAGGATGCTGTGCAGGTGCCAGACGTCTTCCTTATCAATACAGTCATTGCTTGGTAGGACACCAAGGGCTAGAAGGTTGTAATGGTGCACAATGAAAACCTGTGGCTTTGTGTAAATAAAAAGGCATGCTTCATCCACTTACTGGCTTGTATATAATTTGTAGGCATTTTGCCTGGGCACCCTGGTTGAAAAAAAATAGGATTTTTGTACTCACCGTAAAACCCTTTTCTCTGTCGTCCATGGACAGACACAGCTCCTTAATTCTTGGCTTGTGCGTTATGTTCCGTCTATTAGGAGAGGACTAGGCAGACATGTTGGTTATCTAAATACATGCAACTTTAACAAAGTTGAACAGCCCCGCCCAGGGGGCGGTTCCTCCGGTCATAACCCCTCACTCTGCAGCTAGCAGCTCAGTTCGCCAAAAAGCAGTAAAAACTTAAAAAGGAGGGGTGAGTGCTGTGTCCGTCCATGGACGACGGAGAAAAGGATTTTACGGTGAGTACAAAAATAGGATTTTTTACTTACCGTAAAATCCTTTTCTCTGAGTCCATGGACCGACACAGCTTCTCTATTGACAAAGTGGGTATTATCCGTTAATTAGGAGTGACTAGGCAGAAAAACTTGTAAAAAGTGTTGCATCACACCTACAGTACCGCCCAGGGGGCGGACCCCCTCTGGGTATAACCTCTCAGTCTGCATCTCGCAGATCAGTTCGTCAAAAAGCAGTACAAACTTAAAAAGGAGGGGTGGGTGCTGTGTCGGTCCATGGACTCAGAGAAAAGGATTTTACGGTGAGTAAAAAATGCTATTTACTCTTTCGTCCATGGACCGACACAGCTTCTCTATTGACAAAGTGGGACGTCCCAAAGCAGTGTCAGAGAAAAAACGAGGGGTGGTAACAGCATAAAAATAAACTTCACCCCAAACACAAAACAGCACTCCAACGGAGGAGCTGCAACTCTAAACAGTCGCTTGCAAAACCTTGCGGCCGAAAGCGGCATCTGAAGATGCACCTACATCAACTTTGTAGAATTTTGTGAAAGTGTGAGCGGACGACCAAGTCGCCGCTTTACATAATTGGGAAACAGACGCTTGATGTCGGAAAGCCCAAGAGGCACCTCTTGCCCTGGTCCAATGCGCCGTGACCGGAAAGGGGGGCGCTTGACCCTTTAAGGCGTAAGCCTGGATTACTATCTGTCGGATCCACCTAGAGATGGTGGCCGACGAGACTGCTTGGCCCTTCTTGGGACCAGCCACCGAAACAAACAGTGAGTCTGACTTCCGGAACAGGGAAGTAGCAGATAGGTATACTCTCAAAGCTCGGACAACGTCCAAGGAATGCAACGCCGACACCTTAGGATTCGACGGATGAGGACACAAGGATGGAAGTACAATGTCTTCGTTGAGATGAAAAGCCGAAACGACCTTCGGAAGAAAGGAAGGCTGCGACCGCAGCACCACCTTATCCTTGTGGAAAACCAAATAGGGAGCCTTGCAGGACAAGGCTGCCAGCTCAGCGACTCGTCTGACGTAACAGCCACCAAAAAGACCACCTTCTGAGAAAGTGTCAACAGGGGAATATCTCTAATATTCTCAAACGGTGCCTTCTGAAGCACTGAGAGGACCAGGTTCAAGTCCCACGGAGGTAGCGGGGGATGGACCGGAGGGGCCACATGTCAAACCCCCTGCACAAATGTACTCACGAGAGAGTGAGTCGCCAGGAGTCGCTGAAAAAAAGACAGCCAGGGCAGATATCTGTCCCTTAAATCGTACTTAAGGCAAGCCTTTGGTCCACCCCATGCTGTAAAAACAGCAGGATTCTGAAAACCAAATAAGTACGCGGATGCCATTTCATTTCCTCACACCTGGAGATGTAGGCCTTCCAAGTGCGGTGATAAACCTTCCTAGAGGACGGTTTCCAAGCACTTCTCATAGTAGAGATTACTGAATCTGATAGGCCCCGGTCTCTCAGTACCTGGTTCTCAACAGCCATGCCGTTAAAGTCAGTGACTGTAAAGCAGGATGGAGTATGGGACCTTGCGTTAGCAGGTCCTTCCGTAGTGGTAGGCGCCAGGGGACGTCTGCTACCAGACGTACTAGATCGGCGTACCAAGGACGCTGAGGCCAATCTGGAGCGATTAGGATTATTGGAATTCCCTCTGCCTTCACTCTGCGGAGCAGAAGAGGAAGAAGCCTTAAGGGAGGGAAGGCATAGATTAGCCGATACTGACCCCACGATGCCACCAACGCGTCCGTTGCGTCTGCCCATGGGTCTCTTGACCGGACCACAAACCTCAATACCTTCCGATTGAGTCGGGAAGCCAGAAGATCTACGTCTGGTGTGCCCCATCTTTGGCAGAGGAGTTGGAACACCTCCGGGTGTAAGGACATTCTCCCTGGTCCAGCATCTGGCGGCTCAGGTCTGGCCTGCCAGTTTTCCACACCCGGAATGTACCCGGCCGACAGTGCCGGTACGCTCCTCTCTGCCCACTTCAGGATGTAAGCGACCTCCGATGCTGCAGCTGAGCTTCTTGTTCCTCCTTGATGATTGACATATGCCACTGCTGTGGCGTTGTCTGACTGGATCCTGACTGGACGCCCTTGCAGCCTCTGAGACCATTTGAAGAGGCACAGCCTGATCGCCCGGATTTCCAGGACATTGATCGGCAGGAGGGCTTCCTCTGGGGTCCAGCGACCTTGCGCCGACTGAACACCCCAGACTCCCCCCCCCCCAAACCTGTAAGGCTGGCGTCCGTCGTGATCACTATCCAGTAAACCGGAAGAAATGACTTCCCGGCCATTAGAGCCGGTGCTGTCAGCCACCATACCAGGGATCTCCTGACTAGGTGGCTCACTCGGATTTGATAATCCAGAGATAAAGGGCATCTGTTCCATCTGGACAGAACTTCCTTCTGTAACACTTGAGTGTGGTATTGAGCATATGGGACCGCCTCGAAGGAGGCTACCATGAGGCCCAACACTCGCATGCCCAAACGGAGTGACGACCAATTCCTGGAAGTCAGCTGCCGTACTGCAGCCCCGAAGGGTCTGCAACTTCTCCACAGGGAGGAATACCTTTGCCACTGAGGAATCCAGAATCAACCCCAGGTACACTAGGCGTTGAGTGGGCACCATACTGACCTTTGCGTGTTTAGTATCTAACCACAGTCTCGAAGAGTCTGACAGGTAATGGACACGCTTACCTCTAAATTCTGAGCTTGAAGGCGCCTTCAGTAGAAGGTCGTCCAAGTAGCCCATGATAGCGATACCCCGCTGTCTTAGAAGTGCCAGAATTGGAGCGAGCACCTTGGTGAACGTCCTGGGTGCCGAGGCAAGGCCAAAACGGGAGGGCCACAAACTGGTAGTGGTTCTTCCCGATAGCAAATCACAGAAACCTCTGGTGTCTGGAGTATATGGGGACATGCAGGTATGCGTCCTTGATGTCCAAGGAGGCCAGAAAGTCCCCCGGATGGAGAGCCGTGACTACAGATCGAACCGACTCCATCCGAAATCTTTGTACTTTCACAAAGCAATTGAGGGCTCTGAGATCCAAGTTTGGACGAACCCCCTCCTTCTTCGGCACAAATGAACAGATTTGAGTAAAAACCACGTTCCAGTTCTGGAACCGGAATAACTACCCCGCGTTCCAGTAGACCCTGGACCGCCCCATACAGGGCCTCCCGACGGGTCGGTAGTAGCTGGAGATTGGAGGTGTTGAATCTGTCCGGTGGACAAGAGAGAAACTATCTTGTAGCCTGAGGCGATTACTTCGCAAACCCACCTGTCGGAGACTAGAGCTGTCCACTAAATCGCGAATTTGCGAAGACGTCCCCCCACCTGAGAGCTGGGTGGGGGTGGACCTTCATGCGGACGCAAATTTGTCCGCAGGCTTATTGGGTATGCGGGACCAAGGACGCTTCTGTCCTTGGGCAGGCGCTTTATCGGCCTGGGGTCTTTTCCCTGTCGCCCTAGGGGGACGAAAAACGCTTGCGTGCAGTAAAGGAGGGCCCTTGCCGTAGCCCCTTACCCTTGCTAATTTGGGGAAGCAAAGTGCCTTTACCTCCTGTGGCATCCTTGATGATGTCAACCAGAGAGCCCCAAAAAGTCTGTCGCCCTTAAAAGGCAGATCCAACAGGGCTTTCTTGGAAGTCTGGTCCGCAGACCAGCCTTTTAGCCAGATCAGGCGGCGTATTGCTACTGCATAAACCAAAGCTTTAGACAGCAGGGGAATAGTCTCCATGTCTGACTCGCAGACAACCTAAGGCCCTGGACCAACAGGTCGGCCAATGTTATCTCATCAGGAGGAGCATCTCGCTCCTTAACCCCTGGAGTAGCAATCTTGCCCATTCAGTAAGTGTGTGAGACACTAGGGCCCCCGCCAATGCCGGGCGTACTGCCGAGCCTACCACTGAGTATAGGTAGCAAGCGAGTGCTTCAGCCTTCTTATCCACAGGGTCCTTGAAAACAGGAGCCCCTTCTACAGGAATTGTGGTGGCTCTATTAAGTCTGGACACCGGAGGGTCCACTATAGGGGGAGAGGTCCATCTCTTCAGAAAACTCTCCTCAAAGGGGTACCGTACCGCAAACCTCTTTGGGGCTGTAAAGACCCTCAGTGGGTTCTCCCATTCCTTGTATAAGAGTTTATCAAAAGACACACAAGGGAACACCTTAGCAGTGCGGGCAGGTCTATGAAACCCAAGTGGACCGGAGTCTCTGCTGCTTCTGCAGTATTTTCCAACTTTAGCGTATCCCGCACTGCAGTAATAAGGTCAGATACCAAGCCGTCTCGCGTACTGACCTGGACTTGGAGTCATCCTCACTGTCCGGTCACGGTCTGCAGTCTCTGATGCGTCAGAATCTGGGTCCGGAGCCGTAGCTGGACCTGGTTCTGCATCAGAATTATCCCCAGAAGCTTGCAGGGGACTGGGCGTTTACTACCCCCTGTATTCCCGTGTGCTGCTTCCACCCTGGCAGCAAACGCCTCTAGGATTGCCGTCATAGCATTCATAGACACCTCAGGGGCACCAGCTGCTAAATCTGGTGTTTCAGGGGAGAAGACATCTGGCTCAGATGCCATGCTGACCACACGCTGACACTCACAGGGCTCCAGGCAAGATATCAATAGGCCACCCTCCTGCGCTGCCGAGATGCTGGGTTACCCAGAGGACTCACCACCCTGGACCGGTACTGCTATGCTGCCGTGTGCTGCGCCTGTGATGCTGTCCCACTACTGCTGTGTCAGTCTGCTTCTTTTATCAGCACTTCCTGTGTGAATTTTCGCGCCAGTGTAATGCACCCTAGAGGCCGGAGGCTCTCGCAAAATGGCTGCCAAAAACGTCTGTATGGAAGATAATGTGGGCTCTAAGAAAATGGCCGCCGACCCAAAGAGAGGTCAAGCAGCCGTAGCCCACAAAAAGATGGCCGCCGAATGGCAATATATACATACAGGGTGGACAAACATGGCCGCCGATCAGCTGATAGGGGTCAGTGGGTGTGGACGAACCACAGGAAGATGGCCGCCGGGCAGTCACAAGAGGCCGAACTCGGCATGGACCACCTCAAAATGGCTGCCGACAGCATGGAGGAGGAAGCACACACACACACACACACACCAGTGGAACCCCTTAGATGACCCCCAGCACCCAGAAACCTTTAGCTAGAAGCCCAGGGAGAAGGGAAAGGCAGGGAGAGAGGGAAGAAAGGGGCCACAACCACTTACTTGATCTCTCCAGGAATGTCCAGCTAAATCACCCAGCCGAGGCAGGGGAGTTTTACTTACCTATCCTGCAGGTATTATGCTGGAAGACATTCCAAACAGATCATCGTCCGCGCACGGAAGGCGACTGTTGGCCAGGCATGCTGTGATTGGACCCAAAAGGGACGATCATATGTATGCCCTGGAGCGTGACGCTCACCGGACAGGCTGCTGCGACTCGGCCGTAAGGTCAGCAGAAGCTGAGCGGTCCGATGCAGGCCCTGGAGCGTAGGCTCACCGGCCACGCGTGGAGCGACGGGCATGTCGTGGAAAACCCAGCGCGTAGCTAGGGTCGGCACACGCTCGATGGCCGAAACTGGGGAGACTACAAGGATCGAGGATCCAGCCTGTCACCCAGTCGGCAGTTGATCGAAGGAAACAAAAATGTAGAATATATATATATATATATATATATATATATATATATATATATATATATATATATATATATATATATATATATATATATATATATATTTCCCCCGGACCAATGGGCCCAAAAGGGAGCCATGTCCTACTTCTTGTTAGACAGAAAAAAACTGATCTGCGAGATGCAGACTGAGAGGTTATACCCAGAGGGGGTCCGCCCCCTGGGCGGTACTGTAGAAGGTGTGATGCAACACTTTTTACAAGTTTTTCTGCCTAGTCACTCCTAATTAACGGATAATACCCACTTTGTCAATAGAGAAGCTGTGTCGGTCCATGGACGAAAGAGTAGATCCTATTTTCCTCTTTTCGTCCATGGACGGACACAGCTCCTTAATTCTTGACTTGTGGGACGTCCCCAAGCAGTGTCAGAAAAACGAGGGGTGGGAACAGCAATCAAAAAACGAACTTGACCCCATACAGCAGAGCTCAAACGGAGGAGTTGAAACCTCAAACAGCCACCTGTAAAACCTTGCAGCAAAAAGCATCCGAAGATACTCACATCAACCTTGTAAAACTTTGAGGTGGTGTGAACAGACAACCAGGTCGCCGCCTTACACACCTGTGAGACAGACGCTTGATGTTGGAAAGCCCAGGAGGCACCAATTGCCCTGGTCGAATGCGCCGTGACAGGAAAGGGAGGCGCCCGCCCCTTAAGGGCATAGGCCTGGATTATGGTCTGTCTGATCCATCGAGAAATTTTGGCCAAGAAGACCGCCAGGCCCTTCTTTGGACCAGACACCGACACAAACAGTGAGTCAGATCTCCGGAACGGAGCAGTAGCAGACAGGTATACCCGTAGGGTACGTACCACGTCCAAAGTATGTAGCACAGCCTGCTTGGGATGCGACGGCCGAGGACACAAGGATGGAAGTACAATATCCTTGTTTAGAAGCCCCGGCCCTAAGGAACCAGAGGAGACTGTCCACCTGAGGTTCTACATCCGCAGCATTTAGCTTGCGAATGTCCCTCACCGCAGCAATGAGTTCACTAACAAGCGCCCTGTCATTTACTGACACAAAACTGGAGTCTTCCTTGCAAGGAAAGTCCTGTTCAAAACCATCAAATATATTCAGAGCTAGGGTCCTGAGCGGTAGTGGCTAGGCCCATATCTGAATCAGCGCACACCACCTTTATTTATTTATTTTTTGGAAAAAAAGTGGGGAGAGGGGCTTTTTTGCTCCCTTGCGCTCACACACTGCTTCCTCCTGGTCAGATCAATGATTCCAGGACTGCCGACAACTGGTCCCTAAGGACCGCAGGTGCAGGAGCACTGCCAGTTTTCTCTAACAATGTGAAGAAACAGGTGAACCAGACTCCAATATTGCCACCCTCTGAGATCTTATTCACTATTACAGTGAATAATACAGCCCACCCAGGCCGTGCTGGGGCTGAGGAGGGGATACCCGGAGTACTCACCACCCCTAGGGACCGCTCGGTACCGCTGTATGAGCCGCGCTGTATGAGTCGCGCTGTAGTGCGGGTGCAGCCTGAGGTGAAGAATCTGTGAGGATGTGTGTAATTCGCGCCGTTCAGCAGCGCTGCTAGAGGCCGAAAACGAAACTGAAGCGCCGCGGCTACAAGAAAATGGCCGCCGGGCACCAGTATAACTGTATTGAGCCCCAGCAAAATGGCCGCCAATGGCGAACTTTTTTTAAAAATAAAACACTGCGCCAATGGCGCACAGAAAAAAAAACACAGCAAGTCCCCCAGAACACTTCCCAAGCAAAATAACAGTCATGGAGCGGCCCCCCCAGGGCAGAGTGACCCCCCAAGCATCCCCACACAGCACAACAGGGTGCAGAGAGCAGCATAACAGGGGGGAGACAGGGAGAACCCCCCCCCACACACACACAGAAGCACAGCCAGCATGTACTCACCTTGCAGCAGGAGAGACTACTTACCCGTCCCGCAAGCACCTTGGAGAACACCCCCGGTGCCAATAGAGGGACTCACTGGCTTGTTTCAGACAGACCTATCACAGAGTCGTACTGCGTAGCTGTCGGCCCGGTCCACCGCGAAAGATACAGTAGGTACTGTTCGATCTTGAGAGGACCGTGGGAGCATGAAAGCAACCCGGCCACCCCTGGAGCCATGTGGTATGTCGTGAACTGAGTCTCACGCACACAAGGCGAGGATCAGCACGCTCGATGGTCATACAGGGAAGACTACGAGGATACCAGTGTACCCAACCTGTTGCCCAGCCGACAGTTGATTGAAGGTCTCAAAAATAAAATAAAAATTCCCAAAGGAATAAAATTTAAAAAGAAAAATCTTCCAGGAGACTGGCTCCTGAGAGAGCCACGTCTTCTCCTTCTGCTAGGCAGAAAAAAACTGAGGTCTGCTAGCTGCAGGTGGGAGGGTAATGTCCGGAGGGACCGCCCCCCTGGGCGGGGCTGTTCAGCTCTGGTTTGTTCTAGAATGTTTTAACATTTAACATTCTGCCTAGGTCTTCTCCTGCAAGCTGGGACATATACCCACACGTTCAGTGATAAGAGCCGCCGTGTCGGTCCATGGATGATAAGAGAAATAGGATTTTTGTACTCACCGTAAAATCCTTTTCTCCGTCGTCCATGGACGGACACAGCACTCACCCCTCCTTTTTGACGAACTGAGCTGCTAGCTGCAGAGTGAGGGGTTATGACCAGAGGGACCGCCCCCTGGACGGGGCTGTTCCACTCTGTTAAAGTTGCATGTATTTAGATAACCAACATGTCTGCCTAGTCCTCTCCTAATAGACGGAACATAACCCACAAGTCAAGAATTAAGGAGCGGTGTCTGTCCATGGACGAAAAGATAAATGTATTCTAGTATGTCCTAGAAAAGCCTGACTGTCCTCTAAAGCAGTGTTTCTCAACTCCAGTCCTCAAGGCGCCCCAACAGGTCATGTTTTCAGGCTTTCCATTATTTTGCACAGGTGATTTGATCAGTTTCATTGCCTTAGCAATTACCACAGCCATTTCATCTGAGGGAAATCCTGAAAACATGACCAGTTGGGGCGCCTTGAGGACCGGAGTTGAGAAACACTGCTCTAAAAGACACCTCAGCGATTGCTCCACACAGTAATTTTCACTGACATGAATGAATGGGGCGTTACAGAGTCCTGAAGCAAGTGAGACAGAAAGCACATCACAATCTTGTGTTTCAGAAATGTGTTGGGAATATTCTGCTGCTTTAGACTTCTTTCACACTAGGGCGGTGCAGGCATTAGCAGTAACCGTTGTAAGTGCTAGTTCATACCAGACGCAGTTCGGTTCAGTTCTGTGTGCTTTTTTCTGCACTAAAAAGGCATGCACAGTGTTTTCCATGTATTCCAATGGCTCTAGTTCACACCAGTGCAGTCAGTTCCTGGTGCAGAAACTGACCGGAACTGACTGTATTGGTGCAGAAAAAAACGGAACTGCATCTGGTGTGATCTGGCCCTTAGAGCGGCGCTATTCGGACGCTTTTAACCCCACTAGCGGCCGAGCAAAGGGTTAATAGCGCCCGAAAAGTGGGGCTTCGGCAGCGGTGCCCATTCATTTCAATGGGCAGGGGTGGTGGAGGAGCGCTGTATACACCGCTCCTGCACCGCCCCAAAGATGCTACTTGCAGGACTTTACCTTCCTGCAAGCGCACCGCCCCAGTCTGAAAGCACTCAGGCTTTCACGCTGGGGTGGCTTGAGAGCCGCTTTACAGGCGATATTTTTAGCGCTAAAACGCCTGAAAAGCCCGCCAGTGTGAAAGGGGTCTTCTAAGTCAGCTTCCCCAAGAATATATCCATTCTAAAAACACAGGTGAGCTTGACAGCAGGGAGAATACTCCTCTTGGCAGTGTTAAAGAGACACCATCACTTAACTCATGTAGGAAAATATGGCGTTTCTGCCAAGCCCCCTGCCCTTATCCTCCTCCCTGCTTGCAAGGATATCAGTGCTGCCAGGGAAGAGGCGCTATCACTTGCCAGTCAGGTGAAAGTGCCAACATCTACCAATTGACTGCTAGGCCCAGGCACTGCCACAGAGAAGCAGGTCACAAGCACCCCTATAAATGATGTGCCGACTGCAAAGGAGAAAGGAGCTGTGAAGGAACATAGGCAAGTATAAGGCGATCTTGGGATGCCATTTGCAGAGACATAAATCGTTTTGCCCTGCATGGACAAAGTCACAGTCTCTTATTAACCACTTAAGGACCGGAAGGATTCACCCCCTTAATGACCAGGCCATTTTTTGCAAAACAGCACTGCGTAGCTTTAACTGATAATTGCGCGGTTGTGCGACACTGGACCCAAACAAGATTGATGTCCTTTTTTCCCCCACAAATATAAATTTTCTTTTGATGGTATTTAAATCACTTCTGCGTTTTTTATTTTTTGCGCTATAAACAAAAAAAGACCAACATATATTTGAAAAAAATAAATAAAATGTATTCATCAGTTTAGGCCAACATAATAAAAATCGCAATAAGCGTATATTGATTGGTTTGCGCAAAAGTTATAGCGTCCCCAAATTAGATTTATGGCATTTTTATTTTTACCAGTAATGGCGGTGATCAGCGATTTTTAGCGAGACTGCGACATTGCAGCAGACAGAGCGGACACTTTTTTGGGACCAGTGACATTATTACAGTGATCAGAGCTAAAAATAGCCATTGATTATTGTATAAATGACACTGGCAAGGAAGGGGTTAACACTAGGGGGCGATCAAGCGGTTAAGTGCGTCCTGGGAGGGGTTTCTAATTGTGGCGGGATGGGACTTACTGGAAGTACAGATAGATCGCTGTTCCTAATCACTAGGAATAGACGACCACACTCTACTCCCTTGACAGAACGGGGATCTGCTTTGTTTACACTGGCAAATCCCCGTTCTGTCTCTCTAAGGAGCAATCGCGGATGGCCATCACGGACGCCGGACCAGTGCATGGGCTTCCCCACTGTGCAGCGGGCGCCCACAGTGACTCGTGCACGAGACGTATGGGTACGTAGTTTCACACAATAGGGCCGCCATGCCGCAGTATATATGCAGTGGGTGGTCCTTATGTGGTTAAAGTGGATGTAAACCCAAGTCATGAAATTTGATCTGGGCACATATCTGCAGTGTTTTCATATCTCTCTTCAAAGCACTATGTCCCGTAGCCGTCTACTGCGCCGTTCTTCTGTTATCAGCATGATAACTTCTGACAAGTTCTCCCTCAACTGAGATAAAAGCAGCCTAAGTTTTGTGTTGGGGAGGATGCTATAAATAGTTTAACAGAGCTGAAAGTCTCTAACTATGAGAAGGGGTGTGTGCGCCTTTCCTCCAATCAGCTGTCTAGGCTGTATACCCAGCCTTCACTGCAGTGTTGAACAGGAAGAGAAAACTAGAGTTAGACTTACCGGTAACTCTATTTCTAGGAGTCGTCCAGGACAGCACTAGAGAGATAGGCTCCACCTCCAGAGGCAGGAAACACATCATACCAATCTTTAAAGGGCGGCTTCCGTCCCTCGTCCTCAGTCTTTTAACCGAGAACTTCCCCGGAACGGCTTCTGAAACAACAAAAAACACTCGTCCACCATTATAACAGCATATAGGGAGGGAATCCCTGCTGTCCTGGACGACTCCTAGAAATAGAGTTACCGGTAAGTCTAACTCTAGTTTTCTCTAGTCGTCTGTCCAGGACAGCACTAGAGAGGATCAGCGAGAACTTACCAGATTAGGGGGGGGGACTACCGCTTGTAGGACTTTCCTCCCAAACGCTTGGTCTTGCGCTGAGAGAAGGTCCAATCTATAATGCTTCATGAACGTCGAGTAATTTGACCATGTTGCTGCTCGACAAATTTGTTCTGGTGTTGCTCCAGCTCGCTCTGCCCAAGAGGCCGATAGTGCCCGTGTGGAGTGAGCCATGGGGGAAAAAGGGCATTCCTTTCCTAAGATTTTGTAAGCTTCCACAATAGCCTGCCTAATCCATCTTGCGATTGTGCCTTTTGAAGCTTGAAACCCCAATTTTTTTCCCGAATGCAAAATAAATAGAGCATTGGATTTCCTAATGTTTTTGGACAACTCCAGATATTGTAAGACACAGGCTCTCACGTCCAGATTGTGGAATTCTGTCTCCCTTAGACTGGTTGGGGACCCAAAAAAGGAAGGTAAAACCATTTCTTGAGCCCTATGGAACTTTGACACCACTTTGGGCAAAAAACCTGGGTCTGTCCGTAATACCAGCCTGTCTTCAAAAACTTGTAGAAAAGGCTCCTTAATGGAAAGTGCCTGCAGCTCACTAATGCGTCTTGCAGTGGTTATGGCCACTAGAAAGACAGCTTTGAGCGTGACCCATTTTAGGGACAGCTCTTTCTCTTGTGACCATTTAGCCCAACCCTGCAACACTGTCGTCAGGTCCCATTTTGGCAGGACTTTAAATGGAATGGGTCTAATTCTGGCTAACCCCTTGAAGAACCTGCTCACTAGCGGGTCTATAGCCAGGGGTCGCTCTAAAAAAACTGACAAGGCCGATACCTGTACTTTTAGTGTACTAATGGCCAGTCCTTTATCCGCACCATCTTGTAAAAACTCCAAGATGGCTGGGATACTTGCAGACACCTTTTTGGTATCCAACAAAGAACAAAATTTTTTCCAAGCTTTAACATAAATCGCTTGGGTAACCTTCTTTCTACTAGAAAGAATGGTGTTTACTACCCCATCCGAGAGCCCCTTAGACTTCAGGAGACTCTCTTCAGACACCAGGCTGACAGCTTCAGGGTCTGAACCTTGGATAATAGGACTGGGCCCTGGGATAGCAGATCCTTCCTTACGGGCAACATGAGGGGGGGTTCCGCTGTCAGGCGTAACAGTATGGAAAACCAAGGCCTCTTTGGCCAATACGGGACCACTAGGATCATTGTGGTGCGTTCCTGCACAAATTTCCTCAGAACCAGAGGAATAAGTTTGAACGGGGGAAAGGCGTAACATAGATGAAACGGCCACTTCTGGGCTAGGGCATCTATCCCTTTGGCTCCTATTTCTTTCTATCGAAAAGTAAGCTGGAACTTTGGCATTCGACCTGTTGGCAAACAAGTCCACTTCGGGAATACCCCATTTCTCTATTATTAGTTGGAAGACCTCCCTGTTTAGCGACCACTCTGATTCGCACACTTGGTGTCGGCTCAGAAAGTCCGCCAGGCAATTGTCCACTCCCTTCAGATGGACCGCGGATATGGACTTCAGATTTTTTTCTGCCCAGGCCAAGATAGCGCTCGCTATCTTGATTAAGGATGGACACCTTGTTCCTCCTTGCTTGTTTAAATATGAGACTGCTACCACACTGTCTGAGAGGACCTGTACGTGGTGATTTTTCAGCTCCGCGACAAATGCCCTTAGGGCTTCCCAGATTGCTTGCAACTCCCTCCAATTGGCTGACCTTTGGGACTGCACTTTTTCCCAGCGCCCTTGGGCTACCTTTGATCCCCAATGGGCCCCCCAGCCCCAGGCACTGGCGTCCGTGGTTATTCGGACTGACACCGGAAGAGACCAAAACAGACCCTGCACTAGGTTCTCTTCGTCCCTCCACCACCAAAGAGACCTTTTGGTCTTTGGGGATAGGTGGAAGGTCGCGTCCAACGATTCCTGCGTTCCGTCCCAGTTGTTCAGAATATTTGCCTGAAGACACCTGAAATGGGCTCTTGCCCATGGTACCGCAGGGATTGTTGCCGTCAGGACACCCAAACCCGACATGGCTGAGCGGATAGAAATTGCCAGATTGTTTTGAAGGAAGGCTGCCGTAGCCTTTACCTTTTTTACTTTCTCCGCTGTGAGATAAATTTTCTGCGTCACTGAGTTTACTAGGAAGCCCAAGTACTGCAGGACCTGTGTCGGGGTTAGGTTTGACTTCTCCCAATTTATTAACCACCCCAGTTTTTCCAAAAAGGATATGGCCACCCGTAGATCCTCTTGCAGTTGGAGCGCGGAGGGTGCAAAAAATAAAAGGTCGTCCAGGTAAGGGATGACTGATATCCCTTCCAGTCTCAGGGGGGCCAGTGCCTCCGCCAAAATTTGCGTAAATATTCTGGGGGATGAAGACAGGCCGAATGGCAGGGCCCTGAATTGAAAATGTCGGACCTGCTTTCCCCATCTGATTGCTACCCTTAAAAACTTTTGAGATTCCGGATGGATAGGGACGTGTAAGTAGGCATCCCTCAAATCGAGGGAGGCCAAGAAACAATCCGGGGGAAGAATTGACTTCACCGAAAGGATTGTCTCCATCCGAAATTTTCTGTAAGCCACCCACTTGTTTAGTGATTTCAGATTTAATATTAGGCGGAAATTGCCCGACGGTTTTCTCACTATGAAAACATGCGAGTAGAAACCTAGGTTTATCTCCTGCTGTGGCACTGGGATAAGAACCCCCTGGTCTACCAAGTCGCCTATTTGTGACAGCAAGGCTGGCTTTTTCTGAAAATCCCTGGGCGGAGAGGTTACGAACGTTCTTGTGGGCGGAGTGCCCCTGAACTGAATTCGATAGCCTTCCCTGATTATCCTCCGAATAAATGTATTTGGGGTAGTCTTTTCCCACTGTGGGAGGAACTGCCCCAATCTCCCTCCCACTGGAACTAAGTCACTGGGATTTGGTGGTCTTTTTAGGAGAGGAAAACAGGACACCTTTCTGTTTACCCTTTCCCCACTGCTTCCCAGAGGACGACCCCTTAGGAGCCTGCCCCTGAATCGGCCTTTGTCCTTGGGGACGAAAAAAACGTTTCCCCTGAACCCTTTTATTTTTGACCGGGAAGGCCTTTTTCTTGTCGGCAGTACGGTCTAGCACTTTCTCTAGATCTTGCCCGAACAAAAGGTCTCCTTCAAATGGGATGCCACATAGTCTGATTTTTGATGCCGGGTCTCCCGACCAGGACTTTAGCCATAAAGCCCTGCGTGAGGAATTGATTAAGGCAGCGGTCTTTGCCGATAGCTTGACCGACTCCGCGGATGCGTCCGCCATATAGCCCGCCACCTTGTGTAGCATAGGCAGGGAATCAAGAATCTCCTTCCTGGAGGTCCCACTTTCCAGATGGTTTTGCAGCTGGTCCAGCCAGACCTCCAAGTTACGAGCCACTATAGTTGTAGCCATTGCTGGCTTTAAACTTGTCATGGCTACTTCCCATGACCTTTTCAGCAGTACCTCCATCCTTTTGTCCATAGGTTCCTTAAGGACACCCATGTCCTCAAAGGCGAGGTCTGTAGACTTGGAACACTGGGAAAAGGCCGCATCCACTTTGGGCACTTTGTTCCAGATACAGGAGGAATCCTCACTGAAGGGAAATCTCCTCTTCAGACTTTTGGGAAAAAACAATTTTTTCTCTGGTTCCCGCCATTCCTTTTTAATAGAATCTGCCAGTGTGCTATGTACCGGAAATACCTTGTTCTGATCCTCTTTCAGGGTTTGGTACATCTGGTCATGCAAGGACAAGGAAGCCTGCTCTTCTTTGATATCGAGAGTCTCATATCACCCCTAATAAGGCATCCACCTCCTCGAGTGAGAGCCTGTATCTGGGTGAGCTTGTCCCCTGGCTCGGAATATCTCTGGATGAAGCCGCCTCACTTAGCTCGTCCAAGGAATCTGGTTCCCCTCCGTCTGATGCGTCACCCACCTCTGGGGCCGAATCAGGGGGGGCTGCAGCTGGTGGTTTTGGGGTTTCAAGGCTTGCCAGCATTGATTTAATGGTCTTCATTTCTTCCTGCACCCCAGCAATTAGTTCTTTACATGCCCCTGTTGCCTCCCTGTAAACCAATTTGTCAATACAAGGTTTACAAAGGGGCTTGCTCCATCCCTCCTTTAGTTTGTTCGTACATGACGGACACCTCTTCTTCCCCCCTGACCTCTCCGGGTCTTTAGGCTGAGCCTGGGAAAGAGAAGGAGAGAAGAAACCAGGGCAAGTAGTCAGAAACCTTTTAGACAATCGGGGATTGTACCTTCACCACACCGATGTGCACCCCCACCAGCCGCTGACAGGATTCACATGGCTCTTTAGCCCGGATCCTGTCGCTGAAGGAGGGGGGGGGGGGGTTTCCCCTTTTTCCCCCTCCTTCCCCAGCCCTGTAGGTCCAGGGCACCCCAGGGTCTGCCTACCTGAGCTGGGCCGGCACCACTGCCACCTGGTTCCATTGTCTCCATGCTGTCTCCTACCTCTGTAGTCAGCTGCTGGATCATCTTCAAGGAACTGTCTATCTTGTGGCCGGCGTTTTTTTTAAATTTCCCGCCATGGCCCCAGCGTCCACGCTTGCCGCGCGACCCGGAACCGGAAGTGTTGCGCCGGAAGTCCCCGCCCTCCTCCTGCGTTACACAGGCCGGAACTCGAGGCCTACGCCCGCCCCCCGCTGAACACCCACGCCAGAGACCACAGTAACTGGCCGGCAGATGCCAGGATGTCCTGCGGGGAACGTCAGCCCTCCTCGGGCTATACCGGAGGATTGCGCCGGTACCAGCTTCACTGCAGCCTGACGGGGGGACCCAACAAAGCCTGCCACCTTCCAGGTATCGCAGACCTCCTTCCCCCTTCCTCGAGCAGTCTGCCTCGGCTTAGGGGAAGGAGAGCTCCATCCAGCCTCCTGCTCCGGTGGAGGAAACACAAAGACTGAGGACGAGGGACGGAAGCCGCCCTTTAAAGATTGGTATGATGCGTTTCCTGCCTCTGGAGGTGGAGCCTATCTCTCTAGTGCTGTCCTGGACAGACGACTAGAGAAAATCTAATACGATCTGAACTTTCTAAAGAATATATAAAGCTGAAGACAACAGACATACATGCAACACTTATGCAGGGAGATTTGTTTAATCTCTGTGTATCATCTGAGGCTGTTCACATCACTGGGTAATATATATGTGAGGGTTTACATCCACTTTAAGCATAAGAAACCATCACGTCAAAAGTCACTGACTTGGTGCAAGCGTATATTCACCAGGTGTCAGGAAACCCGACGGTATGTACGTTTGTTCCAGGTGCAGGACTCACTCAGTAGTAAAATAAGGATAAATGATGACACCTTCAAGGTTCCCTTTGGAGGATGTATTCATATATGGCTCTGCATCTATGCATTTTTTCCTTTGGTTGTTGGAATAAGCAGGATGTCCTGGAAAGTATTGCGTTTAGTTTTGGAATTTTGGGCCAGAAGCGCCATAGGAAAAATTTTACATTTCAGTTTTAAAGCTGCAATTACAATCCCCATGGCTGACATCAGCACTTTAGCTGAGAAGAGGGAGTGTCAGCATCACAGCTTTGTTCCAACTCTCATGAGAAACAAAGGAATATGCACCTCAAGGTCAAAATATCTTAAACAGAATGGCTGCTCCAAGAAAAAAACGCTAGAACTCTAAAAGTTCTCCAATATACGCGTTTTATTTTCCTTTTTAATGGCAATACATACCACAGCCTTGTTTTCCTTTATATTCATGGCCCGTTTAAGAAGTGCATTGGAGTTTTCCACATTAGGCTTGTCGTTTTCCCCTTCACAATCAGGATAAATTTTTTCCCTTTTAGTTGGATTTTTCCTTTTAGTCAGCATTTTCTTTCTGTCCGCTTTTATTTTAGAGGAGGAGTTCTTATCCTTCATCTCACACTTCTTGCTGGGAAACTGCAGAGCAATACGCAGTCCAAAGCTTCTCTTTTTTGATGGCGGAGCTTCCTCTTCACTACCAGACAGTTGTTCATTTAAATGATCATCATCCATGCCCTAGGAGAAAGTTGGAACATTAGAAGTGGCACATTAAAGTGTTTGTTACCCTAGTATTTCATATTCCTGATATGTGCCCGCTGTACCATGTACTTGTATGAAAAAGTGTCCTGTTCTCTTTGTATTGCTTCCTTTATGTGAAATGCCTGCTTTTCCAGCCAGTCCCTTTGCTTTCCTATTAACAACTGACCACACTAAGCAGGAGAGCACACAATCAGTTATCTAGATGTGTAGGGAAATCAGTGTGCTCTCCTCCAAATGATAGGACTTTTGACACCCCTATCCTTGCACAGCCTTTCAATGGGAAGTTCGATGTCCTGCTGTTTCTCCTCCCCCATCTCGTATGCAGGGGGAGTTGGGCCAGAGGCGATGAACTTTTTTTTCATGTCTATACACAAATGGGTTGACTATCATTTCTACTTTAAACTGAATGTTTTTTTTTTTTTACAAAATGATCGTTTACATATAGATTTTAAGAGGAGTATTGTACAGCAGTTCTTACTGAGAAACAAAAACATGTCCATGCTTGTGTATATGCCATTACTGTATAAATGGGGTCAGATCCATTCTTTCCATGAGATAAGGGGAACATTCTGCAACAAATAGCAAGAGATGAGTTATATACCTTGCCTTTTGTCCCTACAGCCCATTCTTGTTTGTAATAGAACAGGGAAAGTGTGCAGTAAAGCAATCCTGCTGCAAAGCAGAGGAGAGGTAGAGCTTATACAGAGAGGGTGTGCGAGCTAGACACAACTCAATTACTGTACTGGGCAACAGCAAGAGGGTCCTACATAGGGTTTAGGGGCATTCGTGCGCAATTCAATTTAATTGAGCATTAGCGAAAGCTCAGTGCAAACATACTACAGACAGAGAGAATATCAATGTACCCTATAAACAAAAGCCTACACATGCACCAATAAGGTGTGCCAATTACAGCAACAAACACTAAACCTAAAAATAAGGCGGCAAGCCTCTACCCTTCTATAGATTAATAGGCAAATCCCAATTATAAACAAGCTCCCCTCCTGTACTGCAGTTGCTTACTCTGGTTTCACTGCACACTGTGAGCATTATAAAGCCCTTTCCTCCCCAGTCCAACTCTCCCTGCCCTACCCCCCCCCCCCCCCTTTCATTCATGGAGGCTCTTTATCATGTGTGGATCTTAGCCAGGGCAGTCTGCATGCAAACCCCTCTATTTTTTAAACATCGTGTTTAACCACTTAAGCCCCGGACCATTTGGTTGCTAAAAAGGATCAGGCCCCTTTTTGCGATTCGGCACTGCGTCGCTTTTAGGGCTGCAACTAACGATTATTTCCATTACCGATTAGTTGGCCGACTATTGTTTCGATAAAAAAAAAAAAAAAAAAGTAATTTTGCGGCGATTTGCATTTTGACTTTTTTTTTTTTGCCAATTTGTTGTTGGGCAGATTAAAAAACACAAATTGCCGCAAAAACGCATTACATGCTTTTCTGCAGCTTCTCAATTAAAGTATATTGAATCAAAATGGCACCGTTTTGCATTAAAAAAAGTCCTTGCCCTTTCCAAATACGCAGCAGCTGAAAAAAACATAGATGTGAACGTGTCCCATAGGAAACCATGTAAATGACCTGTAGTGCGTTTCTGCAAAAAGCAGAGGTGTGACCCAGGCCTGAGATGTTTAGTAACATAATGGGGTTAAAAAAACTAAAATTAGTACAAAAAGGGCAAATAATCTCTACTGTAAGGGGTTAATTTTTTACTGTGGGACAGTAAAAGTAATATTTACAGTAGCGATTTGCTCTTTTTGTACTATAAAGGGCTATTTTTTTTTTTTAACCCCAATATGTTACTGGGCAATTAATCGATTACTATTTTCATAAATCGATTAATTTCATAATCGATTAGTTGTTTCGGCCCTAGTCGCTTTAACTGACAATTGTGCGGTCGTGCGACGTGGCTCCCAAACAAAATTTACGTAATTTTTTCCCCACAAATAGAGCTTTCTTTTGGTGGTATTTGATCACCTCTGTGGTTTATTTTTTTGCGCTATAAACAAAAATAGAGCGACAATTTTGAAAAAAAGTGCAATATTTTTTACTTTTTGCTATAATAAAAAAAAAAAAAAAAAAAAAAAAAAAAAAAAAATTATATATATATATATATAACTTTTTTTTCCCTCAGTTTAGGCCGATACGTATTCTACATATTTTTGGTAAAAAATAAAAAAAAAAATTGCAATAAGCGTTTCTTGATTGGTTTGCGCATAACTTATAGCGTCTACAAAATAGGGGATAGTTTTAGGGCATTTTTATTAATAATCTTTTTTTTTTTACTAGTAATGGCGGCGATCAGCGATTTTTATCGTGACTGCGACATTATGGCAGACATATCGGACACTTGACACCATTTTGGGACCATTGTCATTTTTACAGCGATCAGGGCTATAAAAATGCACTGATTACTGTGAAACTGGCAGTTTAGGGGTTAACCTGTAGTGGGCGCTAAAGGGGTTAAGTGTGACCTAATGTGTGATTCATACTGTAGGGGGGTGTGGTTTGGCATGTGACGTCACTGATCGTCGTTTCCTATGACAGGGAACAGACAATCAGTGACAGGCTCACTAGGAAGCATGGGGAGAGGTTTGTTTACACTTACCTCTCCCCGGTTTTCAGCTCTGTGACCCATTTGCGGGACACCGGCGGTCACAGATCGTGGGACACCGGCGGTCACGGAGTACCCGACCGGGTCGCGAGTGTGCCGCCAGCGGTGCGAGCGACCCACGGCTTTGCATATTAAAGGGGACGTACCTGTATGCCAATATGCCCAGCCGTGCCATTCTCACGACGTACATCGGCGTGCGGTGGTCGGCAAGCGGTTAAGCAGTGATGACCATTACTTTATACGGGGGCTTTTTTTAACCACATCATTACCCACCCATAGTCATATGACACCCACAGATGGGATCTCCCATCCTGAGTGGACATCATAGGACGTCCTTGACTTTGTGGGGGGGATATCTGAATGATGCCTGCAGCTAGAGGCATCATTCAGATATCAATATTTCCAGCCGGCGATTCTGCGCACCATAAGAACGATCATAGCGGCAGTTCCACCGCTTGATCATTCTTATAGGCGACGGGAGGGGACATCCCCCCCTCCTGCCGCCATCTGGTGCTTCTCCGGGCTCTCCCGTGCCATCGGGGGCCCGGAGAAAGAATCGTCTGGTGCCGGATAAAGAGCAGAGATTTCCAGTGATAAGATGGTCACCAGTCATCTCTATGACCGTCGGAGGCCCGGGCGCGACGTTATAACGTCACGCCCGGGTACCCGGAAGTAAACAAAGCCGCAATTGCGGCTGAAAGCATGAGATCGTGAATTTTTTCTCGATCTCATTCTTTCCAGCCTGGAGGAGAGATGTGGGGTCTTATTGACCCCGCATCTCTCCATAAAGAGGAGCTTTCACACACCATTCCTATTACAAGGGATATTTACATTCCTTGTAATAGGAATAAAAGTGATCAAAAAAAAAAATAATAAAAAAATAAATAAAATGAAAATGAAAGTAAAATAAAACATTTTTTTTTTTAAAACTCCCCTGTCCCCGGTAGCTCGCGCTCAGAAGCGAACGCACACGCAAGTCTCGCCCACATATGTAAACGCCGTTCAAACCACACGTGAGGTATCGCCACGTGCATTAGTGCGTGTGCAACAATTCTAGCACTAGACCTCCTCTGTAACACTAAACTGGTAACCTGTAAGAATTTTCAAAGAGTCGCCTATGGATATTTTTAAGTACCAAAGTTTGGCGCCATTCCATGAGTGTGCGCAATTTTAAAGCGTGACATGTTAGGTATCTAGTAACTCGGCGTAACATAATTTTTCATATTTTACAAAAAAATTGGGCTAACTTTACGGTTTTGTTATTTTTTAATTCAGGAAACAAATCTTTTTTTCCTAAAAAAAAAGGCGTTTGAAAAATTATTGCACAAATACCGTGCAAGAAAAAAAGTTGCAATGACCGTCATTTTATTCCCTAGGGTGTCTGCTAAAAAAAAAAAAAAAAATGTTTGGGGGTTCTGAGTAATTTTCTAGCAAGAGAATGATGATTTGTACATGTAGGAGAGAAGTGCCAGAATAGGCCCGGTATTGAGGTGGTATAAAAGCCCTGTATTGAAGTGGTTAAGATCACAATTAGGGACCACACGTCACAGGGGGACCCCCCGACAAGGCAATGTGGCTCCACATAAGATATGAAAATATATCAAAAATATACGATAAACTCCTGTTTTTAACACAGAGTTTAATACGTGCTGTTTATTTGGATATATATGGTGCCACCAATGGCCAAACACTCTTGTAAACCAACTGTGGGCAAGAGTGCAGGACATGATGTTGAATGCATGAAAATACAGCCTGCCTAACCATGTCCACCACTCAAGGCGGGCATCTATCCATCAGGGCAAGTAGAAGAAAGATGTGGGTACCGGATCTCTTAAAGAAGTAGGTGTATTCAATGAGGTCTTAAGGTCGAACTTTACCCATAGCAACTTTATAAAAATAAATATTCTTTAGCAAGACACATACATTCCACATTAATTATGCTAACAAAATTAGTGTGTGCTGTAAATTGCCTTCAGCATTGCTCCTGTTTCTTCTTGCTGGAGGCTGCCATTTTGCTAAAGCCCAGAGCCCCTGAGCAGCAGTAAATCCTTAGGCTGCTAGAAAAGCGACCTCTACAAATTTGTAGAGTGCTTAAAAATAGAGAGCAACTGAGCATGTGCAGAGCAGGGTGAGACAGTGTATTACTGGATTTTAAACAGTATAGGCACTTATTTTTAATGTTTTACATAGCTATACATGCAAAAAGGGCCAGCCTGAAGTCACCTACAACAGTGGTTCTCAAGTACCCCCAACAGGCCATGTTTGCAGGTTTTGCTTCATCTTGCACAGGTGCCTTAAATCAGAATCAATAGCTTGGCATTTTGGACAGCTATTTTATCTTAAGAGAAATTCCCAAAACATGGCCTGCTGAGGGTACTTGAGGACAGGGTTGAGAACCACTGCGCTAGAAGGACTTAGTTTTCTCACTAAAGTTCCAATTTAACCACTTCCCTACCCAGCCATAGACAAATGACGTCCACAGATGGGATCTCCCATCCTGGGTGGACGTCATATGACGTCCTGGGCTTTGTAGGGGGATATCTGAATGATGCCTGCAGCTAGACGCATCATTCAGATATCCTTTTGAAGTGCCGGCGATTCTGTGCACCATAAGAACGATCATAGCGGCGGTTCCGACGCTTGATCGTTCTTATAGGCGGCGGGAGGGGACACCGCCCCCTCCCGCCGCCATCCGGTGCTTCTCCGGGCTCCCCCGTGCGATCAGGGACCCGGAGCGAATCTTCCGGCATCGTTGGTGGAGTCATGTGATGAGCATAGAGATGACTGGTGACCAGATGGTCACCAGTCATCTCTATGATCGTCTGAGGCCCGGGCGCGATGTGATGACGTCACGCCCGGGTCTCAAATGTAAACAAAGCCGCCATTGCGGCTGCAAGTATGAAATCAGTGAAAAAATTTTCACTGATCTCATGCTTTCCAGCCTGGAGGAGAGATGTGGGGTCTTATTGACCCCGCATCTCTCAAAAAAGAGAACCTGTCACACACATTCCTATTACAAGGGATGTTTACATTCCTTGTAATAGGAATAAAAGTGATCAAAAAAAAAAAAAAAAAAAAAAATGTAAAATCATTGTAAAAAAAATAAATAAAATAAATAATAATAAAAAAAAAAAATTAAAACGCCCCTGTCCCCGGTAGCTCGCGATCAGAAGCGAATGCACACGTAAGTCGCCCACATATGTAAACGCCGACGCATGTGAGGTATCGCCGCGTGCGTTAGAGCGCGTGCAACAATTCTAGCACTAGACCTCCTCTGTAAGGCCTCATGCCCACTGGCGTTTTTACAGCTGCGTTTTTTGCAGCTTAAAAACGCCTGTCCATGTTATTGTAAATATTTTTTTTTTTTTTGAAAAAAAAAACGTCGGAGCTAAAAACGCGACCGCGCGTTAGTGCGCGTTTTTTGCGCGTTAGTGCGCGTTTTTTGACGCTCGCGTTTTTCCTGCCAAATTCTGACGCTGAGGAACGCACTGGCCCTGGGTTTTTTTTACAGCTTACAAACGCCTATGCTCTTTACAGCTCAAAAACGCCTAGGTGGGCATGAAGCTATAGACTAACATGGACAGGCGTTTTTAAGCTGTAAAAAACGCTCAAAAACGCGGCTGAAAAAACGCCCGTGGGCATGAGGCCTAATTCTAACCTGGTAACCTGTAAAAAAAATTAAAGCGTCGCCTATGGAGATTTTTAAGTACCGAAGTTTGGCGCCATTCCATGAGTGTGCGCAATTTTAAAGCGTGACATGTTAGGTATCTATTTACTCGGCGTAACATTATCTTTCATATGTTCCCAAAAAATTGGGCTAACTTTACTGTTTTGTTATTTTTTAATTCATGAAACCATTTTTTTTTTTAAAAAAGGCGTTTGAAAAATGATTGCGCAAATATTGTGCAAGAAAAAAATGTTGCAATGACCGTCATTTTATTCCCTAGGGTGTCTGCTAAAAAAAACATATATAATGTTTGGGGGTTCTCAGTAATTTTCTAGCAAAAATAGGATTTTTATAACAGCTTACCTGTAAAATCCTTTTCTTGGAGTACATCACGGGACACAGAGCGGCATAGTCATTACTATGTGGGTTATATAGAATTACCTTCAGGTGCTGGCACTGGCAACTTCCAAAACCGGAAGTACCCTCCCCTATATAAGCCCCTCCCATCCGGGAGTACCTCAGTTTTGTAGCAAAGCAATAAGTGTCCCCAAAGAGGGGTGGGAGCTCTGTGTCCCGTGATGTACTCCAAGAAAAGGATTTTACAGGTAAGCTGTTATAAAAATCCTATTTTCTTTCTCGTACATCACGGGACACAGAGCGGCATAGTCATTACTAATGGGATGTCCTAAAGCAATGCCCAATGAGGGGGGGGGGGAATACACCATACATAAGCTGAGCGCTATCAGGCTTGAGGATCTTTTGCGGCCTGCAACACACTGCGCCCAAAGGCGACATCCTCCTGACTTCTAACGTCCACCTGGTAGAACCTAGTAAACGTGTGAACTGAAGACCATGTTGCGGCCTTACAGATTTGAGCCAGGGAGGCCTGGTGATGCACTGCCCATGAAGTTCCAACTGCTCTCGTGGAGTGCGCCCTAACTTTGAACGGAGGCGGTCTCCTTCTCAAGCCATAGGCTTGCATTATGACCTGTCGAATCCACTTGGCTAAAGTAGATTTTGACGCTGCCTGACCCTTTCTGGGGCCTTCCGGCAGAATAAACAAAGTATCCGTTCTGCGAATCTGAGCAGTGGCTTTTAGATAAGCTTTAACTGCTCTTACTACATCCAAAGAATGCAATAACTTTTCCTCTACCGAACTAGGTTTGGGGAAAAAAGAAGGAAGAACCACATCTTGGTTCAAATGAAACCTCGATACCACCTTAGGAAGAAAGGCTGGATGAGGACGTAACACTACTCTGTCCTTATGGATAACCAGATATGGCTCTTTACAGGACATAGCTGCTAATTCCGACACTCTTTTAGCCGAACAAATGGCTACTAGAAAAATCTATTTCCTGGTGAGAAGCACCAAGGAAATATGCTGTAATGGTTCAAATGGTTGTTTCTGTAGAACCGACAAAACCAAGTTTAGATCCCATGGACATATGGGAATATTAACCGGAGGACTAATACGCATCACTCCTTGTATAAAGGCTTTGACTAGTGAATGCGAAGCCAAGGGCCTTTGAAAAAATATTGACAAGGCCGAAATCTGACCCTTGATAGTACTCAAGGCAAGCTTCCTATCTACAGCCCACTGTAGGAAGTCCAGAATCCTACCTATTACGTACTTACGTGGATGCCATTTCTTGGCCTCACACCACGCGATGTACGCCTTCCAGATTCTATAGTAGATCTGCCTGGATACCGGCTTCCTGGCATTGATCATGGTAGATACCACAGGATTAGAGAGCCCTCTCTTTTTTAGAATGTGGGCTTCAATAGCCAGGCCGTCAAACCTAGGGCTGGTAAGGAAGGGTGGTAAATCGGTCCTTGCGAAAGCAGGTCCGGACGATGTGGGAGAGTCCAAGGACTCCCCACTGACATTTTTACAATCTCCGCGTACCACGCTCTTCGGGGCCACGCTGGAGCCACCAGAATCACTGGTTTCTTTTCTACCCTGATTCTGCGGAGTAATCGAGGTAACAATTGTGGCGGTGGGAATGCATATATCAGCTTGAACTGATCCCAAGGGAACACTAGGGCATCCGAGCCGCAAGCTAGGGGATCCCTTGTCCAAGAGACAAACCTGTCCACCTTTGCGTTGAATCTGGATGCTAGCAGATCTACATCCGGTGTTCCCCACCGCTGACATATTGTCCGAAAAACCTCGGGGTGAAGGGACCATTCCCCTGGGCATAATTGTTGGCGACTTAGAAAGTCCGCCTTCCAATTCTCCACTCCTGGAATGAATACCGCGGATATGGCTGGGACATATCTTTCTGCCCATTTCAGGATGCAATTTACTTCCCTCTGGGCTGCACGACTCCTGGTGCCACCCTGATGATTGATATATGCCACTGCCGTGGCATTGTCTGATTGAATTCTGACAGGGGACCCTTGGAGTTTGGATGTCCATGCTACTAGGGCATACCGGGCTGCTCGTATCTCTAAGAGATTGATGGGCAGAGCCTTTTCCGCATCCGACCATCTGCCCTGGAGAGACCATTGCTCCAGTACTGCTCCCCAGCCTATAAGGCTGGCATCTGTAGTGACCACCTTCCAAGAAATCGGACTGAAGGATTTCCCTTTTTCCAGATTCTGGGGAACCAAACACCAACGGAGGCTCTTGCGAACGGAAGGGGACAAGGACATTGGTAAGTCTAGGGCCTGAACTTTCTTGTTCCAGGCTGACAGTATGGCCCTTTGCAAATTCCTTGAATGGAATTGACCGTAGGGTACTGCTTCGAATGATGCCACCATTTTTCCCAGCAGCCTCATGCACAGGTGTATGGACGGCTGTCTTTTTGTACCCACTAAGTGGATCAAATCTCTCAAAGACAACACCTTTTTTCGAGGCAAGAATATTTTCCTCTGGCCTGAATCTAGCCTTAGCCCCAAGTATTCCAGACTTTTGACTGGTTTTAGGGCCGACTTGTCTCGGTTGATAATCCAACCGTGAGATTCCAGATACTTGATTGTCTTGTGAACGACCACTTCTAGTTTTTTCACTGAGTGGTCTATCAGCAACAAGTCGTCTAGATATGCCATTATCGTTACACCTTGCGTTCTTAGATTGGCCAATAATGGGGCCAGAATTTTTGTGAACACTCGTGGTGCTGTGGCCAGACCGAAGGGTAAGGCTCTGAACTGAAAATGGCGCCCTTCTACTGCAAAGCGTAGAAATTTTTGGTGGACTGGAAAGATGGGAATGTGCAAATAAGCATCTTTGATGTCGATCGAGGCTAACCATTCCTCCCCTTGTAGGGCAGTGGCCACCGATCGGATCGACTCCATCCGGAAAGTCCTGATATGCAGGAATTTGTTTAGCCCTTTTAGATTTAATATGGGCCTCACGTCCCCGTTTGGCTTCGGGACTGTAAAGAGGTTTGAGTAAAACCCGAACCCCCATTCTTCCAGGGGAACCTCCATAATTACTCCTTGGAGCAATAGTTGTTCTAGTGCCAACAGGAGGGACTCTCTCTTCCGGGGATCCCTTGGCACGTTTGACCTCATAAAATGGGAAGGAGGAGAGTCTTTTAACTCCAATCTGTATCCCAGACTTACTGCGGAGAGCACCCATCTGTCTCTGATCGTGTCCCGCCAGGTCTCTGCGAACAACTGGAGTCTTCCCCCCACCCGATTGAGTGGGGGCAACCCTTCATGCATTTGACTTTGGGGGAGGTTTTGTACCTCTCCTGACCCAGGGTTTTTTATTACCCTGCGATTGTCCCTGATTTTTACCCCCGGGATTTGACCGAGGAGGCCGTCGGAACTGTTTCACAGCCGATGCCCCAGGGACTGGAGAAGCAGGCCTCTTAAAAGAGGGACCTCTAACTCTGTTTTTAACCGGCAAGAGTGTACTTTTACCGTTGGAAATTTTCTGGATATATTTGTCCAGGTCTTCCCCGAATAAGCGTTCACCATGAAATGGGAAGCTAACCAGCAATTTTTTACAGGGAGCTTCAGCAGACCAGTTTTTGAGCCATAGAAGCCTGCGCATATGTACTACAGACAGCGTAAGGCGGGAGGCCTGATGGATTGAATCCTTTATGGCGTCAACCGCAAAGCATAAAGCTCTAGGTAGATCAGCTAGGGCAAGGGCCTGCTGATCTGGCAAGTCCCTTAAGACCTGTTTCAACTGATCCTTCACTGCTTGGCAGACCCCAATAGCTGCCACTGCTGGTTGTGTCACCAAGCCTGCTGTAGAAAAAGCAGATTTTAATAAGGACTCCAATTTTTTATCTATTGGGTCCTTGAACATTTGGACATTATCCACTGGACATGTCAGTGATTTATTCACACAAGAGATGGCTGCGTCCACTGTAGGGACCCTCCATTTTTTGATAAACTTATCCTCCATGGGATAGACCACCGGAAATCTCTTGGGGGGAGTAAATATTTTATCAGGATGTTCCCAATCCTGGTACATGAGCCCTTCCAATAAAGGGTGAAGTGGAAAGGAACAGACAGTCTGGGGAGCTTTTAGCGACCCCAGCGAGGAGACAGTGATGGTTGATGGTTCCGCAAGGTGCATTTTAAATGCTGATCGGACCATGTTAGTCAAAGACTGAACCCATAATCTTTCAGCTTGAGATGCTGAGAAAGGTTCCTCCACAGTTGATTCCTCTATAACAGAATCAACCTCCTCCTGATCCCCTTCAGGCAGGTCGATCCCTGTATGGGACTGTTGCTCCGCTAACAGGTACTCTGAAGGAGGAGACGGAGATCGGGCGTGCTTTCCCTGTGACAGGGAGGCAGCGATTAATGTTGACAATCTCTCTTCTAATCCTCCCAGAGCTGAGGAAAAAACCTCATCTGTTACATACACAGGAGCAGGTGAACTGAGGACAGCCACAGTACCAGGTACTCCTGCGGGGTCTCTATGGTCACTAACCTCTGAATTTTCAGGGGAGACTGGTGCAGCAGAAGCATGCCCAAGATCCCCAGAGCCCGATGGAGACCCCTTTCGCTTCCAGGAAGATTTAGTTCCGGAGCTTCTGGACGGCATATTCCTAAGCCCAAAGCTGAGGTATTCCAGCCGTAATACACCCCTTTTACTGAGAATAGTCTAGCACAATTGCTGCTATATAACAGTTGGTGTCTACTAAAGTGCCTTTCTAGGGGATGCCTGCATCAACCGCCTCTGTGTGCCTTTTTACTGTTGCTAGCTCTGTCTGTGCACTTCAATAGCCAGCTGTGATTGCCTTTAAACATGCTGGACGCCCGCACATGCGCAGCAGCAGCGCCGCGGCGCACACCGAGCGTCATCCACCCGCTCCGCCCCTTTTCCAGATCGCCTCTATATAGAGAGGCGCGTGCGCGGGCACGTGCGCCTTTTTTGAAAAAATAAGGAGCTAGATGGGAGCCAGGGTCCCTGCCGCAGGGCCCGGGGATGGATGAGCGCAGCAACAGGGCAGAGGAGACAGCTTCCCAAAGAGAACTTACCAACTGCCTGGATTTGACTTCGGAAGAAAAAAATCCACATTACAAGAAAAAGAACCATAGCGGCCTCTAGTGTTTAACACAGGTACCGCGGTCTTACTTTTTTTTTTTTTTTTTCTTGCCTACTATTAAAATTTTTACATTTTCTCAGTAGTAACAGGCATGCACAGAATATTAGCGGGAATACCTTAGGTAACAGGCAGAAAGACAAAATAGGTTTGGGGGTCCCCCAATAGAACCAAGTTCCTGAGGGCCCCCACTTACCTTTTCCTCGCCGCAGGACTGTTTGGTCCACAGAAGCCCAAACTTCACCTATCACGGCAGGCATTGTAATTAAACCTTCAGGGACCGGGTTCCCAAGGATTCCACTCCCCTGGACCTGTATAGCACCCTGCACAGAAAACATCTTGGTCGTGGGTATGACCAGAGCTCTGGATCCCAGGGTCCAGCCCTCCTAAGAGAGGCATTACAGGCAAAACCTTGCTCTTCTCTTTTGCAAGGCCCGGGTACCGACCGTTTAGCTATGAAGCTTTTTTGGTCAGATCCGGAATAGCTTACTGAGGCCCATAAGAAGCTGTACGCAAGCTCAGTGAAAAACACATGTTACTTCTTGGCCAACACCTTAGACACTGGCAAAAAACTGAGGTACTCCCGGATGGGAGGGGCTTATATAGGGGAGGGTACTTCCGGTTTTGGAAGTTGCCAGTGCCAGCACCTGAAGGTATCTATATAACCCACGTAGTAATGACTATGCCGCTCTGTGTCCCGTGATGTACGAGAAAGAAAGAATGATGATTTGTACATGTAGGATAGAAGTGCCAAAATAGGCCCGGTATTGAATAGGTACAAAAAGCCCGGTGTTGAAGTGGTTAAGGAGTGGTAGCCAAAAGTCAGCTTTTTGCTTGACTAAGTGCCTAAACCAGAACAAGTCCAGAGTCAGTTTTTTCCGGAATCCCAAATGATTCAAATGATCCCCTATTATAAAGGCTTGGTACAGTTAAAGTGAGTGGAATGATAAAATCAGTGGAATCCTGAGTGTAATGTATGTGATCACTCCAGATTCTGCTCAGGTCTTTCATTAGTCAAGTGCATACTCTCTTCAAAGAGTGCGAAACCCTGATGAATGGGGACCATTTGAACCACTGAAAATGTACCGTCATTTTGTGATAGAAGTTTGGCAAAAACTGAATCTGAAGCTTTATACGTTCTGCTTTTAGTGCCTTCTTTCTTGAACATTTTGAGATTTGCATACTTCATCTCAAGTGCAAGCTCACTGCTTGTATCTGAGGGCTCTCGAGAGGAGTACTGAGGCAGGGTGTTGTGATGACCTCAAGAAGCTATGTTTGGGACTTTGTTGGCACCTCCCACTAGCCACGATCTGCCTCCACCGCTTAGAGAAACAGAGGCCCAGTAATGACATCCCTGGGTCTATGTTATGTTAAGGTATGAAAATAGAGAGGTTTTATTTAAACATTTCATTAGCATGTTGATTGGGAGGGGGTCAACTACAAACCACTGTACTTCTTGACAGCAGAAACTGTATACTTCAGAGACTATACAACACACAGGGAAAGCTCTTAAAATGCCTCACAAAAGGTCCAATTGTGTGATACAGAATCTATAAACTGATCAACCATAACATTATGCGCAGTCACCATAACCCTTGGAGGCATGGTCTTCTCTAGAGCTCTGAAGGTATGCTGTGATATTTGGCACCAGCCTTAATCCTAAAAGTCCTGTAGGGTGCAAGTTTGGGCCTCCATGGATTGTTTTTTTTCCTTGAGCACATCCCACAGATGCTTAATTGGATTGAGATCTGGAGAATTTGAAGGCCAAGTCAACACCTTAAACCATTTTTGAATTCTTCAGACCAGGCTACCTTCCTCCATTGCTCTACGGTCTAGTTCTTATGCTCATGTGCTCACTGTAGTTGCTTTTAGCTGTGGACACGAGTCAGCATTGGGTACCCTGAACAGTCTGCATACAACCCCATACACAAGAAACTGTGATGCACTGCGTATTCTGACACCTTGCTATCAGAACCAGCATTAACTTTTTCAGGAATTTGAGCTAGAGTTGCTCTTCTATTGGATCGGACTACACAGGCCAGCGTTCACTCTCCACATCCACCAAGGAGCCTTGGCCACCATGACCCTGACGCTAGTTCACGGATTTGCCTTCCTTGAACCACTTTTGGTAGGTCCTGACCGCTGCAAAATAGGAACATCCCCAAAAGAGCTGAAGTTTTGGAGATGCTCTGACCCAGTCATCTAGCAATTACAATTTGGACCTTGTCAAAGTCTTCTAAATACTTGTGCTTGCCAATTTATTTCCACTTTCAACACATCAACTTCAGGAACATGTTCACTTGCTGCCTAAAATGTTCCACTTTCAAGTGCCATTGTAATGATCTAATCAATGTCATTCACTTTACCCATCAGTGTTCATAATGTTATGGCTGATCGGTGTATATTGGAATGCAGATTCTGATCCATTCCCATTGGGGTTTCAGCACTCTACTTACAATCATATAATGGTGTAATGAAGTTTTGTGCTGGGTGACCAAATTCTAGTAACACTTTGGTTTCCCAGGGGGCTTGTAAAATGTCAACAACTATACCACCAGCTGAAGAGTTCTACATTTACAAAGGTGATCAAATCTCCTTACCTGTAAATTGGATCTATCCTTCCCCTTATGTGGAAACTGATGTAATGCACCTCTGTCTGAACCAGAATCTTCTGTGATACTTTTGCTTTGCTTTCTTGTGTTGTATGCACGAAGAACCGATTTCTACAGGAGAAAAAAAAAAAAAAAAGAAAGGGGGATGGATTACAAGATGGAATTTTCTGTAATTACACCCCGAACCAGGCACCTGACTTTACCCAACATGCATGGGCAGCCTTCCTGCCCCCCTCCCATGCTTGCACTTGCCGGCAATTATCAACTGCTGTCAAAAAACAGACCATTTGGCATAGTGTTTACAAACACTGTTTATCAGTGAAATAGGAGATAAAATTGTTTAAAAATGTTGTTACTTTCTGTTTCCATTAAATCAGAACTTCAGTCATTTTTTCTTAATCTTTCCATCTTCTGCCCTTGTTTTAACTTTGGATAGTAATTTTTTTTTTTCTGCCAGCAAATACCTTATACAGCCCTCTTCCTGTTTTTTCTTGTCTGGAAAAAAAAGCCTAGGCTTATAACATCATGCACAGCTCTCTCCCTCTCATTCTCGTGAGAGTTTGCCAGGAAGAGAGGGGGGGGGGGGGGATGAGTCATAAGAGGGCCAATGAGAGCTGCAGAGCTGGAGGTATATCTGTGTAAATACAGGAAGTGAACAGGCAGCAGCTTCAGCTGCCCACAATTAAAATGGTTGCAGCCAGACTTAGTGGAGGGAGATTTCTGAAGCATATTTGACAAGTACAGAATCACGGTATATATATATATATATATATATATATATATATATAAAAAATAATATGCAAAGTGGTTGGAGGGAAGCTTCAGAAGGGCAAAGATGCTTTTATTACAACTGCAGTTCCTCTTTAATCACTTAAGGACCGCCGCCTGTACATTTACGTTGGCAGAGCGGCACGGACAGGCATAAGCACGTACAGGTAAGATGCCGGCGGCGCGCTCGCTACCCTGCCGCTTTTGCCGTGAGCCCGACCATGGGTCCCGCGGACTCGATCGCCGCAGGGATACCCGCAATCGTCTCACGGAGAGAGAGCAGGGAGATGCTAGTGTAAACAAGCATCTCCCCACTCCGCCTAGTGACAATGATCTCCGTTCCGTGTAGTCGGAGTGGAGATCAGTGTCATGTCACACACAGCCCACCCCCCTACAGTAAGAAGCACTCCCTAGGAAACACTTAACCCCTACAGCGCCACCTACAGGCTAACCCCTTCACTGCCAGTGTCATTTTCACAGTAATCAGTGCATTTTTATAGCACTGATCGCTGTAAAAATGACAATGGTCCCAAAAATGTGTCAAAAGTGTCCGCCATAATGTCGCAGTCATGATAAAAAAAAAAAAAAAAAAAACCCTGATCGCCGCCATAACTAGTAAAAAAAATTATTAATAAAAATGTCATAAAACCGTCCCCTATTTTGTAGACGCTATAACTTTTGCACAAACCAAACGCTTATTGCGATTTTTTTTAACCAAAAATATGTAGAAGAATACGTATCGGCCTAAACGGAGGGAAAAAAAACGTGTTTTTTTTTTTAATATATTTTTTGGGGATATTTATTATAGCAAAAATTAAAAAATATTGCATTTTTTCAAAATTGTCGCTCTATTTTTGTTTATAGTGCAAACAATAAAAACCACAGAGGTGATCAAATACCACCAAAAGAAAGCTCAATTTGTGGGGAAAAAAAGAACGTCAATTTTGTTTGGAAGCCACGTCGCACGACTGCGCAATTGTCAGTTAAAGCAATGCAGTGCTGAATCGCAAAAAGTGGCCCGGTCTTTGACCAGCAAAATGGTCCGGGGCTGAATCAGTTAAACAAAGCAGCTTGGCCATTGAAAGTGCACGTGCTAATGTTATTAGGCCATTTCCTGTGCTGTTTGAATGTATTTTTCATGATTTAAAAAGAAAGAAAATACTGCATTTGCCACCAAATGAAGCTAAAAATCATAGGAGTTTCCTTTTAAATTAATTAAAACAGCAAAAGGAAGTCCTAACATTTATTTTGCCCTTTTCAAACAAATACACATGCACTTTTAATGAGCACATTGCTTCGCCAATTTATAAATACACCCATAATACACTGGCTCACAATTAGCCTGCTGTGCAAGCTCTTTCATTTGTCTGTTGGGCTGCCTGATAGCTTTTCAGGTGCCCATCAGGTCTACCTGCAGGAGCTGTAATGGCAGGTAGGATCTTGGGGTTATATACCACTTTAAAAAGGAACTGAATAACCTAAAATCAGGATATAAAAAAATCAGCAAGTTATTGTCAACCTCCACTGAAATTACCAGAAAAAGCTCCACAAGTTGGGTCCTTCAGGATGCAGCCACCTACTGGAAATGGACACATACAGTTGTGCTCATACGATTACATACCCTGGCAGAATTTATGAATGATAACACACCTTTTTCTTTCACTCAGTTAGTGTTTGGCTGAAGCCATTTATTATCAGTGCCAATTCACACAGGAGCGACTCGTCAGGCGACTGTCGCCTGACAATTCGCGCTCCGTTCTGTACAATGGAACCGTTCTAATAGGAGTGACTCAAGTCGCTCCGACTTAGAAAAAGGTTCCTGTACTACTTTGGGACGACTTCAGTTTACTTCAATACAGAAGTCATTTTGCAAGTCGCCTCTGAAGTCGTGTGCAAATCGCCTTGCCGAGTCGTGCTGCCCCAGTGTGAACCGGCACTCAATCAACTGTGTTTACTCTTTTTAAAACATAATCTCAACAGAAACTACCCAAATGACCCTGAACAAAAGTTTACATACCCCAGTTTTTAATACCGTGTATTGCCCCCTTCAATGACAGCTTGAAGTCTTTGTGGTATGTGTGGATGAGGCTCTTTATCGTCTCAGATGGTAAAGCTGCCCATTTCTCTTGGCAAAAATCCTCCAGTTCCTGGAAATTCTTGGGCTGTCTTGCATGAACTGCACGTTTGAGATCTCCCCAGAGTGGCTCAATGATATGGAGGTCAGGAGATTGAGATGGCCACTTCAGAACCTTCATTGTCCAAATGTTGTTTGGACCAAGTCTGTTTGGGCCACCACTTCCTTTAGAAAGACCAACTGCTTGTCATTCTAGATACTCCCTGTAAAAGGTGCACCCACTTCTCATTCCATTTCTCTGTGGCTTAGACAGAATGTTTTCCAAGCGTATGGTCTCCAGGATCTGGCTGCACCATTTACTGTCAGGAAACATGCCATTAAATCTATAAACGCTTCTTGGCCTTTTTAGCTCCTATTTCCCAGATTTACAAGGCTGCCACCTGGTCTTCTGTTCTCACATTCTCTAAATTCTACCAGGTGGATGGACGGATCGTATCCGATACCAGCTTCCAACGTAGGGTCCTTCAGGTGGTTTACTTCCTCTTTGTTTCCCTGCAAAGTTAAAGGGGAGTTGCAGCCTTTTTTTATGTTTAGTAAAAGTCAGCCGCTACAAAAAGTGTAGCTGCTGGCTTTTAATAAACATACACTTACCTGCTCCACTGTCCAGCGATGCTCCGCTCCTCTCCCCCCCCCCCTTCTCCGCTGGCGCCTCCATTCATAGTGTGCGCACCCGGCCGTGACAGCTTTCGGCACAGCGCTCTGAGTGGACAGGCGATCACCTGGGACCGGTCACGTCCCAGGTGATCGTTTACAGGGAGTGGCCGCCAAAAGGAGATATGACAAATCGTCTAGGTGGCCCCAAGGCGGAAAGAGGAAGTGGGACAGGAAGTCCCACTCCTACTGAAGCCCCCACTCCCCCCCAAAAAAATTACATGCCAAATGTGGCATGTAAGGGGGCGAGGAGTGGATTAAGCGGAAGTTCAAAATTTGGGCGGAACTCAGCTTTAAAGCATAATGAGCTACTATGCATCGCATGTATGTGACACTTATCTGCAGGAGAAGCCCGTGATGTTCCCAATAGTACTGAGACGCCATCTTCACCCCTCTTCTTCTGGGGTCTGCGAACTCCGGCTCTGTGACTTTTCACGGCACTGCCCCATTCACAAAACGGCACGCTTAGTGCACCTGCTGTCATTTTTGCAAATATCTCCTAAACCGTGTAGGTTTAGGAGATATTTGTTGCACCTACAGATAAGCCTTAATCTAGGCTTACCTGTAGGTATAAGTGGTCTGTAAGGGTTTACAACCACTTTAAGCTGCAGGCAGTTCCCAGTGTTTTGTGTTTTTAGTGGGCCCGTTAGCATTTGCTGTTGCCCACAATTGGACCGCTTTTGAACTTCAAAAAATTTACAGTCTGCAAGTGTCTCTTAAAGCACAAGAAAATTGGATTTTTATACTCACCATAAAATCACGTTTTTTTTCTGTTCAACCCAGCGGATTGAATGAAAAAAAAAAAAAAAAAATCAGATCCGACGTTAGTACAGCGATCTCCCCTGCTGAACTGTTGTGTTCAACCAGAACCCCCCCCCCCTTCCCCCCCACCAGAACACTCAGATCAGCACTCTCCGCCATTGGCTGAGGGTGCTGCTTGGGAGCCGGCATGCTCATCCAACAGAAGCCGGCCAAACGGACTGAGTGCCTTACATACGGCCCGAATGTCGGACGGTTTTTATTGAATCAGCCGGCATTCGGCCCGTGTGTACGGGGCTTAAGGGTCATAACTTTCGGTTATACTGCCTCCCTACAGGAGGACTGTACACAGGACAGCCCCTCGTACTATCAGCAAGTGGTATCAAGGGTGTGATCATAAACAGAGGGATGTGACCTGTGCCCCTCAATGGACACCAAGAAAAGGATTTTTACAATACAAAAATACCCTATTTTTCTGAATATACTTCAGCAAGTTGAATTCTGTAAATCATTACTGTTCTTTGCACAGCTTTGCTGGATAAGCCTACATGTGTCCCGCCGCCTTGAGAACACTCCACAACTATGATCTGCGATGCTCTATCAGTTAGGCAGCTCAATAAAAGTTTCGCTATGAAGGAATTTGCTTCCCCACCTGTAACAGCCTAAATTGAAGCAGTACAATATCTAACATTTTAATGGCTTAATGGAAAAATGTTTGTGAGGAGCTGCACGCCATTTTTACAAAGAATAAAAAATTACTTTCAAGAAAAACTGCATTAGCTCTTTTTGCCTTTGTGCCGCTATGCCACGACCCTGCTGAGAATACTATGTACCAACTCATTTTTTACCGTTTCTTTTATTATTGCTACCTCTTCTCCCAAGAAGCCAGCATCAGGGGAGCACAATTACAGACAGATTAAGAACAAAGATGAAACATACTTTTCACTATAAGAGCTGGAAGCTGATGGGCTTTAATTAAGAAAAACTTGCTGCTTAATTTTTAAAGGCCATTTCCTCCCAATCCCCTTATTGAAGAGTTTCTGGACTCCCCTCTATGATTTTCAAGAATATCAAACTGTTCGTAAGTCCCGTCAAAACTAAAATGCTCAATTTTTCAAAATACATAAACAAAAGAGGCAATTTTTTTTTTTTGAAAAAGTGTAAACTTCCATACAAAACAAAAATTGACGCATAGGAGTTGGGGGTGGTTGAAACAGACTCATTTATTGAAGCCAAAGAGGTCCCATAAGGTAACAGCATAAAAGACTTCCCAGAAAACAGTGAAAATAGATTGGTGAATGAAATTAAAAGCATCAACCCAATCACAAAACGCAACATCACAATTAAGACATGGAGGCAAATCATTGCTGAACCATAACGCTAGAAATCCAAACTAGAACCACACCACATGTATAATGGCCAGGGAAAGACTAAATATAAAACCACCACTTCCCAATCCAGGTTCTATAAAATTTAACACAAGTGTATATAAAACTAACAAACAGCAATAGTATTAACAAAGGATAAATAGACTAAAGCTAGGTTCACACTTGTGAACCTGCGTTTTCCGTGGGCATGGCAGCCCATTCATACAGGTGTCAGTTTATGAAACTGAACAGCAGCGATCCCGATTCACCAGCTCAGAGGTGGTGAATCGGGTAGAGAAGAGGGAATGGGAATCCCAGGGGAATAAAAATCTGACAGGAGTTATAACCCTTCCTAACTCTATCCAAGTTAAAAAAGTTTTGCCTATAGTTCTACCCTAAAGCAGAGGTCACGCGGAAAAAAAAAAAAATATTAAAAGCCAGCAGCTACAAATACTGCAGCTGCTGACTTTTAATAAATGGACACTTACCTGTCCAGGGTGCCCGCGATGTCAGCAGCTGAAGCATCGCTCGTCTCTCAGCTGCCCCCGCCGCCATCCTCGGTGAGAGAATCAGGAAGTGAAGCGTTGCGGCTTCACTGCCCAGTTCCCTACTGCGCGAGGAAGCGTGGCGCGTTCCCAGTGGTCCCCGCTGTCTTCTGGGACCAGTGTGTTTCCCAGAAGACAGCGGGGGGGTGGGGGGTGGAGTGACTCTCTCCAGAAGTGGGTGCAAATACCTGTTTTATACAGGTATCTGCACCCCCTCCCCCCTGAAAGGTGCCAAATGTGACACCAGAGAGGGGGGGGGGTGTTCCGAAAAGCAGAAGTTCCATTTTTGGGTGGAACTCCGCTTTAAATTCCTGCTCATGCGACAAATACTGCACTAAAGAAAACTTGTATTGTGGATTTAGTGTGTCACCATGAGGACTATGATGCAATAAGCATTTGTCCAAGAGCATCCAAGAGATGCAGCAGCTTTCAGAATCACACTGCACTGTTCTGTACTGCTACAAACAGAGGTGACCGGCATCACAAGTTAAAGGGGAAACTACTTTCTGTGCACTTCTGGGGCGATGCAAGTCTGTGTTTTCGTGCCGTTACAATGGCCCTAAATCTGCAGGACAGGCACTGGAGGGAGGATACTGAAAGCTGGCCTTCACTCTTCTCTTTATCTATTCCGAATTGTTAGCTCTTCCAATAACAAATTGGATTTCTCTATGGAGTGCTTAGTGCACATGCACAGGATCTTCCTGTGTGTCGGAGAGTTCCAGGAAATAAAAGGAGATGGATTTATCTGCCCTTAGGCCTCATGCACAGTAAATGGTAGGTAAAAACAAGCCGTTGAGTTTTTACCACCTCAACAAAGTGGACATGTTGGCCACGGACGTTCATACATACTGTTGAGGCTGCATACGTTATACAGCAAAACATATGGGGTAGTGGCGCTGTAACTAGTATGATGAAATGTTGCGTCCGTTAAAACATTCCTGAGCATATCAAATACTGAGATGGTGGTTAAGGGTGAGAACGGAAAAGAAAAAAAGAAAAAAAAGAAAGAAGAAGTGAAAAAGAGTCCTGTATATAAAAATTAAACAAAGTCCATATTCCAGGGCAAGCCTCCAGGGGAAGATGAGAGCAGGCTCCACAATATATAAAAGGAACAGTGTAATCTTTAATTTACAACAGGCACATAAATCCACTTACATCTAGTTTCTGTATATCCGGCCAATAGTGTGATGTCTATCCGAGGTGGTTACAGGCTGTGATGGTTCCCGTCACTGTCTTTCTCCGTCCTCTCGTCTAACAGGAAATCCAGATGGTCAGGATACTGAGAACGAGGCTTGGAGCGCAATGACGTCACGGGCAGTAGCTGTGAGCTACAGCTACTGCCCGTGACGTCATTGCGCCCGACGCTGCGCTCCAAGCCTCGTTCTCAGTATCCTGACCATCTGGATTTCCTGTTAGACGAGAGGACGGAGAAAGACAGTGACAGGGGAACCATCACAGCCTGTAACCACCGCGGATGGACGTCACGCTATGGGCCAGATAAAAAGGACTTATGCCGGATATACAGAAACTAGATGTAAGTGGATTTATGTGCCTGTTGTAAATTAAAGATTACACTGTTCCTAACCTGGAGGCGCCTTCTCTCTCTCTTTTTTTTTTTTACTTTATACAGCAGGTCACATTTGTCATGCGGAGCTCCTTGGATACCGCTGTACTCTGTGCAAAATGTCCGATTAGCTGTAGCCAGAAACTCTGCAGGTGTGCGTCTGAGATCGGTCAGAGGCCCTGTTTTCATGTAACACATGTGAGGTTATTAACGAAAGGCAAATCCACTTTGCGCTACAAGTGCACTTGGAAGTGCAGTCCCTGTAGATCTGAGGGGAAGCTCTGCTGATTTTATCATCCAATCACATGTGAGCTAAAATACATTTTTTTCCCCCCATTTTCCTTGCATGTCCCCCTCGGATCTAGAGCGACTGCACTTCCAAGTGCAATTTCAGTGCAAAGTGGATTTGCCTTTCATAAATAACCCCCATTATCTTAAACAATAGTGATGTTAGCCATTGGTTTGTACAGCGTCTGATCGCACACACAGCATGTAGCTCTGCCAGGAAAATGGCTCACTGCCGGCCACCTTTAACATAGCCTGAGCCTAGGTTCACATATGTGTGGGTCTGGAATGTGTGCATAGTGGCGGGTGTTCCCACTCTGCAGGCAAAATGTGCTGCTCTTTAGCACATGGGGTTGCCAATAACCCTTAACGCCCCCCCTCTCCCGCATCAGAAAATGGGGATTATGTTTTGCGTGTGTGAAATCATATGGTCCAGCAAAGGGTCACGGGACTTTTTTTCCTGTGTTTCTCGCAGGTACAGCAGCCCATTCCAATGATTGGGCTGCTGTTCCCATGCAAACGAGCACGCACAACCCACACGGTAACCTACCCTAACGTAGGGTACACTATAAGAAAATCGGCAGAACGATTATCCAATTTTCCTCGTTTCACAGCAAATCAGAACGGATGAATGAAAATTCGTACGAAAATTCTCATATGACAAAGTTTTTCTTTGTTGTTTATTGTTTCTGATCAGGCAGTCTTTTCTGCTTTTACTTGTAGGAAAATCGTACACTTTAAAAGAAAATCGTTTGTCCTGTTCCCGTATGAGTTTGTCTCTTCTGGAATTTTCGTATAAAGTCGGAATCGGCTGTAGAAAGAAACACACTAAAATTGTACAAAAGTTCCTCAGACGAAAATGTTCGCCCGATTTTTGTTATCGTGTGTACGAGCCCTAAAGAGGAACTGCAGTCTGCTCACATAATTTGGAATAAAAACATCTTTGCCATGCTGAAGTTTCCCTCCAACCACATATATACATACATATACATACACACACACACTGTGGATTCTGTTCTTGCCAAATATGCTACAGAAATCTCCCTCCACTAAGTCTGGCTGCAACCATTTTAACTGTGGGCAGCTGAATTTACAGAGACACACATCCAGCTCTGCAGCTCTCATTGGCCTTCTTATGACTCATCCCCCCCTCCCTTCCTGGCAAACTCTCACAAGAATGAGAGAGCTGTGCATGATGTCATAAGCCCAGGCTTTTTACCAGACAAGAAACAGGAAGTGGGCTGTAGAAGGTATTTACTGGCAGAAAAAAACAAAAACGTTTTACTATCCAAAGATAAAACAACAAGGGCAGAAGATTTAATAGATGGAAAGATGAAAAAAAATGAATGAAAGTCCACTTTAAGGCTTGGGTCACAAACATGCAGTTTGCTTTTGATCCGTTTCTGCCCTTGTGATTTTACCACGATTTGCAGGTTTTTTTATGCTTTTATTTTCTTTTGAGCAATTTGTTGTTGGGCAGATTAAAAAATGCAAATTCACTGTAAAAACGCACTACATGCTTTTCTGCAGATTCTCCATTGAAGTCTATTAAACCAAAAAACACAGGTTTTGCGTTTAAAAAAAGTCTCTGACCCTTTCCAAAAATGCAGAAGCTGGAAAAAAACAAAAAAAAAAAAAAAAAAAAAACACATAGATGTGAACGTGTCCCATAGGAAACCGTATTATGTGGACTGTGGTGCGTTTCTGGAAAAAAAGCACCAAAAAACGCATTGGTGTGAACCAGGCCTAAAGCCCTTTTCACACCAGAATCGCACAGGAACACCACGTGGTGCTCATTCCTCTGCAGTGCGATTTTCAGCTCTTTTATTTGGATTGCGTCAGACCTCACAAAAGCAGGGCATGCACTACGTGTGAAAAATATACCACACCAAATCGTTTGGTACTGCGGTACCATGCCAACTGGTTCCCACAAATGCACTGCATTTGGGGTGCCGTTAATGTATGGACACCCACAATGGATCACAAAGGCAGTGCGTTTTGAATGCTGTTCAGGAAACGCACATGGGAACGAACCTTTCCGGTGTGAAGCAGCCATAAAGTGGCTTTTGTTGTCATTCTGGAATCGGGTTTACACCAGAACGCGGCGCAGGATAGGTGCGTTCCGTGTGTGTTTTCTGAAACACGTTCAAAACACGCTGCCTTTGCGATCTACTGCGGGTGCCAATACATTGCCAGCAGCACCCCAAAATGCAGTGCGTTTGCGGGCACCAGATCGGATGGTACTGCAGCATATTTTAGTACGCACAATTTTTTGTTCAATCTCAGCCTGTTCAAATGAATAGGCTGACTGAAATAGTATTAGAAGCTGCAGGAAAACATGCGATTCTGTGCGATTCTGGTGTAAACCGACCACAAGTAAAAACACATCAAAGCAAAAACTGTGCCGTTACCCATAGCAACCAACTGCTGGCTTTCACTGTAGTCATTGCAATCAGGTTACCATGGACAACACCACACTTCTCATCACAACTTTTACTAATTAATGACTTTGTGATGAGAATAATAATAGCCCCTCTTCCCATGAGAATGGCGGTGGTGAGGAGATATATATATATATATTAGAGAACTATATAGAGCTCCGAGGGTGATGGGCGCTTCCTGCACACAGCACGCTTCCCCTCCAGTGGCGCCAAATCCAGCTGGCAGAGAGGCTGAGCGCCCACGTGGAGCGAGCACAGTGCCGCGTGCAGTGCGGGTGTGTGCGTGCTGGCGGTATACTCACCTTCCCGGCGGCCGCAGTTTCCATGGTGACCGGTCTCCGGCTGTATGACGACGTATAGGAGAAATGCGGGTCTCTGGAGTCACAAAGTACACAGCCGCCTCCAAATCTCGGGGAAGATTGCGGGGGGGAGGAGCACACACATTGGCCGCCCCCATAGTACACGCCCACCGCCTGCTGATCACTGGGGGACCAGGCGAGCTCGCCCTGAATGTCAGCTCTGAGGGTTAGGTGGAATCATTCTACCAGTTCTCCAATATGATGACTTTGCTAAAGCTGCACACAGGATTTCAGGGCTCTGGGGTTGATTTTCTAAAAGGAAATAAGAATGTGAACTTTGCAAAGTGTAGTTCCTCCAGAGCTAAGTAAATGAGCTGACTTCCACCATCCAATCACGTGCAAGCAAAAATGCATTATTTTATTGTCCTTGCATCTGATTGGGTATTCTTTGCAAAGTGAAGCTTCACCTCATTTACTAAACTCTAGAGCAGTGATCTCCAAACTTTGCTCGCCACTTTCCGACCCTTGGGGAACTTTTCCACCCATTGATACAATACATACACCATTCTTCCCACTGACACCAACAATGGGGCATTATTCCTCCCAATGACACCAATGATGGGGCACCATTTCTCCCACTGACACCAACAATGTGGCTCTATTCTTCCCACTGACACCAACAATGGGGCATTATTCCTCCCAATGACAGCAATGATGGGGTACCATTCCTCACATTGACACCAATGATGGGGCACAATTTCTCCTACTGACACCAATGATGGGGCTCTATTCCTCCCACTGACACCAATGATGGGGCTCTATTCCTCCCACTGGCACCAACAATGGGGCTCTATTCCTCCCACTGACACCAACAATGGGGCACTATTCCTCCCACTGACACCAACAATGGGGCACTATTCCTCCCACTGACACCAACAATGGGGCACTATTCCTCCCACTGACACCAACAATGGGGCACTATTCCTCCCACTGACACCAACAATGGGGCACTATTCCTCCCACTGACACCAACAATGGGGCTCTATTCCTCCCACTGACACCAACAATGGGGCACTATTTCTCCCACTGACACCATCAACGGGGCACTATTCCTCCCACTGACACCAACAATGGGGCACTATTCCTCCCACTGACACCAACAATGGGGCACAATGGTTTGTTCTGGGGGGGTCTGTACTAATGGAGGGGGTGATTTGTTCTGGGGGGGTCTGTACAAATGGAGGGGGGTGGTTTGTACTGGGGGGTCTGTACTAATAGAGGGGGGTGGTTTGTACTGGGGGGTCTGTACTAATAGAGGGGGGTGGTTTGTTTTGGGGGGGTTCTGTACTAATGGATGGGGGGTGGTTTGTTCTGGGGGGGTCTGTGCTAATGGTCGGGGGTGGTTTGTTCTGGGGGGGTCTGCCCTAATGGAGGGGGGTGGTTTGTTTTGGGGGGGTCTGTACAAATGGAGGGGGGTGGTTTGTACTGGGGGGTCTGTACTAATAGAGGGGGGTGGTTTGTTTTGGGGGGGTTCTGTACTAATGGATGGGGGGTGGTTTGTTCTGGGGGGGTCTGTGCTAATGGACGGGGGTGGTTTGTTCTGGGGGGGTCTGCCCTAATGGAGGGGGGTGGTTTGTTTTGGGGGGTCTGTACTGAGGGGGGTGGTCTATTCTGAGGTAGGGGGTTTATACTTCGTAGAGGGTCTGCACTGACAGAGGGGATCTATACTTAGTGGAGGGGGGTCTGTACTGGGGGGCGACTATAGTTGGTGGAGGGGCGTGGCACCATGTTTTATCGCACTGGGTGACACCAACCCTAGTGACGCCACTGCTGCTGGTCACAGCTATATCATATGGAGGGGGGGAGGTTTGTTCTGGGGGGGTCTGTACTAATGGAGGGGGGTGATTTGTTCTGGGGGGGTCTGTACTAATGGAGAGGGGTGGTTTGTTCTGGGGGGGTCTGTACTAATGGAGGGGGTGGTTTGTTCTTGGGGGGTCTGTACTAATGGAGGGGGGTGGTTTGTTCTTGGGGGGGCTGTACTAATGGAGGGGGTGGTTTGTTCTTGGGGGGGCTGTACTAATGGAGGGGGGTGGTTTGTTCTGGGGGGGTCTGTACTAATGGAGGAGGGTAGTTTGTTCTGGGGGGGTCTGTACTAATGGAGGGGGGTGGTTTGTTCCGGGGGGGTCTGCCCTAATGGTGGGGGGTGGTTTGTTATGGGGGTCTGTACTAATGGAGAGGGGGTGGTTTGTTATGGAGGGGGGTCTGTACTAATGGAGGAGGATCTATACTGGGGGGATCTATACTGAAGGGGGAAGGTCTATACTGAGGGAGGGGGGTCTGTACCGGGGGGGTGGTCTATACTGATGTAGGGGGTTTATACTTCGTAGAGGGTCTGCACTGACAAAGAGGTGTCTATACTTAGTGGAGGGGGGTCTGTACTGGGGGGCGACTATAGTTGGTGGAGGGGGGTGACACCATGTTTTATTGCATCAGGTGACACCAACCCTAGTGATGCCACTGCTTGGACCCTCTGTCCAGTTGTCAGCGCTTCAGCTGGAGAAGTTTCTGGTAACTCCACAGATGCTGCTGGCAGAAAATCCCATGTCTCTGTCAGTGTTGTGGGAGAAAGGCCGACTCCCTCTTCTCTCAGGGGGACTGAAGCTGCTGTTGGTGCTGGGCAGAGCTCAGTGAAGTTTGGCCCTGATGCCGGCTCTTCTGCTGGAGGCTCACCAGGTTGTTCTTCCTCAGCAGAAAAGTCTATCAAATCCTCAGTCTCTATAACTGGTGTATGGGGATAGAGGTTCACCATCTCCTGTCCGTAGAACCCAGAAGATGTTATTGGTGCTGGGCAGAGGTTATCAGTGCTCTGCCCTGTTGTCAGCACTTCAGCTTTGGGGATGGCAATCTCCGGAGTTTCCACTGCCGATTCTCTGGCATACTGCTGAACGAGTTCTAGCAGTTTTCTGTATGCCCTTTCCAGATGCTGTTCTATCCTTAGCAAATATTCCAGATCAGGTTTAAAGCGGAGCTCCACTCTAAAGTGGAAATTCCGCTCATCGGATTCCTCCCCCCTCCGGTGCCACAATTGGCACCTTTTGGGGGGGAGGGGGGACAGGATACCTGTCTTTGACAGGTATCCTTTCCCACTTCCGGGAGTCCGGCCGTGGACGTGACGCCACCGTGGGGCTCCCTCCTCCTCCCCCTCCTCCTCCCCCGGCCGCCGCGCTAATAGGAGAGAGGAGCAGGGCCTCGCGCATGAACAGTAGGGTTCCCAGTGTGAAGCCAAAAGGCTACACTGCCGGGTTCCCTTATCCGCAATGGCGGCGGCAGCACCTGACAGCTGATGGAAACATCAGCTGCGGTGCCGACATTGAGGGACTGCAGGACAGGTAAGTGTCCATTTATTAAAAGCCAGCAGCTGCAATATGTGTAGCTGCTGGCTTTTAATTTTAATTTTTTTCCCCGGAACACCACTTTAAGCTCTGAGACCCCTGCAAGACCGAGCATAGCCTCTCTATAATCTCGCAGGTCCTCAAGGGTAGGTTCTCCTTCATCGCAAAACACAAAACCATCTGTAAGGCTCTACCACAGCAACACAGGGTCGCCAAAGTCATATCCCTCTGGAGAGCATTCTGTTGTCTCCCCTAAATATCCCTGCTCTGCATGCCATTGCAGAGCCCGATAACGATTGTCCAGCTCTATCTCCTGCTGGACCAGCGTGTCCAACTCAGTCACCCATTGATCCTGGGGCTGCTCTCCCAGGAATGGCATCCGTAACTCCCGTTGGTCACTGGCTCTTTGCTCTGGGGTTGGAAAGCACTTGCCCTGTTGCAAACCAGCAACCTGGAGGGCTCCAATCCAGAGCTCCACCTGAATCTGCTGCCTGAGCTCCAGGTATTCATCCGCAGACACAGTCCTGGAGTATGCTGAAAGGACGATCCACAGCAGCCCCGGGAACTCTGATGCCAGATCCATATCTCCACTGGGGTGACCAAAGTCTGCTATCCTGATCTTGGATCCCGGTGGAGGTTTGGATGTCCCAGATTGCAGGAAGCGTCCCACTGCTTGCCACCAATGTAACGGATCCCCGTCGTACTCCGCTTGAGTGTTTCCATCAGTGCACTACTTCCTCCAATCTGGGACTTCAGAACTCAGATTTTCCAGCTGAATATTGTAACCAAGATCAAGACGAGCTGCTTTGTGCCCCATAATAATGATGGGGCCCTGGGCAGCTGCCCCTTTTGCCCTGCCTTAAAAACGGCCCTGTATGTGTTAATGGAGCCTCAGAGATAATATAGTTCTGTGTGTCCCAGATCCGACTAGACACGCTAAATGTGGCTAGACACATGTAAACACAACAAAATGTACCTAAATCCAGCTAAACCTGCTTAAAGCAGGTACACAATAAAATCTGTTTTTCCCACATGACTTCCTGTGTTTAAAAAAGCCTAAAGGGGTTGTAAAGGCTTATTTTTTTATTTTTATATTTTTTTTAGCAAACATGTTATACTAACCTCCTCTGTGCAAGGGTTTTGCACAGAGAGGCCCCGATCCTCCTCTTCTGGGGTCCCCCAGCAGTGCTCCTGGCTCCTCCCCGCATCGAGTGCCCCCTCGGAGACCCACATTCAAATGGGACACCCATGCGGGCGCGCTCCCGAGTCCTGCTGCTGCGTCCATTGACACAGACAGCAAGAGTCTGCCCTGCCCCCCAACTCCCGTGTCACTGGATTTGATTTACAGCAGCGGGAGCCAATAGCTGCGCTGCTATCAATCTATTCAATGAGGACCTGAGACAGCGGCTGGAGCTGCTGTGCTTGTCCCCGTCAATGGAACGATCGGGTTCAGGTAAGTAAAAGGGGGGCTCAGGGGGGCTGCTGCACTACAGAAGGTCTTTCACCTTAATGCATGGAATGCATTAAGGTGAAAAACCACCAGGGTTTACAACCTCTTTAAAAGCAGGAGTGCCAGTCTGAATGAAGGGTAGCCTTGCACTTTGCTCCAGTCACTGTGTGGATAAGACCAGATAGCTCATGTTTTGCATAGATTAATATTAATGTGCAGTGTGTTAAATAAAAGGTTTACAGATTCATTTTACACATGATTGCACGCATAAATAAGTTTTTTTGTGTTACAACCTGTTTTCTTTTATTTATTTATTTATTTTTTAGTTTTACTTAACTGAATCTGTTTAATATTTATTGTAATACAAATAAGTCTAAAATGTAAAAATTAAAATAAACCCACCGACCTTTTTTTTTCTTCTGATGGCGTAAAGAAGAGGTCCAGATGTCATGAGTGATATAGATGGGGCCTTGATAAACAAAGTTTGAGAAGTTGTGCAGTGGTTGTTCATAACAAATATACTGAATTGTCACAGCACAGTAAGCATCTATAAAAATGGAAGTCAGCTAGCACACCCTGTGATTCACCCCAGTGATAATCAAATGCCAATATCCATGTAGCGCTCATATAAATCAAAAACCCATAATGTGAAAAACATATATAAATAACATATCACATAAATAAAAAATATTATCTTTGTTCAAGTCTGTATAATTGTGTAACATGATATACAAATATAAACATATGATGCAATAATTTGATGTGTCAAAAGTGCAATCAATATGCTATATCTAGTCTCTGGAGAGTACAAAATTTGGTGCAGACAGGGACGGCACTGCCGCTAGGCGAACTAGGCTCCCAACTGTCCCTGATTTCGAGGGTCTGACCCTGATTTGGATCAATGTCTCTCTTTCCTCCTCATTTGTCCCTCATTTTCGTCTGATCTGTATAGTTGTATATGAAATGCACTTTTTATCTTTATCTTTCAAAAAGTGTTTCTTAGTGCTAAACCTTTGAACCAATTTCTAACTTGCTGCATTTGTAAATTTCAAAAGCAGATAAAAATGAATAGTAGTGGTAAAAAAAAAATCCCCTGTGGGTTTAACTAATCTTTTTTGGAGGGGTTATTTCCCCTTTAAGGGGGCGTGGTGGGGGCGTGTCCTATGCCTACATACTTTTGATAGTAGGTGTCCCTCATTCTCATTTCAAAATGTTGGGAGGTATGCGCCTAGGGGGCACAGCCACGGCCACTGACTTCCCTACTAGCCTGGCCGGGAAACACTAGACCGCCACCCTACACAGGGCTGGGGGGCTGACTGACTCTCTGCTGGCCAATCCATGGAGGACATCCTTCACGGCTGCTGCGGAGGACAGCTGGGGCGGTGGAGGAGGCGGGCACCATGTCTCAGGATGGAGGAGAAGTTCTGCTGCCCCAGTGAGTCCGCTCTGACAATCAGCACCCAGCTATAGGCACCCGTGCCCTAGGCAGGACTAACCCCCCCCTGCGCCCGGGCAGGCAGGCGGGGTTGGGTTAGTCTTGCCTAGGGCATGCAATAGTCACGCACCAATCCTGGGTGCAGATCCGCATAGAAACCAATCAGCTTCCAGTTTTTTGTTTCTTTTGTCGAAGCTTAACTGAACAAGCTGAAGTTAGAAGCTGATTGGCTACCATCCAGAGCTACACCAAATTTAGCACTCTCTAGTTTTAGTAAATCAACCCATGTCAGTTAATTTTGGCTAAAACACACCATAACAGATCTGTATATATTAATGCACCCAGTGGACACTCTTCTTCAAAACACATTTGGTGCAAAAAACCTTTTAGCCAGTTTGGACAGTGCTCTCTTCTATATATGCTCCTCTAAGTGTAGACCTCTGAATTATAGGAGGTCTATAATCGCTTGAGTGATATAGATTCAGTCGATGGTACCATACATGGTAAGATGTCCAGGCAACTGGAATCAAGCAGACAATTCACTCTATGTGCTGTGACTAGAGATGTGCATGATGGAAAAATTTGCTTTGTTTCAGATTTGTTCGGTAAGATAATAATTTGGTTTAGTCATATTCGGTATGTTAGAATGATTCTTTTTCAGAATTCGTTTCGCATATTTGGATTTGTTTAATATATTTTCGATTTAAAATTATTTTGAATTTGCAATTGAATTTGAAATGGAAACATATTGCAATAAACACAGTGAGGTATAAAAGTAAAATAAAATGATGATTCCTACTTAGACTGCTTTAAGGAATAAAAAATAATAGAATAAACCCGGAATTGAATAGAAAATAAAGGAATAGAATAGAATAAAACATAATAGAATAGAAAAGAAAAGAAAGGAATATAAAAAATAGAATAAAACAGTAAATAATAGAATAGAAAATAAAAGAATGGAATAGAATAGAAAATAATAAAATAAAATAGAAAATAATGGAATAGAAAATAATAGAATGACATATAACAGATTATATTAGAAAATAAAATAATAGAATAGAAAAAACTAGAATAGAATAGAATTAATATGGCAATCTTCCAAAATTCTAATTTCGAAATAAAAATTTCAGAAGATGGCTGTATTGATTCTATTCTATTCATGTTTCTATTATATTCTATTCTATTCTACTCTAGTCTATTATTTTCTATTCTATACTATTCTACTCTATCATTTTCTATTCTATTCTTTTATTTTCTATTCTACTCTTTTATATTCTATTCTATTCTGTTTTATTCTATTCTATTATACTCCTTTAGTTTCTATGCTATTCTTTTATTTTCTATTCCATTCTGTTTTATTCTATTCTGTTCCTTTATTTTCTATTATATTCCTTTATTTTCCATTATATTCCTTTATTTTCCATTCTGTTCTGTTCTATTCTTTTCTATAGAGCAGCCTGAGTAGAGATCATCATCATATTTCACTTTTATACCTTACTGTATTTAAAAAAAAAAATTTAATTTAAAAAATTTGTTTCCTTATATCTTATAATTTTGGATTCATTGGAAATTCCTCACTATTATCATTCGGAAATTCGAATACATGCAAATCTCAGAATAATGAAAATTTTGTCTGAATTTCAATTCGTAATGTAACATCTAGTTATGACTCACTCCACAAATCCCCCTCAATAAAAGAAGACAATGTCTAGTGTTCTGTTCATAAAATGTTTATATATGCGGATATAAATAATGATGAGCATAAAATAATATATATAAAAAATACAACAATGAAATTAATAAAATGAATAAAATATTGTGAACAATTAAAGGTGATAACAGTGTAAAAAATTAAACCAATGTATAAAACCGTGATAGTAATAAATTAATGATGCATGCAAAAATGTCCTGCGACTATGCGATAAAGTGCAAAAAAAATAAAAATGCAGAATTGTGCAAATTGATGTGATTGTCCAATGATTTGATGCTAGATGCGCAGCAACTTTTCTAGGCAAAAAATCTTGCGACTATGCAGAAAAGTGCAAATGCAACCTCATGCGATTTGGTTGAGCGACTATGCAATAAGGTGCAAATGCAACCTCATGCGATTCGATTGAGCAATATGAATGCAACCTCATGCGATTTGGTTGAGCGACTATGCAATAAGGTGCAAATGCGACCTCATGCGATTCGATTGAGCAATATGATTGTCCAATGATTTTGTAGTTTTTTTCAGATGCTAGGTGGCGGTGCCCAATGCCTGGTAATGTGACCTTTTTTAACCACTTCAATACAGGGCTTTTTGTACCTATTCAATACCGGGCCTATTTTGGCACGTCTCTCCTACATGTACAAATCATCATTCTTTTGCTAGAAAATTACTCAGAACCCCCAAACATTATATATGTTTTTTTAGCAGACACCCTAGGGAATAAAATGATGGTCATTGCAACATTTTTTCTTGCACAATATTTGCGCAATAATTTTTCAAACGCCTTTTTCCAAAAAAAAATGGTTTCATGAATTAAAAAATAACAAAACAGTAAAGTTAGCCCAATTTTTTGGGAAAATATGAAAGATAATGTTACGCCGAGTAAATAGATACCTAACATGTCACGCTTTAAAATTGCGCACACTCATGGAATGGCGCCAAACTTCGGTACTTAAAAATCTCCATAGGCGATGCTTTAATTTTTTTTACAGGTTACCAGGTTAGAATTACAGAGGAGGTCTAGTGCTAGAATTGTTGCACGCGCTCTAACGCACGCGGCGATACCTCACATGCGTGGCTTGAACGGTGTTTACATATGTGGGCGACTTACGTGTGCATTCGCTTCTGATCGCGAGCTACCGGGGACGGGCGTTTTAATTTTTTTTTATTATTATTATTTTTTTTTTTTACTTATTTTTTTTTTTTTTTACAATGATTTTACATTTTTTTTTTTTGATCACTTTTATTCCTATTAGAAGGAATGTAAACATCCCTTGTAATAGGAATGTGTGTGACAGGTCCTCTTTATTGAGAGATGCGGGGTCAATAAGACCCCACATCTCTCCTCCAGGCTGGAAAGCATGAGATCAGTGAACTTTTTTTCACTAATCTCATACTTACAGCTGCAATGGCGGCTTTGTTTACATTTGAGACCCGGGCGTGATGTCATCACATCGCGCCCGGGCCTCCGACGATCATAGAGATGACTGGTGACCATCTGGTCACCAGTCATCTCTATTCTCATCACGTGACCCCAACAACGACGCCGGAAGATTCGCTCCGGGTCCCCGATCGCACGGGAGAGCCCGGAGAAGCACCGGATGGCGGCGGGAGGGGGGGTGTCCCCTCCCGCCGCCTATAAGAACGATCAAGCGGCGGAACCGCCGCTATGATCGTTCTTATGGTACACAGAAACGCCGGCACTTCAAAAGGATATCTGAATGATGCCTCTAGCTGCAGGCATCATTCAGATATCCCCCTACAAAGCCCAGGACGTCATATGACGTCCACCCAGGATGGGAGATCCCATCTGTGGACGTCATTTGACTATGGCTGGGTAGGGAAGTGGTTAATCTTCAAGTCTGGTGCCCACAGCAGAACGTGCTCCAATAAAGACCGCACTCACCAGATGCTCACCCCCTCTTGGGGTGAAAAACGTTCACAGTGTATGCCACTGTGCAGCACTCTGGCGGTGTCTCGTCTCCCTGGTCCTTTTGTGGTAATCCCAGTGTTATCTCAGAGTAAGAGGGAAAAGAAGGAATCCCAAATAGTGTAATTACGTAATAAAAAACACTTTTATTGAACTTATAGCAATATTACTCACATTTAAGCTGTATCAAGCAGGCATGTAAGAGACAAATGCTGACAAATCCTGGAAGTGTTTGTGACATTCAGCTTGTGCACTCTACCAGTTTCGTCTGGTCTGACTTCATCTGGAGAGTAGAGTGCACAAGCTGAATGTCACAAACACTTCCAGGATTTGTCAGCATTTGTCTCTTACATGCCTGCTTGATACAGCTTAAATGTGAGTAATATTGCTATTAGGGATGTGCTTCGAGTTCGAGTCGAACTCATGTTCGACTCGAACATTGCCTGTTCGCCCGTTCGCCGAACAACGAACAAATTGGGGTGTTCGCGGCAAATTCGAAAAATCTATGGGAGAAATCTAAAGTGCTAATTATAAAGGCTAATATGCAAGTTATTGTCCTAAAAAGTGTTTGGGGACCCGGGTCCTGCCCCAGGGGACATGTATCAATGCAAAAAGAAGTTTTAAAAACGGCCGTTTTTTCGGGAGCAGTGATTTTAATAATGCTTAAAATGAAAAAATAAAAGTGAAATATTCCTTTAAATTTCGTACCTGGGGGGTGTGTATGATATGCATGTAAAGTGGCGCATGTTTCCCGTGCTTAGAACTGTCCCTGCAAAAAGTGTCATTTTTGAAAGAAAAAAATGCATTTAAAACTGACTCGCGGCTATTAATGAATTGTCGGCTCCCGGCAATACATACAAAAGTCATTGATAAAAAAAAAAAAAAGCGTGGGGGTTCCCCAGAATTCAATTACCAGGCCCTTCAGGTCTGGAATGGATATTAAGGGGAACCCCGCCGCAAATAAAAAAAAAATTGACGTGGGGTTCCCCCAAATATCCATTCCAGGCCCTTCAGATCTGGCATGGATTTTAAGGGGAACTCCACCCCAAATTTAAAAAAAAAATGGCGTGGAGTCCCCCTAAAAATCCATACCAGACCCCTTATCCGAGCACGCAACCTGGCCGGCCGCAGGGGAAAAGGGGGGGACGAGAGAGCGGCCCCCCCTCCCTCCTGAACCGTACCAAGCCACATGCCCTCAACATGGGGAGGATGTCCCCATGTTGATGGGGACAAGGGCCTCATCCCCACAACCCTTGCCCGGTGGTTGTGGGGGTCTGCGGGCGGGGGGCTTATCGGAATCTGGAAGACCCCTTTAACAAAGAGGACCCCCAGATCCCGGCCCCCCCCCTATGTGAATTGGTAAGGGGTACATTGTACCCCTACCATTTCACGAAGAAAGCGTAAAAAAATGTTTAAAAAAACACACAAACACCTTGAAAAAGTCCTTTATTAAGAAAAAAAAAAAAAAAACCATTCCAGCGGTGAAATCCAGTGTCCCGCGGCGATCCCGATGTCCAGCGCTGTCCTTCATTGGTTGTGCCTGAGCGGACCTGATGGGGAACTCCCTCTCAGTATTTTAAATGTATAGACCCGCCCCTTCTAAAGTTCCCCATCAGGTCCGCTCAGCGGACCAGATGCGGAACATGAGAAGGGGCGGGTCTATACATGTATTACCAAAGTGAGAGCAGTTCCCCATCAGGTCCGCCTCCTCGGTATGTCGGACCCGCCTACGTCATTGGCTTGAGCGGGGAACTTCCTTCACTGTGTAATTTAAATTTACATAGTGAAGGAAGTTCCCCGCTCAAGCCAATGACGTAGGCGGGTCCGACATACCGAGGGGGCGGACCTGATGGGGAACTGCTCTCACTTTGGTAATACATGTATAAACCCGCCCCTTCTCATGTTCTGCATCTCGCCCGCTGAGCGGACCTGATGGGGAACATTAGAAGGGGCGGGTCTATACATTTAAAATACTGAGAGGGAGTTCCCCATCAGGTCCGCTCAGGCACAACCAATGAAGGACAGCGCTGGACATCGGGATCGCCGCGGGACACTGGATTTCACCGCTGGAATGTTTATTTATTTATTTTTTTAAATAAAGGACATTTTCAAGGTGTTTGTGTGTTTTTTTAAACATTTTTTTACGCTTTCTTCGTGAAATGGTAGGGGTACAATGTATCCCTTACCAATTCACATAGGGGGGGGGGCGGGATCTGGGGGTCCCCTTTGTTAAAGGGGTCTTCCAGATTCCGATAAGCCCCCCGCCCGCAGACCCCCACAACCACCGGGCAAGGGTTGTGGGGATGAGGCCCTTGTCCCCATCAACATGGGGACATCCTCCCCATGTTGAGGGCATGTGGCCTGGTACGGTTCAGGAGGGAGGGGGGGCCGCTCTCTCGTCCCCCCCTTTTCCCCTGCGGCCGGCCAGGTTGCGTGCTCGGATAAGGGGTCTGGTATGGATTTTTAGGGGGACTCCACGCCATTTTTTTTTTAAACTTGGGGTGGAGTTCCCCTTAAAATCCATGCCAGACCTGAAGGGCCTGGTAATTGAATTCTGGGGAACCCCCACGCTTTTTTTTTTTTTTTTTTTTATCAATGACTTTTGTATGTATTGCCGGGAGCCGACAATTCATTAATAGCCGCGAGTCAGTTTTAAATGCATTTTTTTTCTTTCAAAAATGACATTTTTTGCAGGGACAGTTCTAAGCACGGGAAACATGCGCCACTTTACATGCATATCATACACACCCCCCAGGTACGAAATTTAAAGGAATATTTCACTTTTATTTTTTCATTTTAAGCATTATTAAAATCACTGCTCCCGAAAAAACGGCCGTTTTTAAAACTTCTTTTTGCATTGATACATGTCCCCTGGGGCAGGACCCGGGTCCCCAAACACTTTTTAGGACAATAACTTGCATATTAGCCTTTATAATTAACACTTTAGATTTCGAACGTTCGAGTCCATTGTATTTAATAGGGTTCTAAAGTTTACACGAACATTTTGTCTGTTCGCAGGTTCTGGTGCGAACCGAACAGGGGGGTGTTCGGCTCATCCCTGATTGCTATAAGTTCAATAAAAGTGTTTTTTATTACGGAATTACACTATTTGGGATTCCTTCTTTTCCCTCTTACTCTGAGATAACACTGGGATTACCACAAAAGGACCATTGAGACGAGACACCGCCAGAGTGCTGCACAGTGGCATATACTGTGAACGTTTTTCACCCCAAGAGGGGGTGAGCATCTGGTGAGTGTGGTCTTTATTGGAGCACGTTCTGCTGTGGGCACCAGACTTGAAGATTAAAAAAGGTCACATCACGGGGCGTGGCCTGGACTTCACCATGATGGCGGTGTAACTCCAGAGCTCCGGCGAAAGGCGAGAGAAACAGCGGCTCACAGCTACACAGGACACTACACTTGCAGCCCACTACGGCGGTTCATCTCCCCGGCACCTCGGCATCATGACCAGGAGACGCCAGGCGGAACATCGGCCCAGAAAACTGACGGCATACTTCACACAGCATATGCAGTCTCGTGGGCAAGATGGCGCCGGCTCCTTCTCCACTCCGAAGACGGCGCACTTCCACACAAACACCCATGATGACCCAGCGTATCGCAACACTCGGCGCACAAGGGGAACCTCAGAGACTCCTTCACCTCTCATTAGGAGTCCGGCTAAAGCCAGAGCCAGAATGGAGGAGCAGGAGACACAGCAATGTGAGGTAAGATCTAACGCTGACTCACAAGAAGACACAAGAGAACTCCCTGACTCCATAGTGGCATTCCCCACACAAAACCAACCAGTCCTAGACACTACACTAAAGGATATGCTTGTCTCCCTGAAAAGCTCTATTCATGCTGACATGATGACATGCATGAGGAAGTTTAGCTCAGAACTTAATGCAGTGGGGGACAGAGTGGATCATATCGAATCCAAAATGGAGGAGTATGCTACGACAATTAATGACCTGGTAGACGCTCATGATAATGTTGAGGAGGATCACGCATGGATGAAAGCCAAATTAGCAGATTTGGAAGACAGGGCCAGGAGGAATAATGTCAAGATCAGAGGCATTCCAGAATCTGTGCAACCCTCTGAATTACGCTCGTATGCTACGGCAATGCTATCAACCCTCATGCCGGATCTTCCTCCTATTGAACTGTCCATAGATAGAATCCATCGTCTCCCAAAACCCTCATTTATCCAGGAGCACATCCCTAGAGATGTATTGTTTCGCATGCATTTTTACCAAACCAAGGAGCGGTTGATGCAAATTACCTGTAAAGGGGAACACAGCACCACAGATTACTCAGATCTGCAATTTTATACAGATCTGTCGCAGCACACTTTGCAACTCCGCAAAAATCTCAATAATATTACTAAGGCATTGAGAAACCATGCTATCACATACAGATGGGGCTACCCGACCAAACTAATCATAACTAGAGAAGGTTCTACACATGTAATTACTTCTCCTACTAAGGGTTTCCAACTTCTCCAGAAATGGAAGATTGTCCCAGAGGAACCTCCTTCAACATCTAATGATACAAGCCCTAAGAGGATTCCTCCAGAATGGCAACATGCTTCAAACTCCTGAGGCGTCAGTGATATCTGCAGGGCCCTGCTATATTCATTTGTTGCCCTATTAATGGGCCTCGCCCTTTGGAGCTCTATCCTGTAACCTGCGCTCCCATTTACCTGAGCAGAATTTCTGCACCTGGGTGTAATACCCTCCTTTTAAACTTTTTTTTGTTTGTTTTCTTTTTTCTATACCGAATTTCTTTTCAGACATTGCTTATGTTACCAGAAACGAGACTCCGTTTTGAAGAACCTAGGAATACATGCATCCCTCGGACAGCCTCCTGCCAGCTATGTGAGTACGCACCATGTGTAAATTTCAGCATTCCACTTAAACTCTGTCATGCCAGTTAAAATTCTATCCATAAATGCACATGGCTTAAACCATCCAGCCAAAAGGGCATCCCTCTGGAAAGAAGCAGACTCTTCTCATTGTGACATAATATGCGTTCAAGAAACGCATTTTCACCATAGCGCACTGCCTAGATGCACCCATAAAGGCTTCCAACACTACTTCTTCTCAAATATGACAGCCAAACAACGGGGAGTCATGATTGCAATTAAGGACTCAATTTCTTTTCAATTACTTAAGGACATTTGTGACCCATCAGGTCGATATGTTATTCTAGTGTGTGACATCAACGCTACACGATATACTCTGGTGAACGTCTATGTTCCAAATAAACACCAACTCAAATTCCTGAATGTCCTGATGAAAAAGATACGGAAAATACAACAAGGATCTCTTATACTCTGTGGAGACTTTAACGTAACTCCTGACCCTCAAATAGACTCTACATCTAAACCCTCTAAAAGGACACTGTCTTTGCAGTCCTTTTTGCAAAGACAAGAGTTATATGATGCATGGCGTTGTACCCATGCCAACGAAAGAGATTTCACGTTCTTTTCCCACAGGCACTGCACGTATACGAGGATTGATCTGTTTCTGATGGACAGGTGGTTACTCCAGAAAGTATCTCAAATCACACTGAATGGCATATCATGGTCAGACCATGCTCCTGTGTTATTGACACTAGGAGACACTTATCCTTCCAACAGTGCCTTTATTTGGCGCTCCAATTCCCACATCATCCAAAACAAGGAAACAAAAAAAATTCTGGAGGACCGCTTGCTTGATTACTTTCAGATCAACTCCCCATCCACAAATGATCCATTTGTGCTGTGGAACGCCCACAAGGCATATATCAGGGGTGTGTTTATCCAGCAGGGCACTAGAATCAAGAGGCAGAGGCAGCAGCGACTCAATACTCTACTGACAGACATAGAATTATTAGAAGCCCAAAATAAACTTAATCCTACCCCCATATTGAGTGCACAACTTACCTCACTGAGACACGACCTCAGACTCGCTTTACTCCAATCCTTCGAAAAAGTAGAGAAAAAATTGAAGATGTCCTTTTACTCTACAGGTAATAAGGCCGGGAAAAACCTGGCCCGTAGACTACAAGGCCAGCGCTTTAAGACTAAAATACCACATATTATTAGCCCTAAATCTTCTCAGAAGGTGTATGATCCCCAAAAAATTGCAGATGCCTTTAGTGATTATTATGGGGCCTTATACAACCTGAACCAAGATAGCCTAACGGCACAACCCTCCCTCTCAGATATAGGAAATTTTCTACAAAACATTCATCTGCCCCAACTTTCCCCCTCACAGCTCCAGGAGCTAAACGCTCCTTTTTCCTTAGTAGAATTGCTCAAAACTATAGAGAATCTCCCGAATAATAAATCTCCTGGTCCGGATGGTCTCACAGGGGAGTACTATAAACAGTTTAAACCTATTCTTGGGCCATACCTCCTCAAAGTATTTGATGCTGCTGCTGCCTCGGCTTCTTTTCCGCCAGAAATGTTAGAGGCCTTAATTGTAACGTTACCTAAACCGGGCAAGGAACCAGATGCACCTAAAAATTTTAGACCTATATCCTTGCTCAACAATGATGTGAAATTGTATGCTAAAATTATAGCATTAAGATTGGTGGACATCTTACCTACTCTCATTGACCCTGACCAATCTGGGTTCACTAAGGGTAGGCAGGCGTCGGATGCTACTAGACGTTTAATAAATGTTGTGCATATCGCCAGACGGGGGAAAACGCCTTCTCTGCTTCTGGCTTTAGATGCAGAGAAGGCGTTCGATAGGGTACACTGGCTGTATCTTACAAAAACCTTGGAAAAATTTGGTTTCTCAGGACACCTGCTCTCAGCAATATTAGCTTTGTATACTTCTCCATCAGCTCGGGTGTACACATCTGGCATGCTGTCTAAGCCTTTCAAAATCACTAACGGGACCCGTCAGGGATGTCCACTGTCCCCTCTTATTTTCAATATACTTATGGAACCGTTACCTGCCAGTATTCGACAATCCCCTGATATTCAAGGTTTTACAATTAAATCCCGTAAGCATGTCATAAGTCTTTTTGCGGATGATGTGATATTGATGCTCACTGACCCGCTGTCTTCCCTAGATCATGTATACCACACGCTTCAGGAGTATGGAAAAGTGTCATACTATAAAGTGAATGACTCGAAGTCATTCATCCTTGATCTAGGAGTATCCCCAAAAGATAAGTTGATCATACAAACCAAATTTCCTTATGTCTGGTGTGCACATGAAATCACATACCTGGGCATTAAATTGACCTCCCAAACTAGACAATTATTTCAGGCCAACTATCTCCCTCTTGAAAAGAAACTCGCAGACAACCTAAAGTCACTAAGCAAACATGTTCTATCTTGGTCGGGAAGATTGGCAGCTTTCAAAATGCAAATATTGCCACAAATTCTCTACATTTATCGCACAGTACCCATTCCCATACCTCAACACTTTTTTAAAACCCTTCAGTCCCTTCTAGCTAAATATCTTTGGGAAGGTAAAAAGGCCAGGAGCGCCTTTTCCAAACTAAAAAAAACAAAACAGGCTGGTGGCCTGGGTGTACCGGTCTTTGCAGATTATCATGCCGCTGCGACTCCCGCACAGATTAAAGGCTGGTTCCCCAATCAACCCACACCACTGTGGGGAAACATTGAAGAAACTTTAATACCCAGTGGAAATCTACTTAACTATCTCTTAGCGTACCCTCATATTAAATCCGAATCCAAAAACCTTTCTCCTCCCATGATAGTATCCCTGAATTCCTGGAAAACATTAGTAACACACAAATCCCTTTCTACCCCTACTTCTCCTCTACTAATACCCATTTCTACTCTAGACTTGATAATGCCTGACCTGACCATAACCAGATGGCGGCGACAAGGCATCGTGCAGATCTCAGATCTATACAGAAACAACCTCCTTAAAACATTTGCTGAGTTGCAATCAGAATATGGACTACCAAATTCGGAGCAGTTTAATTACCTCCGAGTGAAATCGTACCTTAAAAACAAAAATATTAAGAAGTACAATTTATTTTGGAAAATTAATATCCATCTAGCATCTAAAGAAAACCATAAGGGTGGTATATCATTATTTTATAACTTCCTATATGACAAGTCCATATTCATGAAAACGAATTCTATGAAAGCATGGGAGGCAGATATCCAAGAATCATTTTCAGAAACACAATGGCATAAAGCATTACAACAAATCTACGCAGCAACTAAATGTACAAACCTATGGGAACTATCCCACAAAGTAACACAAAGGTGGTACCTGACCCCGAATAGGGTAGCCAAATTTGATTCCTCCACATCTTCTGATTGTTGGAGGAATTGTGCACAACTGGGAACTATCTTCCATATACTATGGGCATGTAGCAAATTAGCGAGATTTTGGTCTGGCATTTTCAAGGTCCACTATCAAGTCACGGGTTTATCTATGCCATATTCGCCTTCCCTAGCTCTTTTAAACTTAGGGATCGAAAACTTGCCACCGGTACACAGGAAATTCACCACACATCTATTTCTAGCGGCCAAGCTAGTTATACTTAGAGCGTGGAAATCTCCAGAACCTCCAGAGGTTCAGGAGGTAATTCGCACGTTGTCCGTACATTTCACCTATGAACGAATGTTAGCCTCCATTGGGGGGCGGACTATGCAGTTCCTCTCTAGTTGGCAACCATGGATAGACTGGTATAAAGACTACAAATCATAATAAAACCAGATTAGCAGTCATATATAGGGGGGTCAACCCTAATAAAACTGATAATAAAACTGACACTTAAACCTTTATAGGCAGATCCGAGGGATGGCGGCGATGGTGGGGATGGTGATTACAATGGTAATGGTAACAGTAAAAGTAAAGATAATAAAACCTAGGTTGATGTTCTTTTTTTTTCTTTTCCTCTGGTTACTCTGAAAGCTCACTCTTTGTTCTTATATTAATTTATTTTATGTTAGGACCTATATTCTCGGTGAATATAATTTCCAATAAGATAGAAGAGCTTGATCTCATACCTTTTTCACATAGTCTGGTACTGTGCAAGTGGGGGGTGGGGGGGTTGCCTCTCTCTCCGGACCACAGATAGTTCCCATGGGGGTGTCTGGGGAGAGGAGGGGATTCCCTCAGCCTCGTGTATATTGTATGTGTTTATACCAAGACAAGGCATTTTATATGACTCCTATCTGTATATTCAAATGTACCAATATGTCTTCGTCCCACATGTGGAATGTATTGTTCACCCTTTGTTTACCTTTAAAACCCAATAAAAATCTATTGATAAAAAAAAGGTCACATCACCAGGCACTGGGCACCTAGCATCTGAAAAAAACTACAAAATCATTGGACAATCATATTGCTCAATCGAATCGCATGAGGTCGCATTTGCACCTTATTGCATAGTCGCTCAACCAAATCGCATGAGGTTGCATTCATATTGCTCAATCGAATCGCATGAGGTTGCATTTGCACCTTATTGCATAGTCGCTCAACCAAATCGCATGAGGTTGCATTTGCACTTTTCTGCATAGTCGCAAGATTTTTTGCCTAGAAAAGTTGCTGCGCATCTAGCATCAAATCATTGGACAATCACATCAATTTGCACTTTTTTTTGCACTTTATCGCATAGTCGCAGGACATTTTTGCATGCATCATTAATTTATTACTATCACGGTTTTATACATTGGTTTAATTTTTTACACTGTTATCACCTTTAATTGTTCACAATATTTTATTCATTTCATTGTTGTATTTTTTATATATATTATTTTATGCTCATCATTATTTATATCCGCATTAATCTATATTTATCACATATTCATATATATTAGTGAAGCATTTAGGAGTTACACTATGGCACCAATGACACTAGTATAATATAGGGGTATTTATGTATCTATTTATATACAAAATATTCACTTGCACTCTAGAGCAAGGAAGTCCATGAATTGTAATTAGCACCAATTCTACACCTCCCTTAAGTGCTGGTTCACACTGGGGCGACAAACGCTCCGACATTAGGAGCTCATGTCGCATGACGTGTGAAAATCAATGTTTCCCTATGGGAGCCGTCTTAACTGGTCCGACACATGTCGGTCCGACATTAAAAATTCTCCCTGTACTACTTCTGTCCGACTTTGATCCGACTTCAGCCCATTGACTATCATTGAAGTCGGATCAAAGTCGGATCCTTGTCCTAACCATACGACTTTGGCATCCGACATTGTGATTACAGCAGCAGTAAAAGGAATTTATCTCACCCTGGGATTGTTTTGATTGGTCAAAGGACAAGTCAGACTAGCACAATGTCGGATCAAAGTAGTATCCTGTTCATGAATGTCGGATGGATGTCGGACCAATGTCGGACCAATGTCGGACCAATGTCGGACAGATGTCGCAGAGCAAAGTAGGATGAAAGTCGTGTCGTATAGTGTGAACCCAGCCTAAGTCTACTCATTTACTCCACCCAGGTGGATTAATTATGTAGAGGCAGCTCCTTACTTATTCATCACAGGACGTATTTATACACCCCTGTTGTGTATTCATACTGGCATATTAGGTCCATTGCGCGGATTCACACTCACACTCTAGATAATGATGTGTACCAGCTTAGGGTAGAGGTGGGAAGTGGCTGGGGAGTAACAGCCTGGATGGCTGGGGGTGTGACATATGTGATTTGTATTAGCTTTTTAGCTTTTAGCCCTGAATTCCAGAACCTCATCCCTGAACACACCAGGCCCACTTCAGCCCCGGAAGGATTTGCCCCCTTAATGACCAGGCCATTTTATGCGATACGGCACTGCGTTGCTTTAACTGACAATTGCGACGCTGACGTCGTGCGACGCTGTACCCAAACAAAATTGACATCTTTTTTACCCACAAATAGAGCTTTCTTTTAGTGGTATTTGATCACCTCTGCGGTTTTTATTTTTTGCGCTATAAACAAAAAAAGACCAACAATTTAAAAAAATATATATTTTTTTTAACTTTCTGCTATAATACATATCCAAAAAAAAAAACGTATTCATCAATTTAGGCCGATATATATTCGTCTACATATTTTTGGTAATTTTTTTTTGCAATAGGTGTATATTGATTGGTTTGAGCAAAAGTTATCGTGTCTACAAACTACGGGATAGATTTAGGGACTTTTATTTATTTTTTATTGTTTTTACTGGTAATGGCAGCGATCTGTGATTTTTAGCAGGATTGCGACAATGCGGTGGAAAAATCTGACCCCAAATTACACTTTTTGGGGTCCACTGACATTATTACATGATCAGTGCTATAAAAATGCACTGATCAATGTATAATTGACACTGGTAGGGAAGGGGTTAACACCAGGGGGCGATCAAGGGGTTAAGTGTGTTTCCTAGGTGTGTTCTAACCGTAGGGGGGATGGGCTACCAGGGACATGACAGAGATCACTGTTTCCGATCACTGGGAACAGAAGATCTCTGACATGTCATTAAGCAGATTGGTGAATCGCCTTGTTCACAAAGGCAGTTCCCTGTTCTGCCTCTGTACACAGCGATTGCGGGTCGCCGGCGAACACGAGTCCGCACAGACTGACGTACAGGTACGTTGGTTTGTGCAGGAGAGCCGACATGCCGCAGTAAATGTACGTGAGCTGGTCGGCAAGTGGTTAAGCATTCCTCCCCCCTCCTATGCCACATTTGCCATGTCATTTGTTTTTGGGGGGGAGCGGGTACCTAATTTTACCTAGGCGATCTGAGCAGAAATTCTTTTCTCCCCCTTCCTCCCTGCAATCTTCTGGGACACGTCACAGGTCCCGGAAGATTGCCTGACCATTGCGGTGGCGCAGCACGACTCGCGCATGCGCAGTGCGCACCCGGCTGTGAAGCCGCAAGCTGTCTAACAAAAGAAAACTGATGCAGCCACCACATCTAATGATTAAAAATCTCCAATATACAGTATTATATTCTTGGTTTAATACCGCTTCAACTCAAAAAAGTACCTTCTATTGTTCTCAGTCTCCTCCAAATCTCCATTTATTAATTTTTTGCTGCTGCAATCTGACTTCCTGTTAGAGGGTGGCTACGTTTGTTCTCCATGTCGGAATAAAGCAACCCTCTCTTGCTCGCTCCTGACATGGGCTAGGGACTATGACCTATGGACTATGGGATTTGTAATGTGCAGAAAGCAGTGCACATGAGCACAACTAATGTGGACATACCTCCCAACTTTTTGAGATGGGAATGAGGGACACCTATCAGCAAAAGTATGCAGGCATAGGACACACCCCTTGTCACACCCCCTTAACCACTTAAGGACCGGCCACGGCATATATACGTCGGCAGAATGGCACGTACAGGCATAATCACGTACCTGTATGTCCCCTTTAACTGCCTGCTGTGTGGCCGTGCGCGCGCGCTCGCGACCCTGCCGCCATCCCTGTGAGTCCCCGCGATTGTCTCACGGAGGGATGGAGCCGGGAGATGTTAGTGTAAACACAACATCTCCCCGCTCGCCTACTGACACTGTCACTGATTTCCGCTCTGAGTAATCAGAGCGGAGATCGGTGACATGTCACTCGTAGCCACACACCCTCTCAGTTAGAATCACTCCCTCTAGGCACACTTAACCCCTTCAGAGCCCTAGTGGTTAACCCCTTCACTGCCAGTGTCATTTTTACAGTAACCAGTGCATTTTTCCTGACAGACTCCATGGCAGCCTACGTGTGGGTTAATCCCGCCCCTCATACCTCATAGGACCCTTCTCCCATAAATCTTTGCTCTGGGCCAGAGGCCGTGTTCCTTTTTTTGTCCTCCTCCTAGGACCAAGATATAGTCTTACCTTTTCATGAAGTTTTTCTGTAATCCAGGCCTGGCGGTGTGCACGGCGATACGTTGGTGGTTAGCAGTGATCCTCTCTGCAGTCCAGCAATCCTAGCTATTAGCAGGTGGACATGGGCGATATGATGTGATACCATGAAGAGCTTACTAACCTGGCCATTGGCAGGCAAGCGGCAATATGGCCAAACGTCCCAGCTATTAGCGGGAGGCTTTGTAAACGCCCGATCGTGCGGTGGGTCGACCGAACAGCTCCCCAGTCCCAGGTTCTGGTCCGGATCGTGCCGTGGTGGTGGTAATGTACAAAGATATTCCTTTTATATGGCAGCCGTATCTCTGTGTTTTGTGTGTCTCCTTATTTTCTATCAAGCTCCAGTGAGTGGCCACGGCGGCTGGAGCGCAGCTGCGTTCCAGCTCGCCGTTTCAGGAAGTCGCTGCGCATCCGCAAGCCGCAAACGAAGATTCCGTGATTGGTTCGTGCAGGCGCAGTTTCGCCAAAATGGCGGCGGCGGTCACGCATGCGATTGGCCGCCATCGGATGGCAACCGCTATGGGGCGGTGACATCGTTAACGGTGGCAGATTTAAATAGCTGTCAAAGCAGCTATTACTTGGGATGACTTGCAGGCTTATGCGGTATTTACCCAGGCACTGGGCTCTGGTTTACAAGGTAAATTGTTTGCTGCAGGCTCCCTGGGTGCTGGCTATGTTTTGTTATGTGCTCTCTCATGCCTGTTGTCACTCCTGTTTCTCATAAGGCTTTAATGATTCATTTCACTTTCAAACTGCCTTGCCATGGATCTGTCACCGCCCTCTTGTGGCCAACCCTTGCGCTGCAGGTAGGATTTATTTCTTTTCAACCTGTGATGCTTGGGTTCACTTATTCAGGAGCTCTTAACCCTTTCTTTTTCACTCAGCTCTTCTAGGTCTGAACACCAAAGCACGGCAAAGACCGTCCTAGGTCTCAACGTTGTCACTCCTCTTCAAGGTCCAGACGTCAGATCTTCCTTTTAGATCTAGGTACCACAGATAGGAGTCTAAAACCACCTCTGGGCGTCACTCTCACCGCCACTCCAGCCGCTCTGTGAGGAAAGCCTGCTGGGAATGCGGGGCCCAGGTTCCTGAAGGCAAATCGCTCTGCAAGCGATGCTTTTCTAAAGTCGCATAAGAAAGAGGGTGGAGACCAACAAGTGGAAGCACTGGTCAGAAAGGTGGTCCATGAGTCCCTGAGTAAAGGGGATTCTGGTCATACCCACAACCCTGCTGGCGACACTATGTCAGTCCCTATTAGGGATGATCTCAAGGCTCCAGGCCCTTCACAGCCGAGCCATTCCTCAATTGAAGCCTCAGACAGTGAGGTGGAGGTAGATGACCCTGGTGCAGGTTTTGAATTTTCCCTAGTACCACAGCTGGTCAAAAGCTGTCAAAGAAGCTTTGAGATGGAAGAGCCAGTGGAGGCACCCTCCAAATAGAGGAAATATTTTAAACACCTCAAAAAAGAACATCCTAATTTCTCCTTTTTGGGTGAACTCAGCGCAATAATTACCGACGAATGGGGTGGTGTTGAAAGGAAGAATTGCCTGTTAATGAAGGTATCAAAAATGTACCCATTTAAAAGCAAGGATGTAAAACACCTGGAGTCGGCTCCTCTCATTGACTCAGCCCTAATGAGGATGGTGAGGCACGTCACACTCCCATTGTAGGATACTGTTTCCTTTAGGGATTGCCTGGAGTGGAAAATTTATACCGACCTCAAGCGGATCTACATTACAGCGGGTATGACCTGTAAACCAGCTCTAGCTCTCGCAGCCCTTTCTAAAGTGATGGAAGTCTGGGCAGATGACGTAGATGCTTCTCTGGAGGAGCATCTCGGAAGAACTGGCCAGGAGCTCACCTATTCATGGGCTAAGGTTGACGTTGGCTTTGCTCGTGGGACTTCCCTAGACATAATTCGCTTGGTGGCTCGGATCATGCTGACATCTGTCACGGCTAAGCGTGCCTTGTGGCTGCACCCATGGGTAGCTGACCCTGCCTCCAAGCAGGCATGGTGCAGGATTCCATTTGGGGGTTCGTCCCTCTTTGGGAACATATCGGACAGTGCCATCACCCGTGCCACAGGGGGCAAGTCGGGGTTCCTTCCCCAGGATCGCCGTCTGCTAAACCAGAAGAGAACACAGCCCAGGCAAAGTTCAGATCGAGCAAGGAATGCTCGCTACTATAGGCCTGGCCGTGAGTTCAAGAAGACCTGGAAGAAAAAACAGCCTTCAGGCCAGAAGTTTTCAAAAGGGGCATCTTCCGGTGGACAAGAATCCCCTAAGTCTTTATGATATTGCACCTGCCTAAAACAGAGCGAGTCGGCATCCTTGCCTCTCTCGGAAGAGAAAAAGCGAATTCTCCTGTCTCTCTTGTGGCTCAGGGCACTGCAATTCCAGTTCCAGATGACAAAAGGTTTTAAGGGGTCTACTCGCCCCTCTTCATGGTGTTGAAGAAAAACGTCTCCTGGAGGCCAGTTATAGACCTAACCCACTTGAATTCTTTTATCTAGAAGGAGAAGTTCAAGATGGAGACACTACTCATGATCAGTCAAGCAATCCAACCAGGCGATTGGCTTGTCTCTATAGACCTGAAGGACGCCTACTTCCATGTTCCGATAGCGTCAGAATTCCAGAAATACCTTCGCTTTGCTGTCAATCAAATCCGTCTGCAGTTTACCTGTCTCCCCTTCGGGCTTACAACATCGCCTCGTGTGTTTTCAAAACTTGTTGGCTGTCGTGGCTCTGATCAGGACCAGAGGTATCCGTCTGTATCACTATCTAGACGACCTGCTGTTGTCTCGGGACAAGGAGCAGTTGCTAATCCACAGATCCCAGGTCATCTCCACTCTACTCGAGTTTGGTTGGCTTCTGAATCTGTAAAAGAGCCATCTGGATCCTACGCAGTCCCTGGTATTCCTCGGGGCACACTTCAACGCTATCAAGAGCACCATCTTGGTACCCCTGGAAAAATCCCAGTGATCCGGGACAGAGTTTGGCTTGCAATGTCGTCCTCATCTCCAAGCCTCTCAATGCCTAAAGTTCATTGGCACCATGGTGGCAACAACACCCATGGTAAAGTGGGCTCAGTGGAAAATGCGGCCCTTCCAGAAGGGTTTCCTCCAGCAGTATAATCCAGGGCTTCGGGATCACTTTATCCAAATAACCTCATCCATGCGGGAGAGCTTTACTTGGTGGCTACAACAGAGGAACCTCCTCAATTGTCACTCCATCGCACCTGTATCTTGGGTCACCATCACTACAGATGCCAGCAACAGGGGCTGACAGAAGTAGCCCAAGGCATATGGAATTTTCCCTCTCACAGGATAGTCTCCAATGTTCTGGAACTCCGGGCAGCGTTCCGCGCTCTGCAGGCCTTTCACCACTTAACAGCAGGAGACTCAGTCCTCCTAAGACTGGACAACACAACGGCAGTCGCATACATCAAGAGACAGGGGGTACTCGCAGTCTCTCCCTGTCAAAGGAAATGGAGCCCATCATGATCTGGGCCCAGAAAAACCTGGCCAACCTGACAGCTGTCTATCTCCCTGGAGTCCCGAAAGTTCAGGCAGATTTTCTGTTGAGTTTCTCTGGACAACGAGTGGACTTCCCCCCCAAAGTCTTCAGGTGGGTCCTGTCCCTGGGAGTCATTCCGGAAGTAGACTTGCTCGCCTCCCCATGGAACTTCAGACTAGAGAGATACTACACGAGGTCTTGGTATCCCCAGGCTTTTGGGTAGATGCCCTGACAGACCATTGGCGGTTCCACAGGGCCTATGCCTTTCCCCCGGTTCCTGTCATTCTCCGTTTTTTGTCGAGGCTCAAGATGGAAGAAGCAGAGATAGTGGCAATAGTCCCGTACTGGCCAAACAAGCCATGGTTTCCACTGCTGATGCAACTCAGCTTCCGGGACCCAGTTCCTCTACCCTCCAGACCAGATCTCCTATCACAAGGGGCATTTCTACATCCATGCCCGGCCCATCTACATCTTATGATCTGGTTCTTGAGAGGGGAAGGTTGGAGGCCTTAGGCTGTCCAAGTAGGGCCATCTCCACAATATTAAATGCCAGAAGAACAGGCACCAACAGGGTCTACCAGAGGATTTGGGAAAAGTTTTCAGACTACACCTCTTCCACTGCAGGTTCTTGCAATAACCCAAAGATACATGATATCCTGGGCTTCTTACAATCAGGATTGGATCTCTCATTGTCAGTCAGCTCGCTGCGAGTCCAAATTGCTGTAATCTCTGCCTTTACGGGTGTTTCCTGGGCTAGACACCCTCTTACTCAGTAGTTTTTCAGAGGAGCAATAAGGCTCAGACCTCAGAGCCAAGTTTTTCTAATTGGGATCTTCCCCTTGTCCTGGATTTTTTCTTAGGTAGAGAGTTGGAACATGAAGATCAATCTTCTGTCAAATGACTCTCTCTAATAGTTGTCTTCTTGGTGGCTATAACATCGGCCAAGAATGTCTCTGAAATCAGCTCTCAGGGATGCAAGGAGCCATTTCTAAACTTTTTAATTCCTATGTTGGGTTCAAACCCCAAAGTGGAATCTGTGTTTCATGACAATCAGGAGATTGCTCTTCCAACGTTCAGATCTACCAAGGATTCCAGTGTTTATCCCTTAGATGTTGGAAAAGCTCTGAGTCAGTATCTTGAAGCTACAGCTTCTTTCCGTCAGACCGACCACCTGCTCGTTCTTTTCACAGGAAGTATAAGGGAATGCGTGCCTCTTCCAGATCTATCGGAGCATGGATTGTTCAGGCCATTCAGTGGGCCTATAAAGCCAAGGGCTTGGCGCCTCCAGAAGCGGTGACTGCTCACTCAACTAGAAGTGTGTCTTCATCATGGGTGGCATCACGTCACGTGCCTCCAGAAGTTATTTGCAAGGTGGCCTTGTGGTCTTCAATTAACACGTTCATGGCACACTACTGCGTAGTGGTTTACGTATCTTGTCTGTTGATGGTGCCAATTAAACCTTTTTTCTTTTGTCCAGCACTCTGCCCACCCGGGTGTGTATGGCTAGTTATTTCCCACACGTAGGCTGCCATGGAGTCTGTCAGGAAAACGGAAAATTTATATCAAATACTTACCGTAATTTTCCTTTCCTGATGGACTCCATGGCAGCAGGAGTTCCCTCCCAGTGGCTGGAGTAGGCTAAATTATGGAACACAGCCTCTGGCCCAGAGCAAAGATTTATGGGAGAAGGGTCCTATGAGGTATGAGGGGCGGGATTAACCCACACGTAGGCTGCCATGGAGTCCATCAGGAAAGGAAAATTACGGTAAGTATTTGATATAAATTTTCCGTTTTATAGCACTGATCGCTGTAAAAATTACAATGGTCCCAAAATGGTGTCAAAAGTGTCCGATGTGTCCGCCATAATGTCACAGTCACAATAAAAATCGCTGATCGCCGCCATTACTAGTAAAAAAAAAAAATATTAATAAAAATGCCATAAAACTATCCCCTATATTATAGACGCTATAACTTTTGCCCAAACCAATCAATAAACTCTTATTGCGATTTTTTTTTACCAAAAATATGTAGAAGAATACGTATCTGCCTAAACTGAGGAAAAAAACGTTTTTTTATATATTTTTTGGGGATATTTATTATAGCAAAAAGTAAAAAATATTGCATTTTTTTCAAAATTCTCGCTCTATTTTTGTTTATAGCGCAAAAAATAAAAACCACAGAGGTGATCAAATACCACTAAAAGAAAGCTCTATTTATGGGAAAAAAAGGACGTAAATTTTGTTTGGGAGCCACTTTGCACGACCACGCAATTGTCAGTTAAAGCGACGCAGTGCCGAATCGCAAAAAGTGGCCTGGTCCTTAACCAGCCAAAATGGTCCGGGGCTTAAGTGGTTAAAGGAGAATTGTACAAAAAAACAAGATTGGTTAAACCCACAGGTGTTTTGTTTACCACTACTATTAATTTATATTGGCTTTTGGAATTTACAAATGCAATCATTTAGAAATCAGATGAAAGTTTTATCGCTGGAAAACACGTTTTGATAGATAAAAAGTGCATTTTATATACAGCTATATAGATCAGACCAAAATGAGGGACAAATGAGGGGGAAAGAGGGACATTGTTCCAAATCAGGGACAGTCTCTCGAAATCAGGGACGGTTGGGAGCTACAGTATGTGTGGATTGCTCATTCCAAACAAACAGAAGCGAGAAGGAAAATTAAAGGTTCAGGACCTCATGGAGGATATTACAAGGAGGCAGAAAAACACCGTAAAAACTAATTGCATGTAAAATAGATTACAGATCATTAAGTAGTGGATATTTATGGATTATTTTTAGAGAAAAAGGATATCATATTATCACTCTAAAGATACACTAAAGTGGTTGAAAAAAAAATTCTATTCACGTATATGTACTCCTAACTCAAAAAATTCATTTTTTTTTGCTGCTGTGACTGACTTCCTGTTGTTGGGTGGCTACGTTTGTTCTCTATGGTCCCGCTGTATCTAGGAACTAGGATCTAGCCACCCTCTCTTAGGCTTAATGTACCCAAGACATTATTACAACCTCTCCTGAACGATTTAACTTGACAGATAGTAAACCACGTTTAAAACGTCAGTTTTGCCGCATTTGCGTTTAGAAGCATTTCTAAAAAAAAAATATATATAATTTTTATTTTGTTTTTCAAAATAGCCCAAAATGAAAAAGCCGGTAAACGAAACACGGCTAAACAGGAGTTACCGCGTTTAGCTGTGTTTAGAAGCGTTTGGCACTTGAAATGCCTCTAAACACAGCTTCTGAAGTAAATTTTTTTGCATTACAAAAAATGCCTCTAAACTCAACTGCCTATAAACGACCCTGTGTACATGTACTGATAAGATAACATAGAGGAGAATTCAGGAGCAGTTGAAAGAAATGCCCAACTCCTCCTAAACGACCGTTTACCAGCAGCAGTGTACACACTCCCAAGATGGACTATGGGATTTGTAAGTAGGGCAAAAGAAGAGGTTCCGGAGCTTATAGAAGATGTTACAAGGATGCAGAAAAACACAGTAGAAAATAATAAAATCAAAAATGTATCACAAGCCATTAAGTAGTGTTTATATATTTGGGTTATTTTAGAGACTAAGGATATCATTTAGTGTCACTTTAATTTAGGCACATCTTGCCTGGCCTATAGCAGAATAACGGGTAAAAGGGCAAAATCAACTAGTCCCGGGGCCTGAAAGTGGTGGGAAATCTCTCTAATGGAGTCCCGGACAACACTGAACTTGACAGGGGTTCAAGTTCTTCCCAACTCTATAAAAAAAAAAAAATGGGTTTTGACTTTAGATACATTAAAGCGGAGTTGCAACTACATTAACCAATTTTCAGAATATACATATTTCATTAGGCAATCACATTGTTCATCTATGTTCACCTACTTTGTTTAAATCTGCCGCCGATCTCCCGTGTATTAGCAAAAAGACACATTTAAAAGCGGTTCTCGGACGTTCTTATTTTGCTTGTAGGCATGTGAAGCCCACAAGCACTTACTTCCTGGATATAGTGATGATCTGCAACCATCATGCACTGTCCCGTCCCGCCCCATTCTCACACATGCGCATTGTAACCGCACCGCAGCGCCGCCAACCTCTCGGGTTGCCATCACAATGGGCGTCAGTGTCGGAAGTGCCCGCCCCGTTGTGATGGCAACGAAGAAAACAAAGACTGTAACAAGCTGGCAGAGTGGGAGAGGAGAAGAGAGCATCGCCGATTTTTTAAATATGTCTGTCACCCTGCATCTGGGCACAAAGGGCTCTATTCCACTATTGAAAATGGCACCGTAATCCTCCTTGTATCGCGTCACTTCCGGTTTGGAAGTCCCGCGATTCTAACCCTCTGGGAAGCGCACTGACTCCTGGGAAATGATGACACACATTTCCCAGGAGCAGTAGCGAGCGGAGGCGCCGACGGAAGTGACGACAGAAACCAAGGCGATGAAGGAGGCAGATTTTGAGGGACCACATAGCAACAGCTATTTACAGGTGAGAAAAAAAAATATCCAAATGTTTTTTTTATTTATTTATTTCAAGCACATTAATGCCATATATTTTTTATTTTTTTGGGTGGAACTCCACTTTAACTGCAAACCATAATGTTACTTTACTTGTGCAGTCGTTTCTAGTCTACGTACAGTGAGCCACTGCTGCCATCTGCTGGACCTGATGGAAACACTTTACGTTAAAATATGTAAAGGTGAAACAATATATATTTAGTACATCTCTGCAACACGTGATCATTTATCCCCATAATTATGCTGTAAGTATAGGAAATAACTGTTTGTGTGCCATTAATAAAGTATGCTCCTTCCTTTTGACATGACAGCACAGCTCTGAATCCCTAAGCATGAGGTGTCAGCCCTGCCCCCTAACCCTTTAATGTGTACAGGCAGACAGCACAGAAAGCGATCAGCTCGCAAGACTTCTAGCAAAATGGTACATTTAGAAAACCAAATGGGATCAAATAAGAGGTTTTCAATAATAGAGTTTACATACCCTTTAAATCAAAGGAGGTTTGTAATGATACACATATTTAAGATGCTGTTACTGACTTATTTCTCAAAATGGCGGTCATGCTAGTACTTTGGCTTCAGTAATCTCATATTTACTGACCAGAAACAAGAAAATAACAGGTTCTGACCATATCCTACTCTATTCAGATATAAAAAAAGGAAACTTTTGACTGGTATAGATACACTTTATTGCTAAACTCCCATTTTTACAAAAATGTTGCCACTTGTCTAAAAAAGTGCTGCTGGTTCCAAGATAGAGAGTTCTCACTTTATAAACACCTTTCCATTATTCATAAATCACACTTATTTCCTGACCCTTCAGATAATGGGGGGGACCACTTTTAGAAGATGATGCAAAATAATATATTCCATTATTATAATTAATCTCTTAGAGCAGATAGTTTTGCTAAGGGCTTTCTACCCTTTCAAAATATTGAGTGAAAGAGTAACTTCACTTTGGTTGAGAAAAAAGCATTCCCCTGTGAGTGATCTATGTACATTGCAAGGATTTTAACAAACTTTTTTGCAGATTCCTACCTTTTGTTATTAGGAAGAAAAAGCTGTTTGCTTATCTGTGTCCATGTACCGAGTGAATGAGAATGGGAGTGATTTTAGATCTATCAGTCAGCTACTGCACTTTCAGGGTTCTAATGAGGAAAGCTGCAGGGTCTGAATGCCTTTAGATGTGATTTCCCTTTGGGAGAATCTCACAAAAAATGAAATTTTTGTTGCAGAGAATGCCCAAAATTTGACTTGTATCTTAGTGCAGACTTCTGGGAAAATCAGTGAGCCAATCACACAAGCAGAAACACCATTCTGTGTACAGAAAGCCTTCAGGTTACCATATTGTATTGCATTTTACAGAAAAATTACAGAGCTGCAGATTGAAAAGGTAATTTTTTTATGACATTCAGTTACAATATGATTTGTGTAGCAATTGTATTTGTCATAGTAACTGTCAGGGATGCCAACTTTAGCTTATATACTGTAAGCTTTTGACAAAATCCTAGATTTCTATGTGTCAGAGGCTGTTAATTTTCCCAACTGCATGTTCAAAAATGTCTTCCTTTACAAAAGTATGAAAGTTCAATTTGGATGGCGTAAATGAGGGTTATAACCCGTTATTTATTTATTTTTTAAACCTGTGTCCCATTGGGGAGATTTCTTTTCACTTCCTGTCCCATAGCCAGAACAGGAAGTGAGAGGAGATCCCTTCAATATGTAGGAATCCCTGGTAATAGAGAGGGTGAATTTTCCATATATGGACAGCAATCAAAACCTGACAGATGTTCTAATACCCTCCACTCTATCCAAAACTAAAAACTGTTTTGTTTTTAGTTATACTTTAAGGCTCGGTTCAACGCCTGACAAGTCGCGCTCCATTCAGTGCAATGGAACCTTTGTAATCGGAGCGACTCAAGTCGTTCCGAATTAGAAAAAGGTTCCTGTACTACTTGGGTGTGACTTCAGAGCGGCTTGCATTGACTTCTATTAACCACTTCAGCCCTGGAAGGATTAGCCCCCTTAATGACCAGGGCATATTTTGCGATACGGCACTGCGTCGCTTTAACTGACAATTGTGCGGTCGTGCAACGTTTTACCCAAACAAACTTTATGTCCTTTTTTCCCCACAAATAGAGCTTTCTTTTGGTGGTATTTGAGTGACAATTTTGAAAAAAAAAACACAATATTTTGTACCTTTTGCTCTAATAAATATCCCCAAAAAAAAATTCTTCATCAGTTTAGGCCGATATGTAATCTTCTACACATGTTTGTTAAAAAAAATCACAATAAGTGTATATTGATTGGTTTGCGCAAAAGTTATAGCGTTTACAAAATAGGGGATATATTTATGGCATTTTGATTATTATTTCTTTCTTACTAGTAATGGCGGCGACAGATCAGACACTTTTGACACTTTTTTGGGACCAGTGACATTTACACAGTGATCAGAGCTAAAAATAGCCACTGATTACTATATAAATGTCACTGGCAGGGAAGGGGTTAACACTAAGGGGCGATCAAGGGGTTAAATGGTTGTTCTTGGCAACATAAGAAATTATTGGAAGATAATACATTGCACCAATCCAGATTTTTACATGGAGACCCCTATCCTCATGTTGATATGTTTATGTGGGCCCTTGTTTCCATGGGTCTGTAATCTCACAGCTCCCGGGACAGACACCTCCAGCGGCCCTCACCCTCTAGTACCACATGTTTGAACTTGGAGCTTTTTTATACGTATCATGCATCCGCTCCTGAGAAAGTGGAGCGAATCCATGAAACGCGTCAAGCTTTTTGGATGCAGTGATGTTTCAAATTTTGTTTTTTTATACATATCTTTCAATCCAGATCTCACTATGGTGGTTTTGCTAAACTAATATTTATGTCATGGAGTAAAAATAGGCTCATAACATCACCTACCGCAGTGTATTATCATATGTGTGTGTATTATGTTATATATGAATTTATTAATGTCTGTGTGTATTTATTGCAATATGCCACTTTATCTGTTTTTGCACTCTAATAAATGTGTCATCTTTTTTTACTATTTTACCAAATCATGTGTCATGTCCTCATATAAAGTCCCAAATCCTCTCTTTCTATAATATAATAATAATAGTTCCACTTTAAGAACTCCTAAAGCATTAATGGCATGTTAGTGAAGCACTTATAAAGTGTAAGCTAGGTGCTGGGGGAGAGGCAGTGGATGTTCCTGTATCCCAGAATACACTGGGAAATAATACAGAATTAGGACAGAGCAGCTCCTTCCTGGTTGTTAAGAGCAAGAGGTACACGGATATCTAATAAAGTTCAGTTGGCAGCAGCACAGTGCAAGGCAGTGGATTGCCTCGCACTGTGCTGAAAAAAGATTGTCATGAAGTAAATGTTTTTCAGCGCATCGTGCCCGCACACCAGTGGTGTGAACCATGCGAATAGGAGACAAAGCTTTTTGCCTTGTCTATTCGGTGGGACTGTGCTGGAATAACCATCCATCGCCCAATGCAGCTGCACTGCATCTGGTGTGAAGCAGCCCTCAAATAGAGTTGTATCTACCTCCTGATACTGCCACAGTCAATCTGTACTGCACTTTTTATTATTGATGGCCAGCAGATGGTGCAGGCGCTCACCTAGGAACACTGTCCCCACAATGTCAGCAGAGGTGCTGGAAAGAATGTCGGACACACGGACAGACAGCTGAGTGCAAACTGATGAGGTTTTCATCTGCATTGACAAATGAGAGTTTAGAATTTGGAAAACAGTTTTGAAAGCAGTTGGAATTCATTAATTTGAACTTTTCCTCCCGTTCAGTATGTCAGTATATTCCATCTCCTCCTGATGTAGTGGGAGTATTCCCTGCTTAATTCTGCATGAGCAGTGTTGTCACTCAGCTAGAATGACAGCCACAAAAAAATAGTTTTGACAAGGTATTTTATACCAGCTGTTCTCCCATATCAAGAATGTAGGGAAAATTGCTAAGGACAAACTCCAGTGTCAGGGAAATGCAAGAATATTATTTTAAAATGAGGAGCAGCTGAAATGACTGAAACAACCAATTAAATATTTGCTTTTCTTTACAGTGAGAAAGCAGTTAAAATAGAACCATGGTAAAAACAAAAATCCCATATATGAAGCACTTTGTCCCTAGCATAAACATAGTGCCTCCTGTAACAGTTTTGCAGCACCCATAGGGGTGCTAGAATAGGATTTTTCTAGGGAAACTGTCAGTACAGGCAATTTTAGGCAGGCCTATGCTTCAGGCTAGGCTTGTTTGTTTTGATCTAGGGCTGGGAGTGGTTAGTGTAGCAGTGGGTGTGACCACCTGTGCTCTGGTTCTGAGGCGCCTCCCCTGCTTCCAGGGAGATTGTTCTGGAAGAGGGGCAGGACCTGGAACTAGAGTGGCAGGCAGCTCATGTGAGGAGCCCTGACCAATCCCCACTTGGTATTGGCAGGGGGCAGGCCTCCCATATAAGCTGAGGTCACATACTGCTGGGGAGGTCAACCAAGAGAAGTGGAGCATGGAATACTAGGCAGCTGCTGGGGGGGGGGTCGCCGAACGCGTAGTGGCCCGGGGAGAGCTGTGAGGGAACCTCGTCCTTACATGGTCATGGATGAGGTCTGAGTCTGTACATGGTCACAGATGAGGAATTCCTGGAGCAGAAAGGCAGTAGGTGCTGCTGGAACGTATGTCCGGATAAAGTTCTCCATCATGGACTTGGGGCAGGAGCAGGTCAGTGTGTATACCACAGTGGAATGCTGGGTGCGGAGGCATGCCAGGGAGTCTGGGAGGGAACTTCGTCCTTACACGGTCATGGATGAAGTCCTCATTTTTACACGGTCATTGGTGAGGAGTCCCAGAACAGAGGAGAGACTGTGGGGTGTAGTGTCAAGTCGCTGTGGCCTGAGGGCGCAGGATTTGCCGGCCGGACTAGCTGGGAGCAGTAGTCCACCTGTTACCACGTGCTACTAAATTGCTAGGCCGCCGGCGAGAGTTGCTGCAGACCTCTGGTCTAGTAACAGCACTTAAGTAACATCATTTAAACAACATTACAACAGTAACTAAGTACAGCCAGCAAGCTGGGGTTATTCAGAGTGATCCCCTTTTAGACATACTAAAGATGATGAGACAGGAACCTAACGGTTTTACAGTGGAAGATTTGTGCAGGAGGAGAAAAGTCCTGGGAGTGATAGTCTGCAGGAGCTAGTGCAGAGGAGGCGGAGAAATAGACTACATGGAGATATGCAGGGGAAGAGACTGTGAATGTTAGGAGTACATCAGTTCTTCAGGGCTAAATCTACTAATCAATGTTCTCTAAATGTGATGGCAATTCAACAAGTTCTATGGGCATCCCATATCCCCCTCTACCCAACCAAGTTATATCCCCCAATAAACAAAACAAAACAAAAACAAAACAACACAAATGACTACTCATTGTCTCAGAAGTGATATATGGGGGGTCTGGCAGCAGGGTGATTTGGTGGATGTTTGTTACTAGTAGCAACCAAGCGCTACAGTTTTATTCCCTTTTGTTCCTGCCATTCAATCTGTAATTTATTCACTTCCTTTAACAGTGTGACAATCCTGTTCATTCTACAGTAAAACCACTGTAGTATTGCCACCTGTAAACAGGGTAACTTTTAAGGCTGCTTTCACACTGAGACGCTTTGTAGGCGCTTTTGTGCTAAAAATAGCGCCTGCAAAGCGCCCTAAAAGAGCCGCTCCTTTATCTCCAGTGTGAAAGCCTGAGGGCTTTCACACTGGAGCGTTGCGCTGGCAGGACAGTAAAAAAAGTCCTGTCAGCCGCATCTTTGAGGCGCTGTAGGAGCGGTGAATATACCGCTCCTAAAGCGCCCCTGCCCATTAAAATCAATGGGCAGAGCCTCCGAACCTCCCGCAACGCGCCGCTGCAGCTGCGTTTTGTGGGCGGTTTTAACCCTTTTTTGGCCGCTAGCGGGGGTTAAAAGCGCCCCGCTACCGGCCGAAAATCGCGGAAAAAACTGCGGGTAAAGCCCGCAACGCCTCAGTGTGAAAGTACCCTAAAGGATAACTCCACTTTCATGGGAAAATAATAGCAAGGTAAAAAAAAAAATGTGTAGCGCCCTCTAATGTTGGAATAAATGTAGGGAAATTTACTGACTCATGGTAGTTGCATCAGTCTGTTCATTGGGTCAGGGTTCAGATTTAGGTCAGGTTCTGCAGACCAGGCCTCTGTCGCCTTCCCCTGGTTCTGGAGGTTTCATGGAAACTTCTAGAAGCTAGTGGGTGGGGGTAGAGACAGGGATCTGATTTATTTATGGGAATCTGGTTAATCCCCTGGCAGGGTGGCTGAACCAGCCCATATATATTGTGGAGCCTGGCCAGCAGAGGAGTAAGGTGGAAGATGGATGGTTGAGGTGTTGCTGTGTGGCCTGGGAGGGAGCCCCGGAGAATGGAGGGTTATGCTTCCAGGCTGGAGGTTGGAGAAAGGAGGAAAACTAAAAGAAGGAGCTCCACTGCCCTGTAGTCTACCAGGTAAGCATAACCTACATAGCCTGAAAGGAACTAGCCCAGCAGAAGGCCTGAAAGCAGGTCTATCTTTAGCTGCAGGGCAAGCACAGTGTACCTCTACACCCCCAGGGCCTATAAGGGAAAAGTCTGCTAGATTCAAGTTCTTGGCAAGTCTTAAGGGTAAAGTTTATTGCTTGCCCAATCCCTTGCTTTTGGATCAGATACCGTAGCCAGATGGGCTAGTATTTTTCATTGAGGGGACCAAGAGCTCCTACAAGTTGGGACTTTGCTGAAAATCCATTTAGGGGGACACCAAACTCCTAGGAGGGGATTACTTTGCTAAAGACTGTTGCTGTTCTGAGGGAATACAGTCAAGTATCTGTTGTTGCAGTGTGCCAGAGAAGGAAGTTGTTCTCATTTTGTTGTTCTTCGAGCCAAGTTGGGCATCCCATAACCCTTTTTATAGTATCCAAGTTGAAATCAATAATAAATTCTAAAAAACAAGCCCATGGACTGTTTCTTGTGTCTGGACGCAAGTTGTAACATGCATGTTGCCTGGCTGTGCAGACTACAGGGGGACCCAAAGACTCAGCGGGTCTTTAGGGGTTGTGCTACAATGGCATATAAAATCGTTACACAAGCCATATTGTAATTTAATGTTATTACAAGTTACCCTTCCTTTTCAATCTGCAGCGCTATAATTTTCTATAAAATGCAATGCAAGATGGCAACCTGGAGGTGTTTCGTACACCATTGGTGTACGGAACACCCCCTAAAATGTTATTACCTGCTTGTGTTCTGTGATTGGCTAACAGCTTTTCCCAGAAGTCTGCACAAAGATTTTAGACATCCTCTGCAACAAAGATTTAATTTTTGGTGAGATACTTCGTCAATTGCTTCTAAAGACATGCAGACACTGCAACGTTCCTCATTAGTACACTGCAAGTGCATTAGCTGATTGATAACGAAAAGTCACAACCATTCAGATTTGTTCTGCAGCCAACAAACAGCTTTTTCTTCAGAACAGAAAAACGTAGGAATCTGCAACAATGTTTGTTAAAATCCCTGCAATGTACACTGATGACTCCGAGGGGGTTGTTTGTTTTTTTTTTCTCAACAAAATGGCGTTACTGGTAAAAGTATAACTAAAGGTAAACTTTTTTCTCTGGATACAGTAAGGGAGGTTTATAACCCCATTTTTGGCATATGTGCCATATTGGGGAGATTTTCTTTCACTTCCTGTCCCATAGCCAAAACAGGAAGTTAGATGAAAACCCTCCAAAGTTAGGGAATCTCTGGTTGTCACCTTGGTCAACAGAACCAGTGTCCCCATTGGAAGATTTCCCATCTTTTCCTGTTCAGGTTCAACCAACATTTCAACATTCAACATTTTCATTTACTTTCACCCTTAGTGAGAATGGTAAACAGGACAAATAGAGGGTGAATATACTTAACATGGGGCACAACTGCAATGAAACCTGACACCTGATCCCTGATCTAATCCCTCTTCACTCTATTCAAAAATAAAAATCTGTGTAAATTACATGAATTTGAACAAACTTTGTTGCAGATTCCCACCTTTTTCGGTTCTGACGTTTGTTTCATCAAGTCCTGAATGAATGTGAGGGTATGTGTTCATTATAATAACCTGTTGCACTCTCAGTGTTCTGATGAGGAAAGTTGCAGTGTTTGCATCCCTTTAAAAGTAGTTATCTCTTAGGGAAAAGTTCACCACATTGAAAGTATGTGAACCCCTTGGAATTAACTGGTTTTCTGCAGTAAATTGCCATAAAATGTGAGCTGAGCCTCATCTAAGTGACAGCAATAAACAAACACAATGGGGGTTATTTACAAAAGGCAAATACCCTTTGCAATACATGTGCAAACTACAAATGCAAAGTATTTGAAATTGCACTGAAAGTGCACTTGGAATTGCAGTCACTGTAAATCTGAGGGGTAGATCTGAAATGAGGGGAAGCTCTGCTGATTTTATTATCCAATCAAGTGCAAGCTAAAATGCTGTTTTTTCTTGCATGCCCCCCTCGGATCTACAGTGACTGCACTTCCAAGTGCACTTTCAGTGCAATTTCAAGTGCACTTTGCACTTGTAGTTTGCACTTGTAGTGCAAAGTGGATTTGCCTTTAGTAAATAACCCCCACTGTGTTTAAGCTAATTTCAAGGGGTACGAATACTTTTTTAAGGCACTGTATATTTGTCTAACTGTCGATTCTGGGGCCTCTGCTTTTTCTCCTAACTTCTGTTTTGAACAAGCAGTGCATATTAGTTGTGGTCATGTGCACTACTCTAGGAACACTACAAACCCAGTAGACCACAGTCCCTAGTCTAGTTTGAAAGTAAGCAAGAAAGGGTGGCTATGTTCCTACATACAGTGGGACCATGGAGAATGAACGTAGCCACCCTCTAACAGGCAGTTAGATCACAGCTGCAATAAAAAAAAAAGAATTTGGGGATTTGGAGGAGTCTGAGAGCAATAGAAAGTACTTTTGTGCATTAAAAATACAAACTTGAGTAGCGTTTTTTTAAAGCAGAGTTTAGGGTCACTTTAAAGTGGACGATTGACTTCAACATTTATTTATTTAAGATGTGTCTGGCTCTAATGCCGCGTACACACGATCGGAGTTTCCGTCTGAAAAACCTTGTGTAGCGCCCTGCTCCTGTTGACCAGGCGCTATTATCTAAATTTAGTGGGATGTCTGAACTGTAGTTAGTTCAGATTCCATGTTTTGGCTAAATTGGCCTATGTTCCAGCCTTGGCTGAGTTGGGTGTATTTCCCGTGGTTACCAGCAGGTGTCGCTGCCACCTCTGGTTCGTGTTGGAAGGTACAACAAGCCGAGGCGTATTGGGTGTTCTTTCCCAGAGGCAACCTAGCGGGAGGTTGATACCGCTGGGCATGCTGGGAGAGGGTACTTAAGGGACGGACGCCATTTTTCGAGTCTCCCTCTCACCTCGTGGCCACCCTGGCCGGAGGTATGTGACAACTCCTCTTCTGCCTCGGGGCCTGCTGGCCCGAGGTTTTGTTACTGGAAGTAGGCCTAGAAGCTGTCTGGGGCCTACTGCTTCGAGGGTGGTCCTGTGCAGTCTGTCCTGCGGGAAGAACCTGAGCAGTTGAAGGAACCAGGGGAGGACTCGTCTTGGAGAATACGCAGCGGAAGGCTGGTATCTCGAGAAGAGCCTGGGGCCTCAATTAGAGGATGCATCTCAACCAATCTGCCTCACAGTATTGCCGGGTCAGCTTAAAGGACTTTCTTATACTGTGCAGTTGTGCTTGAACTTTGAAGATTCTGATTTCCAAGTCTGTGGCAGAGACTTTTCATTTGTCCGTGCATCATCCCGGCTGCTAGGCCGGTGAGAGGGGCCTATACGGGTGAGCAAGATCCAATGACAGCGAGTGTACCTGTCTCCAGGATCTCAAGTTTTCTCAGTGATCTGCATCAGGTACCTGAACTCCCCCTAATCCTCCATCCTTCATTCTGCTAACGTTGTGTTTAATAAAAGAAGCATTGGAAAAGACTCAGTGACTGGCAACCGTGTTTATGCAACTTTAACCTTAGATTTTGAGCCAACACGGAGAACAGTAAGGTAACAGCAGACCAAAACTAACCAGCAGCTCCTACGGGGGTAGTGCTACATGTGGGGGCTCGTCCAGGATTATTGCCGTTGCCCCTAGCAACTTTAAGAAAGCCATTCACTGAGGGTTCGCACTGGAGAGGGCCCTGGACTGTGTTTTTTTTGTACGGAGAGAAAGGGGTTAAGTGCAGATCACTCTCTGGCTGCGTAGGTTACGGGCGAAGCCAAGGAAGCCCGGGAGCTACGTGACCAGAGGAACAAGTGGGAGGAGTCCCTGCCCATTGCTGCATGAGACACGTGTGTGTCTGGCGCCAAAGAGAAGAAGTCACGTGATCATACAGAGAAGGTCAGAGTGCAGCTATGTCTTCTCTTTCTCTAGTACCATCGGCCATGGGGCCCAGGATGTTTTCTCCCAGCACTGTTGCAGGTGCCATGTCATCCAGGACCCTGCTGACAGATACCGGAAATTAGTTTTAAGCTACAGGGGCAGTTCGTACTGTACGTGGTTGGAGATGTCGAAGCATTGGGTATGCTGTGCAACAGGTGCGAAGGACTGGCTGTAAACCCTAGTCCATTTGTTCACTGCCTACACTGCAGGGAGTACCTGTTTGCCGTAGAGCTATCCCACTATGCCACTCCGTGCCTACCGGATGGACTGGGCCACGGGCATCGCTACCGAGCCTTTGTTTCTGCGGCTAGACCTGCGCTTGCCACATGTGCTACAGTGACTATTCCAGAGGGAGATGGCGCTGTTACTGCTATTGAGGAGTCATCAGCGGACATCGCCACTGCTGTTACCTCCGCTGTATCTACCTCCGCTACACCTGTCCCCACTGCACCTGTCCTCAAGAAGGTGGGATATGTGAAAGCCTCCCGCGGCCGAGGCCTACCCCAAGGAGTACCCGAACCGGAGCCAGAGGAGAGCCTGAACCCTGGAGAATCCATGACAGGAACGGGTGAGAGATCAAGGGGGAACATATCTGGGACTGTTAGCAAATATTTGCCTGCAGAGGAGTTAGGGGACTCTGAAATAGACTCCCTGTCTGATGTTTCAGGGGATGACGATCTTTTTGAGACAATGTCACAGGAACTGCTGTGGGCTCAAGGTGAAGATGTTGCTTCCACCTATGCTTTCACAGATTGGACAGCCATGGACTCTGGGAGAACACCGCCTAGTGTGGAGCCACACAGCACTACTAACAAGACTATGTCTAAAGTTGCCAGTAGTCTTGCACCTTAAAAGCTGTCTGCCAGGCCCATGGTATACAAGTCCCCTAACTCATGTGTACCTCCGGGACTGGGAAGCACCCGAGCTTTGACAAGGCTTGCCCGTTTACAAAGGGTTCTCATTAAGAAAGTTGCCACGGAGTATGGACTGGAATTTCCCTGAGTTCCTAAGGAAGTAATGCAGGAAATTGAGTCCAACCGAGAGCGGTGGTACGGGGAAGTTATTTGGGACTACTTGTCAGTACCAAAGCCCTTCAGGAGAGCTGGCTATTCTTCCAAGATGGATGAGCGTTTCAGTGGGTGCCTGTTGCACTGGAGTTACGGCCGGCACATTTATGCTGACAAGGTGGTCATTTGCAGGCCCGGAAAGGACAACATTGTGTACTTTATTACCACACTGGATAAAGAGGGGAAACCAGTGACTCTGCCAGACCCCCGATCTTATTGGTAAATGTCCAGAGGGGCTGTTCTGACTTTATTTTTGCTTTGCTAAATAGGCTAAAAAGGAAAAGAGTCTCTATGCCAAAAATGGTCTGTGGGGTTACATAGTCAGATAGTGTTGGGGGTGGTGAGAACTTCGAAGTCAAGATTCTTCATTTACTTCATCACTTTGCGCTAAGAAGGACTTTTGATTTGTTATGCTATATATTCCTGCCACTAAGTGGTGTAAGTTTCCTCCAGGAAGGGATTGGACTTCTTAAGTTTGCAATTTAACTTACCTATATTTAAAGCGGGAAGGGAAGTTCCACTTGTTAGGAAGTGTAGCTTTGCTTCCGCACTGTACAGTAATGTTAGTTTATATTTTTGCCTTTGTGTCTTTGTTTTTTTTCTTTTAGGTGGACCTGATCTTCTGTCAAGACTGCTGGAGAGTGGGTGGTTTAGGCAGAGGTTACGGGGTTGACACGTGTAAATGTGGTATTACTGTGTGTTTATGCTCTGTGTTTTAAGATTTGTAAAACTGTTTATTTTCCTTACCTCTTCCCCTCCCATCCAAGTTTTGCGGTTCAGGTACTGGCTCTCAGGATTGAGAGCAAGTTTTTTTTTCAGACACTGAGGACAGCGTCTTTTTGTAGCAGGGGGAGTATGTAGCGCCCTGCTCCTGTTGACCAGGCGCTATTATCTAAATTTAGTGGAATGTCTGAACTGTAGTTGGAAGGTACAACAAGCCGAGGCGTATTGGGTGTTCTTTCCCAGAGGCAACCTAGCGGGAGGTTGATACCGCTGGGCATGCTGGGAGAGGGTACTTAAGGGACGGACACCATTTTTGGAGTCTCCCTCTCACCTCGTGGCCACCCTGGCCGAAGGTATGTGACAACTCCTCTTCTGCCTCGGGGCCTGCTGGCCCGAGGTTTTGTTACTGGAGGTAGGCCCAGAAGCTGTCTGGGGCCTACTGGTTCGAGGGTGGTCCTGTGCTGTCTGTCCTGCGGGAAGAATCCGAGCAGTTAAAGGAACCAGGGGAGGACTCGTCTTGGAGAATACGCAGCGGAAGGCTGGTATCTCGAGAGGAGCCTGGGGCCTCAATTGGAGGATGCATCTCAACCAATCTGCCTCACAGTATTGCCGGGTCGGCTTAAAGGACTTTCTTATACTGTGCAGTTGTGCTTGAACTTTGAAGATTCTGATTACCAAGTCTGTGGCAGAGACTTTTCATTTGTCCGTGCATCATCCCGGCTGCTAGGCGGGTGAGAGGGGCCTATCCAGGTGAGCAAGATCCAATGACAGCGAGTGTACCTGTCTCCAAGATCTCAAGTTTTCTCAGTGATCTGCATCAGGTACCTGAACTCCCCCTAATTCTCTATCCCTCATTCTGCTAACGTTGTGTTTAATAACAGAAGCATTGGAAAAGACTCAGTGACTGGCAACCGTGTTTATGCAACTTTAACCCTAGACTTTAACCACTTCTCTACTGTGCACGAAAACCCCCTTCCTGCCCAAGCCATTTTTCAGCTTTCAGCGCTGTCACACTTTGAATGACAATTGCGCGGTCGTGCGACGTGGCTCCCAAACAAAATTTGTGTCCTTTTTTTCCCACAAATAGAGCTTTCTTTTGGTGGTATTTGATCACCTCTGCGGTTTTTATTTTTTGCGCTATAAACAAAAGAAGAGCATCCAGTTTGGAAAAAAAACACTATTTTTCACTTTTTGCTATAATAAATACCCTTTTTTTTTTTTTTTAATAAAATTTTCCTCAGTTTAGGCCTATACGTATTCTTCTACATATTTTTGTTAAAAAAAAAAATCGCAATAAGCGCGTATTGATTGGTTTGCGCAAAAGTTCTAGTGTGTACAAAATAGGGGATAGATTTATAGCATTTTAATTTTTTTATTTTTTTATTAGTAATGGTGGCGATCTGCGATTTTTATTGTGACTGCGATATTGCGGCGGACACATCGGACACTTTTGACACATTTTTGGGACCATTCACGTTTATACAGCGATCCCTGCTATAAAAATGCATTGATTACTGTATAAATGTGATTGGCAGGGAAGGGGTTAACCACTAGGGGGCGGGAAGGGGTTAAATATGTTCCCTCAAAGTGTTCTTACTGTGGGGGGAGGGGACTGACTGGGGGAGGTGACCGATGGTTGTCCCTATGTACAAGGGACACACCATCGGTCCCCTCTCCCTCACAGGACGTGGATCTCTGTGTTTACACACAGAGATCCACTTTCCTGCTCGTTTCCCGGGCAATCGCGGGTGCCCGGCGGCAATCGCGGCCACCGGGCACGCGCACCGGGGCCTTGTGAACGTGGCGGGCGCGCGCGCGCCTCCTAGCTCGTTTTAAAGGGAGGACGTCATATGACGTCCTCCCAGAACGAGAGTATCCTCCGCCCGCCGTCAATTGACAGTGGGCGGGGGACAAGTGGTTAAGCCAACACGGAGAACAGTGGGGTAACGGCAGACCAAAACTAACCAGCAGCTCCTACAGAGGTAGTGCTACACTTGAATGTTTTTTTCGACGGAATTCCACTCAAGCTTGGCTTGCATATACATGGTCACACAAAAGTTCTCTGAACTTTCAACCGTCAAGAACGCGGTGACGTACAACACTACGACGAGCCGAGAAAATTAAGTTCAATGCTTCCGAGCATGTGTTGAATTGTTTCCGAGCATGTGTAGGAATTTTGTGCTTTGGAATTGCTACAGACGAAAGGAATTTTTTCTGTCAGAAAAATAGAGAGCCTGCTCTCAGTCTTTTGTTGGTGGAAATTCCGACAGCAAAAGTCCAATGGAGCATACACGCGGTCGGAATTTCCGGCCAAAAGCTCACATCAAACTTTTCTTAGCGGAAATTCCGACCGTGTGTAAAGCGGTATAAGAGGCATGTAGATACACATGTTTCAAAATTGTTTTTTTTTTGCACCAATGTTGTGATATATGACCAGTTATGCTACAAGTAGAGTATTAAAAATACTATAAAAGTTGAAAGCGGTATTGAACACAAAAACAAAAATGTAATATATTGCAGCTCAGCAATCATTAGATGTGGTGGCTGCATCAGTATTCTTTTTTGAGGCTTTTTTCCCCTGTTTTCAGCTGGTGATCTGGTGAGTAACACACCTCCTTTATTAGAGTGCCCCCACTCTGGATAAATGAGCACAAGGGGACATTGTCAAACCAGGGAGAGGGAATGTTAGATGTACTAACAGATTAAGTTACACTAGCAAAATGAAGCCAAACTCCAGAAAACACTTTATGAGCAGTTACAGCAAACCGTTTTTTCTTTGTGGGATAAAGGTTTTGCATAAATAAATAAAAGCTGATCATTGTAAGCACCCCTGCCTGTGTTAAATGTTTGTCTCATCTCTGGAACTGATGCATTTTGCTGGAGAGCTTATGCTCTTGAAAAACGACAGACATACTGGCTGGCTTACCAGATGAAAATAGAAGAAGGCAAGGCTAAAAAAAAGAAAATGAATGCAGCCATCACATCTAAGAAATGGTAAGCTGCAGTGTAATAAATATTTGCTTTTGGGTTTAAAACTGCTTTAACTTGATATTTTAGACCCGGTTCACACAGGGGCGACTCCGGACGCGACTTCAGCTCGCCCCGAGTTGCCCCAAGTCACGCTATTTTTAAAACGAATTGAAGTGAATGGAGATGTTTTATTGTACACGACTGCAGTCGCTCCGACTTCAAAAAAGGTTCCTGTACTACTTCAATCAGACTTCTAGGCGACCTGTAGGCAACTTGTACCCATTGATTTCAATGGAAGTCGCTTAGAAGTCTGATCACTGTTCATTTTGAAGGCAACTTTACAGGAAGCAGAAAGGAATTTACCCAGAAGCCACAAGGAATTTACTTCAAGTCGTGTTGTTAATGACCACAAGTCGCGCTGAAGTCTCCTCCAAGTCTCGCTGTGATTCATGCTCAAGTCGTGTCTGAGTTGCTTCTGGAAGTCGCGCTGGAAGTCGTGTTGCCCCAGTGTGAACCGGCTCTAAGGCCTCATGCCCACGGACGTTTTTACAGTCGCGTTTGAGCGTTTTTTACAGCTTAAAAATGCCTGTCCATGTTAGTCTATAGCTTCATGCCCACCTAGACGTTTTTGAGCTGCAAATAGCATAGGCGTTTTTAAGCTGTAAAAAAAACCCAGGACCAGTGCATTCCTTGGCGTCGGCGTTAGGCATAAAAAAACTGACGTCACCGACATCCAGAACGAGTCCCGGAGCGAGAGGGCTTGTATAGCCGGCCGGCTTATTTTTTACCACATGCTTGTTATTCGTGACATATATGTAAGTGCATTCTTTTATCTATTAAACAAGTTAAATCGGATTCACGCTATGGTGGCTTTGTTTCCTTTTACATCCTGTCATTGGTGATATTTGGAGAGAAGTGGCGTGGAATCCTGAAAAAACAGTATTACAGAGACCCTGGCAGGGAAATAGCCATCTGTTGACATTGATCTGTGTACAGATCCTTTGCTCTGGTAAGCGGCAGTGATTACTAGTAGGGATGAGCTTCGTGTTCGAGTCGAACATACGTTCGACTCGAACATCGGCTGTTCGATCGTTCGACGAAGATTGAACTATTTGGGCCGTTCGCGCCAAATTCGAGTGACGCGAACGGCCCACAATGCACTACGCCATTGCAGTGTCATCCAGGCGCTGTGATTGGCCAAGCATGCACTGTGACCCCGCATGCTTGGCCAATCACAGCGCCGGCAGCGAGGAGAGCAATGATTGGCCACAGGCAGGATGCCTGTGGCCAATTATTGCTGAGGGGGTTTAGTACACGCCCCACACTATAAAAGGCTGCCAGCGCGGCGGCCTTGTGTAGTGTGTTCCGGACCGGAGTAGGGAAAGAGAAGCATAGGCAGGGACAGTGTCATTATTTTTCCTTTACATAATCCTGGATTCCTTGTGTTTAGGGACAGATAAGGATAGGTAGGGAGAGTGTCAGTGACAGTGTGCTATTCTGTGCTAATCCTTGTTTGTAGGGACAGAGAGGTACAGTGAGGGAAAGTGTCAGTGTGCTATTCTGTTCTAAACCAATCTTGCTGAACCATATTTTCAATCCTTGAGTTTAGGGACAGAGAGGTACAGTGAGGGAAAGTGTCAGTGTGCTATTTTGTGCTAAATCTTGTTTGTAGGGACAGAGAGGTACAGTGAGGGAAAGTGTCAGTGTGCTATTTTGTGCTAAATCTTGTTTGTAGGGACAGAGAGGTACAGTGAGGGAAAGTGTCAGTGTGCTATTCTGTTCGAAACCAATTTTGCTGTTCCATATTTTCAATCCTTGAGTTTAGGGACAGGGAAGGACACTCGTAGAAATTATCAGTGTGCTATTCTGTGCTAAATCTTGTTTGTAGGGAGGGACAGAGTAGGACAGTGAGGGAAAGTGTCAGTGTGCTATTCTGTTCTAAAACTATTTTGCTGAACCATATTTTCAATCCTTGAGTTGAGGGACAGAGAGGTACAGTGAGTGAAACTGACAGTGTGCTGTTCTGTTCTAAACCAAATTTGCTGTTCCATATTTTCAATCCTTGAGTTGAGGGACAGAGAGGTACAGTGAGGGAAAGTGTCAGTGTGCTATTCTGTTCTAAAACTATTTTGCTGAACCATATTTTCAATCCTTGAGTTGAGGGACAGAGACGTACAGTGAGTGAAACTGACAGTGTGCTGTTCTGTTCTAAACCAAATTTGCTGTTCCATATTTTCAATCCTTGAGTTGAGGGACAGAGAGGTACAGTGAGGGAAAGTGTCAGTGTGCTATTCTGTTCTAAAACTATTTTGCTGAACCATATTTTCAATCCTTGAGTTGAGGGACAGAGAGGTACAGTGAGTGAAACTGACAGTGTGCTGTTCTGTTCTAAACCAAATTTGCTGTTCCATATTTTCAATCCTTGAGTTGAGGGACAGAGAGGTACAGTGAGGGAAAGTGTCAGTGTGCTATTCTGTTCTAAAACTATTTTGCTGAACCATATTTTCAATCCTTGAGTTGAGGGACAGAGAGGTACAGTGAGTGAAACTGACAGTGTGCTGTTCTGTTCTAAACCAAATTTGCTGTTCCATATTTTCAATCCTTGAGTTGAGGGACAGAGAGGTACAGTGAGGGAAAGTGTCAGTGTGCTATTCTGTTCTAAAACTATTTTGCTGAACCATATTTTCAATCCTTGAGTTGAGGGACAGAGAGGTACAGTGAGTGAAACTGACAGTGTGCTGTTCTGTTCTAAACCAAATTTGCTGTTCCATATTTTCAATCCTTGAGTTGAGGGACAGAGAGGTACAGTGAGGGAAAGTGTCAGTGTGCTATTCTGTTCTAAAACTATTTTGCTGAACCATATTTTCAATCCTTGAGTTGAGGGACAGAGAGGTAAAGTGAGTGAAACTGACAGTGTGCTGTTCTGTTCTAAACCAAATTTGCTGTTCCATATTTTCAATCCTTGAGTTGAGGGACAGAGAGGTACAGTGAGGGAAAGTGTCAGTGTGCTATTCTGTTCTAAAACTATTTTGCTGAACCATATTTTCAATCCTTGAGTTGAGGGACAGAGAGGTAAAGTGAGTGAAACTGACAGTGTGCTGTTCTGTTCTAAACCAAATTTGCTGTTCCATATTTTCAATCCTTGATTGAGGGACAGAGAGGGACAGTGAGGGAAAGTGTCAGTGTGCTATTCTGTTCTAAAACTATTTTGCTGGACCATATTTTCAATCCTTGAGTTGAGGGACAGAGAGGTACAGTGAGTGAAACTGACAGTGTGCTGTTCTGTTCTAAACCAAATTTGCTGTTCCATATTTTCAATCCTTGAGTTGAGGGACAGAGAGGTACAGTGAGGGAAAGTGTCAGTGTGCTATTCTGTTCTAAAATTATTTTGCTGAACCATATTTTCAATCCTTGAGTTGAGGGACAGAGAGGTACAGTGAGTGAAACTGACAGTGTGCTGTTCTGTTCTAAACCAAATTTGCTGTTCCATATTTTCAATCCTTGAGTTGAGGGACAGAGAGGTACAGTGAGGTAAAGTGTCAGTGTGCTATTCTGTTCTAAAACTATTTTGCTGAACCATATTTTCAATCCTTGAGTTGAGGGACATAGAGGTAAAGTGAGTGAAACTGACAGTGTGCTGTTCTGTTCTAAACCAAATTTGCTGTTCCATATTTTCAATCCTTGAGTTGAGGGACAGAGAGGTACAGTGAGGGAAAGTGTCAGCGTGCTATTCTGTTCTAAAACTATTTTGCTGAACCATATTTTCAATCCTTGAGTTGAGGGACAGAGAGGTAAAGTGAGTGAAACTGACAGTGTGCTGTTCTGTTCTAAACCAAATTTGCTGTTCCATATTTTCAATCCTTGAGTTGAGGGACAGAGAGGTACAGTGAGGGAAAGTGTCAGTGTGCTATTCTGTTCTAAAACTATTTTGCTGGACCATATTTTCAATTCTTGAGTTGAGGGACAGAGAGGTACAGTGAGTGAAACTGACAGTGTGCTGTTCTGTTCTAAACCAAATTTGCTGTTCCATATTTTCAATCCTTGATTGAGGGACAGAGAGGTACAGTGAGGGAAAGTGTCAGTGTGCTATTCTGTTCTAAAATTATTTTGCTGAACCATATTTTCAATCCTTGAGTTGAGGGACAGAGAGGTACAGTGAGTGAAACTGACAGTGTGCTGTTCTGTTCTAAACCAAATTTGCTGTTCCATATTTTCAATCCTTGAGTTGAGGGACAGAGAGGTACGGTGAGGGAAAGTGTCAGTGTGCTATTCTGTTCTAAAACTATTTTGCTGAACCATATTTTCAATCCTTGAGTTGAGGGACAGAGAGGTACAGTGAGTGAAACTGACAGTGTGCTGTTCTGTTCTAAACCAAATTTGCTGTTCCATATTTTCAATCCTTGAGTTGAGGGACAGAGAGGTACAGTGAGGGAAAGTGTCAGTGTGCTATTCTGTTCTAAAACTATTTTGCTGAACCATATTTTCAATCCTTGTGTTTAGGGACAGAGAAGGATAGGCAGGGGACAGTGTCAGTGTCATTGTTGCTAAGCCTCCTGCACAGTATACACCTGAAGGTAGCCCTTATTGCTGTTTTTCCCATCTCCCTGCAGGCCATCCATTAAAATGTCTGGAAGGCAACCAAGGAGAGGCAGACAGTCAGGAGGTAAAAAAAGAGGGCAAGCAGGCTCTGTGTCTGGGGGCAACAGTGCTGGTCGTGTACGCGGTGCATTGTCATCAGCACATGGCCATGGGACACGCTTGTCCTTGTTTTCGGCAGCTGGACATGTTGAGCCACATCATGCCGAAGACTTGGTAGAGTGGATGACCAAGCCCACCTCATCCTCCTCATCCTCTCTCACCCAGGCTCAGGGTACTGGCAAAGCAGCTGCCAAAGCGTCCTCTTCTCTGGTATCATTATCTTCATTAGTCAATCCTTCCCTAGACCCACCATGCCCTCCTCCTGAGGAGTCCCCCGAACTGTTTGAGCACAGTGTTGGGTACATGCTCCAGGAGGATGCCCAGCGTTTGGAAGGATCTGATGATGATACCCAGCTAGAGGAAGGCAGCAGCGTGAGAGCAGAGAGAGGGGATGCTCAAGAAGGACACCAATCTGGCAGTCATGCTCCAGCAGCTGCAGCATATTGCCAGATTGGCTCCAGTGATGAGGAGGGAGGGGATGATGAGGTCACTGACTCCACGTGGGTGCCTAATAGGAGAGAGGAGGAGGAGGAGGATGAGGAGGAGGCACATCTCCAACGAGGCAGGATGCCCTTGAGTGGCCAGCGTATGGGCAGCACACCGACGGAATCACACCGCAGAGCTCCGCCTGTGCAGGGCGCTGCCTCTGCCCGTCATGCAAAAAGTTCTTTGGTGTGGGCCTTTTTTGAGGCGAGTGCATCAGATCGCACAGCTGCTGTTTGCAACATATGTCTCAAGCGTATATCGCGTGGCCAAAACATCAGCCGCTTGGGCACCACATGCTTGATCAGACATATGTTGACCTGCCATGCAGCTCGTTGGCAAGCCTACCTTAAAGACCCACACCAAAGAACAAAGCTGACCTCTTCTTGCACCGCATCAGCTGGGATCTCCAACCCCACTATACCTTCACTCCTCTCTGAAACCTGCTCTGAAAGGAATGAAGGTGTAGAATTAGGTGTGTCACAGGCAAGTACTTGCGGCCACTCTGCTAGCAGTACACCAACGTCCGATTCTAGCAGGCAAATTTCCCTGCCCCAGCTGCTGGACCGTCGAAAGAAGTTCACTCCCAGCCATCCACATGCCCAGCGGTTGAATGCTAGCTTGGCTAAATTGCTAGCGCTTCAACTGCTGCCTTTTCAGTTGGTAGACTCGGCCCCCTTCCGTGAGTTTGTGCAATGTGCGGTTCCTCAGTGGCAGGTTCCCAAACGACACTTTTTCGCACGGAAGGCTATTCCGGCTCTCTACAGGCATGTGGAAGGCAATGTCTTGGCCTCGCTGGACAGGGCGGTCAGCGGTAAGGTGCATATTACCGCTGACTCATGGTCCAGCAGGCATGGACAGGGACGTTACCTTTCTTTCACGGCCCATTGGGTCACTCTTTTGGCAGCTGGGAAGGATGCAGGACAAGGTGCAGTAGTGTTGGAGGTTGTTCCACCGCCACGCCTCCAAAATGCTACTACTGGTTGTGACACACCTCTCTCCTCCACCCCCTCCTCTTCTTCTTCCTCCATGGCCTCTTCCTGTGGTTTGTCCTTGGAACCAGCGGTGCTCCGTAGGCGTTCAAGGGGCTACGCAAGTACGCAGGCAAAAAGATGCCATGCCGTGCTTGCGCTGGTGTGTTTGGGGGACAGGAGCCACACTGGGGCAGAGGTCCTGTCTGCTCTGCAGGGGCAGGCCGAGAGGTGGTTGACGCCACGCCAGCTTAAGCCAGGAATGGTGGTTTGCGACAATGGCACCAACCTCCTCTCCGCCCTCCGACAGGGACAACTGACCCATGTGCCCTGTATGGCTCACGTCCTTAACCTGGTGGTGCAGCGGTTCTTGGGCAGGTACCCGGGCTTACAGGATGTCCTGAGGCAGGCCAGGAAAGTCTGTGTGCATTTCCGCATATCTTATAATGCCAGTGCTCGCCTGGCTGAGCTTCAAAAGGAGTTGAACCTGCCCAAGAACCGCCTTATATGTGACATGCCCACCAGGTGGAACTCAACGTTGGCCATGCTGCAGCGGCTGCACACGCAGCAGAGGGCCATCAATGAGTACCTGTGCGACTACGGCACCAGGACAGGGTCAGGGGAGCTCGGGTTTTTTTCACCACGCCAGTGGGGCATGATCAGGGATGCATGCACTGTCCTGGCACCATTTGAGGAGGCCACGAGGATGGTGAGCAGTGACAGTGCATGCATCAGTGACACTGTACCTCTTGTCCACCTGTTGGAGCACACGCTGCGTGGAATAATGGACAGGGCACTTGAGGCAGAACAGAGGCAGGAAGAGGAGGACTTCCTTGCCTCTCAAGGCCCCCTTTACCCAGACAGTGTTCCTTCTGTCCCACCCATTGCACAGGAAGAGGAGGAGGAGGAGGAGGAGGATTGTGTCAGCATGGAGAGGGAGGCTGGCACTCAGCATCATCAGCAGCAGTCTTTTAGGGATGATTTACAGTCCCAAGAAACCAGTGGACTTGTACGTGGCTGCGGATCATGTCGTCCTTAGTGACCCAGAGGACTCCGGACTGAATGCCTCAGCTAACCTACGCTGCATGGCCTCCCTGATCCTGCAAAGTCTGCGGAAGGATCCTCGTATTCTTCGGATCAAGGAGAGGGACCATTACTGGCTGGCCACTCTCCTTGATCCACGGTACAAGGGTAAGGTTGCGGACCTTATCGTACCGTCGCAGAGGGAGCAGAGGATGAGACAACTCCGGGAGGCCTTGCAGAAAGGTCTGTGCAACGCGTTCCCAGAGACTGGGAGGTTACAAACTCCTGGTCCTGGACAACGAGTTGCTGAGGCTTCGGGCAGTCAAAGAAGGAGCGGTGGGGAAGGTGGCCGTCTGACCGATGCGTTCAGACAATTCTTTAGTCCGCAGCCCCAAAGTATGATCGGTTCCAGCAACCATCGCCAGCGTCTGATATACATGGTGCAGGAATACCTAGGGGCAAGGTCAGACTTGGACACCTTCCCTACCGAAAATCCTCTGGCTTACTGGGTCTTGAGGATGGATCACTGGCCAGAGCTTGCACAGTATGCAATTGAGCTACTGGCCTGTCCTGCATCCAGCGTTCTTTCAGAACGCACATTCAGTGCTGCTGGAGGATTTGTCACGGATCACAGGGTGCGCCTGTCCACCGACTCGGTTGATCGACTGACTTTCATCAAGATGAACCAGTCTTGGATCACCACCAGCTACCACACACCAGATGCTGATATAACAGACTAATTGATTTTAAAATGTCACATCCCTTCAAGACTGATGCTGATGCTGAGTGCCTGTGCTGTTATGTTGACTGGCTATCCTCCTCCTCCTCCTCAATGATACGATTAACGATGATAGCTTGGAAGATCATTTTGGTTTATGGGTGACGCCACCAGTGGCTAAGGCCCAATTTTTCAGCCCCTGTTTAACAGGGGCGTGTAATTAAAATTTTTGATGCAATACTTTGCAACAGGCCTCATTGCTGTGCTCCAAGTACAGTATCTGTGAGGGGTTGCAGTGTTGTGCCACCAGTGCCTAAGGCCCAATTTTTCAGCCCCTGTTCAACAGGGGCATGCAATTATAATTATTGATCTAATAATTCACAGCAGGGAGCATTGCTTCGCCCACCAAGAGTAACTGTCAGGCCTTACAGTGTTGTGGCACCAGCACCACCATCACCACCACCACCACCACCAAAGGCCCAATTTTTCAGCCCCTGTTCAACAGGGGCATGCAATTATAATTATTGATCTAATAATTCACAGCAGGGAGCATTGCTGCGCCCACCAAGAGTAACTGTCAGGCCTTACAGTGTTGTGGCACCAGCACCACCATCACCACCACCACCACCACCAAAGGCCCAATTTTTCAGCCCCTGTTCAACAGGGGCATGCAATTATAATTATTGATCTAATAATTCACAGCAGGGAGCATTTCTGCGCCCACCAAGAGTAACTGTCAGGCCTTACAGTGTTGTGGCACCAGCACCACCATCACCACCACCACCACTACCACCAAAGGCCTAATTTTTCAGCCCCTGTTCAACAGGGGCATGCAATTACAATTCTTGATCTAATAATTCACAGCAGGGCCCATTGCTGCGCCCACCAAGAGTAACTGTCAGGCCTTACAGTGTTGGGGCACCAGCACCACCATCAAAGGCCCAATTTTTACTACCACTGATCAACAATTATATGTTATTACAATTCCTGATATAATAGTTGACAGCAGGGCGTTCCAGCACCCACCAAGAGTAACTGTGAGTGCTTACAGTGTTGTGCCAACACCAACACCTAAGGGGCCAATTTCTGCAGAGTATATACGGCAGGTCCCTACTTTCAAACATCCAACTTACAAACGACTACTACTTGCAAACGGAAGAAGACAACAGGAAGTGAGAGGAAATCTACCCCTTGGAAGGAAAATTCTCTCCTGTAAGAATTAATATGGGAGAAAGGTGTCTCCTCTCTACTGATGCTTTATCACCAATCCTTGTTTCAATAAAAACACCACATTTCAAAAACAGTTGTCATTGGGACGCAAAGTGAGGTGAAATGTTCTGAACAGGGGCACAGACAGCAAAAAAAATGTGACAGGGGTGATAACCGTTCCCTATGTTTTACAAAAAACTAAAAAAAAGGAATTTGCCATGGAGCTCCACTTAAACAATGCAGCTGTTCAAAATTATAAACAGATTCTACATAAGAACAAACCTACAGTCCCTGTCTTGTATGCACCGCCTGTATACGGCTGTTCAGAGTATATAGGTCCTTTTTTATTTTGTGTACGGGGTTCCCCTTAATATCCATACAAGACCCAAAGGGGCTGGTAATGGGCTGGGGTAGGGGGGGGTTGATGGGGTAGCTATGCCATTTTTCCTAAAGATTTTCATCCATATTACCGGGACCAGACATTGCATTAAAGCCGCAAGCAGTTTTAAATGACCTTTTTCCCTTTAGAAATGTTATTTTGTGCAGGGACAGTTCTAAACACGGGAAACACGTGGCACTTCACAGGCATACTTTAGACACCCCCCAGGTACAATATTTAAAGGAATATTTGACTTTTTTTTTTCACTTTATGCATCATTAAAATGACTGCTCCCGGAAAACGTCCGTTTTTAAAACTTCTTTTTGCATTGATACATGTCCCCTGGTGCAGAACCCGGGTTCCCAAACTCTGTTTCGGACAATAACATGGATAATAGTCGTTATAATTAGCACTTTAGAATCCGAACGTTACATCCATTGTATTTAATAGGGTTCTAATGTTCGCGCGAACTTTCGGTCCGTTTGCGGGTTCTGGTGCGAACCGAACCCGGGGGTGTTCGGCTCATCACTAATTACTAGTGGTGGTGGAATCTTTGTCTATTGAATACCTGGCACTATTTCAAGGGTGTGTATTGCGTTTGAAGTCACCAGTGGTGGAGTGAGAGGACCCCTGTCTGCTGTTCTTGTCTACATGATCTTCAGCTTTCTTTATCTCAATAATTATCCACAGGACTGAGCTTCCTTTTCCAGCTTCTAATATTCAGTCTTTAATTGACTGTCTGATATTAGTTGGGATTTTCATTTAATTTATTCATATTATTTTATTTTATTTTATTTTATCTCAATTTATTTGTTGTTGACAAACATTTTCATTAGAGTTAATTGTTTTTACAATTTATGTTCATTCATTTTTGGTATTCAATTTAGTGTTGCGCAGCTTTGTCATTTCTAGTATTGTTTTATTGTGTGTGTCTCACTTTTAAGTTGCAGCATTTTTAGATTTTTTGATTGTATTCACGTTTAAATATGTGGAAATAGATCTACACATAGACAGCGCAGTATACTTCACAATTTTTATAAAAAAACGCGAAGCGTTAAAAAACGCGCAAAAACGCCACAATTGTGTTTTTGAGCTCCGACATTTTATTTTTTTTCGAAAAAAAAAGGTCAAAAAATGTATACAATAACATGGACAGGCGTTTTTAAGCTGTAAAAAACGCGGCTGTAAAAACGTCCGTGGGCATGAGGCCTTAAAGTCATTTTTGTCTAGAGTTCATCACATCCATTACAATATTGTATAATGCAAACGACTGCATTTATTGTTAGTTATAATACATTTTTGTTATTCAGAAATGGCCATGAAAAACCATACCATCTGACAAGAAAAACTTCCTGTAAACCGTCACCTCAAAGCACAAGTCCATCTTGCTAAAAAATACAGTATAATATTATTAGTTTAACCACTTCAGCCCCGCACCATTTTGCTGGTCAAAGACCAGGCCACTTTTTGCGATTCGGCACTGCGTCGCTTTAACTGACAATTGGTGGTATTTGATCACCTCTGCGGTTTCTATTTTTTGCGCTATAAACAAAAATAGCGTGAAAATTTTAAAAAAAATGCAATATTTTTCACTTTTTGCTATAATGAATATCCCCCAAAAATATATAAAAATGGCTGCGACATTATGGCGGACACATCGGACACTTTTGACACCATTTTGGGACCATTGTCATTTTTACAGCGATCAGTGCTATAAAAATGCACTGATTACTGTGAAAATGACACTGGCAGTGAAGGGGTTAACCTGTAGGGGGCTCTGAAGGGGTTAAGTGATTCTTACTGTTAAGGGGCGTGGCTTGGCGTGACACATCACTGATCACTGTTCTCGATGACAGGGAACAGACGATCACTGACAGTGTCACTAGGAAGAACGGGGAGATGTTTGTTTACACTTACCTCTCCCCGTTCTTCAGCTCTGTGACCCAATCGCGGGACACCGGCGGCGATCGGGTCCCGAGGGCGCAGTCATGGAGCTCCCGACAGGGTCGCATCTTAAAGGGGACGTATATATATATACGCCCATATGCGCAGCTGTGCCATTCTCGTGCGGCGGTCGGCAAGTGGTTAATGTGCATGTTCAAACACATATCGTTTTGTGTCCCAAATTTTTGAGGAGATTTACTAAATCTAAATTGAATAAAAATCTACTAGCATATGGCCAGCTTAAAAATTCCAATGATAGTGGTAACCAGGGCTTCTTTTCAATGGAAACGCTGTTCCAGCACTTCCAGCACTGAATGAATTTAATAGCAAGGGGTGCTGGGGTGTGCTGCAGGGTCTATTGTTGCTGGCTGCTGGGGTAACTATTGTCACTTGGGGGGATCTCTTGTTGCTGGTGGGATCTTATGTTGCTCAGAGGGGGAAAGGGCAACTGTTGCTGGGAAGGATCTACTCTTGAGAGAGGGGTCTATTGTTGCTAGCTGCTGTAGGGTTTGTTGATGCTGGCTGCTGGTAAGAACTATGGTTGCTGGTGGGGGTCCGTATGCTGACATTGTTTGATGTCAGGAAATAAAAATGACGGTAAGTAATTGATACAATTTTCCATTTTCCCGATGCCAACATGGCAGCATATGAGTGATAAATAACTAGCTGACAGGGTGGGTTCTACTTGCCAAACCAATCTTCTAATTCGGATGGGACAGAGGACTGAATAGTCCTTCCTACAAAGTCCCCTGATGGGGGACCACTCTGGTAGAATGCACCGCCGCCGCTGACGGAGGCTTATGACCCCTTGTCCTATATGCACAACCAAGCCTTCTAAAGCCCAGGCAGTAACCTCTCTTTTCCTTGATGATTTCCAGCTGGAATGACAAAAGGTTTATTATATGACCTGAAAGGAGCAATTGTGGAGAGATACTTCTTTAAAGTTCTGAAAATTACCAGTTCGTGTGACTTTCCTGTGTGATGTTATGGAAAGTTAGGCAATGTCCAGATGTCTGTTAAATAGAGGGCTGATGCTACTTTTGGTGCAAGATGATCTACAAGACCCAAATCTACTCCTGGAAAGAAAACAATATATATATTTTTTTCTTTATTTCTTTGGAGCTCCAAGAGCTTGAATTTCAAACAACCTTCTGCCTAAAGTTCTTGCAATAGATACTGCCTTGTAGGTAATGGCCCGAACCGAACACTGCTCTGTTGGAACAAACGGTTGAACTGACATGAGATCCAGCAACACCAATAGATCTCTTTTCCTTGGTGACCGAATCCTCACAACTGCCTTCAAATGTTGTGCAAACTGAAGGATTCTTGGCCCATTTAAATTTGTTATTGCCAATATAGCCTACACTTGCAAGCTCTTTGAGGATAGGCTAAGGCTCATGTCCAATATGGCCTAGAGGAAGTATAGAACAGCTGTCACCGGAGGGGCAGTAGGATCAATGTCTCGCTCCAGAAAACGCAAACTTGTTCCAGATTTAGGCATAGATGTTATAAGTAGAGAGCCTTCTTGCACACAACAAGGTAAAGATCACTCTGGAGCGAATCTGGAGCAACCTGAGTTGCCCAGCCTCCCCTTTTAGCACCCCTACTTGCAGCCCCAGTCTGCGTATGTTGTGGAGGGGAAATGTCATCTGTATCCTGAAATGAATGGCCAGGGAAAACCAAGGGCTTCCTGACCAATATGGATGACTGGCTATGACAACCATGTTCTCCCTTGACAGATTCAAGAGGAATCTTATTACGAGAGATGTTGGGGTAAAAATATATAGGCTAGATTGCAGCCCCAAGGAGAGACCAGAGCATCTGCCCCCTGCGCCTTGGGGTGCTGAAACAAGGTCAGACATACCCAAAGTTTGTTATTACTGTGGGAAACAAAGAGGTCTGTCTGTGGTAGGCCTCACCTGTGGACCAGATCAGAGAAGACCTGGGACATAGACCCACTCGTTGTGCTCTGGGAAGCTTGCATGATAGTCGGTCTGCATGTGTGTATAAAAATCCACTGGGAGGTAAACTGAATTTTCTGGTGATCTTCCATCCCAGACGTTGTGGGTTTCACGGATCTCAATAGCATATTGCTGCGAGTTCCTCCCTGGAGCTGAATATAGGCAACTGCTGCCCTGTTGCTCAACTGCAAGGAGACTGGTAGTCCCTGGATTCTGTGTAGCAAGGCCAAAGTGCTAAAAGGGCTGTTTGAACTTCCAGCGCAATGGAGACTACCCTCCTTGACTGGGAATCTCCGCTTGCCTTGACCGACAGTCCCTCGCAGTGCACCTTCCAGGCTGTCTTGCAGACATGATTCATAACATTTATCCAGTCTAACGGTTCTAACGGGCCGTGACTTCCTCAAGGTCTTTCCATCACCGCGGACAGCTACTCATACTGAGTGACACTGTTATTAACGCTAGATCCTGTTTTCTCCCTTGCGCTAAGAATCCTAGTTGAAACTTGCACAGATGCCCATGCGCCCAAGAAATCATCGGTATGCATGATGACGTTGTGCCCAGAAGGCACTAAGGCACTGAGGAGCCAAGGTAAGGGAGAACACATTTGAGGAGACAGAAATAATAAAAGGGATAGGCAGCCCTGTATGGTGCAAGGAACCCAAAAAAAGGAAAAGGAATGAACTAGCTGCCCCATCCCAAGCCTCAGCTCCCAGACACTTACATGATGGCAGATTTAGTTCCTAATGAGGAAACACACCCACAGAAGGGGCTCCCAGGCTATAGCGCATTTAGATGCTCGAGCGCTGGGACTTCGCACTGGGAAAGGCTAAACTCAGACGGCTACTGCACTGAGGCAGAGGTGGGGACATAGAACTGCTTACCAGTGGCGGTGCGTCCATAAGGGGCGCATGGATGCCGCCCCCTCTCTCCTGGCACTGCATTGCATGAATCTATGTATGGTTGCTGCTGCCACCCCCTATTCAGGTGTCCAGCCCCTTGTCGGGCGCCGGGCACCTGAATTACATTGGCGGAGTATTTTTTGGAAGCACCCGATTAGAGCCGTAGGCTCTAATAGGCATCCAAAACAGTGAACAGCGGGCGCCATGCTGTGCAATTCGCTGTTCACTCAGCCTTGTGTTAGGAAAGCGAATAAATCGCTTTCCTAACACTGAATCGCCTCTCAGCCAATCAGGAAATCAGGTCTGTTACCTATCACCTGATTGGCTGTAACGACAGGCGCTTTGATTGGACGCCGCCAATCAGGCGTCCAATCATAGCAGAGGACCGGAAGAGAGGGCGGGAGAAGAGATCAAGGAGCGTGGAGGACATCGCCGGCTTTGCCCCACTGAGACAAGGCAATTGATGGGCACAGTGTGAGTAATTGATGGGCACAGTGTGAGCAATTGATGGGCACAGTAGCTGCGTTTGATGGCACAGTGGCTGCGTTTGATGGCACAGTGGCTGCGTTTGATGGGCATAGTGGCTGCGTTTGATGGCACAGTGGCTGCATTTGATGGGCATAGTGGCTGCATTTTATGGCACAGTAGCTGCGTTTGATGGGTACAGTGGCTGCAATTGTTTGTTTGTTTTTTCAGTTTTGCGCCCCCCCAAAAAATTTTGAGCACCAGTCGCCACTGCTCTTCACCCGTGCGTGGAGGTATGAGGGAAAAAAGAAGAATGGGAGGTGCGGCTAGTCCTTTTTTTATGCTATTCACTGGTCCTGAAGGAGTGGTCAAAAGGCGGATCTCTATCACTAGTATGCTGCCATGTTGGTGTCAGGAAAAAAGAGTTAAATTTCAGGTAATGTAATGTTACTGTCCCATTGGTTGTGCTCTCACCCAAACTGTCAAACCATCCAATGGCTGGTGTCATAACTAATCACATGTGCAGCATTTGGCAGTTGTGGAATAAACAGAGGCTAAGATGGCAGCTTCCTTGGCTGAAAACAATAGGACAGGTTATTTCCACTTTAAGAATCTCCTTACAAATTAGCACCACAAAATCATACTGGGTTGTGTATTCCCTTAAAGGGGCAATACTGGTAGGCTGGTAGGTGGGTGGAACCAAAGGACGATGTTCAGAAGTGGATAGGGGGTAGAAACAAGGGGTGACTTAGAATGGGGGAGTACCTGCACTTATTCTCTGAGAAAAAAGCCCTGGCGGTCACTATGATGAATAGGGAGCATTAGTCTTCCTTATGAAGACAAAAATTTAAACCTTAAAGGGGTATCAATCCCTTAACATTCTTTCCAAAATCAAATCTAAAATAACAGTTTTGGCTTTAGATACACATTAGGTTAAACAGACCATTGCAAAATCTTAGTTCATGTGGAAAGCATTTATATTGCTGATTTAGGGTACAATCACAGCTTAACATGTGCATTGAGTGCAGTTTAACATAAGCACTGATGTGCATTGGCATGCTGCGTTTGAGACATTGCATTTTAACCCCTTTGTGCCTAAGTGTAAAGCAAAATAAAGCACAATTTTGCAACTTTGACATGTGTTAGTAAAACTGTGCATATCACAACTACTTTGTACATCCAGGTGGATTATACCTTGTTTTTTTTCACTAGAAATTGGGCTTTTCATTATCAAAAAGAAAAACTGACCCAAAATAGTTGAAAAAAAAACATATTTTTTAAATGAACCATAACCATAACCTTCCACCAAAGAACAACCCAAATTAAATTCTCCTGCTCCTGACAATCACAGCGATATCACATATGTGTATGTTAGTTGTTGTTTGTAACATAGTACAGCCCAAAAACAATAGTGCGCATTTTGCTTTTTTTTTTATCCTACCTAAAAACACACCCAAACTGGCACTAACTGACACTGATACTAATTAAAAAAGAAAAATTCTGTCCATAAAAAAATACTCACACTGACCTTTGACCCTGACCATGACCCAAACACTAACCTAGATCAGACATTGATCTAGATATTTTTTGTATTTTTTAATTTTATTATTGTTATTTATTTTTATTTTTTTACACACTTTTTTTCTCTGCAAGGAGAGAGAGAGATGTGATGTAGCTCTCTCCTCCATGCACAGAGAGAGAAAACACAGGAGTGGGCTTCACAGTAACTGATAAGTGTAAAAGCCAATCAGAGGCTATCACAGTGATCAGGTGATCCCGATTTTGGAGTTCCAGGTACCGATCGTTAGTACGGGGCCCGGGCATCCCACAGAGGAAAAAAGCCCAGTCCAGTGGGGCCACATATTTGCATACGTTCAGTGTGAAGGGGTTAAAATACACTTTTATTCTCACTTCCTAAAAAATGTGCAAAGGGTCTTCAGCACATTACAGAAGCCAAACATGTGCTTTTTTCCACTTCCATTCATACTTTTTTTTTTTACTGGTCCTTGCATTGGCACGCAAAAACAAAAAAAAAGTGTCAATGCATCTGGTGTGAATGAACCCTTAACCTCCCTAGCGGTATTTCCAAGTGTGGCTCGGGGTGAGATTTTTGTAAAGCCTTAACCCCGAGCCACACTCGGGATTGCCTCGCTGGATCCTGGAAGAGGTGACTTACCTTGTCTCTGGGATCCCGCGATGTATTCCCGCAGTGTACGGCGGCCGGACCTTCCGCCCGATGCACTGTGTGTTCCCCTGATTCCCTTCCCTGCGAGCGTCGCAACGCAGAGGGGCGGAACAACGGTAAATTCAAAATGTATAAAGAACAAACACACTGATACAATGTAATCCTTTTGGATTACAATGAAAAATAAAATAAAGTGACCTTAGATTGCCCCCCAGTGCTTTCTCCAGTGCCCTTGTCTGTAGTTTTACTATACTTTGTGTCTGTAAACTGCACAGCAACCATGGCATCCAAAAAGCGCGCCTCCACCTCAAAATCGCTATTTGACCTGCTGGAAGTCAGCGACAGCGATACAGATTCGCTTGCAGAGGAGTTGAGTGACAGCGACTCATACGGAAGTTCGTCATCAGACGCAGAAAGCAATTTTAGCGACGATCCTGCGACTGTGCCCAGCGATGTGCGGACTTGGTGCTCGATTGATTGTGGTACGGAGCACGTAGCACCCCCAAGATTTCAGTTTACAGGAGCACTTGGGATCAAAGTGGAAGTTGAGGATGATAACCCCTTGGCATACCTCAAGCTCTTTCTGACTGATGAAGTTATTGCCAAAATTGTTATGGAGACGAATCGCTACCAGGAGCAACAAGCTGCTACCCATCATCGCTTTTCAAGGACCAGAAAATGGGAACCGGTAACCAGAGAGGACATCTGGAAGTTTTTGGGCCTTATAATTCTACAGGGAGTGGTGGGGAAACCCCTGCAGAAATGGTACTGGACAACCAACAAATTGCTGGCCACTCCTTTTTTTGTCACCGTTATGTCGGAATACAAGTTTTCGCTTATAATGAAATATTTGCATTTTGCAAATAATGAAGACTTTGATGAGAGTTCTCATCCAGCTCCAAAGCTGAACATTTTTTGGGAGATTTACCAACTAATTCTGAAGAATTTCCAGCAGACCTATGTGCCGGACAGAGATATAAGTATTGATGAAAGTCTTATGGCCTATAAAGGTAGACTTAGCTGGATACAGTTTATCGCATCAAAGCGAGCTCGTTTTGGCATGAAGTCATTTATGCTGTGTGAATCCAGCTCTGGGTACATCTGGAATTCGGTCCTGTACACCGGGAAGGGGACCAAATTTAGTGATCGATTCAGCAGTTTTGGAATGGCAACCGCTTTGGTTCTTTCTTTGATTGAGCCATTGCTGAACCAGGGCTACTGTGTCACCACAGACAATTTTTATACATCCCCAGAACTCTTTGAGTTCCTTCTCCTGAACAAAACGGATGCCTATGGGACCGTTAGGCCTAACCGGCGTGACATGCCGCCAACCTTTGCCAATAAAAACCTTGGAGCAGGAGAAATAGTTGCCTGGCAGAAAGTAAAAATGATGGCACTGAAATGGCGGGACAAAAACAAAAACGTGTGCCTTATGAGTACCATTCACAACACCTCTACTGTCATGGTACATACCAGTAGTGGAAAAGATGTCATGAAGCCACAGGTCGTGTTGGATTACAACAATACCATGGGAGGTGTGGACAGGGCTGACCAGGCCATGACCTTTTATCCAGCCATGAGGAAGTAACAAAAAAAATATTATAAAAAAAATCTTCAGGCATGTTCTGGAACAGTGCCTGTGGAGTGCTTTCATTCTTCTGAAAAAAAAAAAAGTGACAGGCCTATGATTCATGCGGACTTTGTGTGGAAGGTTGCCAAACTCATTTTTCCAAAGCACCAGACGCCAACGACTGTAAACAGATATGGACGTCGGGCTGCTGGCGTTGTGAACCCAGAATGCCTGACTGGTCGTCACTTTATGGAACACATTCCACCTACTGAAAAGAAGACAGCACCCACAAGGATGTGTGTGGTTTGCTGCTCCAAGCGTGACGACTTCGGAAGGAAAATCCGAAAAGAAACCCGATTCTATTGTCCCGACTGTGACGTTGGACTTCGTGCTGTACCTTGTTTTAAAATTTTCCATACCCGAGATGTTTACTGACGCAATATGACTTCTATTTTTGCACCCTTGTTTGACCAAAAAAAATTTCAGTGTTTTTGATTATATTATTTACTAAAATTTATTGAATAAAAAGTATTATTATTATTAAATTATTATTTGTTATTATTTTGTATATTATAATTTATGATTTTGTGTTTCAAACTTTATCATACCCGAGATGTCTACTAGACTCTGGTTTGGACAGATTTAGGTGAGTTATTTCTAAGAATTAAAGGCCTACAATGTAAAACGCCAAATTTCCATGCAAAATAATGGTACCACTTTCAGCACCTAAAATCTTCCAGAATCACACCGCCAGGGAGGTTAAAGTGGCTGTCAACCCTCACATATACCCAGTGAAGTGACTGGCCTCAGGTGATACACAGAGATAAAACAAATCCTCCTACATAAGTTTTACCTGTTTATCTACAGTTTGCTTTTTCCTATGTAGCACTACCCCTGAAGGAGCTGCTGGTTTTGTTTTGGGTCTGTACTTTGGATATCAATCCCAGGAATTTGGCTCGAACCCTCCCTTGGCACAACTGGTCTACACAGGGATTGTGGAACCCACTGGTAATTGGGAAACACAATAATATCACACAGCAATAAAATTGTAAATAAAGTTGTTACCTTGTAATGGCCACTTGTCCAGCAGGGTAACAGATAAACTCCACACAGAATTATGCTTAACCAAGAGTAAATTTTACTTGGTAAGAAAAGTAACAGAGTTAAGCCCCATACACACGGTAGGACTTTTTGACAACAAACTTCAAAATAAGCAAGTTTTCAAAAAAATCCTACCGTGTGTACGCTCCATCGGACAAACTTTTTCGGTTTTCATCGGACAAAAGTTCGTTCTGCAAACGGACAAACTTTTCGGCAACAAAAGTCCTTTGGTGCAAAGTCCTATCGTGTGTACAGAAATCCATCGGACTTTTGTCCGAAGTACAAATACGCATGCCCAGAACCAATGTTAAAATCAACCAACAATAGCAGAAGTTGACAAAAGGGTGGCGGTAAAGAGCAGAAAAGAGCAGAAAAACCACATGATGTTGGGAAAGTTTGGGGAAAGTTTGCAGAAAAGCCCTGCCGTGTGTATGTTATGGGTGTGCCCGGCCAACTCCCTTCGGACAAAAATCCACGGAAAAGTTTGTTTGAAGTCCGAGAGTGTGTACGAGGCTTTAGACATACAGTACAGTTGACTCCTACAGGGCCCTGCAAGAGTCAATGGTATAGCAGAAAATTTTAGTTGGAAACAGTCAAAACAAAGAATCACACTTCTGGTGTACACTTTCTATATATTTAGACTGTATGCTCGCGACCTCCCCCTAGTGGGCAATACTGTACACGTGTACCGGTACTATTTGTTCTAGACAGGCCTGACTAAGTCCAGTACAAAGTTCCTTCCAGCAGTAAGGGTCTTCGCTACCATTTGTTGGCGCACATCAAACATTTGTAATCCATACAGTTATGAAAAAGTCAAAGAACGAACATCCACAATGTTTATGAATATGTAACTCGCTGACGGTACAAACGCCAACCCTTAAAACACGCGGCCACTGCGAGATGCACTATGTCCTTGTATGTGGCACACTACTCTAATAATAATGGCAAGTCTTTAAGAGTCACAGTCCTATGTAACAGTTAGTCAATATTGGGCAGGTGCCCCCTCACCAAACCAGGCCTCGTCCCTCTAGTAAGTTCCGCTGTCGGTGTCCCGGTCCACGGTCTCTCCGCAACTTGCAGTCTCCGGTCCCTCACACAGCCGCACAAGGTGTCGGTAGATGGGCGACTCCGGTCTCTGTGGAGCGAGAGTTGGACACTCGGAAAAAGATCCCTCCTTGGGCTGAGTGATCCTACTTGAAAACTGTAGGCCCAAGCTTTCCGGCCTAGACACTCCGGCAGCAGGCCTCAACGCAGGCTTCCTGCTTGATAGAAGGCGATGTCCAGAGAGAGCGTGCTGAGGCCTTACTAGTCTGATATATCACATCCCCTAGCAGGCGGTGGCACACTGCATCCTGGTAGCACAGGTGCAGTGTGGGTTAGTAGTTCTCCCTGTGTACCAGTCTATGGGGCCGTTTGGTGTGAGAACTTCATGTCCCAGCATCCATTGCTGCTCTCCTCAGTTCTGTACATTCTCCTCCATTGGCTGTTGTAACTCTGCTCTTAATTGGTTTTCCTCTCCAGCCATAGGAACACAACAGAGGTCACTCAATCCAGAGCTGTGTGTGTGTGTCAGCTCATATTACACTCCCTCAAGTCTGTGAAAACAGGACAAGGAGGAGCGATGAAAATAAACCCAGACATGGCAGGCAGCTTCTCCCTAACTGAAGCTGGAAAGTCTGTGTACATTGTTCTGGCAAACTTGGCAGGATCTGTGGGTTATATTATGAGACACCCACTACACCTACATCCATTCTCACGGCATCTCTCAGCTCTGAAATGTAGGGGGTGGAGATCTGAATAGACATGTGCAGGACGAAAAAATGTATTTAGTTTTGTCTTGCTTTGATTCATTAATCTAGTTAAATTTGGTTGATTCGCTCAGTTAGTTTTCGTAATTCGTTTTCGGACTTCGTATTCGGAATTTTAGAATTTTCTTTGAATTTTAAAGATTTTTTCGATTCAAAACGATCAAATCGATAAATTTTCGAAGCGGTTAAAACTAAAATGTTATATTGTTTTCGATTCGAATGCAGCAAAGTGAACAAACAAAAGAAAAATCTTCATCAAATGATTACAATGACTCTTTAAATCACCTTTGGCTTAACAAAAACAGCATTATTTCGAAATGGTACTCTACTAAGACACACAGTCTTTGATTTCAGCAATATGTGTAGTGAGACTTCAACTGGCGTTCAATGTAAAATTTGATTAGAATTTCAGTCCGAATTTCCAAAATTCAGACAAATTCAGTTATGTTATTCGGAGCATTTGGTAAAATTCATTTATATTGTAATTCGGGTATTCGGATATTATCGAATCTCTAAATAACGAAACGAACCGCACATGTTTAGATCTGAAGTTACATCAGTGAGGAGAGCTCTGAGAGCTGATTGGAGGGAAGGGACAACCTCCCCCCCCCTTCACACAGCACACAGAAACAGAGCTGAGGCTGTCAATCAGCTGGAGCTCCCTCCCCTGTCACCATTTTTTCTCTTGGTGTCAGGGAAACTCATCAGAAGTGATTCATGCCTATAGCAGAGGAATGAGGCAGTGGACAGAAATTACATTTGGTGCTCTGGATTGAGACAAGTACATACTATACAGGGATATGCTTTGTTCATATTTCATGCCTGCAATTTACGACTATTTTAAGAATTGTGCTAGGCTCATTACAATATTGATTTTTAAACAAAGTCGTAGTTGTTCTTTAAAGTAAATAGTGCAATAACATATATATATATATATATATATATATATATATATATATATATATATATATAAAATATATTCTTGCTGAACACACACTTTCTTTCTAAAGAGCAGGTGGTGCTTAGTGGTGTTTTCAGGCACGGCATACTGGAAGTTGGTCATTTCTCTAAACTTGATTTCCTAGCTCTCTTTATATATATATATATATATATATATATATATATATATATATATATATATAATTTTTTTATGTGCTTTACAGACACGTGTACATTCTCCAAGCACACTTTCTGCATTATCTTTATTATCTCTATTTTCTTTCCTTTGACTTTTAAAGTATAAAAAGGCTCTTACGCTAAACCTGCTGAGCGTTCCTTCAGTAAGATGAAGAGTTCCTTGTTCTATAATCCTCTGGTTCCTTGTGCATAATCCTTTGCTAGATTCTAATGTTTTCTGGCTGCCTAGGATGTTATTACTACACGGTGAGGAGAAAGTGAGTTTGTTGTATGTGGGTGGTGTTAATCCTTTAGTAATGAACACCTTTCTCAAATCAGGCCATGTTTTTGTCTTCTTTGTGATTCCATGAATTTGCTGGTTTTGTTTCCATGCATTGTTACTGATTTCTCAATGACTGGGTTCATTCTGTCTCCATTTTCAATGTCTCTTTTGTGGTTTTTACTCTTTCTGATCACTTTGAAGCCAGCATATGAACTGCAAAGTGATTTTTAGGCTTTTTGACAGGGTTGATCCATATATTTTTCTGTAATTTACACCGTTTTGCATTTTCCTCCTGAATCTAGACATTAATATCCTAAAGTGAGTCTGTCATTGTTCTCTTGATCCCACCTACCTCACACTTATACCTTCAGAATTTCTGCTAATTTAGATAAATGTACATTGTCCTAATGCAAATGGCAGGTTGCCAAATTTCTCATTTTTTTCCCCCTGGCTTGGGGTCTGTGCTCCTTCCATATATATTTCGTACAGCAACAGTGAAATGATTAGACGATTGTTGGAATTGAGCCACTTTTTTCTCTTAGTTCCTCACATATGTGATTTTGTTAATCGCTTTAGAAGGCTATTTGTCAAAAATGTATGAGAGATTGTAACCAAAAAAAATCACCTCTTTAGAAATGAAGCAAACTATTCAAAGTATTTTAGAAATAATCTTGTAAGTGATCATATTTTGTTTTTCTTTTTCTCTTCTTATGCTCACAAGCTGCAATATTTTAATGGGCCTAACTGCAGTTAGCTGTATACATACTCAGTACACACCATTAGTAAGGATCAGTGGGAACATTTTATTTTATTGTTCGGGCTTGATTTACTAAAGGCACATCGACTGTAATCTTTGCAAGTGCAATATCACTCTGCAAGGAAATTTGCTCCAGAGCTTAGTAAATGAGGTGAAGCTTCACTTTGCAAAGAATATCCAATCACATGCAAGGAAAATAAAAACAGCATTTTTGCTTGCACATAATTGGTAATGGAAGTTAGCAGAGCTTCCCTTCATTTACTATGGGCAGGCAGTTACTGAGATGCAAGAAGAATCAATGAACTACAAGAGCACTTGCCCTCGCAGTTCATTGAGAACTACAAGCCGTTGGTTTGCGGTGGCCAACGGTACTTGTAGTTCATTCATTCATTCATAGAACTCTGTGAATGATGACGGCGCCGTGTGGGCAGAGCCCCACACAGCCATACTGTTTTTAAATTGTGACAGCAGGTCCCCCATCCACTGTCACAGGGAGTAAGGTATCGGGGGCAGAGGATGGAGGAGCTGCAACATGTTACATGTTCCACCCTAAATATGGGTAGAACGTGTAACATGCTCCAAAGGTGAACTTAGCCTTTAAAAATTAATTAAAAAAAATAAAAAAATCCATTTCCTAAGTGTCCTTAACATTCAACCTATCCTTAATCAAACTCTAAATACTCTTCTCCTACTCTAATCTCTAAAGCAAACCCTTATGTTCAGGGCATACAACAGACTTGGGGGGCACATCCTAAAAATGTGTTTACATTCAAGATGGTGTTGCTATAAGACTGCAAATAGAACAAAATATATTATAGCGCACACATACAAAAATTACATTTAAATCCTGCAAGGCTATTTAAAAACACCTGAACATATTCAAAACTATGGGGATTTGATCCCACTATATGGTCATATAGTGCTAAGCCCACTTACTGTGTCAAAGTACCCCATTATCAGTGGGTCCTACACTATTCATAGAATAAAAGATCCTGCGTCTCAAACATGGGAGACAAACTCCCAGAAGTAAGATCTTTCTGTCTATGAATAGTGTAGGCCATATGGTGTGACCAAATCCCCATATTTTTGCTTATTTGCTTAATATGTTCAGGTGCTTTAAATAGCCTTGCATGATTTAAATGTCATTTTTGTATGTGTGCACTGTAATCTATTGTTCTGCTTGTATGGTCTTATAGCAGCACCATCTTTAATGGAATGCAATTTTTAGGGTGTGCCCCTCAAGTCTTTGTCTGTTATATGGGTTCTGACCAGATCCCTTGGGCTGGAGCACCCCATCCCCCCACCATTACCTCTAATTCGTGTCCACCTGAGGTATAGGAGGAGTCCTTTTAGTTCTCCCATAAAGCGGAGTGTATTTCTCCCATGGTTCAGAAGTAGGATCTTTAATTCTATGAATAGTGTAGGACCCACTGATAATGGGGTACTTTGACGCAGTAATGGGCTTAAGCACTGTATGGCCAAATGGTGTGACCAAATCCCCATATTTTTGTTTATTTGCTTAATATATTCGGGTGCTTTAAATAGCCTTGAAGGAGCTTTGTATGTGTGCTCTATAATCTATTTTGTTATGTTCAGGGCATTCGTCTCTGGGTGCATACTGCCCTAAGTACCGCTCTCATGAAGAGCTCCACCAGCAGGTTTGCTGCCCCTTTCTTTTGGGTAAAAGCCGAGATGGTTGAAACTTGCACCTTAAGCGAACTTAGGCTGAGCCCCAATCCAATCCGGATTGCAGGAAAGACAGGACTTGAGATACATTTGGGTCACTAGTGTCAAATGGACATCCAGCTGCAAAGCTCATGACCCTATTCCATATTCTGGAGTAGATGGCATTGATTGACCCGTTTCTGGAACTCTGTAAAGTTCTAATAAACTCTGGAGAACATCCTAACTCTTGTAACCCCTGCCTTTCAATCTCCAGGCTGCCAAGGCCAGTCGTGATGGTTGTGGATGTAGGATATCTCCTTGCGTTTGGAGATGAGGAGTCACCGGCAGAGTGATCGGTGGGCACACGCTGAGATCCATTTCCAGAGAACCATGGTCTGCGAGGCCAGTAAGGTAATACTGTGATAAATGTCAAATTCTCTGTCAATCTCCTCAGGAATTTCAGGATTAAAGAAATGGAGGGAAGGCATGGGCCAGTTGCGCAACCCAAGGATGGGTCAAGGCGTCCGTCCCCTCCGCTCATGGTTGAGGGTGGCATGAGAGGAACTAGCTCACCTTGCAGTTGGGTGATGAGGCAAAAAGATTCAGTTGCGGACACCCCCACTCGTGGATAATCTGTTTGAACACTTCGGGGTGAAGGGACCATTCATTGGGATCCTTGAATTGTCTGGATAGGCGATCCGCTTCCAAGTTCTGACATCCTGGAAGATATTTGGCCCTCAAATCTGAGAGATATTGTTGTGCTAATGTCATGGTCGGTTCCACCTCTCTCAAGAGGGATTGGCTGTGTCCAGCCTTGTAGCTGTATATAGGGCACTGCTTCCGTGTTGTCCAGATGGAACAGGACTCAGCGACCCTGTATGTGAGGCAGCAAGGTGGCCAATGCCATGAATGCTGCTCGAAGTTCCAGAATATTAGAAACTAGGCCCTGAGTGGGAAATTCCCCTCTGCACTGGATCTTGAGTTGTTCGCAGGTGGTGCCCCACCCTGCTGTGCTGGCATCTGTGTTAACAATGATCCATGGCTGCGGCCCTAATGGACGATGCTGTTTAGTGTTTGTTGTTTCGTCTACCACCAGAGACTCTGGCACATCCGACTGGTGATCCTGATTGGCTGGGCTAGACGAACTCTCTTACACTGCATCAGGAAGCCTTGTTGGAAAACTCTACGTTTCCAGTGAGCCCAGGGGATTATCGGGATACATGAAGCCATTGTCCTAAGAAGACTCATGCACTGGGATGCTGACATCACTGGTGCAGCCAATGCCTGTTGGAACTTCTTCCTGATTTTGGGGAGTTTCTGAAGTGCCAAATAAACTGTGGCCGCCTGAGTATTGAATTGGGCCCCCAGGTAGACCATATTCTGTGTAGGCTCCAGCTTGCTCTGGTAATGCCTATCCCCCAACGCAAATCTGAGGAACTGCCTGTATCCTGCAAGTCCACTGAAATCCTCCATTCTCCTGTTCGAATAACCTGGATTATGGTATGGAGAGACTCTTGAATCTCTCTATCTGTATAAATTGATTCAGCCTCTTGAGGTCATTCTGGAGGCGGTCGTTTGAGCAGTCAATAATGGATTTGCGCCACTGTGGACTGAATCCGATTATTTTGGCAGTGGTCTTGCCAGAACTGGGCCCTTTGGGCAGCCTGGCTCCAACTGCCTCCTGGGCAGGCCTGGCGTTAAAAGGGCTTCTGGGTATCTGAGGGATCCGCAGAGGCCTGAGCTCTCTGCGATCTTACGAAGGTTGACTGTGTACCCCTTCAACCTCTTCTGGAGTCCTCGGATGGGCAAAAGCCTCCAAAATCCAGGTACCTGTTTGACGCTCCTCTGGATGGTTGCCCCCTCTGGTGTCTGGACCTTCGATCTTGGGGCAGAAGACCTGATTTTCCTCCTGTAATCCTGGAGATGGCAGTCTCCAGTTTTTTGGCCAAACAGCGCCTTTCCATCTAAAGGCAGTTTACAGCAATTCTGCTTTGAGGATGGGTCGGCCGCCCAGGGTTTTAGCCCCAATGCTCTTTTCGCTGTGACTGAGTTGAGCATGGCTCTGGAGGACCATCGAATGATGTCTATAGCTGCCTCACCTGAGAAGTTCGCAGAGAGTTTTATCTCAAGAGCCTTGATGATTTTTTTCTTTTGGCAGCTGGTTTTTGATCGCATACTCCAAGTTCTGCGCCCACACTTGCATAGCGCTTGCTACGGATGTTAAGCAACGGCGGGCTTACAGGCACCACCTCCCGCGCGGTAAAACTTTCTTAAGTTCATGTCAATGCGTCTATCAAGCATATCGCAAAAGGAGGAAGAGCCTTCCTATTGGTTGAGGAGGATTTTCTCTCCCATCTCCCATTCCTCCTGAAACAAGCCTCTTATTTATGTCATAAGAGAAAAGGTAGCTACCTGTTTCTTTAGGTTACTCCTATGGAACCCAAAGGCTTGTTCACACTTGCAGCAGGCTCTGCTACTGCACTGGAAAGCGATCTGTGCTTAGGTCACTTTTCAGAGGCATTTGCTATTACGTAGAGGGGACAAGTGTTTCTGCTATGCGTTTTTCAAAGAGCAATTTGCACGCAATGTTGCAACTCGCATGGGGGCGACCCATTCACTTGGCTGCCCTACATGTGCAAAAAGAAGCCCCTGCTCCTATTTAGGGGTGACAAGCTTCACCTGGAAGGTTGGCTGAAATACTGGGTTTGGAGAATCAGCCCGCCTAATCCGCTGGGCTGGAGTCACCCATGAAATGCCTGGTATCCCTCTAGTTAGAGAGGGTTGAATGGCTTGGTTTAGACCTGGTGCAGGGCCCAAACTCTGTTCATCCCCTTCTGTCCTCAATTGTCTGAGACGACCGGAAAATTCTGCCAGGGAGTCATGGACTACTTTCTTGAGCAAGGTTGACTGCTGCTGACTCTCGTACTCCTGGTCTCTGGCAAGCTGCCTGAAGCAGTTGCTGCAAAGTAGCTTTCCTGGCATAGGGTCATCTCCACATGACCAACATTTGCCTTTTCGGCGCTGAGCCCTCAAAGGAGAAGCTGTGTGCTTTCTCTTAAGCGTACATTTGCGCGCTTTGTACTGGGGTCTGCCAGGACTGGAGGAGTCACTTTCTGCCCTGGAAAAATCCTGATGATCTAGAGGGCCTCTGGACCTCTTAGGCCGCGTACACACGACCGGTTTTCTCGGCAAAAAACGACAAGAAAACTGCCAGGAGAGCTTTCTTGCCGAGAAAACCGGCTGTGTGTATGCGGGTTTCAGTTTTCTCGTCAAGAAAACTGCCCAGATTCCCTGACGAGAAAAAAGACGACCTGCTGTCTTTTTTCTCGCCGAGAATCTCGTCGGCCTGTTTCTCGACGAGAAACCCGAGCGTGTGTACACTTACCTGTCGCCGTGGAAACCCGCGCATGCTCGAAATGACTTTGACGCATGCGCAGTAGCGTCCTAGGCATAGGGTGTAGCAAGATGGCGGCGACGGCATCGAATGTGACGAGCACACGCTCGTCGTAGTCGATGACGTCACCGCGTTCGTGCTATTCAAAAGAATGGCGGTTCTTTTGAATCGTACGTGTGTACACTCGGCCAGGACAAGTTTCTTGTCAAGATTCTCGTCAGGAAAGACGACTTTTTTTTCCTGACGAGAATCTCGGCCGTGTGTACAGGGCTTTAGAGCGGGAGTGTGAGAGGCCGGGGCTGTAATAGACAAGAAGGCACACTCGTCCAGGCATAATGGACTCTTTTTCCTGCATCTTCTTACTTACACAAAGTTGGCCCTTACCTGGTATTGCGGTGGCCTTTGTTATGTGGTGTTAGGCTCATGGTGGTGGAAAAACCAAAAGGTGCAAGGGGGACTGCATGGCAACAGAGAGAAAATAAGGGAAGCGAGAGAGGGGGAAAAAAATACATACATATACCCCCCTTTTTTTTTGGGCAAAGAGAAACAAATTTAAATAAAATAAATCTGGGCAAACCCCATCCCCTAGTAATACGTTATTCCTTGCTCCCTCTCCCTTCTATCCCCATTACTAAAATAGCAAGACTTACCTGTCATTGACTGTTCCTCAGGATGAGATGCCGTATCTCTGCATGCCTGAATCGCAAAGGCATCAGTTACCTGGCCATTTGTGCCCTTTAAATAGAGCACCTGAGAGAGAGACTCAGTCCACCCCAGCCTCTGTTCTAACCAAAAAAGGGCTAGTACAATTAGGAGGGAAGCCAACGCCCATCCACACAAAAGGACACTTTTAAGCTGGCTACACATCATGCAATCCTCTGCAGATTTTTTCCCTCAGATTTACCAAAAGCACATAATACGAGGTCAAACCTTAAGAGCCTCAATTTGTATGCAATTAGGCAGGCCCCTGCACTACATGGTCCCGGCAAATCTAAAGAAAATCAGACAACAAAATCTGCACAGTGTGTATGGGGTCTTTAGAGACATGAGAGCAAGAAAAAACAAAAACGTTTTAGAGAGATTGACAGACCTGGAAAGAGTTCCATAGGAGAGAAATCATCATGCCGTCCCAGCTGCTGGATTCGGACTCCAAAGCAGGCATGCCACAAGAAGATTGTCATCTCTGATTAGAGAACACCTCAACCCCAATAGACCACCAGAAGGGGTTCCCCGCCTTGTTGGTGCATTTAGCAGCCTAAGATGTTAGATTGCGTGCTGGGAGAGGCTTGAACCTAGACGGACTCCGACATAGTCGGCAGGTAAGAGCTTATCCTGAGTGTAACGGTCTGTAGGTGTTGATCTTTGAGGACAAAAGGGAGAATAGGGGGGTAGCTCTCAGTCAGACTTTTATAGAGCTAAACAGGTCCTGTGGGTGGATATAGGGGCAGATCTACATCATATGTATGTATGCTGCCATGTTGGTGTCAGCATTTTCCTACTGCTAGCACTGTTTGAAGTTCATTGGATTAGTTGCTTCCCATAATCAGGTGCAACATGTCTGTTAAAAGATGCTCTGTGAACAGTGCGGTAATGCCCTTTCTGGGTTTTTTTTTCTGATAGCCAGTTTGCTCCCTATTTAAATCTCAGTTTAAATGAACTAGAACAATTCTCCACCCCCTGTTGGCTATGACTACAATTTGTGAAACCGCATCTGAATTTAACACATTGTGTAAGAGGAACTCCGCTATTACAGAACAGGACCTTGAGTTTTGCAGCTTGTTGAGCAACTGTTTGTATCCAGGTTTGCCAACTTTGAGTACATTTACGAACAGTTTGTAAAATCTGTACTTTTTGCATCTGTCCTTGAATGTCCATTACGGACATGTAGGCTGCGTGTCCGTAACTGACATTCATGGACAGATGCAACAATTATGGATTTTACAAACTGTTCGTAAATTTACTGAAAGTTGGCAACCCTGTTTGTATCCCTCCACTTCAGTAATGATGGCCTTGTAGAGGCATATAGGTTATGATGTCCTCGTAGATGCATGACAGTAATGGCTGTCCATATGAATTGGGCAATTTTGCTATGTGCCTGAGACATATATGTTGTTTACATGTGGATACTTGTAAACAACACCTTGTTCCCTTGTTGTTTAAGGGAAGATGTTATTTTGGCCATGCACTTAACAATGGCTTGCTCAGACTTTTTGGTTCTTGCCGATCGGCAGACCTTTTTTGGTCATGCCCAGACCGGCTGCCATACACAGGGGCCACCGCCCGATATTTGGCCCCTGTGTACGGGGCAGTATACATACCTTTCAGTGTTGTTCAAGAGTAATTGGCATGGCAGATGGCCATGCAATCCTGATGTCCACATCCACATCTACCACCGCAACCTGTATCTGCTCTGCTGTACACTGCCACTAACAAAGGAACAAAGGAACTCTGAGCCCTGCTGATTTTTTTCATCTCCATTAGTCACCATTTTATAGTCATATTAATAAGTAAAGAATCCAGAATATGGGTAAACTGAAATTAAAGCTCAATCAACTCCCTTCTCTCAGGGGGGAAATGGCAATAGTCTAAAGGGTCCATTGAAAATGAAGAGCGGATACCAGCCCCTGAACAAAGCAGGACAGCATAGTGAACATTTCACACTATACTTGCATTTTATGTTTTATTCATAAAAAAGTAAGAGTAAATTCAGAGCCTGTGGTGTTCTGAAGAGTGTTTTCCACATAATGCTGAGGACAACACTCCAGGATAGGAGGAGAGCCATGTCTCATGACCCGTCAAAGCCATGTAACCGGTTTCTTTCTTCTCCTCCTGACACTTTTTTTCCTGCATTTACCGTATTAAGACGAAGCTTTCTCTGTATGAAGAGGAAGCTTCACTTGCTTTTGGAGCTTCAGAGCTCTTAAGTAGCTGCAGCTAAAAGCACATTTGTTTTGAAAGATTTTTTTTTTTTTTTTTTAAGAAATGTTATGGCCATGGTAAGTCTATAATAATGCAATTATATAAATGGGCCCCCTAATTTCCAAAATTACATTTTAAATGCCACATTTATCTAAAATACATACAGTACATTGCAATGAGAATGCCATACAAATGTCCAAGCGTCCAAGGTTTTTAGTGATAAAATTAATTCATGGGCTTTTTTATGCCATGAGTAAATATTATTATTAAAAACCTTTGACTCTTGAAAATGTGTTTGGCATTCACATTGGAATGTATGTATATGGATTCTCAACTCTGGGTCCTTCCCCTGTTCCAGAGAGAAGTCCCTATTTTGTGGAGTGCTGCTGAACCAGAGCCAGTGTGCCAATTGACAGTTTAAGTGACCCTTAGGAAAACCTGAATCCTGCATCCCATTTGTCCCTGTGTTTGGACAACTATCATAAATGGACAGACATAATGTTGTGTCTGATGTCACCATATTAGTTTGATTGACATAAAATGTACAGATATTTGACTTCCCAAAAGCACAGTTTCCTTTTTAAAATTATTTAGGAACCCTACAGGATTTCTGAGCCTGTGTATGTAAGCTGAGTCTGCCCCAAACAGCCTTGAAAGTAAAATGTAACCAATCAAGACACATTTATTGAATTGAAATATAAATAGCTGCTTCCACTTTACATGTAGCTGTTATTTGACCAAGTCTTGGAACTCATCATATGCCCGATGAAGAGGTCCTGCATGGCTCTGAAACTTTGCACTACTTTGTTTGTGATGTGATCTTTCTTCAATAAAAAATGTTTGGACTTAATGGAAAATCAGTGGTGTGATGGCGAGTATTTACATTGTGTCAAAAACCTGGAACTGTTCTAAAAATTAGGAAATGTTGACTACCAATCAAATGCTGTATCTCCAATAAAGCAGTAAATTGAGCTTTTGTGGGGGGCAAGCTTCACCTGCAGAATTGATAGTGGTTTTAAACCCTTACATATACCCAGTGAATTGACTGGCCCCAGGTGATACACAGAGATAAAACAAATCCTCCAACATAGGTTGTACCTGTTTATCTGCACTCTTCTCTATATCCGTTCAAAGTGCAGAATTATTAAAGCGTGTCTGAGCTGTCAGAATAAAAGGGGGTGGAGAGCTGTAATGTCACTATGCATATCTCAGTGAGGAGAGCTCTGAGAGCTGATTTGAGGGAAGGAACCCAGTGACAGCCTGTCCACTAGGGGCGCCAGGGCGCTGCCCCCTCTCTCCTTGCCACCCCCCTATATGCAATGGATAGATTCATGCTATCCATTGCCATCGCGGCCACCCCCTATTAATGCATCCGGCCCCTTTCGATTCACCGGTCGTGTGAATTAGAGTGGCCAGGTTTTTTTTTTAAGCACCTGATTAGAGCCAGAGGCTCTAATAGGCTTCAAAATAGAGTGGGATCGGGTCGCAGAGAGTGCGTTCTGATCCCACCCAGGTGTGTTTCAACAGTGAATAAATATTCACAGTTGCAACACTGATCCTCCTCCCGGCCAATCGGGTAGCGGGTCTGATACCCGTCACCCGATTGGCTGAAAGGACAGGCAATCCTATCGGATGCCTAGGAGGAGGAGAGGAGATGGCGGAAGTGAGGAGGAGAAGAGCCCATGCATGGATGCCCAGTCCCCGCCGCTGCTCCTCAGATACCCGATCCCCACCACTGCTCCTCGGATGCCCGATCCCCGGCGCTGCAACTCGGATACCCGATCCCCGCCGCTCCTCGGATGTCTAGATGGGGTAAGTGCCGGTGGACCAACCTGCAGACAGCGGGTGTTCGGTTGTTTTCCACTCCCCCCAAACAAAAACCCACCAGCCGCCACTGAAGGAACCCCCTCTTCACACAGCACACAGGAACAGAGCTGAGGCTGTCAATCAGCTGGAGGTCCCTCCCCTGTCACCTTTTTTCTGTTGGTGTCAGGAAAATTTATCAGAAGTGACTCATGAAGCAGCAGACAGAAATGACACTTAATACCCTTAATTGAGACAAGTACACACTATAAAAGGCTTTGTTCGTATTTCATGTCTGAGGTTTACAACCACTTTAAATTATAACAATACCAAGGCTTAACAACGGCTTAGATGTGATTTTTCTTTATTTTGCTGTTAAATACAATTGACAAAATGTGGTGTTATGAACATAAAAAGTACATTCCTTGCCTCAGTTAGATACAATCTTTTGAACAGCTATAATAGTTACTTCAGATTCTCCGACAAGTCACAATTATCTTGTAATTAAAGATTCAGTATCTCTCCCTTATTAAACTCATTGAATTGGTCTTATATGTTCACCATAAACAGCATTTTACTGTCAAAACTATAAAATGTTTCCTTAGGAACAATTTGCTGTGAAATGTAGCCTTTCATAGTAAGGAAAGTGTTTGTGTAGCCCAATGATCCATTTTTAGCAATGTTATGAAAATATATAGATCCAAATGCAAATCACATAGACAGCATAAAACAAAGTAAGTCTTATCCATGATTTCCTGAAGAATGTTAGTTTTATACTGTGATTAAAAATAAGTGTTTGAAGTAATGGATGTTCAGGGCCGTAGATAAGGGAGTACCACCAGTCCTACTGTACAGGGCCCGTGCCAGCAGGGGGTTCAGGCAGCAGAGTGAATGGGATGTGGACAGGGAGGGTGATCAGTGTGGGGGGTCAATTACTGGAAACAATCCCCTGTATAGCTCTCTTTACAGCAGCTAAATGTCCCATTTCCTCAATTAGCACAACGAATGATCTGTACCGATCATTCACTGTGTTCATTCGTAACTGATGCCTTCGCTGTATGGGGCCCTGTGTCAGGTTGTCTTTATGAGGCCCCTTGTCATGTCTTCTGTATGTGGCCCCATGGTTTCTAACAGCAGCCCTGTGGATGTTCCTCTGTTTTTCTTAAAGGAGAAGTACAGCAAAGGTCATTTGGCTGTACTTCTCCTGTAGATCAGTAGTCCTGTGACCCATTTTTAGCAGACAGCAGGCTGAAGTTGCTGTTGGCTGGCGTCACAGAGCCAGTACAGGTTCGGGCAAGATCATGACAATGAAGTGGGGATCCACCCACATGCCTGGTCAACTCCTTCCTGTGTCATAACCTAAAGTCTGTCCAGGAAGTAAGGCAGAAGTAATCGAGCAGTGTGTTTAAACAGCTATGAAGAGTGTAAGGTAAGCCTGTGTAGAATTAATGGAAGGCTGTTTTATTTTTGCAAAAAAAGTTCATTATAGCTATATTGGTACATAGGGGAGCTGGAATTTAGAAAAAAAAAGGTGAACAAAGGTGAAATTAGCCTTTACTTGAACAAGTTAGAAGCCAATTGGCTACCATGCACAGCTGCTCCAGATTTTGCACTCTCCAGTTTTAGTAAATCAACCTCATTGTATTTTGATTCTAAATTCCAAAGCACATGTTGTCAGCCCTGCCTACGTCATTTCTAATTCATTACAAAAAACACAGACTTCTTCTTCTCTCCCTCCCCCTCCTAATCTACATATTCCATCTATAGCCGGCCATACATAGATCAAGATTCAACCGGTTCAGCAGGGACTGGTCGACTTTAAAACCATGTATGGGCACGTTGGTTGGAAAATTTCCACACGATCACGCTGGCTATGACTGGAAGCGCTGATCAGTGTGTTCTGATGATGGGGAAGTTTCCCCACTTTCAGAACACAATGGGATTGATTTTCTAGAACTGGAGAGTGCAAAATCTGGTGCAGCTGTGCATGGTAGCCAATCAGCTTCTAACTTCAGCTTGTTCAATTAGGCAACCTGGAAGCTGATTTGATTCTATGCAGAACTGCAACAGATTTTGCACTCTCCTATTTTAGTAAATCAACCAAATAACTCAGAGGGAGTTAAAATGCTGGTTAAGTGCGCATGCGCAGAGCTCAGAGGATGGCCGCCTGAGCCCAGAGCTCAGCTCCAGCCTGGCACATTGGCGCCCATAGCAGCCCGCATGGCTAACGAAAAATTTCACAATTAAGCAGGCAGACTCCCTATCATACCGGGAACACCCCCGATAGTTGGAATTTTATTTATGGGGACCCCAGACCCTAATTAGAAATCGTGGCTTCTGAGGGAAAATCCAAGATGGCCTCCGCTCTACAGAATACAGCCTCCAGCGCCCTCTGCCTCACAGAGCAAACACAAGTATGCTCCTCAGAAACTGTAACATTTACCACAGGCCACCCATAGGTACTCATACCTTCACCAGCCTACTCTGAGCCTCTTACTGGTCACATACTATCTGACCTCACCATTATTCCCTCAGGACATAATTTTGCTGCTCAAACTGGCGCAATCCCCTCAGAGGCTATATCCAAGGAACAGGCATCTATAATGATGGACCTATTTCAAAAATTCTCAGAACTCCTTGACAGGGGTCTTGCACATACAGAGGCTAAAATCACTGGGGACCTGAAAGCTGACTTCCAAAACCTGGGAACAAGAATTTATACCATAGAACATAAATTGGAAGATACAGTGGCCGCATCAAATCAAAATGCGAAACACATACACACTGTCCAGGAACAACTAGACCTCGCTATCTCCAGAATTGACAAACTTAAGAATAGGTCCCGCAGGTACAACATTAGAATCAGGGGGCTGTAATAGATTTCTTCTGGCCCAAAACCAGAATGTATGTTCTATTCTGCCTCTGACCCAAATTCAAAGTGATGTGAATGCATGCATGCAAAAAGGATCACACTGGCACACACTGGTCAGTATGAGCTTTCTCTCATCAACAGGGCTTTATTCAGGGTTACAGCCCCCTATATAAACAAAGTGACATAAGCAATCATCACCACATATGTGTGTATATTATTTTTTCATCTGTATATGGTCCTTTTCCTGTCGACATCTGTTCTGGCCACGTGGTAGCTCATTCCATCTTTTAGTAGACGATGGGAGGGTCAGAAAGGAGGGGGTAAGGAGTGAGGAGTAAGAAAACATCTGTTTCTCGTTTTTATGTAAGGAAATTACTGCTGTCTTGTTATAAGATTACTAAGATATATATATATATATATATATATATATATATATATATATATATATATATCGCAACAAGAAAGAAAAGAAACAATAAAAATAATAAAGAAGAAAAGAAAATAACAATATTTGAGTGGTTAAAAGAGACATAACATAGTCAATTTATTAGTTCCATCACAGTCCCCCCTTAAAATGACAATTTTATCAGTACTGTTCCTATGCTGTATGGCCTTACTTGGCCCTCCCGACATCAGAATCTTTATTGTATTTCACATAGAAGTCAGACATGGCTTGCCCAGTGTCCTCTTTCGACAAAATGGTCAGGAGAACAGTCAAGTACTATTCTTTGAGATAACAACAGAGGCAGCGGCAGGAGTGGACCACCTCAGATCCCAAACAGGGAGGCCGTGCCCTTCCAAAGAGAAGAAGGGGATGCAGGGCAGGCAGACTCAAACAATCCAAGAAAAAGGATGAGAAATCATTAAATACTGGAATATACTGGAATATTTAAGTAAAGTAGAATTAGACCAGAAAGAATTGAATATACTGAATTTAGGGCTAAAATGTGCCCCTAGGAAAATCATGAACAAGTTTGAGGTATATATTGACACTCATAAATTTATCAGAGCATTGAACATGAAAAAAAAATCAGTCATCCCTCTAATCCCACAATAAGGAATTATAATGTGCTAAACAGAATAGATAGTGGTTTCAAAAATAAATCTATCTTCAATCCTCAAAACTCCAACAATCATTTTATTGAAGTTTTTAAACATATGGTTTTAAAGAACATTGAAGAACTCCCGTTAAAAAATAATAAAGTGAATCCTGAATATATTAAAGAAGGTGTCAAAACTCTTAAGAAAAAGAAAGACATTATCATTTGCCCAGTGGACAAAGGGGGAGGGGTAGTGGTAATGGATAAGTCAGCGTATCATAATCAATTGATGGAACTACTGGAAGACCAGATTACATACAAGAAACTGGGATCGGATTCTAACAGAAGCGTATAGAATACAGTTGAGTTCTTTGGTTGAATGGGGATATATGACCAATGCTTTAAACTTAAAGGAAAAGAGATATCTGGTTCCCTCAGCCTGTAGAATCCCGGTGATTTACACATTGCCAAAAATACACAAAAATGCCCAGAACCCACCAGCACGTCCAATCGTTAACGGGATAGGATCTGTGATGTCCAGATTGGGTGAATATTTAGACAAATTCCTACAACCTAGCGTAAGAAATACAAAGGCCTATCTAAAAGACATGTCAGATTTATTACAACTATTGAAAAAGGTGAAAATCAATTCAGACTCTGCGACCTACCTAGTTACAGCAGACATATCGGCCTTATACACCATCATACAGCATGAAGACGCTGCTCTGGCATTAAACTGGGCTTTAAGTAGGAGGGATGATATCCCACATAGGCAGAAACAGTTTTTGGGACATGTGTTGGATTTTTTGCATGTCCCATTACTATTTCTGGTACCATGACTGCTTTTTCTCACAATAGGTTGGCGTGGCTATGGGGGAAAAATTTGCCCCCAGCCTAGCCAACCTTTTTATGGCTGAGTGGGAGGACAAGCATATATTCAGGAATCAGAGACCCCAACTACATTTTTACCGCAGGTTCATTGATGACCTTCTCTTTATTTGGGAAGGTTCGAAGGAAAATGTGATTGAATTTCTGGAGATGTTAAATAAGAATAATAACAATATTAAATTAGACTACCAGATCAGCAGTGAAACTGTAAATTTTCTTGATGTCACCATCAATAAGGAAGTGGGAGGTCTGAATACTCGGGTGTATTTCAAACAGATCAAAATAGTTATATTCCAATTAGAAGTGGACACTACCCCGCTTGGATACGAAATATCCCGAAAGGTCAGATGCTCAGAGTGCGTCGAAATTGCACTGATCAGGAGGACTTCATTGTACAGGCGAATGTTTTGAAGGACAAGTTTGTACAGAGGGGATATCGAGAAGAACCACTTCAAAAACTAATACAGGAAATTGGAGATGCCCCAAGAAGTTAATGTTTTGGAAAAAAGGATGCACGACTAGAGTTGAGCGGACACCTGGATGTTCGGGTTCGACGGGTTCGGCGGAACTTCGCAAAAAAGTTTCAGTTCGGGACCCGAACTTGACCCCGAACCCAAACCCTATTGAAGTCAATGGGAACCCGAACTTTTGAGGACTAAAATGGCTCTAAAAAAGTAATGGAAAGGGCTAGAGGGCTGCAAATGGCAGCAATGTGTTGTTAAGAGCATGTCAAGTGCTCTGCAAACAAATGTGGATAGGGAAATAACTTAAAATAACATAAAATACATAGAAAATAAAAAATAATAATCTTGACCTAGGAGGACGAGGTCCATATGGAGTAGGAGGTTGAGGTGGCAGTGGATGTGGCGGTGTAGGTGGAAGCGGCGGTGGAGGAGGACGAGGTAGCCAACACTGGTTTTTGTTTTTAATCTTTTTTTTTTAAATTAGGGTACACCCCAAAAGAGTGAGAAAGGTCAAAAATACAACAATGGCTGGGTAAGGCCGGTATACATGTCTATTCTGCACAAGGTACGGACAAGTCCTGCAGGTGCCAACTCTGATCTTTCAGCAGGAGACTGGGCGGGAGACAATGTGAAGGAACTGGAGGCACTGTCAGCAACCCAGTCTACTATCGCCTGTACTTGTCCTGGTCTCAACATTCGTAGAGCCGCATTAGGCCCGACCAAATACCGCTGCAGGATTTGTCGCCTACTCACACCTGAGGAAGGTGTTTCACTTGTGCGTGTAGCTGGCACAGATCAACCACGTCCTCTCCCTGCAACAGGAGTTCCACTAGCAGCACCACGTCCCTTATTTGACGTTCTCCTCATATTTCTCAAATTTAGGATCTTGCCCTAAATGGGTGTTTTTTGAACAGCAGAATAGAGCAACAGTATCTAAAGGGTGTATCTCACAGGTACAGATATGCAGAAAACACACCAAAAATGTTTTTTTGCCCTAAATTGTTTTTTTTTTGAATAGTAGAATAGGAGAACAGCATCTAAAGTGTGTATCTCACACGTACAGATATGCAGAAAATGCACCAAAAAAAAATATTTTTGCCCTAATTTTTTTTTTGAATAGCAGAATAGGAGAACAGTCTCTAAAGTGTGTATCTCACATGTACAGATATGCAGAAAACGCACCAAAAAATTTTTTTTTGCCCTAAATTATTCTTTTTTTGAATAGCAGAATAGGAGAACAGTATCTAAAGTGTGTACCTCACACATACAGATATGCAGAAAACGTTGCCAAAAATTTTTTTTTGTCCCAAATTTTTCTTTTTTGAATAGCAGAATAAAACAACAGTATCTAAAGTGTGTATCTCACTAAATACAGATATGCAGGAAACGCAGCAAAATATTTTTCTTTTGCCCTAAATGGGTGTTTTTAGAATAGCAGAATAGACCAACAGTATCTAAAGGGTGTATCTCACAGTAACATATGCAGTGCTGGTGCACTGAGCTTGCATAAAATGCCAGTCGACGCCAACCTAACTAACAGACGGATAAAAGTTATCTGTTCTCTGGCACTGGGCTCAGGGCAGGATAAAAAGATTGTGCACTGCACCCACACAACAAAAGCAAGGTAGATCGCTGAGTAATTAGATTTTTGAATCAGGACTCCTATCTAATTCTCTCCCTCAAAGCAGCAGCAGCAACCTTTCCCTACACTATCTAAAGCAGAGTGACGTGTGGTGCTATGTGCCTCTAGCTTATATAGAGGCTGGGTCACATGCTGCACTGGCCAATCACAGCCATGCCATTAGTAGGCATGGCTGTGATGGCTTCTAAGGGCACACGAGTTAAACAAATGTTGATTGGCTGCCCTGCAGCTTTTTAAAATGTGCCATTACATTGCCGAACACCGAACTAAAACCCGAACATACAGTAAATTGTTCGGGTTCGGGTTCAGGTCCGGGTACCAAAAACCCAAAAGTTCGGTACGAATCCGAACTTAACTGTTCGGGTTCGCTCAACCCTATGCACGACAAAATGATAGACAACACCAATGGGGCTCTATAACAGGATTCCATTTTCAATATAGGGAGATTGAGACCATATTCAAAAAATACTGGCATATTCTGGGTCATGACAGACATTTGAGGGAAGCTTTACCTGATCTACCAAAATTGATATATAGATGGGCCCCAAGCTTTGGTGATAGGGCAGTACGAAAAATCCTGGATCCACCTGATGAACAATTTTTAAGAATTGACCTTAAAGGGTTTTATTCGTGTAGGAGATGCAAATGCTGTAGAACAGTAAAAGTACAAAACAGAGGGACAACGAGTGTTACAAATAATGATCAGGAAACCTTTGATATTAAAGAATTTATCTCATGTAATTCTTCTTACGTGGTGTATCTTATGTGGTGCCCTTTCGGGTTATACTATGTAGGTAGAACTAAGAGGCTACTTAGGGTACGCATAGCGGAGCACCTCACTAACATAAAACATGGTTTTAAATATCATAGTGTTTCACTACACTTTAAGGAAAAACATCAGCAGGATCCTTCTCTTATTCAATTTTGCGGCATAGATTGTGTGCATCCATCCTGGAGGGGCTCAAACCGTGTTAGAGATCTATCAGAGAGAGAGACAAAATGGATATTTCTTTTAAAAAGTCTTTATCCCAGGGGCCTTAATATTGAATTGGATCTTAACTGCTTTATAAACAATTTTTAGGTATATTTTGTGTCGATTTAATTTTAGATCATACGCAGTAGTGTGTGATTACACACCACTGTACGTAGGATCCATATCAAGTTCTCCAGGGTTATGGGATGTGTATGCACATTTAATCAGTGAATGTGTAGTGCACATATTACCCATCACCAAGTCAGAATTTCCTTCACCTACTCAATTTTTAATTACATTTTTTTTAATATTTCATGTTTTATGTTTAGGGACTGTTTAGAGATATCTCTGTGTTTTTTATGTGACCCATTTTTTACTAGAGTCTTCTTAAACAGAATAGACTATTAGGAATATGGTATTCACTTAGTTTAAGACGCGCACATGTAGGACTATGTGTGTGTGTTAGAGTCTATTATAATACATTATACCCAATGATGTACATATTTTTCGTCTAATACTATTACCTCATAATGCCAAATGTTATGTTTTTTATAGGATATATATATATTTTAATAATATAATTTTAAGTAATATATTTTTTAATAATATATGTTTTTTAATAAGCATATTAGCACTGCAGACGTATTCCAGAGTCACTGCACACCATATGATTAATAATTACTATGAAGGTGTATGTAATGATATAATTTATTTGATCCGGTAGGACAGATTATTACCACTGGCGAGTGTATGGTGGTTGCGGGGACACTCGAGCAACACATTTGTAGCGATATCTGGCTTCCGCCCATGATGTGAGGAGCTGGTGACGCACTTCCGCCCTTAGTTGGGACAGGAAGGATGGGAGGAGACATGGGTCATTGTAGAATGACACACTTCCGCCCACGATCGGTGGAGAAGTGAGTGTACTTCCGCCCATACTTGGGATAGATAAGAGGAGGAGTTGTCGCACCGCACAGCCAATCCCATGATTAAGTCTTTACGACAAAACATGTTGGGGCGTGGCTATGCGGCAACCGTCTGAAGGAACGTGTGACGTCACAAACTAGGCAGTGGAGGTCCAGGGAGAAGCGGCAAGGAGGCGGTGAGAGATCATTGATTTACCGTGGGTCCGCCGCGACCAATACACTAGTTTTTGGTGCAGTTTATGAGTTTGCTGTGGTTCAATGCTCAAAGTTTTTGAGATTCATGTGAGTGCAATAGTTGAAGTGTTTACAAGTGTGTTATTAAAACAGATTTTACAATATCACACCATTGGGAGCTTTTTTTACATATTTGCATGTGGAGCAATCTTATACTCATTTGGTTGGAATCTGGAAGACTGACTACACCGTTTTGTGAGACTTTATTTACGTTTACACGCCAAACACGAGAGTGTGAGGCAACTTGCTGTGGCGAGTGTTGCATCTGACGGGAGAGGGATCACCGAACACTGGGTGTGGTGGAAGATTTGAAGAGATCATATGCACTGGATTTAATTATACATTGTGTGGACTTGATACTTTATTTAGCTTGTGCACATATTCACTTATGTCACATGGTGTAATTTTTGAAGGACATTATCACCTATAGTCTGCTAGATACAGACACTGTGTATTAGTATCCTTTAGCGCTACTGTTTATTTCTTTTTAGATGTAACTCTTTTTTTAAGTACTATTCTTTTCCTTTTATCATTTGAGAATGTTGTATGTATTATTAACAGGTAAGGACTGCGGTGGTGCATACGGTCCCTCTTCCTCTTCCTTTATTGGATCTCTAATATCACCCAAATTCAAAAAGGTAGGGGTTACCTCTTTAGCCGCCTTTCCTAACAGCTTCTTCATACAGGGCAGAATACAGCAAACCACTATCGCAACTAATGTAAGCAGCATCAAAATTGCTATGCCTATTTAAGTTCAAATGCGTTGCCACCCACTCATCCACCCAAGGCATCGGTCAGCCCCGAATTTCTTTTTAACTCTTTTGAGAGATCCTCAAATTTTTTATTGACCAAGGTTACCTTACTATTTGGGCCTGTATTGCCTGGAATGTACGTACAACATGTACTTGTCCTAGGTAACATTTTACACACACCCCCCTTCTCAGCTAAAATCATGTCTAAGGCCATACGATTTTGGAAAGTCATTTGTGAAGTGGCCTCTAGTTGTTCAGCTACACCCTGGAGTGCATCCCTGGTATAGTTAACAAACCTCTGTTGGTTATAGTAGATATAATTAATCCAATCTACATTCTTATTTATAGTGATTATGGGAATCAGGGACTCAAAACCTGCCTTTACTTGGTCTCGGGCTTTAAACTCATCTGGGACCCCCCTTGGGACTCCTATGGCATCTACCGTATATACTCGAGTATAAGCCAAGTTTTTCAGCACTTTTTTTGTGCTAAAAATGCCCCCCCCTCGGCTTATATTCAAGTCCCCTTTTTGCGCCTGATCTTGCGGATTTTGGGAAACTTGGTACACATATAGCCCCACTCTTCCTCTACAAGTGTGCAAAGTTTGTTGTCCGGGGGACTTACGGCAGGGGAGCACTGATTTTTCAAAGCCGGGCACCCCTTCCATAGACTCCCAATGTTAAACAGTAATTTCTCAGGTGACTTTGGGGACCTGGTACCGGACGGTCGTAGGTTCCCTGGACCCAAAACTTGGCACACATGTAGCCCAATTTCTTCTCTACAAGTGTGCAAAGTTTTTTGTCTAGGGGACCTACGGCCGGGGAGCACCGATTTTTCAAACTCGGGCACCCCTTCCATAGACTCCCATGTTAAACGTCAGTCTAGTCATGGGCACAGTGATGCATGGGCACAGTGAGGCATGGGCACAGTGAGGCGTGGACACAGTGAGGCGTGGACACAGTGAGGCATGGGCACAGTGAGGCATGGACTCAGTGAGGTATGGACACAGTGAGACATTCACATGGACACAGTGAGGCATGCAGATGGACACCCTAGACTTATAATCGAGTCAATACGTTTTCCCAGTTTTTGTGGTAAAATTAGGTGCCTCGGCTTATATTCGGGTCGGCTTATACTCGAGTATATATATGTATATGGGGGTCAAAACTACCAGCTGGGGCACTTCTGCGCTTCCTGCTGGATTCGGATGAGTGCTCCCCTTCTGCTACTGGTTCACCTCCCGAAAAAATGTGCAGGGGCATTATGACTTTGGCAAGTGCACATGCCCCTGTCCAGGCTCAGAAAGCACTCCTGTTGAGTGGGAGGTATGTTTAATGGCACTGCTCCCAAATGGGGTCTAGCTGCACCACACACATAACAGTTTGACCTGTTATGTTTCCCTGCATTATACCTCATCCATTCGAGCCACAGGTTGACATCTGAGAAACCAGTCTCTGCTGCCATCGTGTCTTCAAATGTGGGATTAGCTATAGCCACCATATCTCCTAGGGTGCGCATACGTACATGTGGTTTAAGGGGATTGCTTGCTGTTTGAAGGGCCTGCCATTCAGATGAATTATACATGTCTTTAAGTTGGAACTGTCCTCTTGGTCCCCTATTCTCCCCATCATACCGTACCCCCATAACATAGGTGCCTGCATCCGTAGGACTGGGATTCCTTATGGTTAGGGTGAGTTTCGTGCTATGTCCCGTCCTCCCATCACTTGACCATGTGCCTGTTTTTAATAATGTCAGTCTGCTGAGTAATGACTCTCCATATTTGTCTTTCTTGTTCAGGGCACTCTGTGGCCTATATCCCCTGTCATCCCCTATATTCCAACCCACAGATTCCCAGTGGTCACAGTCGCCTGTGACACATATATATATGGTTCCGGAGGCGATCTGCGGCCGATACACGTTACACTGCCAGTCGAATGGAGGGAAGGAGATTATAGTAAAGTTATCAAATATGAAGGTAGCTACATGTGTGTTTGATGAATTATACCAGAATTGTGTTACATCATCTACTTGTTTGATAGCCACCTCCTGTGTGGATACAGTTGCTATAAGAAAAAATATATATTTGATGCGGGTGGTGCGCGGTCCTCAGGAACTGGAGCCTTTTTGCAGTGGGAAGCGTGTATCCAAGTGTTCTTTCCGGCCAACTTAACTGAAGTGGCTGTTGTCAGCAACACTTGGAATGGACCATCATATCTTGGCTCCAGGGAATGTTTTCGGAGGAACTTCTTAACCATCACCCAGTCACCAGGAAGTATGCTGTGAGTACCGGTATCTAGATCAGGATCTGGAATGAAAGAAAATACTTGTGCATGGATATTAGTTAATTCTTTTGAAAGAGTGGTCACATAATCTATCAAAGTATCAGACTGCAATTGCAACTGTTGTGGGTAATAACAACCTAATCTAGGGGCTGTTCCAAACAAGATTTCAAAAGGGGATAAAGAATTCTTCCCCCTTGGGGAATACCGTACGCTGAATAAGGCTATTGGCAGGCTTTCTGGCCAGGACATACCTGTGTCCTTGGCCATATTTAGCATTCAGGTTTTAAGTGTCTGGTTCATTCTTTCCACTTTCCCACTACTCTGAGGGTGATAAGGTGTGTGAAATGCCAATGTGGTACCTAGGGCCAATCATATTTCTTTTGTGACTGTAGCAGTGAACGCAGGGCCTTGATCACTCTCTATTAGTGATGAGCCGAACACCCCCGGGTTCGGTTCGCACCAGAACCCGCGAACGGACCGAAAGTTCGCACGAACATTAGAACCCTATTAAATACAATGGATGCGAACGTTCGGATTCTAAAGTGCTAATTATAACAACTATTATCCATGTTATTGTCCGAAACAGAGTTTGGGAACCCGGCTTCTGCACCAGGGGACATGTATCAATGCAAAAAGAAGTTTTAAAAACGGACGTTTTCCGGGAGCAGTCATTTTAATGATGCATAAAGTGAAAAAAAAAAGTCAAATATTCCTTTAAATATTGTACCTGGGGGGTGTCTAAAGTATGCCTGTGAAGTGCCACGTGTTTCCCGTGTTTAGAACTGTCCCTGCACAAAATAACATTTCTAAAGGGAAAAAAGTCATTTAAAACTGCTTGCGGCTTTAATGCAATGTGTGGTCCCGGTAATATGGATGAAAATCTTTAGGAAAAATGGCATAGCTACCCCATCAACCCCCCCCCCCTACCCCAGCCCATTACCAGCCCCTTTGAGTCTTGTATGGATATTAAGGGGAACCCCGCACACAAAATAAAAAAGGACCTATATACTCTGAACAGCCGTATACAGGCGGTGCATACAAGACAGGGACTGTAGGTTTGTTCTTATGTAGAATCTGTTTATAATTTTGAACAGCTGCATTGTTTAAGTGGAGCTCCATGGCAAATTCCTTTTTTTTAGTTTTTTGTAAAACATAGGGAACGGTTATCACCCCTGTCACATTTTTTTTGCTGTCTGTGCCCCTGTTCAGAACATTTCACCTCACTTTGCGTCCCAATGACAACTGTTTTTGAAATGTGGTGTTTTTATTGAAACAAGGATTGGTGATAAAGCATCAGTAGAGAGGAGACACCTTTCTCCCATATTAATTCTTACAGGAGAAAATTTTCCTTCCAAGGGGTAGATTTCCTCTCACTTCCTGTTGTCTTCTTCCGTTTGCAAGTAGTAGTCGTTTGTAAGTTGGATGTTTGAAAGTAGGGACCTGCCGTATATACTCTGCAGAAATTGGCCCCTTAGGTGTTGGTGTTGGCACAACACTGTAAGCACTCACAGTTACTCTTGGTGGGTGCTGGAACGCCCTGCTGTCAACTATTATATCAGGAATTGTAATAACATATAATTGTTGATCAGTGGTAGTAAAAATTGGGCCTTTGATGGTGGTGCTGGTGCCACAACACTGTAAGGCCTGACAGTTACTCTTGGTGGGCGCAGCAATGGGCCCTGCTGTGAATTATTAGATCAATAATTATAATTGCATGCCCCTGTTGAACAGGGGCTGAAAAATTGGGCCTTAGGCACTGGTGGCACAACACTGCAACCCCTCACAGATACTGTACTTGGAGCACAGCAATGAGGCCTGTTGCAAAGTATTGCATCAAAAATTTTAATTACACGCCCCTGTTAAACAGGGGCTGAAAAATTGGGCCTTAGCCACTGGTGGCGTCACCCATAAACCAAAATGATCTTCCAAGCTATCATCGTTAATCGTATCATTGAGGAGGAGGAGGAGGATAGCCAGTCAACATAACAGCACAGGCACTCAGCATCAGCATCAGTCTTGAAGGGATGTGACATTTTAAAATCAATTAGTCTGTTATATCAGCATCTGGTGTGTGGTAGCTGGTGGTGATCCAAGACTGGTTCATCTTGATGAAAGTCAGTCGATCAACCGAGTCGGTGGACAGGCGCACCCTGTGATCCGTGACAAATCCTCCAGCAGCACTGAATGTGCGTTCTGAAAGAACGCTGGATGCAGGACAGGCCAGTAGCTCAATTGCATACTGTGTAAGCTCTGGCCAGTGATCCATCCTCAAGACCCAGTAAGCCAGAGGATTTTCGGTGGGGAAGGTGTCCAAGTCTGACCTTGCCCCTAGGTATTCCTGCACCATGTATATCAGACGCTGGCGATGGTTGCTGGAACCGATCATACTTTGGGGCTGCGGACTAAAGAATTGTCTGAACGCATCGGTCAGACGGCCACCTTCCCCACCGCTCCTTCTTTGACTGCCCGAAGCCTCAGCAACTCGTTGTCCAGGACCAGGAGTTTGTAACCTCCCAGTCTCTGGGAACGCGTTGCACAGACCTTTCTGCAAGGCCTCCCGGAGTTGTCTCATCCTCTGCTCCCTCTGCGACGGTACGATAAGGTCCGCAACCTTACCCTTGTACCGTGGATCAAGGAGAGTGGCCAGCCAGTAATGGTCCCTCTCCTTGATCCGAATAATACGAGGATCCTTCCGCAGACTTTGCAGGATCAGGGAGGCCATGCAGCGTAGGTTAGCTGAGGCATTCAGTCCGGAGTCCTCTGGGTCACTAAGGACGACATGATCCGCAGCCACCTCCTCCCAGCCACGTACAAGTCCACTGGTTTCTTGGGACTGTAAATCATCCCTAAAAGACTGCTGCTGATGATGCTGAGTGCCAGCCTCCACCTCCATGCTGACACAATCCTCCTCCTCCTCCTCCTCCTCCTCCTCCTCTTCCTGTGCGATGGGTGGGACAGAAGGAACACTGTCTGGGTAAAGGGGGCCTTGAGAGGCAAGGAAGTCCTCCTCTTCCTGCCTCTGTTCTGCCTCAAGTGCCCTGTCCATTATTCCACGCAGCGTGTGCTCCAACAGGTGGACAAGAGGTACAGTGTCACTGATGCATGCACTGTCACTGCTCACCATCCTCGTGGCCTCCTCAAATGGTGCCAGGACAGTGCATGCATCCCTGATCATGCCCCACTGGCGTGGTGAATAAAACCCGAGCTCCCCTGACCCTGTCCTGGTGCCGTAGTCGCACAGGTACTCATTGATGGCCCTCTGCTGCGTGTGCAGCCGCTGCAGCATGGCCAACGTTGAGTTCCACCTGGTGGGCATGTCACATATAAGGCGGTTCTTGGGCAGGTTCAACTCCTTTTGAAGCTCAGCCAGGCGAGCACTGGCATTATAAGATATGCGGAAATGCACACAGACTTTCCTGGCCTGCCTCAGGACATCCTGTAAGCCCGGGTACCTGCCCAAGAACCGCTGCACCACCAGGTTAAGGACGTGAGCCATACAGGGCACATGGGTCAGTTGTCCCTGTCGGAGGGCGGAGAGGAGGTTGGTGCCATTGTCGCAAACCACCATTCCTGGCTTAAGCTGGCGTGGCGTCAACCACCTCTCGGCCTGCCCCTGCAGAGCAGACAGGACCTCTGCCCCAGTGTGGCTCCTGTCCCCCAAACACACCAGCGCAAGCACGGCATGGCATCTTTTTGCCTGCGTACTTGCGTAGCCCCTTGAACGCCTACGGAGCACCGCTGGTTCCAAGGACAAACCACAGGAAGAGGCCATGGAGGAAGAAGAAGAGGAGGGGTGGAGGAGAGAGGTGTGTCACAACCAGTAGTAGCATTTTGGAGGCGTGGCGGTGGAACAACCTCCAACACTACTGCACCTTGTCCTGCATCCTTCCCAGCTGCCAAAAGAGTGACCCAATGGGCCGTGAAAGAAAGGTAACGTCCCTGTCCATGCCTGCTGGACCATGAGTCAGCGGTAATATGCACCTTACCGCTGACCGCCCTGTCCAGCGAGGCCAAGACATTGCCTTCCACATGCCTGTAGAGAGCCGGAATAGCCTTCCGTGCGAAAAAGTGTCGTTTGGGAACCTGCCACTGAGGAACCGCACATTGCACAAACTCACGGAAGGGGGCCGAGTCTACCAACTGAAAAGGCAGCAGTTGAAGCGCTAGCAATTTAGCCAAGCTAGCATTCAACCGCTGGGCATGTGGATGGCTGGGAGTGAACTTCTTTCGACGGTCCAGCAGCTGGGGCAGGGAAATTTGCCTGCTAGAATCGGACGTTGGTGTACTGCTAGCAGAGTGCCCGCAAGTACTTGCCTGTGACACACCTAATTCTACACCTTCATTCCTCTCAGAGCAGGTTTCAGAGAGGAGTGAAGGTATAGTGGGGTTGGAGATCCCAGCTGATGCGGTGCAAGAAGAGGTCAGCTTTGTTCTTTGGTGTGGGTCTTTAAGGTAGGCTTGCCAACGAGTGGCATGGCAGGTCAACATATGTCTGATCAAGCATGTGGTGCCCAAGCGGCTGATGTTTTGGCCACGCGATATACGCTTGAGACATATGTTGCAAACAGCAGCTGTGCGATCTGATGCACTCGCCTCAAAAAAGGCCCACACCAAAGAACTTTTTGCATGACGGGCAGAGGCAGCGCCCTGCACAGGCGGAGCTCTGTGGTGTGATTCCGTCGGTGTGCTGCCCATACGCTGGCCACTCAAGGGCATCCTGCCTCGTTGGAGATGTGCCTCCTCCTCATCCTCCTCCTCCTCCTCTCTCCTATTAGGCACCCACGTGGAGTCAGTGACCTCATCATCCCCTCCCTCCTCATCACTGGAGCCAATCTGGCAATATGCTGCAGCTGCTGGAGCATGACTGCCAGATTGGTGTCCTTCTTGAGCATCCCCTCTCTCTGCTCTCACGCTGCTGCCTTCCTCTAGCTGGGTATCATCATCAGATCCTTCCAAACGCTGGGCATCCTCCTGGAGCATGTACCCAACACTGTGCTCAAACAGTTCGGGGGACTCCTCAGGAGGAGGGCATGGTGGGTCTAGGGAAGGATTGACTAATGAAGATAATGATACCAGAGAAGAGGACGCTTTGGCAGCTGCTTTGCCAGTACCCTGAGCCTGGGTGAGAGAGGATGAGGAGGATGAGGTGGGCTTGGTCATCCACTCTACCAAGTCTTCGGCATGATGTGGCTCAACATGTCCAGCTGCCGAAAACAAGGACAAGCGTGTCCCATGGCCATGTGCTGATGACAATGCACCGCGTACACGACCAGCACTGTTGCCCCCAGACACAGAGCCTGCTTGCCCTCTTTTTTTGCCTCCTGACTGTCTGCCTCTCCTTGGTTGCCTTCCAGACATTTTAATGGATGGCCTGCAGGGAGATGGGAAAAACAGCAATAAGGGCTACCTTCAGGTGTATACTGTGCAGGAGGCTTAGCAACAATGACACTGACACTGTCCCCTGCCTATCCTTCTCTGTCCCTAAACACAAGGATTGAAAATATGGTTCAGCAAAATAGTTTTAGAACAGAATAGCACACTGACACTTTCCCTCACTGTCCTACTCTGTCCCTCCCTACAAACAAGATTTAGCACAGAATAGCACACTGATAATTTCTACAAATGTCCTTCTCTGTCCCTAAACTCAAGGATTGAAAATATGGAACAGCAAATTTGGTTTAGAACAGAACAGAACAGCACACTGTCAGTTTCACTCACTGTACCTCTCTGTCCCTCAACTCAAGGATTGAAAATATGGAACAGCAAAATAGTTTTAGAACAGAATAGCACACTGACACTTTCCCTCACTGTACCTCTCTGTCCCTCAACTCAAGGATTGAAAATATGGAACAGCAAATTTGGTTTAGAACAGAACAGCACACTGTCAGTTTCACTCACTGTACCTCTCTGTCCCTCAACTCAAGGATTGAAAATATGGTTCAGCAAAATAGTTTTAGAACAGAATAGCACACTGACACTTTCCCTCACTGTACCTCTCTGTCCCTCAACTCAAGGATTGAAAATATGGAAGAGCAAAATTGGTTTAGAACAGAATAGCACACTGTCAGTTTCACTCACTGTACCTCTCTGTCCCTCAACTCAAGGATTGAAAATATGGTTCAGCAAAATAGTTTTAGAACAGAATAGCACACTGACACTTTCCCTCACTGTACCTCTCTGTCCCTCAACTCAAGGATTGAAAATATGGAAGAGCAAAATTGGTTTAGAACAGAATAGCACACTGTCAGTTTCACTCACTGTACCTCTCTGTCCCTCAACTCAAGGATTGAAAATATGGAACAGCAAAATTGGTTTAGAACAGAATAGCACACTGTCAGTTTCACTCACTGTACCTCTCTGTCCCTCAACTCAAGGATTGAAAATATGGTTCAGCAAAATAGTTTTAGAACAGAATAGCACACTGACACTTTCCCTCACTGTACCTCTCTGTCCCTCAACTCAAGGATTGAAAATATGGAACAGCAAATTTGGTTTAGAACAGAACAGCACACTGTCAGTTTCACTCACTGTACCTCTCTGTCCCTCAACTCAAGGATTGAAAATATGGTTCAGCAAAATTGGTTTAGAACAGAATAGCACACTGTCAGTTTCACTCACTGTACCTCTCTGTCCCTCAACTCAAGGATTGAAAATATGGTTCAGCAAAATAGTTTTAGAACAGAATAGCACACTGACACTTTCCCTCACTGTACCTCTCTGTCCCTCAACTCAAGGATTGAAAATATGGAACAGCAAATTTGGTTTAGAACAGAACAGCACACTGTCAGTTTCACTCACTGTACCTCTCTGTCCCTCAACTCAAGGATTGAAAATATGGAACAGCAAAATTGGTTTAGAACAGAATAGCACACTGTCAGTTTCACTCACTGTACCTCTCTGTCCCTCAACTCAAGGATTGAAAATATGGTTCAGCAAAATAGTTTTAGAACAGAATAGCACACTGACACTTTCCCTCACTGTACCTCTCTGTCCCTCAACTCAAGGATTGAAAATATGGAACAGCAAATTTGGTTTAGAACAGAACAGCACACTGTCAGTTTCACTCACTGTACCTCTCTGTCCCTCAACTCAAGGATTGAAAATATGGTTCAGCAAAATAGTTTTAGAACAGAATAGCACACTGACACTTTCCCTCACTGTACCTCTCTGTCCCTCAACTCAAGGATTGAAAATATGGAACAGCAAATTTGGTTTAGAACAGAACAGCACACTGTCAGTTTCACTCACTGTACCTCTCTGTCCCTCAACTCAAGGATTGAAAATATGGTTCAGCAAAATAGTTTTAGAACAGAATAGCACACTGACACTTTCCCTCACTGTACCTCTCTGTCCCTCAACTCAAGGATTGAAAATATGGAACAGCAAATTTGGTTTAGAACAGAACAGCACACTGTCAGTTTCACTCACTGTACCTCTCTGTCCCTCAACTCAAGGATTGAAAATATGGAACAGCAAAATTGGTTTAGAACAGAATAGCACACTGTCAGTTTCACTCACTGTACCTCTCTGTCCCTCAACTCAAGGATTGAAAATATGGTTCAGCAAAATAGTTTTAGAACAGAATAGCACACTGACACTTTCCCTCACTGTCCTACTCTGTCCCTCCCTACAAACAAGATTTAGCACAGAATAGCACACTGATAATTTCTACGAGTGTCCTTCTCTGTCCCTAAACTCAAGGATTGAAAATATGGAACAGCAAAATTGGTTTCGAACAGAATAGCACACTGACACTTTCCCTCACTGTACCTCTCTGTCCCTACAAACAAGATTTAGCACAAAATAGCACACTGACACTTTCCCTCACTGTACCTCTCTGTCCCTACAAACAAGATTTAGCACAAAATAGCACACTGACACTTTCCCTCACTGTACCTCTCTGTCCCTAAACTCAAGGATTGAAAATATGGTTCAGCAAGATTGGTTTAGAACAGAATAGCACACTGACACTTTCCCTCACTGTACCTCTCTGTCCCTACAAACAAGGATTAGCACAGAATAGCACACTGTCACTGACACTCTCCCTACCTATCCTTATCTGTCCCTAAACACAAGGAATCCAGGATTATGTAAAGGAAATATAATGACACTGTCCCTGCCTATGCTTCTCTTTCCCTACTCCGGAACACACTACACAAGGCCGCCGCGCTGGCGGCCTTTTATAGTGTGGGGCGTGTACTAAACCCCCTCAGCAATAATTGGCCACAGGCATCCTGCCTGTGGCCAATCATTGCTCTCCTCGCTGCCGGCGCTGTGATTGGCCAAGCATGCGGGGTCACAGTGCATGCTTGGCCAATCACAGCGCCTGGATGACACTGCGATGGCGTAGTGCATTGTGGGCCGTTCGCGTCACTCGAATTTGGCGCGAACGGCCCAAATCGTTAGATCTTCGTCGAACGATCGAACAGCCGATGTTCGAGTCGAACGTATGTTCGACTCGAACACGAAGCTCATCCCTACTCTCTATCACCTCGGGTACCCCATACCTGCAAACCACCTCCAAAAGCAATTTCTTAGCCGTGGTTTTCGCTGTCTGATTTGCGACTGGATAAGCCTCGGGCCATCCTGAGAACATGTCTACCACCAAAAGGGCATACTCAAGTCTTCCACTCTTTGGCATTTGTATGTGATCAATCTGTATCCTCTGGAAGGGGTAGAGCGGTCTAGCTGAGTGTTTTGGAGGTGGTTTCTCTAGCCTTCTGGGGTTGCATGCTAGGCAAGTGTGGCAGGACTTGCAGTATTGATTAGTTAAAGTAGTTATTGCTGGAGCTACATAATGTTTGTTTATAAGTGAGTTCATCAAAGTCTTTGAGAGATGGGTTGCTCCATGGTCCCATTGTACCACAGCTGGGTACACAGCTCTGGGGAGACATGGGTGGGTTCCTACAGTTCAAAGATCATCCACCCGTACTGCTCCCATCTTGCTCCATGTTGCTTTCTCTTGGTCTGCAGCACCTGTTTACCGCTTCTGGCTGCGGATGATATATTCCCACAAATTCTGTGGTTTCAGCCCCTAAGGGGGTCATGGCTGCTTGTTTTGCTGTTTCATCGGCCAGGTGGTTTCCTTGGGCTTCTGGTGTGGTTCTCTTCCCATGGGCTTTAATTTTGAGTATTGCTACTTGTTCTGGGAGTTGGAGTGCTGTCAGGAGCGGCCTTGCCATGATTCACTGGGGTACCGGCTGTAGTCAAGAAGCCTCTTGTCTTCCATATTAGTCCAAAGTCATGGGCCACACCCAGTGCATACCGGAAATCGGTGTAGATATTTGCTGTTCGTCCTTCTGCAAGCTGGCAGGCTACTGTAAGGGCATGGAGCTCAGCCTCTTGAGCAGACATGGATGCTGGGAGCAAGGCGGCTTGCATAACTGTAGTCTCTGTGGTAACCGCATATCCTGTGTGGAAATGGCTGGATGAATCTGTGAATCTGGAGCCATCAACATACAAGGTGAGTTGAGGCATTGGGATCGGGGCATCCAGGACAGAGGGTAGATGAGTGGTTTCCGCCTTCATGAGTTCAAAGCAATCATGTTCATGTTCATCTAGGGTAGGAGCAGGTCGGTCTGCATCATTCTCTTCTTCCTGTTCGTCCAGAGACATGTCATGATACCCCCCTTGGACAAGAGGAAGGAGAGTAGCAGGGTTGAGTTGTTGGCATCGAAGTTGTGTTACATTGTCAGGCATGAGTAGATTGCATTGTAACCAGAGGTGGCGGGCAGAGGATAAATGCTTGGATTGCACCTGATTCAGAATGGCAGAGATATCATGAGGGGCTAGTAGCATAAGGGGATGGCCCAGGACAATATCTGACATTTTGTCCAGCAGGGCCTGGGCAGCAAAAACTGCTCTGAGACATGATGGGCCTCCTCTGGCAACTGGGTCCAGGTGGGCTGAATAGTAACCAATGGGGCGGTTACGGAGTCCATGACTTTGTGTCAACGCCCCTGAGGCATGGCCCTGTGTCTCAGATATGAACAGGCGAAAGGGCTTTCCATAATCAGGGAGACCGAGTGCAGGAGCAGTGCTAATTGCCTTTTTCAAAAAGGTGAGTTAGTTAGTGAGCGCTTCTTCGGACAGCGCAAAGGGGACCCATTGCAGGTTGTCATACAGGGGTTGCATGAGAAGGGAAGCCGCAGGTATCCAGGCTCTGTAGTAAGAGATCAGTCCCAAAAATGCATGTAGGGCCTTAGTATCACCGGGGGGGGGGGGCGGAATGGCCTGGATGGCTTCAGCTCGTTGTTGTGTAATGTGCTTAGCGCCATGGGATATGCAATGACCCAGGAAGACTACACGGGAAGCGCACCACTGTAATTTTTCTTTAGAGGCCTTGCAGCCTTGTTGAGATAGATACACCAGGAGGCTCACAGATGATTGTTCCGCTGTTTCCTGAGAGGGTGCACACAGGAGCAGGTCATCTACATACTGCAAAACCACAACCAGGTCCGGGTTGGGGTTATCCCAGTTGGTGAGGATTTGGGGCATGGCCTTGGTAAACTAGTTGGCGAGTTCTGTGCCCCTTGGGGCATAACTGCCCAAGTATAATGTTTGGAAGCATGGGTGAATGTGAACAGGTACTGACAGGAGGGGTCCAATGGCACACTAAAGAAGGCGTTCGCTAAATGGGTGGGGTGTCCCTCTATAGGAATCATAATGTTAGCTAGAGGTCCCCCCGCCGACCGGGTGGAAATGGCCATCATCGGTAGGGGAGTGGAGGAGGCAGAGGACACAGGTTTGCCACTCCCCTAACCGAGGAGTTCCGGTTGCTCCCCCCGGGGAGGAGGAGGAAAAGCCCTGGCGTTCGGGTGCTGATCATACCTGAAGTTTGGGTGCTGATCATACCCGAAGCTTGGGTGCTGAACATACCTCCAGTCATATTGGGGGGGTATCTTCTAGGCTGTCTGGGGGCCCTACAGTCCCTCCTGTAGTGACTCGGTGTCCCGCAATTAAAGCAGACAACAGGGGGTCTATGGGGCGGGGCGGGAGTCACAGTCAGTGACGGGGTGGGAGTCACAGTCATTAAGGGTGTCACTTCCTTGAGTGGTTGTTGTGTTTCCAGACCTCTTGCAACAGGCAATAGGGCTTCTAAGGTTAATATCTTGTACTCTGGTCGGGCCACTATCAGCCCCTTCCGTATCGGTTCTTTCAAACCCGCTACGAAAGCACTTGATAGCATGTGATAATGGGCTTTGTTATGCAAAGAGAATCCTAGATCAGTAAAGATCTGAGTGAGTCTTATGTAAAAAAATTCCACTGACTCCAGCAGGTCCTGCCTCACATCATGTATGCTAGTTGCTTGATCTGCTAATTTGCCTCTAGCCCATTCCTGTAACTGGTCACAAAATACAACCCCTGAGTTATATGAGACCTCGCTCTCCAACCTGGCATTGTTAAAATGTTTCTCCATGATGGGCCAATAGGCATCACCTGCTTTTATTTCGCATAAGCTGGCTAAGTCTCTCCATCCCGACGAGTATGTCTTTTGGATTTGTGCAATCCGACGGTAGAACGGCATGGGCTGCTGCTTCTGGGTCAGGGAGGGAAACTACTAAGGTGGATGCTTGCGAGGGGGTAAAGGAGGCATACATGAGTGGAGCGTCCGGCAGTGGGCAGCCGGGCCCCGGATTCCAGGTTATCAGGTCCCGCAGGTCCTGTAACCTACCCCTCTCATCAGGACCGTCCCAAATCGTACTCGGTGGGTTGGCATAGGAAGGTTGGCTTAAGGTCAGTGGTGGTACTGCTGCGGGAGGTGCCAGTGCCCCAGCCGGGGTAGAGTGACAGGATCCTGACACTGGAGCATGTTGGGCAAAGGCAGCAGATGGTTGGTTACTGAACCCGGTATTGAAGGCATCACTGGGGCAATGACCGGTGGGCAGTAAAAGCTGCCATCTGCATTCAATACTGGGCACAGGGGGTAGAGGGGTTTGGATGGTGAGGCTGGAGGAAGGCCTGTTTGTAAGGGGAGGGACTTCCGTAGGAGGTCCTCCAACTTACAACTGCATTTGGGGCAGAGCCCGGGCGGTCAGGGTGTGGGAGTCCGGACCTCCCACATTCCTTACACGCCCACTTGGGGCCACCATCATAGTGGGGGCAGGCTTTTTCCTTTATGATATACATACATTAATCCCTCCTTGTTCTGTACTTCCTGTTCCACCCACCCCTCTTTCATTAACCCCTTCGCTACCCTGAACCAGACTTCTGCTGCCGAGACTAAATTATTCTTTGTCAACAACCCTTTCTTTTCAATCAACACAACTCTCCTTTCTTCCGGTTGCAAGCGTCCACCATGTTTACATAGTCCAGCAACTTTCATTAACTTTTTCCATCCTTTCACATTTTGTTCCCCTTCCTGCAGTAGCACTAGGTCATAGGCTAAGCTGCCCTCTGCCGGCCTAGCGAGATGTTGTCCCATTCTTACCCCTTCCCTTATTTCTGTGCTGTCTCTGCTGTTGGGCGGGGTCCACCCTCCCCAATTCAAATGCTAGATTCGTAACTCCGTCCTGTGAAGAGTTTTAAATTAGCCCGCTCAGCTACTGAGCTGAGGTTCAGCTTAAAAATAGGCTCCAAATTAAGTAGGCTGAGTTACTAAAAACTCCAGTTTTCCTAATCAAAAGGTACACCCAGGTTTAAAATCAGTTGTAGGCTAGCTAGGGTGTTAAACAGTTAAATGTCTGTAAAAAGAAACAGCAGCAGCAGAGCAATTTTAAAAACCATCCCTTTTTTTTTTTTTTTTAAAGGAGCACTAGCCTTTCCTTTACAAAAAGGTGGGTGGGGGAGTGATTTTTCCTTTTCAGCCAAGACTGGGAGAAAGATGACAAGCAGGGCTTAGGAATGTTGTTCAGTGTAAAACAAAAGGTGGGGGTCCAGCCTGCTTCCTGCTCCTGTCCCAAAAATGAACTTTTAAGGTTCACACTATAATGGACGTTGACTGTAAATACTTTAACCCCATCCACCTTCAAACATTAATCCACAAACACAGTGTAGAACATGACATACATACTATTTCAGCCCTTCTGTCTGTATGGAGGTAATATTTATTCCCGAACCTTCCTGGTTCGTATTCTCCCACTCTCACAATAGAGATGTGTATTAATACATATATATATATGTATTTTGACACCCTCTCTCAATCAGGTCCATTAGACTTAACGAGGAATCACTGTGTCCATATACATATATATATATACATTCTATTTATTTCCGTACACCCTCTTTAAACCAGCATCTTTCTACAGAGGCTGCTGGCAAGGTAACTGTGTCTCTATTTATTTCCATACACCCTCTTTGAACCAGTATCTTTGTACAAAGGCTGGCAAGGTAACTGTGTCTGTATTTCCGTACACCCTCTTTGAACCAGCATCTTTGTACAAAGGCTGGCAAGGTAACTGTGTCTCCCCCTTCTCATACAGACATCCGCTGAAATAGCCACATTCAAGTCAAAACAGAACATATAACATAACATAAAATATCAGCCGGCAGAATAGGTCGGCAGGTTCTTATTAAATTGGCCCTGGACAAGAATTTACCCGTCTTTGGCGCTCTGGAGGAACAGACGGACTGCGAGCGAAAGGGAGGGTGACCGAGCAGGAATGACACAGGTAAGGAATATAACACTCTTCTCTTACCGTGTTTCGAAGATGATCAGGCCTCGTTCCGTCAGTCACGCCTCAATTTGCTAGCAGTTCTCTGGGTCGGCTGCTTCCAGACCACAATTCAGAGTCCACGTTGGGTAGCCAAAATGTAATAGATTTCTTCCGGCCCAAAACCAGAATGTATGTTCTATTCTGCCTCTGACCCAAATTCAAAGTGATGTGAATGCATGCATGCAAAAAGGAACACACTGGCACACACTGGTCAGTATGAGCTTTCTCTCATCAACAGGGCTTTATTCAGGGTTACAGCCCCTTATATAAACAAAGTGACATAAGCAAACGTCATCACATATGTGTGTATATTATTGGTTAATCTGTATATGGTCCTTTTCCTGTCGACATCTGTTTTGGCCACATGGTAGAACATTCCAGGATATGGGGGCCATCTTTTAGTAGACGATGGCCCCCATCGGAGGAGGGGGTAAGGAGTGAGGAGTAAGAAAACATCTGTTTCTCATTTTTATGTAAGGAAATAACTGCTGTCTTGTTATAAGATTACTAAGATATATATAGATATATATATATATATATATATATATATATATATATATATATATCGCAACAAGAAAGAAAAGAAACAATAAAAATAATAAAGAAGAAAAGAAAATAACAATATTTGAGTGGTTAAAAGAGACATAACATAGTCAATTTATTAGTTCCATCACAGGGCTACCTGAAACTGTTCTAGACATACCTTCAGCAGTCCAGGAATTAATCAGCACCATGCTCCCTAATACCCCCTTGTACCGCCTAGAACTAGATAGAGCCCACAGAGCTCTAGGGCCTCCTAGAAAAGATGGAAAACCCAGAGATGTGATCGCTAAGCCACATTTTTATGCTGTGAAAGAAGAGGTCATGAAACAGGCCAGATCTGCTCCCCAAATACTCTGCCGTGGCCACCCTATTCAACTATTCGCAGATCTCTCCCCATCAATGATCCAACGCAGGAGGGCTCTGAAGCCACTATTACAGGTTCTAACACAGAAAGAAATAAAGTATAGATGGGCCTTTCCTTTCGCTGTCAAGTTTACTGACAAAAGGAAGATTCTATTCATTTTCCAGCTTCCAGGAAGGGGAAAGGTTGCTGATACAACTCAAATACATCTCACAAGAAGCAAAGATGGACATCACTACAGCCTGTTCCAGCTCGGTCAAAAGACCTAATCCGACAAGCCCACAATCCCCCATATGGAAAAAAGGAAAGTCTAAGATGATTAAGGACAGTGGACCCACCCCATTCTTATTCATTAACTCTCATTGAGACCAGGGGTCCATTCTCAGATTTATCTGTGACAATTTTTTGGGGGGTCTTTCCCCTCCCCCTTTCTTTTTATATATTTTTTCCTTGCCTGCTCACAAGCTCATAGACTTCCTATTCTCAATTTTTTTTAACTTTCCAATTATATACATATGTGATTTAATGGTGTATTGATGTGGTGGATACCCATGATCCTCTGGAAAGACTTTACTCTCTAAGTGCTGTGACTTAGCATTTTTGCTTCAAGTTATCTTGCCGTGTTATTTTAAAAAAATATTTTTCTGATGTGGGCGTCCTGTGAGGGGGTGGTTCACTTGTACACCCACCTATTCCTTGGTAGCCCGCGGGTCTCTGAGGACTAGGTTGTCTGAACCCTGTAGGTCAGACCTCTATTGTTTTTTCTCAGGTTTCGGGGGGTGTCTCCCCTCTCGAACCCTGGTTTTACATGTTAGGAGACTTTCTTTTTTCTTTTGTTCTCTCCCCACTTTTCTAATCCTGTTCTATTCCCCCTCCTTGCGATACGTGTCTAATCTTTAAATCTGTTGCAGAGATCCACATTTCCAGAATAACTATGGATACCATCCTTCATACCTACCTGCTGGGTAAGGCCATTGAAAAGTTTTTGGTAAGAAGACTACCATGGGTGAGTGAGGACTTAGTCTACGAGTACACCTTTATTGGTCTCCATGGCTGATAACACACAGACCCTATTGAAAATAGCAACCCATAATGTACAAGGGTTTAACTCACCAATTAAAAGAAGGAAAATTCTAGATTACCACAAATCTCTCAAAATAGATATCCTTCTTCTCCAAGAGACACATTTTCCTTCAGGGTATAGTCCCAAATTCATACATCCACACTTCCCCCAATTTCATCTAGCCAGCGCTGTAAATAAAACAAAAGGGGTAGCCATAATTTTCTCAAAAACGTGTAAATTTGAAAAGAAGTTTGAGTACATTGACCCTGAGGGAAGAATCCTGTTGATACAGGGTTCAATAGAAGGACAACTTTACTCTATAGTATCATATTATGCTCCCAATAGGGGACAAGCTGCTTTTTTTGAGACTATGATGGAAATATTGAACCCCATGCTTGCGGGCATGGTCATATTTGGGGCAGATTCGAATGTAGCATTTTATCAGGTCTTGGATAAATCTAAATCCCTTAAGAATCAATTAACTCGCCCAACTAAAGAAGGCCATAAAATCGCTAGAATAGTCTCTGCTCATAGCTTAACTGATGCCTGGAGGGAACTTAACCCCAGTAAACGAGATTTTACACATTACTCACATCCTTATAACACATATGCTAGAATAGACCATATTCTGATCCCCTCATACCAATTATCATCAATACACAGCCCTCATATTAAGGACACAGCTTTATCAGATCACTCGGTGGTCATCGTTACTGTATACACTAGTTTGCTAAGTACAAAACGGGGGCAATGGAAACTCAATGAGTCCATCCTCTCTAATCCAGTCACAGTAGAAAAAAAAAAATAAAGCACTTAAAGAATATTTTTCTTTTTTTCTTTTTATCAAATATTCTTTATTTCTTTTCCACATAATTAAAACATATTTCCATTTCCTTTCATATACAATAATACATATATAGCAGTTATTACAAAAGGGTCCACCTTCCTCCCCCCTCCCCTCCGTCCCCCATTCACAACTTTCCAACCTCCTTACTCACTTAACCTTCACCCACCCTTTAACGTGTTTCAATGGTGTCATCTATAACTCTCTCCCATTCTATCACTGTTGAAACCTTGAAACAAACATCTTATTATTGCCGTCTGTTCATCTCCTGACAATCCCCCCTCTTCCAGGAGACCCAGTACACATAGCCTAACCTCTGGCTGCAGAGAAGTCGCAAACACAACATTTATTTTTTCTACGATTTGTTTCCAATATTGGTATAACTTGGGACACCTCCAGACCATGTGTACTAGGTCCCCCCTCTCATCCCCACATCTCTGACATTTCGCATCCAACCTCCTACCAAACTGGTACATCTTTTGAGGTGTATAGTACGCTCTGTGTATCAAATAAAGATGGGACACTATTTGGGAGGGTGACAATGACACTCTGGGTCCTGTTGCTAGTATATGTTTCCATTGTTCTTGTGATAGTGGGCCTACATTTCTCTCCCATTTAGCCTTATTTTTAATAACTGATGTTTCTCCCTGATTGGCCTTTTCTAAAAATCCATATATATATGAAATCATCCCTCTGGAGGTCTCTGCATTTACTATTTTCCTAAGAAGAGGTATGTCATCCCATACTGGTAAACCCAGTGCAAACTGTGCGTTCAACGCATGCCTAATCTGCAAGTATCTGTAGAAAGATCTGTTCGGAACTGCATACTCTTCCCTTATTTCTTGAAATTATTTTATTCTCCCTGCTTTAAAGAGCTGTGCCAGAAGGTGTATCCCCAATCTATCCCACTCCTCAATTTTTCCCATAGCTTCAAATTGCTGTTATCCCATATAGGGGAGAATTCGGAGAATCCGCCATATCCTAGAATTTTCTTAACATCTGTCCAGCATTTTATCATCAGTTGAGCTGTGGGACACCTGGAGCAAAAAGAGTCCGCCTCTACTGCCTCTACTTCTGTATGGTGACTTGTATCATTCTAAATCAACCCTTTTACTGTTTCTCTTCCTTCTGCTCGATTACTACCCCACATATGTTGCATTTGAGCAGATAAAAAATAATATCTGGGGTTCGGGAGAGCCAATCCCCCCTTCTCTCTTGGTTGTTGTAGGGCTCAGAGGCGGATCCTTGTCGCTCCGTTCTTCCAAATCAGTTGCCTAAACACCCTTTCCAGCTTCTTAAACCAATGTCTTGGGATCCACACTGGGGAATTGTGCAAAACATATAAGATTTGCGGCATCCAGACCATTTTAATCAAGTTGCTCCGGCCAGCCACTGAAAGTGGGAGCCGATTCCAAACCCGACATTTTTTCTTAACTTTGTCAGTAGTGGTACAAGGTTCCCCCGCTATATACTGCCCTGTATCCCTTGTTATGTTTATTCCCAGGTATCTCATTTGATTCACCACCTTCACCTGTTCTATCTGCCCTAATAATGGGTCTATCGGCAAGAGTGCCGATTTTGTCCCAGTTAATTGTTAGTCCCGAGAATTTACCGAATTCCCCCATTATCCCCATTACCGTCTCCAATGAGGATTGCGTATCCCCCAGGAAAAGTAATACATCATCCGTATACATCGCGACCTTCTCCTCCTCCAGCCTCCTTTTAAAGCCCTGTATTCCCGGGGATGCCCTTATGGCGATCACCAAGGGCTCCATACCTAGGGCGAAAAGCAGGGGCAATAGCGGACATCCCTGTCTTGTCCCCCTCGCCAACTGGAACCAATCTGAGCACTCGCCATTTATCCTTACTTTCGCCCTAGGGCTTTCATACAGTATTTTGATCAATTGGATAAAATTGGGACGAACTGGAATTCCACCAAAACTTTCCACAGATAGTGCCACTCAAGGCTGTCAAACACCTTGGTTGCATCTAAAGATAAGATTGCTCTTGACTAGTGATGAGCCGAACACCCCCGGGTTCGGTTCGCACCAGAACCCGCGAACGGACCGGAAGTTCGAACGAACATTAGAACCCTATTAAATACAATGGATGCGAACGTTCGAATTCTAAAGTGCTAATTATAACAACTATTATGCATGTTATTGTCCTAAAAAGGGTTTGGGAACCCGGGTTCTGCACCAGGGGACATGTATCAATGCAAAAAGAAGTTTTAAAAACGGTCGTTTTTCGGGAGCAGTCATTTTAATGATGCATAAAGTGAAAAAAAAAAAGTCAAATATTCCTTTAAATATCGTACCTGGGGGGTGTCTAAAGTATGCCTGTGAAGTGCCACGTGTTTCCCGTGTTTAGAACTGTCCCTGCACAAAATGACACTTCTAAAGGAAAAAAAAGCCATTTAAAACTGCTTGCGGCTTTAATGTAATGTCTGGTCCCGGTAATATGGATGAAATTCTTTAAGAAAAATGGCATAGCTACCCCATGACCCCCCCCCCCCCTACCCCAGCCCATTACCAGCCCCTTTGGGTCTTGTATGGATATTAAGGGGAACCCCGCACATAAAATAAAAAAGGCCCTATATACTCTGAACAGCCGTATACAGGCGGTGCATACAAGACAGGGACTGTAGGTTTGTTCTTATGTAGAATCTGTTTGTAATTTTGAACAGGTACATTGTTGAAGTGTAGCTCCAGCCCAAAAATCTATTTTTAAACTTTTTGGAAAACATAGGTAAGGGTTATCACCCCTGTAACATTTGTTTTGCTGTCTGTGCCCCTGTTCAGAACATTTCACCTCACTTTCCGTCCCAATGACAACTGTTTTTGAAATGTGGTGTTTTTCTTGAAACAAGGATTGCTGATAAAGCATCAGTACAGAGGAGACACCTTTCTCCCATATTTATTCTTACAGGAGAGAATTTTCCTTCCTAGTGGTAGATTTCCTCTCACTTCCTGTTGTCTTCTTGCGTTTGCAAGTAGGAGTCGTTTGTAAGTTGGATGTTTGAAAGTAGGGACCTGCCGTATATACTCTGCAGAAATAGGCCCCTTAGTTGTTGGTGTTGGCACAACACTGTAAGCACTCACAGTTACTCTTGGTTGGTGCTGGAACGCCCTGCTGTCAACTATTATATCAGGAATTTTAATTACATATAATTGTTGAACAGTGGTAGTAAAAATTGGGCCTTTGATGGTGGTGCTGGTGCCACAACACTGTAAGCCCTGACAGTTACTCTTGGTGGGTGCAGCAATGGGCCCTGCTGTGAATTATTAGATCAAGAATTGTAATTACATGCCCCTGTTGAACAGGGGCTGAAAAATTGGGCCTTAGGCACTGGTGGCACAACACTGCAACCCCTCACAGATACTGTACTTGGAGCACAGCAATGAGCCCTGTTGCAAAGTATTGCTTCAAAAATTGTAATGACACGCCCCTGTTAAACAGGGGCTGAAAAATTGGGCCTTAGGCACTGGTGGCACAACACTGCAACTCCTCACAGATACTGTACTTGGAGCACAGCAATGAGCCCTGTTGCAAAGTATTGCTTCAAAAATTGTAATTACACGCCCCTGTTAAACAGGGGCTGAAAAATTGGGCGTTAGGCACTGGTGGCGGCACCCATAAACAAAAATGATCTTCCAAGCTATCATCATCAATCGTATCATTGAGGACTCGGAGGAGGAGGATAGCCAGTCAACATAACAGCACAGGCACTCAGCATCAGCATCAGTCTTGAAGGGATGTGACATTTTAAAATCAATTAGTCTGTTATATCAGCATCAGGTGTGTGGTAGCTGGTGGTGATCCAAGACTGGTTCATCTTGATGAAAGTCAGTCGATCAACCGAGTCGGTGGACAGGCGCACCCTGTGATCCGTGACAAATCCTCCAGCAGCACTGAATGTGCGTTCCGAAAGAACGCTGGATGCAGGACAGGCCAGTAGCTCAATTGCATACTGTGCAAGCTCTGGCCAGTGATCCATCCTCAAGACCCAGTAAGCCAGAGGATTTTCGGTGGGGAAGGTGTCCAAGTCTGACCTTGCCCCTAGATATTCCTGCACCATGTTTATCAGACGCTGGCGATGGTTGCTGGAACCAATCATACTTTGGGGCTGCGGACTAAAGAATTGTCTGAACGCATCGGTCAGACGGCCACCTTCCCCACCGCTCCTTCTTTGACTGGCCGAAGCCTCAGCAACTCGTTGTCCAGGACCAGGAGTTTGCAACCTCCCAGTCTCTGGGAACGCGTTGCACAGACCTTTCTGCAAGGCCTCCCGGAGTTGTCTCATCCTCTGCTCCCTCTGCGACGGTAACATAAGGTCCGCAACCTTACCCTTGTACCGTGGATCAAGGAGAGTGGCCAGCCAGTAATGGTCCCTCTCCTTGATCCGAAGAATACGAGGATCCTTCCGCAGACTTTGCAGGATCAGGGAGGCCATGCAGCGTAGGTTTGCTGAGGCATTCGCTCCGGAGTCCTCTGGGTCACTAAGGACGACATGATCCGCAGCCACCTCCTCCCAGCCACGTACAAGTCCACTGGTTTCTTGGGACTGTAAATCATCCCTAAAAGACTGCTGCTGATGATGCTGAGTGCCAGCCTCCACCTCCATGCTGACACAATCCTCCTCCTCCTCCTCCTCCTCCTCCTCTTCCTGTGCGATGGGTGGGACAGAAGGAACACTGTCTGGGTAAAGGGGGCCTTGAGAGGCAAGGAAGTCCTCCTCTTCCTGCCTCTGTTCTGCCTCAAGTGCCCTGTCCATTATTCCACGCAGCGTGTGCTCCAACAGGTGGACAAGAGGTACAGTGTCACTGATGCATGCACTGTCACTGCTCACCATCCTCGTGGCCTCCTCAAATGGTGCCAGGACAGTGCATGCATCCCTGATCATGCCCCACTGGCGTGGAGAAAAAAAACCAAGCTCCCCTGACCCTGTCCTGGTGCCGTAGTCGCACAGGTACTCATTGATGGCCCTCTGCTGCGTGTGCAGCCGCTGCAGCATGGCCAACGTTGAGTTCCACCTGGTGGGCATGTCACATATAAGGCGGTTCTTGGGCAGGTTCAACTCCTTTTGCAGCTCAGCCAGGCGAGCACTGGCATTATAAGATCTGCGGAAATGCACACAGACTTTCCTGGCCTGCCTCAGGACATCCTGTAAGCCCGGGTACCTGCCCAAGAAGCGCTGCACCACCAGGTTAAGGACGTGAGCCACACAGGGCACATGGGTCAGTTGTCCCTGTCGGAGGGCGGAGAGGAGGTTGGTGCCATTGTCGCAAACCACCATTCCTGGCTTAAGCTGGCGTGGCGTCAACCACCTCTCGGCCTGGCCCTGCAGAGCAGACAGGACCTCTGCCCCAGTGTGGCTTCTGTCCCCCAAACACACCAGCGCAAGCACGGCATGGCATCTTTTTGCCTGCGTACTTGCGTAGCCCCGTGAACGGCTACGGAGCACCGCTGGTTCATAGGACAAACCACAGGAAGAGGCCATGGAGGAAGAAGAAGAGGAGGGGGTGGAGGAGAGAGGTGTGTCACAACCAGTAGTAGCATTTTGGAGGCGTGGCGGTGGGACAACCTCCAACACTACTGCACCTTGTCCTGAATCCTTCCCAGCTGCCAAAAGAGTGACCCAATGGGCCGTGAAAGAAAGGTAACGTCCCTGTCCATGCCTGCTGGACCATGAGTCAGCGGTAATATGCACCTTACCGCTGACCGCCCTGTCCAGCGAGGCCAAGACATTGCCTTCCACATGCCGGTAGAGAGCCGGAATAGCCTTCCGTGAGAAAAAGTGGCGTTTGGGAACCTGCCACTGAGGAACCGCACATTGCACAAACTCACGGAAGGGGGCCGAGTCTACCAACTGAAAAGGCAGCAGTTGAAGCGCTAGCAATTTAGCCAAGCTAGCATTCAACCGCTGGGCATGTGGATGGCTGGGAGTGAACTTCTTTCGACGGTCCAGCAGCTGGGGCAGGGAAATTTGCCTGCTAGAATCGGACGTCGGTGTACTGCTAGCAGAGTGGGCGCAAGTACTTGGCTGTGACACACCTAATTCTACACCTTCATTCCTCTCAGTGCATGTTTCAGAGAGGACTGAAGTTATAGTGGGGTTGGAGATCCCAGCTGATGCGGTGCAAGGAGAGGTCCGCTTTGTTCTTTGGTGTGGGTCTTTGAGGTAGGCTTGCCAACGAGCTGCATGGCAGGTCAACATATGTCTGGTCAGGCATGTGGTACCCAAGCGGCTGATGTTTTGGCCACGCGATATACGCTTGAGACATATGTTGCAAACAGCAGCTGTGCGATCTGATGCACTAGCCTCAAAAAAGGCCCACACCAAAGAACTTTTTGAATGACGGGCAGAGGCAGCGCCCTGCACAGGCGGAGCTCTGCGGTGTGATTCCGTCGGTGTACTGCCCTTACGCTGGCCACCAAAGGGCATCCTGCCTCGTTGGAGATGTGCCTCCTCCTCATCCTCCTCCTCCTCCTCTCTCCTATTAGGCACCCACGTGGAGTCATTGACCTCATCATCCCCTCCCTCCTCATCACTGGAGCCAATCTGGCAGTATGCTGCAGCTGCTGGAACATGACTGCCAGATTGGTGTCCTTCTTGAGCATCCCCTCTGTCTGCTCTCACGCTACTGCCTTCCTCTAGCTGGGTTTCATCATCAGACCCTTCGAAACGCTGGGCATCCTCCTGGAGCATGTACCCAACACTGTGCTGAAACAGTTCGGGGGACTCCTCAGGAGGAGGACATGGTGGGTCTAGGGAAGGAGTGACTGATGATTTGTCTGACATTGATACCAGGGAAGACGACGCTTTGGCAGCTGCTTTTCCAGTACCCTGAGCCTGGGTGAGAGAGGATGAGGAGGAGGAGGAGGGCTTGGTCATCCACTCTACCAAGTCTTCGGCATGATGTGGCTCAACATGTCCAGCTGCCGAAAAGAAGGACAAGCGTGTCCCATGGCCATGTGCTGATGACAATGCACCGCGTCCACGACCAGCACTGTTGCCCCCAGACACAGAGCCTGCTTGCCCTCTTTTATTGCCTCCTGACTGTCTGCCTCTCCTTGTTTGCCTTCCAGACATTCTAATAGATGGCCTGCAGGGAGATGGGAAAAAAGCAATAAGGGCTACCTTCAGGTGTCCTTCTCTGTCCCTGGAAACAAGGACTTGCAGAGTGAAAGAAAAAAAACACTCTCCCTACCTACAGTTTTCTGTCCCTAGAAAAAATGTTTTTTTTAATCACAATATAGCACAAGGAAAATTAACTCACTGTCCTTACAGGTCCCTGGAAACAAGGACTTGCAGAGTGAAAGAAAAAAAACACTCTCCCTACCTACAGTTTTCTGTCCCTAGAAAAAAATGTTTTTTTTAATCACAATATAGCAAAAGGACAATTCACTCACTGTCCTTCCAGGTCCCTGGAAACAAGGACTTGCAGAGTGAAAGAAACTGACACTGTCCCTACCTAGAGTTTTCTGTCCCTAGAATAAATGTTTTTTTTAATCACAATATAGCAAAAGGACAATTCACTCACTGTCCTTCCAGGTCCCTGGAAACAAGGACTTGCAGAGTGAAAGAAACTGACACTGTCCCTACCTAGAGTTTTCTGTCCCTAGAATAAATGTTTTTTTTAATCACAATATAGCACAAGGAAAATTAACTCACTGTCCTTACAGGTCCCTGGAAACAAGGACTTGCAGAGTGAAAGAAAAAAAACACTCTCCCTACCTACAGTTTTCTGTCCCTAGAAAAAAATGTTTTTTTTAATCACAATATAGCAAAAGGACAATTCACTCACTGTCCTTCCAGGTCCCTGGAAACAAGGACTTGCAGAGTGAAAGAAACTGACACTGTCCCTACCTAGAGTTTTCTGTCCCTGGAATAAATGTTTTTTTCAGCACAATATAGCACAAGGACAATTAACTCACTGTCCTTACAGGTCCCTGGAAACAAGGACTTGCAGAGTGAAAGAAAAAAAATACTCTCCCTACCTACAGTTTTCTGTCCCTAGAAAAAAATGTTTTTTTTAATCACAATATAGCAAAAGGACAATTCACTCACTGTCCTTCCAGGTCCCTGGAAACAAGGACTTGCAGAGTGAAAGAAACTGACACTGTCCCTACCTAGAGTTTTCTGTCCCTAGAATAAATGTTTTTTTTAATCACAATATAGCAAAAGGACAATTCACTCACTGTCCTTCCAGGTCCCTGGAAACAAGGACTTGCAGAGTGAAAGAAACTGACACTGTCCCTACCTAGAGTTTTCTGTCCCTAGAATAAATGTTTTTTTTAATCACAATATAGCACAAGGAAAATTAACTCACTGTCCTTACAGGTCCCTGGAAACAAGGACTTGCAGAGTGAAAGAAAAAAAACACTCTCCCTACCTACAGTTTTCTGTCCCTAGAAAAAAATGTTTTTTTTAATCACAATATAGCAAAAGGACAATTCACTCACTGTCCTTCCAGGTCCCTGGAAACAAGGACTTGCAGAGTGAAAGAAACTGACACTGTCCCTACCTAGAGTTTTCTGTCCCTGGAATAAATGTTTTTTTCAGCACAATATAGCACAAGGACAATTAACTCACTGTCCTTACAGGTCCCTGGAAACAAGGACTTGCAGAGTGAAAGAAAAAAAATACTCTCCCTACCTACAGTTTTCTGTCCCTAGAAAAAAATGTTTTTTTTAATCACAATATAGCAAAAGGACAATTCACTCACTGTCCTTCCAGGTCCCTGGAAACAAGGACTTGCAGAGTGAAAGAAACTGACACTGTCCCTACCTAGAGTTTTCTGTCCCTAGAATAAATGTTTTTTTTAATCACAATATAGCAAAAGGACAATTCACTCACTGTCCTTCCAGGTCCCTGGAAACAAGGACTTGCAGAGTGAAAGAAACTGACACTGTCCCTACCTAGAGTTTTCTGTCCCTAGAATAAATGTTTTTTTTAATCACAATATAGCAAAAGGACAATTCACTCACTGTCCTTCCAGGTCCCTGGAAACAAGGACTTGCAGAGTGAAAGAAACTGACACTGTCCCTACCTAGAGTTTTCTGTCCCTAGAATAAATGTTTTTTTTAATCACAATATAGCAAAAGGACAATTCACTCACTGTCCTTCCAGGTCCCTGGAAACAAGGACTTGCAGAGTGAAAGAAACTGACACTGTCCCTACCTAGAGTTTTCTGTCCCTAGAATAAATGTTTTTTTTAATCACAATATAGCAAAAGGACAATTCACTCACTGTCCTTCCAGGTCCCTGGAAACAAGGACTTGCAGAGTGAAAGAAACTGACACTGTCCCTACCTAGAGTTTTCTGTCCCTAGAATAAATGTTTTTTTTAATCACAATATAGCAAAAGGACAATTCACTCACTGTCCTTCCAGGTCCCTGGAAACAAGGACTTGCAGAGTGAAAGAAACTGACACTGTCCCTACCTAGAGTTTTCTGTCCCTAGAATAAATGTTTTTTTTAATCACAATATAGCAAAAGGACAATTCACTCACTGTCCTTCCAGGTCCCTGGAAACAAGGACTTGCAGAGTGAAAGAAACTGACACTGTCCCTACCTAGAGTTTTCTGTCCCTAGAATAAATGTTTTTTTTAATCACAATATAGCAAAAGGACAATTCACTCACTGTCCTTCCAGGTCCCTGGAAACAAGGACTTGCAGAGTGAAAGAAACTGACACTGTCCCTACCTAGAGTTTTCTGTCCCTAGAATAAATGTTTTTTTTAATCACAATATAGCAAAAGGACAATTCACTCACTGTCCTTCCAGGTCCCTGGAAACAAGGACTTGCAGAGTGAAAGAAACTGACACTGTCCCTACCTAGAGTTTTCTGTCCCTAGAATAAATGTTTTTTTAAATCACAATATAGCAAAAGGACAATTCACTCACTGTCCTTCCAGGTCCCTGGAAACAAGGACTTGCAGAGTGAAAGAAACTGACACTGTCCCTACCTAGAGTTTTCTGTCCCTAGAATAAATGTTTTTTTTAATCACAATATAGCAAAAGGACAATTCACTCACTGTCCTTCCAGGTCCCTGGAAACAAGGACTTGCAGAGTGAAAGAAACTGACACTGTCCCTACCTAGAGTTTTCTGTCCCTAGAATAAATGTTTTTTTTAATCACAATATAGCAAAAGGACAATTCACTCACTGTCCTTCCAGGTCCCTGGAAACAAGGACTTGCAGAGTGAAAGAAACTGACACTGTCCCTACCTAGAGTTTTCTGTCCCTAGAATAAATGTTTTTTTTAATCACAATATAGCACAAGGAAAATTAACTCACTGTCCTTACAGGTCCCTGGAAACAAGGACTTGCAGAGTGAAAGAAAAAAAACACTCTCCCTACCTACAGTTTTCTGTCCCTAGAAAAAAATGTTTTTTTTAATCACAATATAGCAAAAGGACAATTCACTCACTGTCCTTCCAGGTCCCTGGAAACAAGGACTTGCAGAGTGAAAGAAACTGACACTGTCCCTACCTAGAGTTTTCTGTCCCTGGAATAAATGTTTTTTTCAGCACAATATAGCACAAGGACAATTAACTCACTGTCCTTACAGGTCCCTGGAAACAAGGACTTGCAGAGTGAAAGAAAAAAAATACTCTCCCTACCTACAGTTTTCTGTCCCTAGAAAAAAATGTTTTTTTTAATCACAATATAGCAAAAGGACAATTCACTCACTGTCCTTCCAGGTCCCTGGAAACAAGGACTTGCAGAGTGAAAGAAACTGACACTGTCCCTACCTAGAGTTTTCTGTCCCTAGAATAAATGTTTTTTTTAATCACAATATAGCAAAAGGACAATTCACTCACTGTCCTTCCAGGTCCCTGGAAACAAGGACTTGCAGAGTGAAAGAAACTGACACTGTCCCTACCTAGAGTTTTCTGTCCCTAGAATAAATGTTTTTTTTAATCACAATATAGCAAAAGGACAATTCACTCACTGTCCTTCCAGGTCCCTGGAAACAAGGACTTGCAGAGTGAAAGAAACTGACACTGTCCCTACCTAGAGTTTTCTGTCCCTAGAATAAATGTTTTTTTTAATCACAATATAGCAAAAGGACAATTCACTCACTGTCCTTCCAGGTCCCTGGAAACAAGGACTTGCAGAGTGAAAGAAACTGACACTGTCCCTACCTAGAGTTTTCTGTCCCTAGAATAAATGTTTTTTTAAATCACAATATAGCAAAAGGACAATTCACTCACTGTCCTTCCAGGTCCCTGGAAACAAGGACTTGCAGAGTGAAAGAAACTGACACTGTCCCTACCTAGAGTTTTCTGTCCCTAGAATAAATGTTTTTTTTAATCACAATATAGCAAAAGGACAATTCACTCACTGTCCTTCCAGGTCCCTGGAAACAAGGACTTGCAGAGTGAAAGAAACTGACACTGTCCCTACCTAGAGTTTTCTGTCCCTAGAATAAATGTTTTTTTTAATCACAATATAGCAAAAGGACAATTCACTCACTGTCCTTCCAGGTCCCTGGAAACAAGGACTTGCAGAGTGAAAGAAACTGACACTGTCCCTACCTAGAGTTTTCTGTCCCTAGAATAAATGTTTTTTTTTAAGCACACTATAGCAGAAGCACAAAACACACTGACACTCTCCCTACCTATCCTTCTCTTTCCCTAAACTAAAGGAATCCAGGTTAAGCAAGAAAGAAATAACAGTCACTGTCCCTGCCTATGCTACTCTATCCCTGCTCCGGAACACACTACACTAGGCCGCCGTGCTGGCGGCCTTTTATAGTGTGGGGCGTGTACTAAACACCCTCAGCAATAATTGGCCACAGGCATCCTGCCTGTGGCCAATCATTGCTCTCCTCGCTGCCGGCGCTGTGATTGGCCAAGCATGCGGGGTCACAGTGCATGCTTGGCCAATCACAGCGCCTGGATGACACTGCGATGGCGTAGTGCATTGTGGGCCGTTCGCGTCACTCGAATTTGGCGCGAACGGCCCAAATCGTTCGATCTTCGTCGAACGATCGAACAGCCAATGTTCGAGTCGAACGTATGTTCGACTCGAACACGAAGCTCATCCCTACTCTTGACCCTTCTTCTTCTGTTGGCAGTTGAGTGTTTTAAAAAACTCTTCTTATGTTGATACTGGTGGACCTACCGGGAATAAATCCCGTCTGGTCCGGATGTACCAGCTTTGAGACCATTTTATTTAGCCTCATTGCCAGTATTTGGCCAGAATTTTTACGTCTGTACATAGAAGGGATATCGGCCTATATGAGGCTGTCTCGAGTTGGGCTTTCCCTTCTTTTAATAATACTATAATTGTTGCTTCCGTCATAGACACAGGTAGCTTCCTTTCCTCAGCTGCCCAATTGAATACCTCCAGAAGTCTTGGAAGCAGCACCTCACCGTAGGTTTTATATATCTCTACTGGTAAGCCATCAGGCCCTGGGGCCTTTTGGCCCGCCATGTCCGCTGTTGCCAGCTGTAGCTCTTCCAGTGTGAGTGGTGCCTCCAATCCCTCTCTATCCACCTCTGACAGCCGGGGGATCTGCAGTCCTACAAAAGAAAATTCTATCTCCCCCTCTATATTGCTATGTGATTTGCTACTGTACATGTTCTGATAGTACTTTCTAAAGACCTCTATTTTTTCCGGTGTCCCTCTCTTAAAGTGGAAGTAAACCCTCCTATCATTTTCAGGCAAGGAAGCTGCCATCTTGGCCTCTGTTTAATCTTCAACTGCCATGATGCTGCACATGTGATCAGTTATGACACCAGCCATTGGATGGTTTGACAGTTTGGTTGAGAGCACAGCCAATGTGACAGTTAGCATTCCGGGCATGCCGGGAATGTAACTGCTTTTTGAAACTGTTAAATCGATGGGTTTACTTCCGCTTTAATTCAGACCTTCCTCATCACAGATCGCCGGGATGACAGATGTGGGAGCGTCGGCCCTAGCTATTAGTGCCAGAATTCTCCCCACTCTCTCACCCTCCCCAAAAAATTTCTATTTTTGAAATAGCTTTTTATTTTCCGCCTTTTTTATTACTCATTTTTTATACTCCTCCTGTGTTTCTAACCATTCCTTATGTTTCTCCATAGTTGGATTTTCTATATAATTTATCTCTGCCCTTTTCACATTATCTCTCGCTGCGTTTTCCCTAGCGCGTGTTTGTTTCTTAATATATGATATTTTTTGAATTAAGATTCCTTGTAGAAACGCCTTCAGAGTATCCCATGTAACTCCCTTTGAGGCAGATCCAGTGTTTACTACTATGAATTCTTTCAAGCTAGCGCATATCCCCCTCGGATCTTCAATCACTTCCAGCCAGAATGGGTTTATCTTCCAATCCCCCTTGCTATACCCTCTGTTTATCTTAATTTCAAAAATTACTGGGGAGTGGTCTGAAATGCTTCTTGGTCCATATACCACCTCCCCCACCTCACCCAGGGCCTCCTCAATCCTGGACAATGTCGTGTGCGTCCTTGAGTGGCAGGAGAATTGTTTTTCCCCCGGGTGTCTCCCCCTCCACACGTCCATCAGTCCCACCTCTCCACAAAATTGGAGGAGAGGGCTGCCGATCGCATGTTCGGCGGAGGCACCCGCTGGGAATCTATCCCCCTTTTTATTCATAGTCACATTATAATCTCCCGCCACTATAACGGGCACTCCCGACTTGTCCATGACAAACTCCATTAAATCCCACAGAATTTCCGTACTGAACGGGGGGGGGGGAATATATATATTAGCCACCACATATTCTCTTGTTTCTATCCAGCAATAAAGAAATGCATAACATCCTCTAGTATATATCTTACTCTGTCTGCAGGAGAACACCATCCCAGAGTCCACCAAGACACTCACACCCCTTGAATAAGAGGTGTGAGTGGAGTGGTATTGAACCCGGTATTTCCTATGTTTTAATACCTTAATGGTTTCTTTATCCAGATGTGTCTCCTGCAGACACAGCATCCCTATATTCCTCATTTCCGCCATTGAGAAAATCACCTGCCTTTTGACTGGGCCTTTTACCCCTCGAACATTCCATGAACACACCTTTATGCTTTTAACTTGGTTTGGGATTTTCCCCTTATCCTTTCTGTTATCCGTCATCTACCCCTTTTATGATTTCTCCCTTATCAGTGTACTTCCCACCTTACCATAGTGTACCCTAATAGAAATTTCCCTTCTTTTCTTTTTCTTTCCTTTGTTTCCTGCTTTCCATCAAGAAAACGTGTTTTTAGTGGATCTACTCATTCCAGTGCCCTACTCAAACATAGCTTCCCTCCCACTCCCCCCCCACGCCTCCCCCCTCTCCCTCCGCCCCCTCCCCATCCCTTGCCCTTTTTGGGGCCCGTGCTGAAGGCTTCTAAAATTACCGTATCTACCCTTTGAAGTGAAAGCTCCCCTCTTCCCTTCTGTTAATTTGTGCTTTAGTATTTTTAGTGTGTCGTTCCTTTTTCCACATCTCTTCCATGCATTCTTATTTCCCCACCTTTGTGCCCATCTCCGCAGGAAATACACTTTTATCAACCCTCCCCCCCCCTACCCTCCCGCTCCCATGTCAGAGAGAAAAAACAAAAAAAAGGGGGGTAAGGGGGCGTCTCTTAATTTAGTAACTGCTGTTCGTATATCTTCCCTTCATTTGTATTCATCCATAAGGTCAGTTCAGCAGGTGTATTAAAAAATATATTTTCCCCCTTTACAGTTATCCGTAGGTGTGCCGGATAGAACATTGCATATTTGATTCCTTTTTGCTGCAGTCTATGTTTATCCTTAGTAAATTTAGCCCTTTGCCTCTGTAGTTCCGGGGAAAAGTCTGGATAAATTCATATTCTTGCGCCGTTGTATTGAATCTCTTTCATCTCTCTTGCTTTTTGAAGAATAGTGATTTTATCTGTAAAGTGTAGGAGTTTTATGAGGACCGGTCTTGGTTGGCCTCCTGCAGCTGGAGCCCTAAAGGGGACTCTATGGGCGCGCTCAATTGAAAAATATTTTGATAAACAGTCAGTGCCAAACACTCCTTCAAACCAATCTTCCATAAATTTAGTGGGGCGGTTACCTTCACTTTTCTCGGGTGGCCTAGTACCCTTATAATTTATTAATGCACGTATTCATTTGTTTTCTCATTACTTTCATCTCATTTGTCATAGGGTTAACGTAATCTTCAACTTGACTAAGCCTCTGCTCTAACGCAGAAGTCCTCGCACCAATCCCCTGCACCTCATGCTTAAGCACCGACATGTCCTCTTTAATACCCTTCAATTGATCAAATATTTCAGATAATGAGGTTTTACAATTGTTAATTGAAAAAAAAAATCTTTCATAGAAGGCTCACCCTCCTCCGCTGGTCCTATATTTAGCTCCGTTATTTCTTTCGATGCCTTTTTCCTAAACCCTTGCTCACTAGCCGTGGTTACAGGTGTGATCGTTGCCGACATAAAACCCTGGCTCTTCGTTGGGTATTTAACTGTTGCGCTCTCTGTCCTTTTGGGGGTGTATAGGCTGCTGTATGTGCGGGGTATGTACATATTTTTCTAATTTGGCCGCCGCAGCCAGGCTTGCCTTTGTCCCCCGCACTGACTGCGTCTGTGGTTGTAACAATGTTCCATTGCCCATACTGGTCTTCTCCTGGGAGGCATTCCTTGTCATCACAAAGTGCCTGGCATTTTCAATAAATGTACAGTCTATCCACCCCCCCTTCGGTCAGCTCCCCTATTGGGGTCTCTGATGTACTAATGGGGGGCTTCACGGTTTGCCAAAATGAGTAAGGGATCAATGGTAAATATTATATATTCTCCCCTTCCGGCTACTGTCACTGTGGCCCTCCAACAATCGATCCCCAAAAAGTTCCAGCAGCCGAATGGGCCCCCACAGAGTTTGGCTAGGTCTGTTTTTCCCCAGCCTCATCCACCAAACAAATAAACAGCCTGGTTTGTCCACTCACCACAAACTCCAATGATAAGGATCTCAGCATGGGCCAGCGACATCCATCCCCCAGCTCCCCTGACAGTAATGCACTCGTCTCTCCCAGGGGACAGGAGTCATATAGTCATGCCGATTGAATCTCAATGTTGGCAGAGCACCGCGCTGTATCCGAATGGCTCTGCGGGCAGAAAAAATGCAGCCAGCTATGCGCTCCCACCGAATCACGTTGCTCGGGCTGTGGGGGTCACCTGGACAGTCCTATATTCGGCCGAGGTCCACAAACTGTGTGCTGGATGGAAGTCGCCCAGGTCAGGTCAAGCAAGCTGGCGTGATATTTCTGGGCGTCTCACGGCGGCTCGCAGACGGCTCACAGTCGACCAGGCTCGGCAGGCTATACCAGTTAGACTGCGGGCTGCACACCGGTGCAGATGGTCACATGGATCCGGCCGTGCCGATAGGTTTGGTCAATCCGATTCCTGCTCCGTTCCTCTCTCCTCATCCCTGCATACCATTCCTCTCCTCAGCGTGCACCATGGGAGCGGGCATGAGGGTCAGGCTGCTACGCCCTCTCACCTCAACATCCGGTCACGCCTCCCAAGAATATTTTTCTTTAAATGAAACGGGGGACACCTCTTCCGAAACCTTTTGGGCGGCTCACAAGGCCTTCATTCGGGGTAAAATCATCCAAATCTCAACCCAAACCAAACGAGAACAAAGGGCTGACAGAGCGTCTAGAAAAAGAGTATGCAGCTCTTAGAGCTAGTCAGAAACGAGATCCTTCCTTAGACACCCACCTTAACACAGCATATATTACAGTCATCCCCAAACCTGATAAAAACCCCGAAGAAGTTAGTAATTATCGTCCAATCTCTCTCATCAATAATGATATTAAAATAATGACAAAAATACTAGCCAACCGTTTATCATCCTTTATTAATAACTACATACATAAAGACCAAGTGGGCTTCATCCCGAATAGACAAGGCCCAGACCAAATAAGACGAGCAATTAATTTAGTCTCCTCTCTACAGTCCGGCTGGGGAGGGGGAGCGAGACAGGAGGGACTTCTATTATCATTAGACTTACAAAAGGCCTATGACACAGTCTCTTGGCCATACATATTTTCCCTTAGAGAAGGTTGGGGCTTTGGAGGACGCTTCATTGGTCTTCTGCAATCCCTGTACTCATATCCCAAGGCACTAATTTGTCTACAAGGAAATTATTCTAAACCAATAAACATAGCTCGGGGCACGAGGCAGGGATGTCCGCTTTCCCCTCTCATATTCGCCATTGCTATAGAGACTTTGGCAATAGCCATTCGTCAGAATCCAAATATTAAAGGGGTAACCTGTGGAGACCAAACCCACAAATGCGGACTCTTCGCAGATGACCTCCTCCTATTTGTGACTTCACCGTTGACCTCCCTTCCCAACATCTGTCAGGTCTTAAATAACTTCTCTAAAATATCAGGTGTGAGGGGGTTAGCTCGGCAGCGGGTGTGTGTGACCCCCGGGATGGGCTCCCCACACAAAAACAGGCCCAGCAAACGGAGGTTGTGGTTTTCAAAATCAAAAAGGTGCGGTTTATTTTCTATTTACAGTGACAAAACACAGCAAAGCAAAAGAAACATAAATAAAATAAATCCTGGTCAACTTGACCTCTGACTAAACATACAGGTTTCCTAACTAACAACTGGGATCAGCCTAGTGCTGTCCTAGTCCCTAAGTCCCTGGTTTTAAATGTCCAAGCAAATAGCCACACAGGCTTTGTCTCACCGCACAGGGGTTCACTCTCCCTAGACAGTCCACACAGGTCTGGGTCCAGGCATGAGCAAACACCTAATGAATCTGGGAGTTCTTATAGAGGCCTAAATGAGCTGACAAGCTTCAGCTGGTCTCATCAACTCCCTGCCTGCACGACGCCCAGCACTCTCCCTAGAGGTATGAGTCATCCATGAGCCCACTAGCCTCAGCTGGGCTTATACAACTCTCCACCTAGTTGTATAAGTCGGCGTAAAGCCTGAATCTGGGCGAAATATATCTACCCCCCTGGATGCAACCAGGTGACTTTACCTTCCTGCTGTCACATACCCCCCCCTCTTGTTTTAACCTCGGGGTTGGAACACCAGCAATCAGGCATTCATGTACTCGAGACAAAGCATCCACATTCCCCATTTGAACGCCAGGGCGATGCTTTACTGTGAAGTTGAATTCCTGGAGGGCCAGGAACCACCTATTCACTCTTCTATTTGTTTCCTTGTTTTAAGCCATCCACTTTAACGGAGCGTGATCCGTAACCATGTCAAAGTGCCTACCTAGCAGGTAGTACCGAAGGGAATCTAGAGCCCACTTCACCGCTAAACACTCCTTTTCAACGGTGGCGTAATTTACCTCATGGGACTTCAACTTCCTGCTGAGGTAAATGACTGGGTGCTCTTCCCCGTTCCAGACCTGGGACAATACTGCTCCTAACCCCACATCTGACGCATCACTTTGTACGACAAAGTCTTTAGAGAAGTCGGGTGAGTACAACACTGGCTGGCTACATAAGGCTTGTTTCAAGAATTGGAATGCTGCCTCAGCCTCGGGGGTCCATTTAATCATGACCGACCCTTTCCCCTTCGTCAGGTTGGTTAGGGGCACAGCCTTAGAAGCAAAGTGGGGAATGAATCGCCGATAATACCCAGCGATTCCCAGAAAGGCTCGTACCTGCTTCTTGCTGTTGGGACGTGGCCAACTCTGGATGGCCTCGACTTTGTTGAGTTGGGGTTTTATTACTCCCCTCCCAATGGTGTACCCAAGATATTTGGCCTCCTCCTGCCCAATGGTACACTTCTTGGGGTTAGCCGTAAACCCCGCTTCCCGAACAGAGTCCAGGACTGCTTGCACTTTTGGCAGATGTGAGGCCCAATCTGTGCTATGGACAATTACGTCATCCAGGTAAGCCGCAGCATACTTCCGATGGGGCCTCAGCATCTGGTCCATTTTCCGCTGGAATGTGGCCGGCGCATTCTGTAACCCGAACGGCATTCTTTTATATTGGAACGCCCCGTCTGGGGTTACAAATGCGGTTTTCTCTTTGGCCGACTTGGCCAGGGGGATTTGCCAATACCCTTTTGTGAGGTCAAGAGTCGTCATGTATCGGGCTGTTCCCAGCCGGTCGATCAACTCATCTATACGTGGCATGGGGTAGGTGTCAAATTTTGTAACTTTGTTCAACTGACGAAAATCGTTACAAAATCGCCAGCTCCCATCCGGTTTAGGCACCAACACAATGGGACTAGACCAATCACTTTGGGACTCCTCTATCACCCCTAAGTTCAGCATTTTCTGTACTTCCTCCCGTATTGCCTCCCGTCGGGCCTCTGGGATCCGATAGGGTTTTAACTTCACCCTTTCACCGGGCGGGGTAATGATGTCATGCTCTACCCCAGATGTTTGTCCCGGCAGCTCAGAGAATACCTCCTTGTTGCGAAGCACAAACTCCTTAACCTCCTGTTGTTGGGGTTGTGACAAGGTGGCTGCTATTCCAACCTCAGGAATCACGCAACCAGTTTGAGCTGGTGACCAAGTGTCTGCGACTAGGGACTCTCTATCCCTCCAGGCTTTCAACAGATTAACGTGATAGATCTGTTCGGGCTTTCGCCTTCCTGGTTGTCTGACCTTGTAATTCACTTCGCTCACTTTTTCCATTATCTCATAGGGGCCTTGCCATTTGGCAAGGAATTTACTTTCAACCGTAGGGACAAGTACCAGTATCCTATCCCCCGGGGAAAAGGTACGGGTCTTGGCTCCACGGTTGTACACTCTCTGCTGTGCTAACTGCGCTTGGGCCAAATGTTCCTTCACGATGGGCATTACCTGTGCAATTCGGTCTTGCATCAGGGCGACATGCTCAATCACACTCCTGTGGGGAGAACTCTCACTTTCCCAAGTTTCCTTGGCAATATCCAACAGCCCTCTTGGGTGTCTCCCATACAGTAACTCAAAGGGGGAGAATCCCGTAGAGGATTGGGGCACCTCCCTAATAGCAAACATCAGATAAGGAAGTAGACAGTCCCAATCCTTTCCATCTCTATCCACCACTTTCTTCAACATTTGTTTTAGGGTTTTGTTGAATCTTTCAACCAGCCCATCGGTTTGGGGGTGATACACAGATGTACGTAATTGCGTCACTTTGAACAATTTACACAGCTCCTTCATAACCCGGGACATAAAGGGTGTACCTTGGTCCGTAAGCAGTTCTTTACAAATACCCACCCGGCTAAACACAAGAGATAGCTCTTTGGCTATGGTTTTGGCCGAGGTATTTCGGAGAGGGATTGCTTCTGGATAACGGGTGGCATAGTCCATTATAACTAATATGTACTGGTGCCCCCTAGCGGACTTGATTATAGGCCCTACCAAATCCATGGCGATCCTCTCAAACGGGACCTCAATGATGGGTAGAGGGACCAGCGGGCTACGGAAATGTGGCATCGGGGCCGACCTCTGACACACAGGGCAGGAGGAACAATAATTTTCTATGTCCTTCATCACCCCCGGCCAATAGAATCTCTGTAATACCCTCTCTCGGGTTTTCTCTGTCCCCAGATGACCTCCAAGAATGTGCCCATGGGCCAACTCCAACACCAACTTCCTGTAAGGTTTGGGCACCACAAGCTGCTCAACGGTTTCTTCTGCCCTTTTTGCCACCCGATACAGTAGGTCCTTCTCTACGCTGAAGTATGGGTAAGTGCAGGTATTATCTGGGTTCACTAACTCGCCATCTATTTTCACTACGTTTTCCCGTGCCTTTATTAGGGCGGGGTCTTTCAACTGTTCTGTGGCAAAGTTTTCCCTGTGAACCTCAAGATCAGAAAACTCCACAGACGGTAGGTTTTCGTCTGAGGAGGTGGGCTCCTCTCCAGTTTCTTGAGTCTCCCCTGCCAATACTGATAAGGGAAATTCCGGAGAGTCCTCACCACTCTCAGGGGAGTTCTGGCTATCACATTCCTGGTACATAGGGGCACCAGTGGGGGGCTCAGGATCATCCCACAGTTCCCAGAACTTCGGAAAATCCCTTCCCACAATGGCGTCATGCGGTAACTGAGATACTAAGCCCACTGGATGAGAGAGGGTACCTTTGGGGGTCTCGAAACACACTGTAGTCACTGGATACTCTCGGGTGTCCCCATGCACACAAATAACAGCTACCTTGCTATTCCCAAAGACCTCTGTTTTAACTAACTCAGCCTTTATCAGGGTCACAAGGCTACCTGAATCCAGCAATACCACAACATTTCTACCATTAACACACATTTTGCATAAATGTTTCTCAGTTCCTCGAATGGCAGTGCATGCGACTGTCGCACACAGCGACTGACGTCTGCCCGTCAGAAAGTCACACTGCATGGGTTCCTCCATAACCGGGCAATTGGCTGCAATATGTCCCGCTTGCCGGCAGCGGTAGCAAACGATCCTTCTTGCCGCCTCTTGAGCCGCTGATTTCCCAGGCTGTTCTCGCCAAACTTGGGGTAGAGCTCCCACCCTCTCACTCTCTCCACCCTCACCCCTTGGAATCCTCTTATCCGCCCCTGGGGATGGTCTGGTCTTAGGGTGGAAAGTCCGAGTGTCTCTGGAAGAGGCCGTCAGGTTCTCTGTAGCCAAGTATTTCTCCACACGATCCACAAGACCATCGGCCGTCTCTGGGTCTCCATGGCTTACCCACTTTTGGATGGCAGTAGGAAGAGCTCTCAAAAACCGATCCATTACAACACGTTCCACAATCTTTGGTGCGGACAAAGTCTCTGGCTGTAGCCACTTTCTGCTCAGGTGAATGAGATCATACATTTGAGACCTGGGGGGTTTTCCAAGCTGGAAAGTCCAGTTATGCACACGCTGAGCCCGGACAGCCTGGGTGACACCCAGCCTTGCCAAAATTTCAGCTTTTAGCATCACATAGTCTTTTGCTTGGTTAGGCTCTAGGTCATAGTAAGCTTTCTGCGATTCACCAGTTAACAGAGGAGCCACCAGTCCAGCCCACTGCTCCTCAGGCCACTTTTCTCTTTCAGCGGTCCTTTCAAATGTGGTCAAAAATACCTCTGGATCATCCTCTCCAGTCATTTTTGTCAATAAACGACTCACCCCAAAGGAAGCGGTATTAGTGGGACGGCTTTCCTCACTGGTCTGCGGACGTTGCTGCATTACTGCTTCCATTTGTTGTAGTCTCTGCTCTTGCTTCTGTAACAGGTCTATGAAGCGGGCCTCAGATTGCTGCTGGGCTTGTTGCTGAGCTGCAAGGCTCTGTTGATGAGCTTGCTGCTGGGCTGCAAGGCTCCTTTGCAAACCTGCATTTGTCTGCTGTTGATTGGCATTTGCTAGAGCCAGCTGTTTCAGTATCTCCTCCATGCTGGCTTAAAAAAAAACTGCCACTGGTTCTCCACCAACTGTGAGGGGGTTAGCTCGGCAGCGGGTGTGTGTGACCCCCGGGATGGGCTCCCCACACAAAAACAGGCCCAGCAAACGGAGGTTGTGGTTTTCAAAATCAAAAAGGTGCGGTTTATTTTCTATTTACAGTGACAAAACACAGCAAAGCAAAAGAAACATAAATAAAATAAATCCTGGACAACTTGACCTCTGACTAAACATACAGGTTTCCTAACTAACAACTGGGATCAGCCTAGTGCTGTCCTAGTCCCTAAGTCCCTGGTTTTAAATGTCCAAGCAAATAGCCACACAGGCTTTGTCTCACCGCACAGGGGTTCACTCTCCCTAGACAGTCCACACAGGTCTGGGTCCAGGCATGAGCAAACACCTAATGAATCTGGGAGTTCTTATAGAGGCCTAAATGAGCTGACAAGCTTCAGCTGGTCTCATCAACTCCCTGCCTGCACGACGCCCAGCACTCTCCCTAGAGGTATGAGTCATCCATGAGCCCACTAGCCTCAGCTGGGCTTATACAACTCTCCACCTAGTTGTATAAGTTGGCGTAAAGCCTGAATCTGGGCGAAATATATCTACCCCCCTGGATGCAACCAGGTGACTTTACCTTCCTGCTGTCACACAGGCCTGAAGGTCAACTACACAAAATCGCATGCCCTCAATGTTTCGCTCCCCCTCCAGCTGTAACCCTAATAAAACATACGTTCAAATTCGATTGGAGCGACGACTATCAAATATCTAGGAATAACACTAAAGCCCTGTACACACGATCGGATTTCCTATGTTTTTTTAACCAATGGATTTTTCCATCGGAAAACCGATGAAGCTGACTTTCATCAGTCTTACCTACACACCATCAGTCAAAAAACCGACCGTTCCAAATGCGGTGACGTAAAACACTCAGATGAGCCGAGAAAAATTAAGTTCAATACTTCTGAGCATGCATCGACTTGATTCTGAGCATGCGTGGGTTTTTTCACTGATGGAGTTCCCCACAGACGATCGGAATTTGCTATAGTTTTTTTTTCCATCGGTAAAATTTAAAACATGTTCTATTTTTTTACACCGATGAAAAAAAGACCGATGGGGCCCACACACGATCGGTTTGTCCGATGAAAAAAGTCCATCGGACTGTTTTCATCGGTAAAACCTATCATGTGTACAGGGCTTTACAGTCCGCATAGAAACTTTATATACAACCAATTACCCCCCTCTATATAAGAAATTAGAAAATTACCTTAAAACCTGGTCCAAACACGAACTCTCCTGGTTAGGGAGGATCAATTCGATCAAAATTACTTTGCTTCCAAGAATTCTTTATTTTTTCAGATCTCTCCCCATTCCAGTTAATAAACTCCACTTGAAAAAACTCCAGAGCAAAATACTTAAATATATTTGGGGTGCCTCTGGCTATCGAATACCCCAACACATCTTGTCCCTTCATAAAAGAAAGGGAGGACTGGGCCTTCCTGATTTGTACAAATATTATATAGCAGCTAGAATAGCACAACACTCCATAATTTATTCAAAGCCCGAAAAACCAGACTGGATCAATATTGAACAACAGGCAGTACCCCATATATCCCTTGATTATCTATTAGGGTGTCCACCCAAAAAAGACCACCCATACTAGCCCCCTCTCTGTCTCAATCCTGTGCACTCTGGGATAGCCTCAGAAATCATCCGGCCCTCTTTTCCATAGGACGACCGCTAACACATCTATTTAACAATCCGGAATTCCCTCCAGGCCTTGATGAAACAACATTCCAATGGTGGGTGGACAAGGGACTATACCATATAAGACACTTCTATAGAGCTGGGAAGCCCTTAACCCTTAACTTTTGTGTCAAAAACTGAAACTCCCAGACTCTGAAAGAAGCCACTATGATATCATTTTCAAAATTTTTACATCAAATTTGGAAGGATAAACCACTTCCGATCCAATTTACAAAATTTGAAGTTTGGTGTGAACAAGCCATGGAGCAAAGGGGAAGCATTTCTGTGATTTATTCATGCCTCACTCACCCTACAGCAAAAGCTTCTTATATGGAAGCGTGGGAAAACGACCTCCATTGCAGCTGGGATCTGGAGACCTGGCATAAAGCCTGCTCAAAATCTTTCAAGGGAATTCTCAATGTTTCCCTGACGGAAGCTAATATTAAGGTTCTAACCAGATGTTATTTGACCCCCACCAGACTTGCAGCTATATATCCAACTGCGGATCCAACTTGCTTCAGAGGTTGTCAACTATTAGGATCGATAGTTCATACTTGGTGGAAATGTCCAAGGATCCGTCCCTTCTGGAACAAAGTCTTTAATATGATATTTAAGGTGACTGGTTGCAGGTTCCCAGATCTATTTCTGTTGCTCTTCTAAATGCCCATATACCTCGTATTTCTAAAATCACACAAAAATTTATTCATTTCATACTCACAGGAGTCAAGCTCACAGTGGCTAAATCTTCGAAGAAACCTAAGCCCTTCCTATCGGACGTTAGAAGAAAAATATCATGGATAATGGTCCAAGAAAAATTAGTCATCATCTTAAATGACACGGCCCTACAGTTTGAAAGAACCTGGGATCCATGGGTTAAATATGTAGGGATCTCTATCTCTTATGCCCTGTTCACACGATCGGATTTCCGATGGAATAAAATCTGATGGATTTTTCCGTCGGAATTCCGATGAAGCTGACTTTCATCAGTCTTACCTACACACCATCAGAACAAATTCCGACCGTCCAAAACGCGGTGACGTAAAACACTCCACCGAGCCGAGAAAAATTAAGTTCAATGCTTCTGATCATGCGTCGACTTGATTCTGAGCATGCGTGGGTTTTTTCACCGATGGAGTTCCCCACAGACGATCGGAATTTGCTATAGTTTTTTTTCCATCGGTAAAATTTAAAACATGTTCTATTTTTTTACACCGATGAAAAAAAGACCGATGGGGCCCACACACGATCGTTTTTTCTGATGAAAAAAGTCCATCTGTCTTTTTTCATAGGAAAAAACGATCGTGTGTACGCGGCATAAGAGTGTCTCACCGGATCTCTCCCTCTCTCAGCATTAAGATAGACACGTATCCCTCCCCCCTTATCATGTCTCTTCTCCTTTCTTCCTCTATTTCTTCCCCCCTTTTATTTTTTTTATTTTTTTATCCTCTGTTCTGAGGATACCTGGACATGTGACGAGAGAGACTTATCTCCCATGTTTTTGTTTTTTACTATTATCATACAAGTTATTGATAAACTTATCTTATGTTCTTATCTATTGGGCTTTATATTTTTGATAAAATGGTGGGGTGTTCTCTCCGTCGGCACAGTGTGATCCCTTTAGGGCTGACGGGGGATTGAGAATACTTCTATTTCTTGGGTGTCCCTACCGGGACCGGATTTTTTCTTAGTTGAGCCCAATAGAGTTTTATTTTTCCTCTAAATTTTTTTTTTATTTTTTATTTAAAATAGAGCTATTTAATACGTATTTGTTTAATCTTGTCACCATCCATGATTTATTGTTTATGAAACTTTAAAACAATAATTAATTGTATCGAACTATATCTTATATACTATGAAAATAAAATATTTTGAAAGTAAAATGCTGGTTAACCAGTTAAAGACTGGCTCACGCACATATACGTCGGCAGAATGGCACGGCTGGGCAAAGTGACGTATATTTACTCATGGTGATTCGCTTCTTACCTTGTTCATTTCTCATATTTCACTCCCTTCTACCTCACTATCTGTCCCCACCTCTTTCTCTCTCTCTCACTCACTTTCTACAATTTAACACCTTTTGCTATTTCACCCCTCTCCCTCTCCATACATAGTGCTCATCACCATGCGCCCCCACACTCCACAGACCCCATACACATGTTTTACTTTTTTCTTCAGTTTTTTTCCAGACACTTCCCATTTCAATTCCCAGCATCGCCACCAGCGCCAGTGTGGGCGTCACCATCACGTTTGGGGCTCAGTCCTGGTTGTCCGGTTTCCTCTGGGTTTTGTGTCCCTTCAGCTCCCGGGAGTGATGCTGGACAATAGCCGCCGGCATGGCGCCCCCAGCAGACCATGTGCTGTACTGTGTAAGTAGAAGGGTGAATTTCTCCCTTCCTCCATATCCCTTATTGCCCTTTTCTCTACAATTTCCTTTATTCTTCCTAATTTACCAATATCCATTTATTGGCTCTCTTACCCGTATTAAATGTGTTTTCAGATTAAATGCTCCTGATGAGGCGATCAATCGCCGAAACGCGTCGAGCCAATGAGCCTTCTCTAATATCCCAATATACCCTAGATGCATTATGTTACCACAACATGCTGTGATTTAGCCATTTCTAATAATCAATGTTTAAAAAATATATCATGTGGCGCTGTAAGAGAAGTGGTAAAAAACCCTACTTCATGTATAGCACAATAGTGCACAAAAATATGGTGTCAAACAAAACAATTGTACACAATTCCAAAAAGTAGGTGTACACAAATAAATGTGATAAAAATGTAAGTGAATACTAGAAAAATCCCAACAGTGGAATAATTGATATAATGCGTGGTGCACAACAGAAACCAGCGATCAAACTGGAATGTTGATCATACCCATAAATATAAAAACAGAAATAAATTAATATAATGTGTGGTGCACAACAGAAACCAGCAATCAAACTGGAATGTTGATCATACCTATAAAAAACAGAAATAAAAAACAAAAGTGAAGACAAACTCATATAAGGCGTCACAGATGAGTATATATAATAATGAATAATGTCCAATCCTATCACATATAAAAAAGTTCATAGGTCAGAATCCAACAGGAAGCTGCATCGTTTGAAAACAGGTTTAGAAGGGTGCATCTATCAGATTTTCTTTATAGGCATGTAGGATATATGACATCACCCGGGAGTGCCTTCACCTTGGGCCAGTGGGGGAGAAGTAAATGCTCTTTCCAGACAGAGTGGACCCAGCTCACCGTACGGTGGTGGATCAACAAAGCTTTGTCCACTCTATAGACCCAAGGAACAGTCAGGATCTGCAGGACACCTCCTCCCTTATGCCGACAGCACCGCTGGTCCGTATTTCCATACCAAAAAGGAAGAAGTCCTGATGCAAGGGAATGACCCCTCAGTTTGCAGCAATCATGAAAAAAATATAAAATAAAAAGAAGGGAAGTCCTCCACATAGCGTAAATCCGAGAGATTTATTTAGAAATCCATAAAAAGTCCAAATACAAATGTAAAATAGAAAAACGCGTGGTATGAGCAGCTGGAGCTGGCGTATGAACCCGACCGGTTTAGTCTAAAACAGACATCAACTGGGGCATATTTTTCAGCTGGCTGTTCTCCACGCTTATATAAAGAAAAAAATTAAACACTAATCATCAGCATATGTGTCCCATTACACTTCCTGTTTCCGGGATCACTATGTCCTATGAGAATAGCCAGAATCCTCCCATAAGTGATCACATGTGATTTTCTGCCAATAGGGAGACTCCACACTTCAGAAGCATTCTAGAATGTCATCAGCCAATATAGTGACTGAGGTGCGGATAGGCCGAGTAAGTCACATGACCTATATGTTTATCCGCAAAGCAGGCTGGGAGTCGTGGTCCCACATTAGGTTCTAGATTATAAGAAACATTTTAAAAAACATCACGCGATCGGCTCGCACCACGACCGCGTCTGCCCGCAGCTGAGCTGGGATGTGTAATCCCGCGATATGCCCTAAGGCTATAATCACGGAGACCCTGTTCCCCAGCCTGTCCATATTGCGATGGACGGCCTGCGTCAGCACGCAATACGTCATGCAGAAGCCGGTGCACACTGGGAAGTGTAGTATCTCTTAGTGTGTGGAGACATATAATCTGGCCTGTCACCACACTAGAAACGCTACGTTATAAGCGGAGATTGGCCTACAAAAGATAATGTAAGTGAATAAACAAATATTGATGCGCTGGACACCAACCTAATTAATGTGCACTTGTGACAGTGTTCAAACAACTCTCCGTGCTGAGAGCAAATTAATCTGCAAATAAATCTACAGTAAAAACTACATATAATGTAGGCATACAATTCCCCTAAACCACACAGTGCTGTGTATATAGTCCAAAAAACAGCATGGATTCCAATGTGGGTTGTGATACACCTTATCTCGCTTGTCCCCAGTCCATACTCATTTATCACTGATCAATAAACTACAAAATCCATCTGCACCATAGTGATAAAGCAGTACTTGCTCCTAGACCAGACTCCTCCTTACAGGCTCCGATTCCCAGAATATTCCATACACATGAAAGAGAAAAGAAAGCAGATCATTGCGCAATAGCCTTCACAAGACACAACCTGTCACAGCTGTGGCCTGCACTCACATAACCTCTGGGAAAATCAGCGTGTGCTCAGCTCAGTAGTTCCTGTGTTCCTCACTCCGACTGCCGATGCGAGCATCACTTAGGCTCCACCCCCTACGCGTTACGTCACTGGCACGTGACTTACTCATGGGTAACGTCTGCTACATCCCCATGCCCTTATATAGAGGACGACAGAGCGTTTATACAGGTTGCCATGGTGATGGTCTGAAACACATCATCGCTGGCCAGCGCTGATTACCATTTATTTGCAAGTTGAACAATTTTTATTACAATACAATATGCCACAGCTTAATGCATACATAGGTTTTCGACATTATACAACCTATTTAAAACCAACAATTAAAACCATCTAATAAACTTTTTAAAAAACATTGCTGCAGATGATGCATCAGTCCCTCCAGTGGCGAGACTTGGATCTGCTATCTCATATATTACATATTCAGTCCTCAATGCTTCACCGAGAAATAATTGACATACATATAGGTGAAAATTAATAAAAATTAATAAAAATAGACAAGTGGAAAAATAAAAATAAAGAGTGTAGAGGGCGCCCCATCCCTCTACCCCTCAGCTCATGGCATCTATTCTGAGGGTTATGTGTTCCCATATGAATAAAATTACAAATAAATTGTATAAAATGTGTAGAACTACCAATCATTCTATACATATGTCCTATATGTTGATCCTTACATGCATATATATATATGCGCACTCACCTATAGCCACTAAAAATACCCAGTGATATTCCCCAATAGACATCTATGGGTCATAAGACCGGGGTTAGGCCCTCTCAGGGCTGAAGGACCAAATATATACTTTGTAACCCAAGTGCCATATGGATTCCTCAGGCTAAATGCTAATAATCAGAAATAAACAATTTAGGTCAAAATCTATATTTAAACCATACGGTGATAAAGTGCAAATTTCATAAATCCACCGGGATTCACTTCTACAAATTTTTCTCACCTTGTGGCTTCCCCTCCAATGTGGTTTAAATTTCTGTATAGCCCAGAACTTTAAATCTGCCGGATTCCTCTTATGGCACAGGTCAAAATGTCTAGAGACAGTATGTTTTGGAAAACCTGCCTTGATGTTTTGTACATGTTCTCTTAATCTGTTCCAAAGAGGAACAGCTAATTACAAAATTCTGACGCAGTGGTATTATACCCCAGTGCGACTTCATAAAATCTCTAAAGAAAACTCTGACAGGTGTTGGAGATGTGGGGAAGAAAGAGGATCACTATTACATATATTTTGGTCATGTAAATAATAAGATCATACTGGACGGAGATCCAAAGAATTATACAAGAGCTTACGGACTTACAGCTACCGGATGACCCTGCACTCTTTCTTATCCACTGCTCACAGACACCTGTTCAGACTTATAAAAGATCACTACTGTGTCATATGATTAACGCTGCTAAAGCAGGGATTCCGCTGCATTGGAGAGATACTAAACCTCCATCAGTTTTAGAATGGTTAAAGTGGTTGTAAACCTACTTTTTCAACTTGCACCTACCGGTAAGCCTAGATTAAGGCTTACCTGTAGGTGCAAGAAATATCTCCTAAACCTACACGGTTTAGGAGATATTTACTAAAATGACAGGCGCCGCTGTCTACGGCGCATGCGCGCCGTAGATAACGGCGCATTCATGGGGTTAATCCCATTCACAAACTCAGCTACTTCCCAGCAATAGCTGGGCGTAGCCGAATGGGACGCCTCCCGCGCACATGCGCAGAGTGACGTCTCCGCCGCTCCGGCCAATCACAGCGCCGGAGAGGCGCTGTGATTGGCTGGTGCGGCGATACCCGGAAGTAACATTCCGGCTATCGCCGCAGAGATGGCTGCGGCTCAAGACAGGGATATGGACGGCTTCGGGGGCCCCGATCTAAGGTAAGTGGTACATAATGAGCTAGTATGCTAGTCATACTAGCTCATTATGCCTTTCTCTTGCAGGTGTTGTAAAAAAAAAAAACGAGTAGTGGGTTTACAACCACTTTAAATAGGATTAGAGAGATAGAGGCCATGGAGGACTTGGTTCTCTCAGCCAAGAACAAAAAAGTCCAATATGAACAAACTTGGAGTAGGTGGAATCTCTATAGGAATTCGGAAAAGCGCAAGAGATTACTGGAGGAAGAATAGTAGAATGAGGAGTATTTAATAGCAAGTATATATATTATATATATGGACTACTTAAAGGAGATGTGTACCCTATGCTGTGTATTTGTTAGTCTTGCCATCTCCCTTTCTCCTCTTGGATATTTTTGGAAATTAGTTCTGTTTTTTTTTTTTTTTTCTTTCCCTCCCCCCTCTCCTCTTTGTACTCTGATGCGGGGAGGGGAGGGAGGAGGGGGGTGGGGTTGGGGAATGAGTTTGGGGAATCGGGGAGGTTTGAAATACATTTTGTCAATATTTATATTTATCCCCAGTAGATGGGGAAATGTTTTGCTTGTCGCTTTTTTCTGTGAATGACAAAACTTGGAAAAATAAAGAATAGAAAAAAAAGAACTGACATAAAAGCATTCAAGGAGTCATGGTCACCCCTCCATAGGAGGAGGATGTCATCTATGTATCGAACCCAGAGAATGATCTTGGGTCGATTATAAGCATAGATGACATCCTCCTCCCACTTGGCCATAAAAATATTCGCCAGACTCGGAGCAAACTTAGCTCCCATTGCAACCCCCTTTTGTTGCAAAAAGAAGTCACCATTGTACCAAAAGTAGTTATGATGGGTTGCGAACTGTAAAAGATCCATGATGTATCTTTTTTGTGTGCCAGGGAGGTGATTAACCCTAGATAAAAACAGATTAACTGCTGATAAACCCAATTCATGGGAAATACACGTATATAAGCGAGGACACATCTGCCGTGACCAACAGAATGTCCTCGCTATAATTGACCTGTTGTAGTAATGAAATAACGTGACGGGTGTCCTTTAAATATGACGGAATGGATTTCACAGAGCGTACCAATCCCAATATAATTATAGGGACAGAGACGATGATTACTCACAGAATAGATCTCCATTTAACTATAATCAGAACCACCCCGGACCATCTTAATCAGGGGGTTTTCACAAGGAGCAGAGCACATACAACAGAAACTCTGACCCCAACGTGGATGCAGAGGCAGACGGCGCGCCAAGAAAAAGAAAATGCATGTAAAAGATGATGGTATTTTTAATTTGAGCACAGCCACTTTCACGGAAGCTGAAAAAATAAATTTTGAATAAAGGACTTAAATATGTGCCTCCTAAGCAAATGAATACGTTTTCCACATTCATAGAGGTACATAAATATGTGCGGAAATTGAATATACAAAGGTACTTTAATTCAAACCCTATTAGACCATCTTTACCCGATACCACTTCACTTATGGTACATTCGGGTTTTTCGAACCCCTCCCTCTTCAATCCCCCTTGCCCTACAGCACCCTCAATTCAAGTATTTAGAGACTTAGTTCTGAAAGATCTGTAAACACTTCCAAAGAAACGCATCTATAGCAATCCTAAAATCAAAATTGGTCTCAAATCACTCTGCGAAAGAAAAGATTTAACCATACGACCTGCTGATAAGGGGGGCGGCATAGTCATTCTAGACAAAAGTGCCTATCATCTGGAGATGACAAAAATACTGAGCGATACTGAAACATATGTTCGCTTAAATAGTAATCCCACCTTAAATTACAAGAGGGCATTGATGGATCTGATTAATACCGGATCACAACTTGGCATTCTTGATAAAAAGGAAAAAAGCTATTTGGTACCAATAGCTCCACGCATTCCAATAATGTAATATTTACCGAAAATACATAAAGATGCCAGTCACCCTCCTGGTCATCCAATAATTAGCGGAATCTACTCTGTGACCTCCCGAATACGGAGATACATAGATTTTCATCTACAGCCTATTGTGAAATCCATTCCGTCATATTTAAAGGACACCCGTCACGTTATTTCATTACTACAACAGGTCAATTATAGCGAGGACATTCTGCTGGTCACGGCAGATGTGTCCTCGCTATATATGTGTATTTCCCATGAATTGGGTTTATCAGCAGTTAATCTGTTTTTATCTAGGGTTAATCACCTCCCTGGCACACAAAAAAGATACATCATGGATCTTTTACAGTTCGCAACCCATCATAACTACTTTTGGTACAATGGTGACTTCTTTTTGCAACAAAAGGGGGTTGCAATGGGAGCTAAGTTTGCTCCGAGTCTGGCGAATATTTTTATGGTCAAGTGGGAGGAGGATGTCATCTATGCTTATAATCAACCCGATATCGTTCTCTGGGTTCAATACATAGATGACATCTTCCTCCTATGGAGGGGTGACCATGACTCCTTGAATGCTTTTATGTCAGTTCTAAATGACAATGATGTGGGTATCAGTTTGTCTTATGAGGCAAATTTTAGAATCATACATTTTCTGGATTTGGAGATTTTCTCTAACAATGGACAGTTACAAACCAGAACATTCTTTAAACCAACCAGCCGGAATGGATACATTCCGGTCGATAGCTGTCATCATTCAACATGGTTACAATCGGTACCACGGAGCCAGCTATTAAGAATTAGGCGTAATTGCTCTAACTTGTCTGATTTCCAACATCAAGCCAATATACTTAAAGCCAGGTTTGTAGACAAGGGCTATCAACCCTCTGCTATAGATGAAGAGATTAATAATATTGCTATCATTGAGAGGGACTCTTTACTCAGAGAATGAGAGAAATCCACCCAGGATTCGAAATATAAATGGTCTTTCTTCCCAACATTCTCGGTTCAACATAAGCAGATTAAGGACATTTTCCAAAGACATTGGAGAGTTCTTAAAAATGATCAAATACTGGGCCCAACACTCCCGGAAAAATCAGGAGTAACATACAGAGGAGCATCATTATTAAGAAGTCGCATTGCACCTAATGTTATGGATCCCCCAGTTGTACCAGTTTTCTTTTCACACCTTAAGGCCTACTATCCTTGTAGGAAGTGTAAGGTGTGTCAAGTTAATATATGTGGACGACGAAAAACGGATACCTTTAGTTCAACATCCAGGGGCATCAACTATCAAATGAAAAACTTTACCACCTGTGCGACAAAGTACATTGTCTACTTGCTTACCTGCCCTTGTGGGAAACAATATGTCGGACGTACTATTCGCACATATTCTATAAGTGCCTTAGGGGAGTCTCCAGATTGGAAACCTACTGGATACACCAGTTAAAATGCTATAGACTGTTCGGCCTTAACGTAGAATGGGATATCAATGCTTTCATTAATCAAGCCTAATAATATGCCTGATGGCCCCTAGTGTTATGCAAAGAACATACATGTTTGCTGTAAGGAGAATATCATACATGTATTGGCTATTGCCAATATATGTTTGCCTCATATTTTTCATATTTTTTATATTTTTATTTTTTATATTTTCAAATTTCGTTTTCATATATATTTGTTTGGGTTTGGATTAAATGTTTCAAATTTAAGCAAATAGTTTTGGTCATCTACATGCAGAATATGTATATTTTTCTATGACTGTTTACCCTGAGGCTCCGTTGTGTATATCCCCTTTGAGAACACAATGCTACCCTATGTGCTAGATACTATAGGGTTAACATATGGATGTACACAGTGATGTTGCATCTAATAGGTTTTTGATGTCTCTCATAACATTCTTGCTACCCGGGATACAATGTTTTTAAATCTAACATTCAGTTAATTTCATACAATCCTTGAGGTATTTTATTTTATTTTTATTTTAAAAATATTTTAAATATACCTTTCTTATATATATATATAGCGGAGAGGTATTATCTTTTGTAGGCCAATCTCCACTTGCAAATAAATGGTAATCAGCGCTGGCCAGCGATGATGTGTTTCAGACCATCACCATGGCAACCTGTATAAACGCTCTGTCGTCCTCTATATAAGGGCATGGGGATGTAGCAGACGTTACCCATGAGTAAGTCACGTGCCAGTGACGTAACGCGTAGGGGGTGGAGCCTAAGTGATGCTCGCATCGGCAGTCGGAGTGAGGAACACAGGAACTACTGAGCTGAGCACACGCTGATTTTCCCAGAGGTTATGTGAGTGCAGGCCACAGCTGTGACAGGTTGTGTCTTGTGAAGGCTATTGCGCAATGATCTGCTTTCTTTTCTCTTTCATGTGTATGGAATATTCTGGGAATCGGAGCCTGTAAGGAGGAGTCTGGTCTAGGAGCAAGTACTGCTTTATCACTATGGTGCAGATGGATTTTGTAGTTTATTGATCAGTGATAAATGAGTATGGACTGGGGACAAGCGAGATAAGGTGTATCACAACCCACATTGGAATCCATGCTGTTTTTTGGACTATATACACAGCACTGTGTGGTTTAGGGGAATTGTATGCCTACATTATATGTAGTTTTTACTGTAGATTTATTTGCAGATTAATTTGCTCTCAGCACGGAGAGTTGTTTGAACACTGTCACAAGTGCACATTAATTAGGTTGGTGTCCAGCGCATCAATATTTGTTTATTCACTTACATTATCTTTTGTAGGCCAATCTCCGCTTATAACGTAGCGTTTCTAGTGTGGTGACAGGCCAGATTATATGTCTCCACACACTAAGAGATACTACACTTCCCAGTGTGCACCGGCTTCCGTATGACGTATTGCGTGCTGACGCAGGCCGTCCATCGCAATATGGACAGGCTGGGGAACAGGGTCTCCGTGATTATAGCCTTAGGGCATATCGCGGGATTACACATCCCAGCTCAGCTGCGGGCAGACGCGGTCGTGGTGCGAGCCGATCACGTGATGTTTTTTAAAATGTTTCTTATAATCTAGAACCTAATGTGGGACTACGACTCCCAGCTTGCTTTGGCTTACTCGGCCTATCCGCACCTCAGTCAATATATTGGCTGATGACACTCTAGAATGCTTCTGAACTGTGGAGTCTCCCTATTAGCAGAAAATCACATGTGATCACTTATGGGAGGATTCTGGCTATTCTCATAGGACATAGTGATCCCGGAAACAGGAAGTGTAATGGGACACATATGCTGATGATTAGTGTTTAATTTCTTTCTTTATATAAGCGTGGAAAACAGCCAGCTGAAAAATATGCCCCAGTTGATGTCTGTTTTAGACAAAACCGGTCGGGTTCATACGCCAGCTCCAGCTGCTCATACCACGCTTTTTTCTATTTTACATTTGTATTTGGACTTTTTAGTGCTGTTCATTCGTTTGAACTTTTTATGGATTTCTAAATAAATCTCTCGGATTTACGCTATGTGGAGGACTTCCCTTCTTTTTATTATATATTTTTTCATGATTGCTGCAAACTGAGGGGTCATTCCCTTGCATCAGGACTTCTTCCTTTTTGGTTTGGAAATACGGACCAGCGGTACTGTCGGCATAAGGGAGGAGGTGTCCTGCAGATCCTGACTGTTTCTTGGGTCTATAGAGTGGACAAAGCTTTGTTGATCCACCACCGTACGGTGAGCTGGGTCCACTCTGTCTGGTAAGAGCATTTATTTCTCCCCCACTGGCCCAAGGTGAAGGCACTCCCGGGTGATGTCATATATCCTACATGCCTATAAAGAAAATCTGATAGATGCACCCTTCTAAACCTGTTTTCAAACGATGCAGTTTCCTGTTGGATTCTGACCTATGAACTTTTTTATATGTGATAGGATTGGACATTATTCATTATTATATATACTCATCTGTGACGCCTTATATGAGTTTGTCTTCACTTTTATTTTTTATTTCTGTTTTTTATCGGTATGATCAACATTATATATTTTTTATACGTTTTATATATCCTGTCTCATTTTATGTTTGGCTGCTTTATTTAGTATCTAGAGTTGGCACAGTATTATTATTATTCAATAATCAATGTTAACTTATGTCTTTATATGGAGCCTGCTGGCCAAGATATTTGTATGACTTGTGTGATTTTATTAAAACTTGCTTTTTCCAAATTGTCTATTGCTCCACTCATGTGCCTCACTCAAAGTCCCGAACCTCCCCAATATTGTATACAATGACTAGGGATGGAGACACTTATCTAGGGTGTCTCATTTAAAGTCCCCCAAACCCCCCCCCACCTTTCAACATTCATTTGTAGGTGTGGCCTAGCAGTGAGAAAAATGTTGCGTGCATAGCATCCTGTGGAGGAAAATGGGCGTGACTTAAACTAAATATTGGGCGTGGCTTAACAGGGGTATGGTTAGAGTCTAAAATGAAAGAGGGATGGAGGGAGAAGGAAGAGGGAGAGAGAAAAAGATAGAATGGGAGAAAGAGGGAGAGAGAAAAAGAGAGAAAGAGAGAAAAAGAGCTGTGATTGGTCGAAGCCGCAATGACATCACTCCCGCCCATGCGCGCAGGAGCCGCCGATCACGTCACGGCTCAGAGGGAACGGCTCACGTGGGCCGTTTCTTCAGAGCGCATGCACCAGTGATGTTACTAGCTGCATGCACTGTAAATATTTCATAAACTGTACAGGTTTAGGAGATATTTTCCATACCTATAGGTAAGCCTTATTATAGGCTTACCTATAAGTTTACAGAGCAAGTTTACGTCCTCTTTAAAGTTATTTATCTCTATATTTACTTTTTTTTCAGCACACTGTCTGCCTATTCTACCTGATTTTTTGATAAGTTTACTTTAGACGTCTGTCTAAATCTCTGGTTCAAATCAGACAGAAAGTAAATCCAATTTATTGTTTTGGACAACATTCCCACTTAGCTTTTCTGTCCTATTTTCTATATCAGCCCATAATTATTCAAACTATATGTATTATAAACTGTATATGATGCTTTCAGTCGAGTAACATTCTACACATACTGTAAAATATTTCATATTACTACGGTATTGTCCAGATGGAGAAAAAAATTCACATTTGAAAGACTACAAACCAATAATTTGACAGGCAGGAAGGGAACAGTACAACATGTGCCAGTTCCATTTCAATAAAAAGCCATAAATAATTTCATCAGCTGGGCAAGGCATGCTGCTGGTTGGCCTTTTTCTCCCGCTCACTCTCCATCTAAATGACCTGTAATTTTCAAAGAAATTTAATGCTTATCATTCACAGGGTAAAGCTGGTTTATGCAAAATAAGAAGTGAAGGTCTTTGACTGCATAGTTCATGAAGCTTCGGAAAGATGGAATGGCTTTGATAAGTGATTTAAATGGTTAGAGCACTGGTTAACGAACAACAACAGAGCATAATAGTTGCTTAACTAAACATTTCCTACTCAGATCATTCCTCTGCTCTGCCAGCACGTTTCAGAATAAACCCACAGTGGGGGAACTGGATTCAGAGACAATTACATGTGGTCATGTGACTTGCCTGAACAATTTGCTCTGTGGGAAAATCCCTATTTCGAGAGTGCTGCTCTTAGGGAGCCCGATTTGTTCTACCCTTGTTTACACAGCAGGAGAGGAAATTGATGTTATCACTATTATATCGACAGTGAAAATGCTCCATAGTGTACCATAATTAAGATATACGCTTTAAAAACACATTAAAGTGTTCTTTAAAATAAATACAAATGCATTACAAATAATGCAAAATTAAAATAGAATTCTGGGATACAGTTGTGCTCATATGTTTACATACCCTGGCAGAATTTATGATTTCTTGGCCATTTTTCAAAGAATATGAATGATAACACAAAAACATTTATTTCACTCATGGTTAGTGTTTGGTTGAAGCCATTTATTATCACTCAACTGTGTTTACTCTTTTTAAATCATAATGGCAACAGAAACTACCCAAATGACCCTGATCAAAAGTTTACATACCCTGGTGATTTTGGCCTGATAACATGCACACAAGTTGACACAAAGGGGTTTGAATGGCTATTAAAGGTAACCATCCTCACCTGTGATCTGTTTGTTTGTAATTAGTGTGTGTATATAAAAGGTCCATGCGTTTGTTGACAGACCCTTGCATCTTCCATCTAGTGCTTCACTGACGTTTCTGGATTCTGATTCATGGGGAAAGCAAAAGAATTGTCAAAGGATCTGCGGGAAAAGGTAGTTGAACTGTATAAAACAGGAAAGGGATATAAAAAGATATCCAAGTGTAGCACACAGATCCCTGGCCTTACCTCCTCAAGGTGGGACACACCGTACCACAATGCCCAGGTTCCTTCTTGAATAAGAGGGTGAGCTGTGTTCAGAAATTGTTGGATTCCGCAGCGAGTTACCTCTCCTGGGGCTGTTTCCTTTCCCTAGAATGTGGGGAAAAGTCTGTAGCTTGTGCACCAATAAGGCCAATGTCCATACAAGGTTAAACCTCAATGGCTGAAGGTTTATTTTCTTTATGCTTGAAACCGGACAGGAAAGTTGAAAGTGAAGAATAGAATAACAGGAGGCAGGTTCAGGCACTTAATATCACCACTCAATCCCAAGTGGACTCTGCTCACCCGGATAGTCCCCTCTCACGATCCCAGTAGCCGGAGTGATGCACGAACTTTACTTCACTGTCCTAGGGATACGATCAGGAACCCATTTGCCTAGTTCAAAACTTCCCAGCACTTGTAGTATAAGGACCTAGGTGCAAGTTGAAGCACGCTACAATGCCTGTGGCGGACTTGTGGAATCCCTCTGTAGGTGACCAGGCCTCATCCGAGGCAGTGACTTCCTTCACCGGTAACCCTGACTCCCTCTCCAGAACGGGTCACCCTTGAGTGCCCTGGAATTCCTCTTTAGATGGTAGGCCAGCTAAAGGTGCTGGGCCTACATGAAAAGTTGCAGCCCCAGGCTAAAGGTGCCTGAGACTGATCTTCCCCTGCGCATTCCCATGGTCTGGAGGGCCACGAGAAGCAGGCCGGTACTGCTCCTCAGTACCCTTCCTTCTCTCTCCCTCTTAAGATGGCGTCTGCCCCTTTTGTATCCTCTCCCAGCATGCACAGCGGGCCGACCATGCCCCCGTACAGCTGCCTGGAGAGGACACTCAAAGGTACAGTAATGTCACCAGCGGTTCAACCCTGACCTGTCATGACAGCGCCACCCACAGGCCACAGGGAACTATACACCAGTAACACCACTTGGCAAAAGCAAAAGAGCAGAACCTAACAATTAAAGCTATCTGGGTCTGGCTACCAAACCTGATCAACCCCCTAAATTTAGGTACTTAGCTCCCCTGAAGTAAAGGGGCGCTACACAAGGAATTGAGAATGCCAATCAGCAGTGTTCAAACTCTAATCAAGAAGTAGAAAATGAGAGGTTCTGTTGAAACCAAACCACATTCAGGTAGACCAACTAAAATTTCAGCCACAACTGCCAGAAAAATTGTTCGGATGCAAAGAAAAACCCACAAATAACTTCAGGTGAAATACAGGACTCTCTGAAAACATGTGGTGTGGTTTCAAGATGCACAATAAGGAGGCACTTGAAGAAAGATGGGCTGCATGGTCGAGTCGCCAGAAGAAAGCCATTACTACGCAAATGCCACAAATATCACACATATTCTGCTTACAATACGCCAAACAGCACATAGACAAGCCTCAAAGCTTCTGGCACAAAGTCATTTGGAGTGATGAGGCCAAAATTTTGCTTTTTGGCCACAACCATAAACGCTCCTTTCGGAGAGGCGTCAACAAGGCCTATGATGAAAGGTACAGAGGTGGATCGCTGATGTTTTGGGTATGTGTGAGCTACAAAGGCACAGGAAATTTGGTCAAATTTGTTGGCAAGATGAATGCAGTATGTTATCAAAAAATACTGGAGGAACATTTCCATTCAACAGTCAGGAATCTGCGCATTGGGACGTACTTGGACATTCCAACATGACAATGATCCAAAACACAAGGCCAAGTCGACCTGTCATTGGCTACAGCAGAATAAAGTGAAGGTTCTGGAGTGGCCACCTCATGCCGCGTACACACGATCGATTTTCTCGACGGTGAAAACACTGTCAAGAAAAATAGACGGGAAAAACGAGGAACAGCTTGTTCCCCTACACACGGCCGGTTTTCCCATCATTTTTTCTCTTGGTCGAGAAAAACAGACCGTGTGTAGGCTCCCCGGCAGTGTTTCCCTATGGCAAAACTGCAGCGGAAAAAAATGCTGTGAATCACGACGAGAAAAATTAGAGCATGTTCTAATTTTTCTCGTCGTGATTAATGCCGTTTTTCTCGTCGGGAAAAATGATCAAAAGCCCACACACGGTCGTTTTTCTCGTCAAAGAGAAAAAATTGCATTTTTCCAGACGAGAAAAATGGTCGTGTGTACGCGGCATCAGTCTCCTGACCTCAATATCATTGAGCCACTCTGGGGAGATCTCAAACGTGCAGTTCATGCAAGACAGCCCAAGAATTTACAGGAACTGGAGGCTTTTTGCCAAGAGGAATGGGCAGCTTTACCATCCGAGAAGATAAAGAACCTTATTCACACATACCACAAAAGACTTCAAGCTGTCATTGATGTTAAAGGGGGCAATACATGGTATTAAAGTGGTGTTCCGGGGGGAAAAAATGTAAAAGCCAGCAGCTACACATACTGCAGCTGCTGGCTTTTAATAAATGGACGCTTACCTGTCCTGCAGTCCCTCGATGTCGGCACCGCAGCTGATGTTTCCATCAGCTGTCGGGTGCTGCCGTCACCATTGCGGGTAAGGGAACCCGGCAGTGTAGCCTTTCGGCTTCACGCCAGGAACCCTACTGCGCATGCGCGAGGCCCCGCTCCTCTCTCCTATTAGCCTGGTGGCCAGGGGAGGAGGAGGAGGGAGCCCCACGGTGACGTCACGGCCGCGTCACGGCCGCGGCCGGACTCCCAGAAGTGGGAAAGGATACCTGTCAAAGACAGGTATCCTGTCCCCCCTCCCCCCGAAAGGTGCCAATTGTGGCACCGGAGGGGGGGAGGAATCCGATGAGTGGAAGTTCACTTTAAGAACTGGGGTATGTAGACATTTGATCAAGGTCATTTGGGTAGTTTCTGTTGCCATTATGATTTAAAAAGAGTAAACACAGTTGATTGATAATAAATGGCTTCAGCCAAACACTAACCATGAGTGAAAGAAAAGTTTTTGTATTATCATTCATATTCTCTGAAAAATGTCCAAGAAATCATAAAGTCTGCCTGAGTATGTAAACTTATGAGCACAACTGTATATCTAACTAATCTTGAAACTGCTCCCTCCCCCCTTCTAACAACCATACTATCTAACCTGTGGAAGAAAGTTCAATATTTTTAACCAATTTTCACGCTGCTCTGGCCCGGTCATGTGATCGCTTTATTAAATGTATTAAAAAAGTTTTTTGATAAATACTTGGTGATCCTGACAGTTCTTCTTGATTGTTTTTAAACTGATCACACTAGGCACTGAAACAGCACTGGAACAGAACCATCATAGCATGGTCAGTTTTCATCCCTTCCCGTGACTTGGAAGCTACAGAATGCTATGGCAATGCAGGGGGTGCCTATAGTTATAGTCAGATTTAGTTGCCATGCCCCTGTCCATTCTCCATTATTTGATAGACAGTGGCAGAGCAGCTTAGTATTACCTGGGAGTGCCTTGGCTCCACCATTGGTTACCGGGATTTAAAAAACAGATCAATATTGAAACAAACAAGGCCAGGTTGAAAGTCTCGCACTTTAACCTCGCTGGCAGTATTCCCGAGTGCGGCTCGGGATGAGTTTTTACTACCAAAAGCGGTAACCCCAAGCCAGACTCGGGATCGCATCACAGTATCCAGGGAAAGTTACTTACCTTGTCCCCTGGATCCTGCGATGTCTCCCGATGTGTCTGCGAGCTATCTCCCCGCTCGATTCACAGTGCCGAGTGCCGAGCTCCGTTCCCTGCGAGCGTTGCGAGGCACGGTGACGGAGCACGGCGCCAAATTCAAAAAATTTAAAACACACAATACATACAGTACACTGTAATCTTACAGATTACATTACTTTATAAAATAATTACACATACCCTTTGTCCCTAGTGGTCTGTCCAGTGCCCTGCATGCACTTTTATATTATAATCACTGTTTTTTTCTGCCTGGAAACTTGAGAATGTCCATAGCAACCAAAAAGTGTCCTTTTACGTCAAAAGTGTTTTTAGACCAGCTAGAAAACAGCGATAATAAATTATAATCACTTGCAGAATTGAGCGATAGCCATTTGTGGGGAAATTTGTCATCAAACACTGAAAGTAATGACAGCGACAATTCTGCAACTGAGAAAATTTCAATGTTTTTGATTTGATTACATTATTGAATAATTTTTATTTCATTTATGATTTTGTGTTTCAAACGTGATCATACCCGGGATGTCTACTAGACTCCTGTTTTGAGTTATTTCTAAGAATTACAGGCCTACAATATAAAACGCAAAATTTCCATGCAAAATAATGGTACCCGCTTTCAGCATCAAAAATCTGACATAATCATACCGCAAGGGAGGTTAAACCATTCAGTAACATGATTCTGAGCTTTAGAGGATCTCCGTAAAATATGCCAAGGACTTATTGAACAGCAATAACGACCTACAGTTAGAAGAAAATAACAATCCTATGGGCAGGATCAGCACTTAAAAAAGGATGTTAAGGGGGGCTCAACACAAAACAAACACTGTTGTGGTAATGCTAGTGACAGAATGGACACAAACCACCACTCACTGCAACAGCAACACCCTCAACCCCCTTTTCTCCCACCTCTGCACTCCCTGCAATCTCTCTAACACCCCTTTTCCTCTCTCCAGTCACAACATTATCAGTTTCACACTCTCTCTGTTTTCTACCTCCCATTCCTCTAACCTGTAAACAGTTACCTGTAGAAACCCTCACCACCTCAACCCTTCTCTTCTTCATTCTTCTACTGACTGTCTTTATGACAAAATTGCAGAATCAGGCCTTGCCTGCTACAACCTTGGCAAACAGACGACAGTAGAAGTCTCAAGAGACAGAGTCGTGCTCTTGAGTGCATGTGACATAAAATTAATCCCTGCAAGACTTCAACTCCCACTCTACAAAGCTGACCTTCTCAAATACAACTCCAGCCTCCACGCTGCTAAACAACTACTACACCACTCTCCTCAAACCCCTCTTATCCAATCCACGTGAACTCCTTTCTACTCTTAATTCTTTACTTCACCCCTCACATCCTCCACCCACCAACTTATTACTCAGGAGATTGCTAGTCATTTCAAAAACAAGATCAACGCAATTCATGATGAAATATCCAGTGTTCAGCTTTTTCCCTTAACCAACATACCATGTCCAACACCACACTCAATGCTCTCCTTCTTCGACCCTGTTATCACTGAGGAAGTTGCCAAGCTCCTATCTGAGGCCTACCCAAACACCTGTCCCCAGGCCTTGTCCCCTCACAATTTCTACGACCCACTTCCTGCTCTATCCTAAACTCCCTAACCCACATCTTGAACTCCTCCATTTCCACCGGCACCTTTCCATCCCCGCTCAATGCACAAGTTACCATCATACTTACCCATTTCCCTGCTCCCACTTGACTCCAAACTTCTTGATCGCCTTGTCCACAACCGTATGAGTTGCTACCTCGCTGACAACAACCTTTTCGATCCCCACAGTCTGGCTTTTGCCCACAACATTCTACTCAAACTGCCCTGCTAAAATTCCCCAAGGACCTACTAACTGCTAAAACCAATGGCCATACTCTATACAGATACTTTTAGACCTTTCCATTGCCTTTGACACAGTTGTTCAACTGCTCCTTCTCAATAAACTCCACTCCCTTGGCCTCTGCTTTCCTGGTTCTCCTCTTGCTTATCTCAGCGCACTTTCAGCATCTCCTCAGCTCTTCTTTCTCTTTCTGTTGGGGTACCCCAAATCTCCATCCTTGGACTCCTTCTAATCTCTCTCTACACCTCTGTCCCGGACCATTTGATAACCTCCCACGGCTCTTAATACCACCTCTATGCTTAAGACATGCAGATCTATCTCTCTACTCCCCAGCTCACCCCCTCCATGTCCTTACATATCAAAAATTTTATTTTATCCCACCTTGACTACTGAAATTCCCTTCTCATTGGCCTACCTTTACACAGACTATCCCCCCTTCAGTCTAATATGAATGTTGTTGCTAGACTTATACACCTTACTAATCGATCCATGACTATTGCTCCTCTCTGCCAATTCCTTCACTGGCTTCCAGTAGCCCAACTTATAAAATTCAAAATACTAACCACAACATACAAAGTCATCCACAACACTGCCCCCATATACATCATCAAGCTTATCTGCAGATTTACCACAAATTGTCTTCTTCGCTCCTCCCAAGACATTCTGCTCTCTAGCTCCCTTATTACTACCTCCCACACTCACCTCCAGGATTTTTCCAGAACCTCTCCCATCCTCTGGAACTCCCTACCCCAGTATGTTCGGTTAGCTCCTACCCTGTCTGCCTTTAGGCGATCCTTGAAAACTCATCAGATCATCCCCTGCAGCTATAACCTTTTGTTGTAAGTTTCGTGAGCAGGGCCCTCCTATTCCTTCTGTATTGAACTGTGTTATAATTGTACTGTCCCTTTTTATATTGTAAAGTGCAGCGCAAACTGTTGGCACTATATAAATCCTGTACAATAATAATAATAATAATATGACATTTAAATTTTTGTCCATAGTTATACTTTAACCCCTAAGTTGGATGCAGAAAGAACAGGCTCTATGCTCAGCAATTTAGATTTTCATCCAGGCACATCTTATTGTTGGTAATCTGGTTTCCCTGGAACACACCTGCTTGTGATTCTAAAACCTCTTTCTTGTTACATCTCACAGAAAGCCCTATGTAGATAAATGTCAGTGCTAAGATATGTTTCATAGCCACCTATTAGATGCAAACCTGTCTTGACAGAGTGTGGCTGGTCATGCAGGAAGTAGAGAGATACAAACATATAGCATATGTTTTAGAAAGTACTCTCCTTAAGCCTCCCTACTGACCCTGTGAGATGGCCTTTGTTTGCTGTGGTGGATTAACAACCGATAATTTCCAACTTTTTAAAATATATTTCATATATTTCAGCTGTCAGTGGGGGAATCCCGCTGACAGCTGAAAGAACCGAGCGTGAAAGTATTGGTTTCAGGTATCTGTGTGTTTGCACGAGTACCGATACTCATGCACAAGCTTAGTATCGGTACCGATACCAGTATCGGCCTCAGTGGAACTCTAATATTTACTACTGGACTCTGGCTTGCTTACCTCCTGGTGGGGCGAAACTGAGGATTTGCATGCAGCAAAACCCATCTCCACCATCAGGAGCTCTAGTGAATATCGGTTAGTGCTGGGACCCTGCACCTCGGGTGAGCCCACGTCATCCACCAGGGTGACCTTTTACTTATCCTGCTGGTCGATGGAAACCTCTTTACTGCTATAGCCAATGACCTCTGAGCCTGAACCCTGACTGTGACAGAATAATCTGGTCAAAACATAGAGGCCTCTATAGCATCATCCAGCAAATTTTAGAGCTGAAAGAGTTTCCTTTTTACCTACCAAGAAAAATTTGCCGTACTGGAAAGTGTGGTGAAACAGCAACATGAGGAAATCCTTGCACTGCAGAGACAATTGCTGGACTTGCGTTTCCGAGATGATGCTAATGCACATATGCCTCAAGTTCAATGGAAACTGCTGCCATTACAGAGTTTTCTCTAATTAGTGTCTCATATGTTTCCAAATGAAACCCAATGCATTTACTTCTGAGAAAGAAAATATTGTTTGTTATCAGCCTTTTGACTGAGGAAGCCCTAGTTTGGGTCTCCCATTACGTAGAGCAAGACATCACAACTGAATAATTTTGAAACTTTTGTGACTGTGATTAATCAAATTTTTCATAATTCCAATCACTGAACTACTACCGAAGCAAGGTTGCATAGTTTGCAACAGGGTCGACACTCAATTGCTGAGTACATAGCTGAATTACAATGTTGGATTGCAGATACCACTTGGAACCCAGTCAGCAAGGGCTCTCAGGCTGAACAGGTAAAAGATGAGCTTCCCTGAATAGAGACTCCTAATGATCTTGAGGCTTTTATCCAATTATGTATCCAAATGGATCAGAGACTTACAGAAAGGAGGAAGGAAAGACTGGGAATGAGTGGAAGTACTGTTGGCATGCATTTCTCTGATAGTCATTTCATTCAGAAGGATCCAAAAGTTTCTCTGGATTCTAACACTCCCAAACCTATGTAGGTTAATGTTATTAAAAGATCCATTTCTACTCAGGAGAAATAGAGAAGATGATTATAAAACATTATGTCTATATTGCGGGGACTGTGGGGATTATGCAGTTAATTGTCCCAACAAAGTTAAAAGAACAATTGCTGAGAATGATGGTATAGTGCCTAAACAAATAAACTCCATTACCCAGTCTATCACAACATTGATCCATGAAGAATAAAGTGAGTTCTCTACTATCTCTGTCATCCCTATTAAACTTATCACAGAGGGTCTTGAAATTCCTTGCTCTGCTATACTGGACTCTGGGGATAGGGGGAACTTTATGGACATAGTATTTGCTCAAAGCAATAATATTCATACAATAAATATATCTGCCCCTGTTGATTTGGAGACGGCTGATGGTTCACCCTTATTGTCAGTTCCTATTGAACTCCAATTTGAGGCTGACCATCAGCTTTCAAATGATTACGTCACCCCAATTTCCTGTCATCCTGGGAATTCCTTGGTTTTCCACCCTTAATCCCTCTGTTAACTGAGGAACATGGACTATACATTTTACATCCCCCTATTGCTAGGGGCATTGTAGAGAACCTTGTCAAACAAGTTCTCCACCAATCAAGAAGTCACAAGTTGATGTGTTAACTACCCAGTCATATGACAGCATGCCTCCACAATACCATGAGTTTTGGGATGTCTGTGATAAAATAAATGGCAATCAATTACCTCCTCGTTGCCCATATGATTGTCCCATTGAGCTGCTCCCAGGAGCAGAAATTCCTTTTTGATTGCCTTTTAAACCTGTCAGAACCTAAATTAAAGGAGTTGCTTTATCATGCACTCAATGTCTCCTGCAGGGGCAGTCCTGTTCTTTAAAAAAAAAAAAAAGAACTCCATCTTGCATCGATTACAGGGATGTGAATAAAATCATTATTTAAAACTGTATTCAACTTCCCTTATTTGCTCAAATGTTGGAAAGAATCTCTTCTGCCAAAGTCTTTACAAAACTAGACTTACAGGGTCATATAACCTTGTCCACATTCCTCAAGGAGATGAATGAAAAACTGCCTTTGGAACCAGATATGGGCATTTTGAGTCCTTGGTTATGCCTTCTGGCCTTTGCAACACTCCTGCAACTTTTTAACACTTCATCAATGATGTTGTGTGAGACTTGTTGGATCAGGTTGTGATTGCTTTTCTGGATGATATTCTCATCTTTTCTTATAACTCGGAGGAGCATCACAGGTGTGTATGCATTGTCTTTAAGAGATTAAGGAAGAACCGACTTTACATCAAGCTGGAGAAATGTTAGTTTGAATGAACCCAGATTCAGTTCTTGAGATACATTATTTCCCCAGAAGGAGTCAGAATGGTTCATAAAAAGATTAAAGCAGTGGTGGATTGGCCTGCTCCTTGAAACATTAGGTAAATACATTGATTGGTTGGATTTTCTAACGTCTACAGAAAATTCCTAAGAATCCTTTCTAAGGTGATAGCACCAATTACTCAGCTAACAAAGAAAGGGATGCCCTTTGTGTGGTCACCTGAGACACAAACTGCATTTAGTAAGATAACGACTCTTTTCACTTCTGAAATAGTATTGGTACATCCTGGTCCTGAACTACTTTTTATTGTGGAAGGTAATGCTTCAGACTCTGCCGTGGGTGCTATTCTTTCTCAGCGAAAAGGAGAAAATCTTCATCATTGTGCTTATTTTTCTCACTCAAAGTCTTCAGCTGAAAAGAATTATGAGAATAGGGAGTTGCTGGCAATTAAGGAAGATTTTTCCCAAGGGAGGCATCTGCTGGAAGGGGCTAATCTAATCATCCTGTAACTGTTCTCACTGATCATAAAATAATTCATTTGTTCTGCCAAGAGATTGTCTTCTAAACAAGCAGGTTGGTCGCTGTTCTTTTCCAGGTTCAATTTTATTATCTCATTTCAACCTATGTCACGGTATGGTAAGGCTGATGCCTTATTGAAGACATTGTCTGGGCCTCTTCTGGAAAGCAACTCTGACTGTCTGATCATGCCTCAAAAAAACTTACTAGGGGTCACAAGTTCTGAGTAGGGTTGAGCGAACCCGAACTGTAAAGTTCGGGTTCGTACCGGACTTTTGGATTTTTGGTACCCGGACCCGAACAATTTACTGTATGTTCGGGTTCTGGTTCGGTGTTTGTCAATGTAATGGCGCGCTGCAGGGCAGCCAATCAACATTTGTTTAACTCGTGTGCCCTTAGAAGCCATCACAGCCATGCCTACTAATGGCATGGCTGTGATTGGCCAGTGTAGCATGTGACCCAGCCTCTATATAAGCTAGAGGCACATAGCACAGCACGTCACTCTGCTTTAGATATTGTAGGGAAAGCTTTCTGCTGCTGCTTTTTAGGGAGAGAATTAGATAGGAGTCCTCCTGATTCAGAAATCAAATTACTCTGCTTCAGAAAGCATAGGGAAAGGTTGCTGTCTGCTGCTTTTTAGGGAGAGAATTAGATAGGAGTCCTCCTGATTCAGAAATCAAATTACTCTGCTTCAGAAAGCGTAGGGAAAGGTTGCTGTCTGCTGCTTTTTAGGGAGAGAATTAGATAGGAGTCCTGATTCAGAAATCAAATTACTCAGCGATCTACCTTGAATGTGTTGTGTGGGTGCAGTGCACAATCATTTTACCCTGCCCTGAGCCCAGTGCCAGAGAAAACCTAACTTTTATCCATCTGTTAGGTTGGCGTCGGCGGACATTTTATGCAAGCTCAGTGCACCAGCACTGCATATGTTACTGTGAGATACACCCTTTAGATACTGTTCTCCTATTGTGCTATTCCAAAAAAAATTATTTAGGGCAAATACATTTTTTTTGGTGCGTTTTCTGCATATCTGCTGTACGTATGAGATACACCCTTTAGATACTGTTCTATTGTGCTATTCAAATTTTTTTTATTTAGGGCAAATACATATTTTTTTGGTGCGTTTTCTGCATATCTTCTGTACGTGTGAGATACACCCTTTACATACATACTGTTCTATTGTGCTATTCAAAAAAAAATGTATTTAGGGCAAATACTTTTTTTTTTTGGTGCGTTTTCTGCATATCTGCTGTACGTGTGAGATACACCCTTTAGATACTGTTCTATTGTGCTATTCAAAAAAAAATATATTTAGGGCAAATAATTTTTTTTGGTGCGTTTTCTGCACATCTGCTGTACATGTGAGATACACCCTTTAGATACTGTTCTATTGTGCTATTCAAAATAAAATTATTTAGGGCAAATCAAATTTTTTTGGTGTGTTTTCTGCATATCTGCTGTACGTGTGAGATCCACCCTTTACATACATACTGTTCTATTGTGCTATTCAAATTTTTTTTATTTAGGGCAAATAATTTTTTTTGGGTGCGTTTTCTGCATATCTGCTGTATGTGTGAGATACACCCTTTACATACTGTTCTATTGTGCTATTCAATTTTTTTTTATTTAGGGCAAATAAATATTTTTTGGTGCGTTTTCTGCATATCTGCTGTACGTGTGAGATACACCCTTTACATACATACTGTTCTATTGTGCTATTCAAAAATTTTTTATTTAGGGCAAATAATTTTTTTTTGGCGCGTTTTCTACATATCTGCTGTACGTGTGAGATACACCCTTTACATACATACTGTTCTATTGTGCTATTCCCCAAAAAATTTCTAGGGCAAATAAAAAAATTTGGGTGCATTTTCTGCATATCTACTGTACATGTGAGATACACACTATAGATACTGTTCTATTGTGCTATTAAAAAAAAAATATATGGGGAGAACGTCAAAGGGACGTGGCCCCGGTCGTGGTGCTGCTGGGGGAGCTCCTGTTGCAGGGAGAGGACGTGGTCGATCTGTGCCAGCTACACGCACAAGTGAAACACCTTCCTCAGGTGCGAGTAGGCGACAGAGCCTGCAGCGGTATTTGGTCGGGCCTAATGCGGCTCTACGAATGTTGAGGCCAGGAGAAGTACAGGCGATAGTAGATTGGGTTGCTGACAGTGCCTCCAGTTCCTTCACATTGTCTCCCACCCAGTCTCCTGCTGAAAGATCAGAGTTGGCACCTGCAGCCGATGTCCATCAGTCTTTCACCTCACCCCCTTGCAAATCAGCCAAGCAGTCTGAGCCCCAAATCATGCAGCAGTCTCTTCTGCTTTTTGATGACTCTGTTAGCAGGGTTTCCCAGGCCATCCACCTAGCCCTGCCTCAGAAGTGGAAGAGATTGAGTGCACCGATGCCCAACCACTTATGTTTCAAGATGAGTACATGGGAGGACCATCGCAGCACGTCTCGGATGATGATGAAACACAGGTGCCAACTGCTGCTGCTTTCGCAATTGTGCAGACCGACAAGGAGGGCAGGGGTGAAGACTGGGTGGAAGATGATGTGGAGGACGATGAGGTCCTCGACCCCACATGGAATCAACATCATGCAGGTGACCTGTGTGGTTCGGAGGAAGAGGCGGCGGTCGCACAGAGCCTCCAGCACAGCAGAAGAGGGAGCAGGGTGCAAAAGCGGAGCGTCCGTCCCCTAGACAGTACGCCTGCTACTGCCCAATGCAGCAAGGGACCGAGCACACCAAAGCCAGGTCCAAGGAGTTCCCTAGCGTGGCAGTTCTTCAGACAATGTGCTGATGACAAGACACAAGTGGTTTGCACGCTGTGCAATCAGAGCCTGAAGCGAGGCATAAACGTTCTCAACCTGAGCACAACCTGCATGACCAGGCATTTAAGTGCAAAGCACAAGCTGCAGTGGAGTAGACACCTCAAAAACCAAGAAAGGTCTCTGGCTCCTTCTGCTTCATCTTCTGCTGCAGTCTCGGCCTCTTCATCCACCTCTGTAGTGACAGTGGCACCTGCCACCCCACAAACAGAGGATCTGCCAGCAACACTACCACCTGGGTCACCAACCATCTCCACAATGTCCCATGGAAGTGTTCAGCTCTCTATCTCCCAAACACTGGAGGGAAGAGGAAGTACCCCCCTACCCACCCGCGATCCCTGGCCCTGAATGGCAGCATTTCAAAATTCCTGGCCTTTGAAATGCTGTCATTCCGTCTGGTGGAGAGTTTTAAAAGCCTGATGGCATTGGCTGTCCCACAGTACGTCGTGCCAAGCTGCCACTACTTTTCCAGGCGAGCCATCCCTTCCCTGCCCAACCAAGTGGGGGACAAAATCAGGTGTGCACTGCGCAACGCCATCTGTGGCAAGGTCCACCAATGTGACAGTTAGCAATCCCAGCATTTCAGAAAAGTAACAGTTTTTTTTAAACCATTAAATCGATAGGTTTAGTTCCGCTTTATGATTTACTGCTTTTCATGGGGCTCTTAGCTTCAGTAAAATGGCAGCCACCAGCAAGAAGAAGCAGGAGCAATGCTGGAGGCAATTTACAGCACACACTAGTTTTGGTAGCATAATTAATAATGTGGAATGTATGCTGCTTGCTAAAGAACATTATTTTTTATTAAATTGTTATGGGTAAAGTTCTGCTTTAATTTTCAAACTTAAAGCGGAGCTCCACCCAAAAGGAGAAGCTCCGCTTGTTTGCTTCCTCCCACCCCTCCGCTGCCCCATTTGGCACTTTTCAGGGGGGATCAGATACCTGTTTTTGACAGGTACCCGTCCCCACTTCCTGATGACCTTGCCGCAGCGAGGTCCACCGGAAGTTCAGCCCCCCTCCTCCTTCCCCCATCGCTGGGCCAGTCACAAAGCGCAGTGTGCTTCACGCATGCGCACTAGTGAACCGGCTGTGAAGCCGCAAGGCTTCACTGTTGGGTTCCCTTACAAGGAATGATGGTGGCAGCACCCGAGAGCTGATTGAAAAATCGGCTGGGGTGCCAACATCGCAAGATAAGGTAAGTGTCCTAATATTAAAAGTCAGCAGCTACAGTATTTGAAGCTGCTGACTTTAAATTTTTGGTGGAGGGGCTTGAGCTCCTCTTTAAATCCCACTTTAAATCGATAATCTTATGCCGCGTACACACAATAATTTTTCCCGTCTGGAAAAATTAAATTTCCCCCTTTGGACGAGAAAAACGATCGTCTGTGGGCTTTTTGCCGTTTTTCCCGACGGGAAAAACGGCATTAATCACGACGAGAAAAATTAGAACATGCTCTAATTTTTCTCGTCGTGATTCCTGTCATTTTTTTCCGCGGCAGTTTTCCCATAGGGAAACACTGCCGCGGAGCCTACACACGGTCGTTTTTCTCGTCAAGAGAAAAAATTACGGGAAAAACGGCCGTGTGTGGGGGAACAAGCCGTTCCCTCGTTTTTCCTGTTGTGATTCACGGCGGTGTTTTCACCGCCGTGAATCACGATCGTGTGTACGCGGCATTAGTTCTGCTGTAATAGAGATTATACAACTAAAAGTTTGCTTCCAATTTATTTGATTTACTTCTTAGAAAAAGAATCATGTGATATTTCATGTTCTGGTTTTCAAGTCATGCAAGACTAAACCATTCTTAAAATTACAGTTTGTTATGTAACAGTAAACACTGGTCAGTTATATAACAGCACAGACTATATGGATTTTTTTTTTTGAAGGAACAGTATGAACATATACACTTAGCACTATACTTTTGTGATATGATTATATATAAATAATATGACAATTAACATTATTTTGCTATTGTATATGTGTCATGTGAAGCATTTCATTTCGCTCTACTTTTCCCCTCTTCTTCTGCCTACCTTTTTACCTTCTGGTAATTTTTTTAAGCATTTGAGCTGTTAGCCACAGCTTTTAGTAGTGTTCTCATTGAATGTCTGCTTATTGTGTACCACAGAAAAGTCACTCAGCACTTTCCTTTAGATTGCTGCTAAAATTACATTCCTTGAGTTGCATTTTCAAAGGAAAAATGACACATATTGATCTGGAGTCTTGGGTGCAGAGTTCAGAATGCTGTTGGAGAGGCTAATTGCTCAATTAATTTAGACACTTCAAGTTGAAGAAATGTTGAATTGCGAGTCACGGGTACTTTAGTCGACATGTTCTAAAACATAATGATTGATTGCACTGTGGTTACTGGCACCAAAACTTCAGAGACAACTCACTACTCAGACCTAAATAAGGATAATTTTTTTAGCGCTTGATGTAACTAGCAGATTGATGTAACTTCCATCACCAAGCATTGTGTAGTTAGGATACTTTGGGGCGCAGAGAAAATTAGTTTTACAACCTACTTAGTGAAAGTAAATGGCACATGCATTTCACCATATCCATTAGCGCTGAGAACATACACTGGAAATGTATTTTGAATTTCAAATACATTATAGTATAATTTTTACCTTAATAGTAAAATAGTGGTAAATGACCATAGCTTGCATTGTACAACAATGTATTGTAGAACACCACTGAGTTCAATACCATTTGCTGAAGATTCTTTCTATACAGTGAATATTTTCAACCAGAGATGGGAGATTTAGATGTATTTCAAGGTATTTGTGCCAGGTTTGATATAAGCAGGGATTTTCTATGACTAGAGTTGAGCGGACACCTGGATGTTCGGGTTCGACGGGTTCGGCCGAACTTCGGAAAAAAGTTCGGGTTCGGGACCGAACTTTAACCCGAACCCGGACCCGAACCCGAACCCCATTGAAGTCAATGGGGACCCGGACTTCTAAGGACTAAAAAGGCTCTAAAAAGGTAATGGAAAGGGCTAGAGGGCTGCAAATGGCAGCAAAATGTTGTTAAGAGCATGCAAGTGCTCTGCAAACAAATGTGGATAGGGAAATAACTTAAAATAACATAAAAAAAATAAAAATAAAAAATAATAATCTTGACCTAGGAGGACGAGGTCCATATGGAGTAGGAGGTTGAGGTGGCGGTGGATGTGGCTGTGTAGGTGGAAGCGGCGGTGGAGGAGGACGAGGTAGCCAACACTGATTCAAAAATACAACAATGGCTGGGTAAGGCCGGTGATGTGTCGAACTCTGTCCCCCGTCAAATAGTGTCCACCCTGTACTGCGCTTGCTCAGTATGTAGGACAAGGGGATTTCGAAAATCTCCCAAGACGAACGGCGCCTGCGTGGTGAGTTCAGGTGAAGGCCACACCATCCGTGGTTCAAGCCGAGCCAAGTGAGGCCGTGCCCGAAGCGTGGCGATCGAACCGAGCCCGTGAGGGGCCCTGTTACTATGTGCTACCGTATGTCCACTTGGATGGTGGGGCTTGAACCTGCACTCACAGCGCAGGCGCCGTTCATCTTCGGAGATTTCGTAAATCTCCTTGTCCTCTGTACTGCGCAAGCGCTGCGCCTTCGCAGTATGGGCCGGACACAATCCGATGGCCGGACAGTTTTTGTCACAACACCGGTATACATGTCTATTCTGCACAAGGTACGGACAAGTCCTGTGGGATCCATGCCTGGTTCATTTTAATGAACGTGAGCTTGTCCACATTGGCTCTGGACAGGCGGCTGCGCTTGTCTGTGATAACGCCCCCTGCCGTGCTAAATACACGTTCAGATAATACACTGGCTGCAGGGCAGGCCAGCACCTCCAAGGCATAAAGGGCAAGCTCAGGCCATGTGCCCAATTTGGAGACCCAGAAGTTAAAGGGGGCAGACCCGTCATCCAGTACGTGTAGGCCTGTGGACACATACTGCTCAACCATGTTGGTGAAATGCTGCCTCCTGCTAAGATGTTCCATCTCAGCTGGTGGTGCTGGTTGTTGTGGCGTGCTGACAAAGCTTTTCCACATTTCAGCCATGCTAACCCTGCCTTCTGAGGTGCTGCCGGTGCCCCGGCTGCGTTGGCGACCTCTTCCTCCTCCTCTGCCTTTGCCTTGTGCTTCCACCGTACTCCCGCTGTCAGGTGGGAATGCCACCAGCAGCGCGTCTACCAGCGTGCGCTTGTACTCGCGCATCTTACGATCCCGCTCCAGTGAGGGAATTAAGGACGGTACTTTGTCCTTGTAACGGGGATCCAGCAGGGTGGCCACCCAGTAATCAGCACCAGTTAAAATGTGGGCAACTCGGCGGTCATTGCGGAAACACTGCAGCATGTAATCGCTCATGTGTGCTAGGCTGCCCAGAGGCAAAGAAAAGCTGTCCTCTGTGGGAGGTGTATCATCTGTGTCCTCTGTATCCCCCCAGCCACGCACCAGTGATGGCCACGAGCTGGTCTGGGTGCCACCCTGCTGTGAAAATGGCTCCTCCTCCTCCTCCTCCTCCATCTCCTCCTCCACCTCGTCATCCTCCAGAACTGTGCCCTTTCTGCCGGACAATTGTGTACCTGGCGTTTGTTGGTGCAGGAACCCACCCTCGTAGCCACTTGTGAAAGACTGCCCTGAAAGCCTTTGAAATGATCCAGCTTCCTCCTCCTCCTCCTCATCCTCCTGTGCCACATCCTCTTCCATCATCGCCAAAGCGTTTTTTCAAGGAGGCATAGAACTGGGATAGTAACGCTAAGAACGGCGTCATTGGCACTGGACATGTTGGTGGAGTACTCGAAACAGCGCAACAAGGCACACAGGTCTCGCATGGAGGCCCAGTTATTGGTGGTGAAGTGGTGCTGTTCCGCAGAGCGACTCACGTGTGATTGCTGCAGCTGAAACTCCACTATCGCCTGCTGCTGCTCGCACAGTCTGGCCAGCATGTGCAAGGTGGAGTTCCACCTTGTGGGCACGTCACATATGAGGCGGTGAGCGGGAAGGCCGAAGTTACGCTGCAGCGCTGACAGGGGAGCAGCAGCAGGGTGAGAACGCCGAAAGTGCGCACACACAGCCCGCACTTTCTGCAGCAGCTCTGGCATATTGGGGTAATTTTTAAGGAACCTCTGGACCACCAAGTTCAGCACATGCGCCAGGCAAGGGATGTGCGTCAAACCGGCTAGGCCCAGAGCTGCTACGAGATTTCGCCCATTATCGCACACCACCAGGCCGGGCTTGAGGCTCACTGACAGCAACCACTCATTGGTCTGTTGTTTCATGTCCCTCCACAACTCCTGCGCGGTGTGGGGTTTTTCCCCCAAACAGGAAAGTTTTAAAACTGCCTGCTGTCGTTTACCCCTGGCTGTGCTGAAGTTGGTGGTGAAGGTGTTACGCTGACCGGATGAGGAGGCGGTAGAGGATGAGGAAGCGGAGTAGGAGGAGTTAGCAACAGGAGGCAAACTGAAGCGCCCTGCAATCCTCGGTGGTGGAAGGACATGCGCCAAACTGCTATCTGCCTCAGGCCCAGCCGCCACTGCATTTACCCAGTGTGCTGTTAGGGAGATATAACGTCCCTGACCATGCTTACTGGTCCACGCATCCGTAGTTAGGTGGACCTTGCCACAGATGGCGTTGCGCAGTGCACACCTGATTTTGTCCCCCACTTGGTTGTGCAGGGAAGGGATGGCTCGCCTGGAAAAATAGTGGCGGCTGGGCACGACGTACTGTGGGACAGCCAATGCCATCAGGCTTTTAAAACTCTGCGTCTCCACCAGACAGAATGACAGCATTTCAAAGGCCAGGAGTTTTGAAATGCTGGCATTCAGGGCCAGGGATCGCGGGTGGCTAGGGGGGTACTTCCTCTTCCGCTCCAATGTTTGGGAGATAGAGAGCTGAACGCTTCCATGGGACATTGTGGAGATGGTTGGTGACCCAGGTGGTAGTGTTGCTGGCAGATCCTCTGTTTGCGGGGTGGCAGGTGCCACTGTCACTACAGAGGTGGATGAAGAGGCCGAGACTGCAGCAGAAGAGGAAGCAGGAGGAGCCAGAGACCTTTCTTGGTTTTTGAGGTGTCTACTCCACTGCAGCTCGTGCTTTGCACTTAGATGCCTGGTCATGCAGGTTGTGCTCAGGTTGAGAACGTTTATGCCTCGCTTCAGGCTCTGATTGCACAGCTTGCAAACCACTCGTGTCTTGTCATCAGCACATTGTGTGAAGAACTGCCACGCTGGGGAACTCCTTGGACCTGGCTTTGGTGTGCTCGGTCCCTTGCTGCGTTGGGCAGTAGCAGACATACTGTCTAGCTGACAGACGCTCCGCTTTTGCATCCTGCTCCCTCTTCTGCTGTGCTGGTGGCTCTGTGCGACCACCGCCTCTTCCTCCAAACTACACTGGTCACCTGCATAACGTTGATTCCATGTGGGGTCGAGGACCTCATCGTCCTCCACATCATCTTCCACCCAGTCTTCACCCCTGCCCTCCTTGTCTGTCTGCACAATTGCGAAAGCAGCAGCAGTTGGCACCTGTGTTTCGTCATCATCCGAGACGTACTGCGATGGTCCTCCCATCTACTCATCATGAAACATAAGTGGTTGGGCATCGGTGCACTCAATCTCTTCCACTTCTGGGGCAGGGCTAGGTGGATGGCCCTGGGAAACCCTGCTAACAGAGTCATTGAAAAGCAGAAGAGACTGCTGCATGATTTGGGGCTCAGACTGCTTGGCTGATTTGCAAGGGGGTGAGGTGAAAGACTGATGGACATGGGTTTCAGGTGCCAACTCTGTTCTTTCATCAGAAGAGTGGGTGGGAGACAATGTGAAGGAACCCGAGGCACTGTCAGCAACCCAATCTACTATCGCCTGTACTTGTCCTGGCCTAAACATTCGTACAGCCTCATTAGGCGTGACAAAATACCGCCGCAGGCTCGGTCGCCTACTCGCACCTGAGGAAGGTGTTTCACTTGTGCGTGTATCTGGCACAGATCCACCACGTCCTCTCCCTGCAACAGGAGCTCCACCAGCAGCACCACGACCGGGCCACCACGTCCCTTTGACCTTCTCCTCATATTTTCCAAATTTAGGATCTTGCCCTAAATGGGTGTTTTTGGAAGCGCAGAACACACCCACAGTACGTAACCGCTGAATCGCACAGCTACAGAACTGCAGAAAATGCTATTCAAAAAAAATGTTGTTTTTTTAGTATAGCACAGTAGGAGAAAACTATATAGAAATTGTTTATTTCACACACCTCAAAATATGTATAACACACTGCAAACTTTTTTTTGTGCCCCTAAACGGCGTTTTTTGGAAGAGCAGAACACACCCACAGTACGTAACCGCTGAATCGCACAGCTACAGAACTGCAGAAAATGCTATTCAAAAAAAATTTAGTTTTTTTAGTATAGCACAGTAGGAGAAAACTATATAGAAATTGTTTATTTCACACACCTCAAAATATGTATAACACACTGCAAACTTTTTTTTGTGCCCCTAAACTGCGTTTTTTGGAAGAGCAGAACACACCCACAGTACGTAACCGCTGAATCGCACAGCTACAGAACTGCAGAAAATGCTATTCAAAAAAAATGTTTTTTTTTTAGTATAGCACAGTAGGAGAAAACTACTATATAGAAATTGTTTATTTCACACACCTCAAAATATGTATAACACACTGCAAACTTTTTTTTGTGCCCCTTAACGGCGTTTTTTGGAAGAGCAGAACACACCCACAGTATGTAACCGCTGAATCGCACAGCTACAGAACTGCAGAAAATGCTATTCAAAAAAAATGTTTTTTTTTTTAGTATAGCACAGTAGGAGAAAACTATATAGAAATTGTTTATTTCACACACCTCAAAATATGTATAACACACTGCAAACTTTTTTTTGTGCCCCTAAACAGCGTTTTTTGGAAGAGCAGAACACACCCACAGTACGTAACCACTGAATCGCACAGCTACAGAACTGCAGAAAATGCTATTCAAAAAAAATGTTGTTTTTTTAGTATAGCACAGTAGGAGAAAACTATATAGAAATTGTTTATTTCACACACCTCAAAATATGTATAACACACTGCAAACTTTTTTTTGTGCCCCTAAACGGCGTTTTTTGGAAGAGCAGAACACACCCACAGTACGTAACCGCTGAATCGCACAGCTACAGAACTGCAGAAAATGCTATTCAAAAAAAATGGTGTTTTTTAAGTATAGCACAGTAGGAGAAAACTATATAGAAATTGTTTATTTCACACACCAGAAAATATGTATAACACACTGCAAACTTTTTTTTGTGCCCCTAAACGGCGTTTTTTGCAAGCGTACATTAAAGTGCAAATTTTTTTTTTTTTTTTTTTTTTTTGCCCTAAACGGGTCTTTTTTTGCACGAGCAAAATAAAATGCTTTTTTTTTTTTTTTTGCCCTATGGGTCTTTTGGAAAAGAGCACAATAAAGTGCCTTTTTTTTTCCCCTAATGCCACGTACACACGATCATTTTTCCCGTCGGGAAAAATTACATTTTTTTTTTTCGCCGAGAAAAACGATCGTCTGTGGGCTTTATGCCGTTTTTCTCGTTGAGAAAAACGGCAGGAAAAACGACGAGAAAAATTAGAACATGTTCTAAATTTTCTCATCGTTTTTTCCATCATTTTTTTCCGCGGCAGTTTTCCTATAGGGAGACACTGCCGCGGAGCCCACAGACGGTCGTTTTTCTCGACAAAGAAAAAAATGACGGGAAAAACGGTCGTGTGTGGGGGAAAATGCCGTTCCCTCGTTTTTCATTTAATTTCATGTCGTGATTCACGGCGGTGTTTTCACCGCCGTGAATCACGATCGTGTGTACGCGGCATAAAAGTTAGATTTTCTCTGACACTGGGCTCATGGCAGTGTAAAAAGACTGCACTGCAACACAAATAGGTAAACCTATGCAGATCGCTGATTTTAATCTCTGAATCTGGACTCCTATATAATATTCTCTCTCCCTGAAAGCACCAACACAGGAACCTGGCCCTACACTACACTATCTCTCTATCTTTTCCCTCAGATTGTAGAATCAGGACTACCTCATCTATCTTTCTATCTCTCCCTAAAAGCAGCAGCAGCAGACTAGATCCTCTCCCTATCTATTCTGAAGCAGAGTGACATGTGTGCTGTGTGCCTCTAGCTTATATAGAAGCTGGGTCACATGTTGCACTGACCAATCACAGCCATGCCATTAGTAGGCATGGCTATGATGGCCTCTAAGGGCACACCAGCTAATCAAAAGGTGATTGGCTGGCCCCTGAAGCATTTCTAAATGTGTAATTAGATTGCCGAACCCGAACCCGAACCCGAACCCGGACTTTTGGGCAAAGTCCGGGTTCGGGAAAAAGCTAAAGTTCGGTACGGACCCGAACTTTACAGTTCGGGTTCGCTCAACACTATCTATGACCTGTAAAGAATACATTCACTGTATAGAAAAACAAACATGTGAAAAATACTTGCAGTCATTTGTTTGGGAGGTAGGTGGGGGAAGACTGCATTGGCCAATAAATACTGTTTGACCCTAAATTCATAATAATAATCATAGGCGTGCGCAGCCTTATGCATTAGGGTGTGCACCCTAAAGCTCAAACAAACATGTGTGTGTATATATATATATATTTACACTATATTACTAAAAGTATTGGGACGCCTGCCTTTACACGCACATGAACTTTAATAGTAGGCTGTCAATGAGTATCGGCTTACCCGTTACACCGACAGTGTACATGAAACCTGCATGGCATCAGTGATCTGCTGATCGCTGGTGCAATGCTTTCCAGGCTTCTGCAACAAAAAATAATAATTGCACATTTTTTTATTGATGGGCACACTGGCAGCAATTGATGGGCACAGTGTCAGCAATTGATGGGCACACTGGCAGCAATTGATGGGCACAGTAGCGGCAATTGATGAGCACATTGGCAGCAATTGATGGGCACAGTGTCAGCAATTGATGGGCACACTGGCAGCAATTGATGGGCACATTAGCGGCAATTGATGGGCACAGTGGCAGCAATTGATGGGCACACTGGCAGCAATTGATGGGTACAGTAGCTGCGTTTGATGGCACAGTGGCGGCAATTTATGGGTACAGTGGCTGTGTTTGATGGGCACAGTGGCTGCATTTGATGGCACAGTGGAGGGAATTGATGGCACAGTGGCTGAATTTGATGGCACAGTGGTGGCAATTGATGGCACAGTGGCTGCGTTTGATGGGCACAGTGGCTGCATTTGATGGGCACAGTGGCTGCGTTTGATAGCACAGTGGCTGCGTTTGATGGTACAGTGGCTGACAAGCCAGGGTTGTATATGTAATATATATATGTAGCGACACCCTCAGCTTAAGAGGGCTGCTTGTTTGTTTGGGCCCTGTAATGCACTGCTACCAACCCCTGGCAATCGGCTCTGACTTCTCTCTGACACAGTTAGGAAAGGGGAGGATGGTACAATTGTATTATCTCTATACACTATTATACAGTACAACCCCCTTTGTATACCAGCACAGTAATTGACACTCACCACCAAATTACTTAACTATAATTCTTTACTGAAGGTAGAAAGATAACAAAGTAATTTGTATACAATATTCTATGCAGATCCCTGCAATATAGGTGTGCACATTAAAGAGGTATAACAGTCAATAATGCAATAACACATCAACCCCACTGCGGCAATCCTCCCTCGTGGTCCCTTATTGACAATGTCTGTGATGACGAAACGCGTCTAAGGGGGTACGTGCTGACGTCACCACGCTCGTAGGACGGGAGTTTGCTTTCTAGCCGGCCGGCTTTTATATGTCCTGTTTATCGCTTACTGCGTAAGTGTATTTTTACTTTTTTTAAATAAATGTTGTGGCGATATCACACTATCTAGTCCCCATTTGCTTTTTTGGTACACAACTTCTGTATGAGCCCTATGGAGTTACAACTTCAACAGTGAGGAACACTGATCCGTCCACTACAAGAGCCATATCCATATGAGTGACGCTTACATCCTTCCAGCCATCCACTAGCCTGTGGTTGAATTCATTGCATACAACTTAGGTCATTCTGGTAAGCAGACTCTATGAGAGGTGGCGGTTTTACACAGTGGTGGATGTGTTTCCTGTGACTCTTTATTACTGATAAGGCCTTTCTTATGTTGCCATTTGGTAAGGAGACTATGTGCGGTGATGGTTCACTATAATTAGAAGTCACACACTGGGTGTCGTTTTGTCTCCCATACCCCATAGTTTTGACACCGTATAGAGACATCTCATGTAGCAGGATCACGCTATGTGTTTTTTTCTTCGTTTTTTTATTTAAATTTGTTCCTTGGACACACGCATCAATACATACCGTGGAGCCATCTCCCCATTGCTGCTATCCATCCTTATTGGAGGAATTGGCACTGGTGTGTCAAAAAAAGGCCTGGGCTGGGTCATAGCCATTTGTCCGTTTTGGCTTATCATCTGGTAAGCACATATCTTGACAAGTTTGCCCAGATATCCATGACAAGCATTGTGTCCTTTGTTGTCTGTGTTGGTTTCAGTGTTCCCTTAATCGGACTTCTCAATTGGACTTTATTGTTTTGAACCCATAGCGCAATTTTTTCTTTTTCCTTGTTTATTTTGTGTTTATCCCACTATTATTGCTGCTTAAAGGGGATTATTCACAATTTTTTCATCACTTATACAAGCTAGCACAGTTTTTTCCATTCCATACAGTTAGGAAAGGGGAGGATGGTACAATTGTATTATCTCTATACACTATTATACAGTACAACCCCCTTTGTATACCAGCACAGTAATTGACCCTCACCACCAAATTACTTAACTATAATTCTTTACTGAAGGTAGAAAGATAACAAAGTAATTTGTATACAATATTCTATGCAGATCCCTGCAATATAGGTGTGCACATTAAAAGGGTATAACAGTCAATAATGCAATAACACATCAACCCCGCTGCGGCAATCCTCCCTCGTGAGCAAAAAATGGCGCCCAGCAATGTCCTATACTACCCAGTCAGGCCTGTCTATAACTTAGGGTATAGTTTACTGGAAAATCTTCGCTAGCAACTGTCGGTGGTGCACATGGAGAAATCAATTTGTAATTCAGTAAAAGGGGGTAACAGACATTCGCCAACCAGGCAAAGTTGGAGAGACTGACAAACTCAGTTCAGCACAAACAGTCTCTCCAAAGTATAACTGTGTTAACAAAAAAAAAGGCCTGGGCAAAGTTAATAGGCACAAAGTTATTGATATATGGTTCTGAGCTGGCGCTCTCTCACCCAGACCGGACCTATTCCTGTCCGGTTCCTCCGCTACTGTGCATCGAGTCCTCGGTCCTTCAGAAGATGATGGCACCTCAGGTGGATCGGATGCCTCACAGACTCCCCAGCGGAATGGAAGGCTCTCTGGAACAAAAGCGCAAGGCCCAGGCTTCAAGCCTAGTGCGCGTAGCAGGTGAGTGCAGGGGATCCTCTTGCAAGGAGGGCGGCATTCAGAGAGAGCGAACGAGCCCCGCCTCTCCCCTTTTAAAGTCCACCCCAGCAGTCCTTGCGTGGGGAATGGCCCCCTGGGTGCCGTAAAGCGTGCTGGGAAATGTAGTCTTGCGGGTAAAACGATACCCCGCTACACACTCCCCCCACTTGAAATCTTTGGTCCCTCAAAGACAACATCAACAGTAGGAAAACACAAACTCATTAAGGGCAGCTAGAGAGGTCGGCAGAGGAAACTCCCACCAGAACGGGGAAGGGAGTTTGTCCTGCCCACTGGTTACATCAAAGGGGCTGACCTGTCTAACTGTGCCAGAGAGTGAGCTGGGGTTGCCTTCCACCAAATGCACAGCAGAAGGATCAGGTATTGGCAATGTACTACGAGCAGTGGTTACTGTATCCTCAGAACTTTTCCCCATCTGGGTATAGGTTAACTTCCGAGGAGGACGAATGATTCTCTTGGCTCTTTGTTCTCTTGGGGTGGCCGTTTCTCCCCTCACTGTATCTTCTTCTAAAGTGGGTGTACTGGGCTTCAAAGCTTCTGGTACATCCAGATCAGACGTAGGAAGATGTAGGGAGTAATCTTGATGCTCAGTGGAAGGTGACCATGTGGCATCTTCCCATTCTTCAACCAGAGGACTAGACGGAACAAACTCAGTGGCTTCCACATTCAGTGTACTATCCACAGTACCTTCAGAGGGTGGAAGATCTATAGACAGGGGTTCTGGGGTCTGAGGAGGCCACAACCATCCAAGCTCTTCTTCTTCCAAACTCTGATCCGAGACATCCATTTCTCCAGACTGAGAGACCTGAGACCGAGTGTATGGCCTAGGTGTCTCCAAGCTTGAGGATGGTCCAGGGGAATCTTCCACAGGTGGTATCCGAACCGCTTCTGAAAGTGGGAGTAAATGGTTTCTGTGCCATGTCTTCAGTGGCCCTATCTTCCCTTCTGGTTTTAGCTGATACACCGGCAGATCTGGTAACTTCTTACAGATCACATATGGTTCAGGTCTCCATCTGTCTGCTAACTTATGCTTCCCTGGAACTCCTAGGTTCCGCAGCAGCACTCGGTCTCCTGGCTGGAGGTCCTGGATTCGAACCTTGAGGTCAAAGTTCCTCTTGTTCTGGGCTCCTCTTTGTTCTGAGGCCACTTGAGCCTGTTCAAAAGCCAGCTTCAAACTCTTCCACAGTCTGTCTACATAGCCCTTGCGTGAGGTGGCTGAAGTGTGATCCGTGGATATGCCCAATGCCAGATCCACAGGCAGTCTTGCTTCCCTGCCAAACATAAGGCGATATGGAGAGTACCCTGTGGCATCGCTAGTGGTACTGTTGTAGGCGTGCACGATGGACGCTATATGCTTGCTCCAGTGCTTCTTCTGCTCACTACTTAGAATCCCCAACATATTTAATAGAGTCCTGTTGAACCTCTCCGGCTGAGCGTCACCCTGAGGGTGATAAGGGGTGGTGTGGGTTTTCTTGATACCCAAAGAGTCCAACAGTTTCTTGATCAATCGACTCTCAAAGTCTCTCCCTTGGTCAGAGTGCAAGCGTTGTGGCAGTCCATAGTGCACAAAGTATTTCTCCACTAAGATTTTAGCTACAGTGGAGGCCTTCTGGTCTTTGGCTGGAAAAGCTTGGGCATAACGGGTGAAATGGTCGGTTATCACCAGAACATTTCCTTGTACACTTAAGTCAGGTTTCCCCGACAGAGAAAGTCAATGCACACCAAGTCCAAGGGTCCTTGACTCTGCAGATGGCCCATTGGGGCAGCTCGACGTGGCAATGTCTTCCTCTGGATACAGCGTGCGCAGGAGTGACAATATTCTTCCACTTCAGCCCGCATACAAGGCCAATAGAACCTATCCCTTACAAGTTGGAATGTTCGTTCAGCCCCCAAGTGGCCATGATCATCATGTAAGGCAGTTAAGACGGTTCTTCTGTACTTTTCCGGCAGAAATAGCTGCCATTTATCTTCCAGGTCATCAGAGGGGCCCCTTTGGTAGACCACCCCTTGATGCACCTGCAACTTGTCCCATTCCTTGTGGACCAACCGGGCCACCTTTGAGGGGTCCTTGAGAAGTCTGTCTGGATCCTGGTCTTCCAATGTCTCCAGTGCTAATCTTCCCCAAGGGTCTTCCAGCTGGTCTCTCCTTAAGTCCTTCTTGGACAATTTGGGTAGCTCATCCTCTCCGACTTGGGTCACATTGCAGTAACACTTAGGCACCCCCACGGCAGAAACACCGATCTCTTCAGCCCTCGACCCACCACTAGCTTGAAGTTGTACTCCTTGACACAGGGCCCGTACCCCATCTGGGGTTACCTGGGTCCAATCTTCTGGATGGTGGGTGAGTGCATGGCCTCTTCTGGACAGTGCATCCGCATCACGGTTTCCAGCTCTGGGCCTATACTTCAGGCTGAAGTTGAACCCGGCTAGGGCGGCCAACCAACGGTGACCAGTGGCATCCAGCTTGGCCGTGGTGAAAAGATAGGTGAGTGGATTATTGTCAGTCTTTACTGTGAAGTCAGCTCCGTACAGGTAATCTCTGAGTTTATCCACGACTGCCCACTTTAGAGCCAGGAACTCCAACTTGTGGGTGGGGTAGTTCTTTTCAGCGGGTGCCAAACTTCTGCTAACGTAGGCAACTGGGCGCAACTGCCCTTCATACTATTGGTATAGCACCCCTCCTAGGCCATCATGGCTGGCATCTACATGCAGTTCATAAGGCTTCTTTGGATCAGCATAGGCCAGAACTGGTGCAGTGGTAAGACTCTTCTTTAACATCTGGAAGGCTTCCTCACACTCCCCTGTCCACTGGTCTTCCGCAGACTCACCAGACTTCCTGGGACCAGTATCATCCTCTTCTCCTTCCGACTTCAGTAGCTCATTTAGGGGTCTGGCAATTTTTGCAAATCCTTCCACAAATCTACGGTAGTAGGAACAGAAACCTAGGAAGGACCTGAGCTTAGTCACTGTAGTTGGTCTGGGCCAGGAGGTGACTGCCTCCAGTTTATCAGGGTCTGTAGACACCCCTTCAGCAGATACTATGTGCCCCAGATAGTGGACCGAGGATTGATAGAACTGGCATTTTTCTCTGGAAAGTTTAAGTCCCTCCTCACTGAGTCGTTTCAGGACCATCTCCAATCTTTCTTCATGCTCTTCCAGAGTCTTCCCAAAGACAATGATGTCGTCTAGGTACACCAGGACTTCGATCAGATTCATGTCCCCAACGGTCTTCTCCATCAACCTCTGGAAGGTAGCAGGGGCTCCTGACAGGCCTTGGGGCATCCTATTAAATTCATAGAATCCCACTGGGGTGATGAAGGCCGTCTTCTCCTTATCTTCAGGGTGCATGGGGATTTGATAATACCCACTCTTCAGGTCCATGACGCTGAACCACTTGGCCCCAGACAGACTCTGCAAAGCATCTTCTATCCTGGGGATAGTATACTGGTCAGGAATGGTCCTCCGGTTAAGAGTCCTATAGTCTATGCAGAGTCTCAGTGACCCGTTTTTCTTCCTTACCACCACAATGGGGGAGGCATATGGACTTCTGGACTCTTTAATGACCCCTGTCCCCTTTAGCTCTGTCAACTGCTCCGCAAATCTTCCAGATCAGCCAGTGGAACTCTTCGGACCCTCTCCCGAAAGGGCTTGTCTTCTTGAAGACGGATTTTATGGGTGGCACTTCTCGCACACCCCACATCAAACTCATCTTCAGAGAATATTCTCCTCCACCGAGTCAGCTGAGCCTTGGCTCTCTCCTTCCATTTCTGTGGCAAGGCTGTATCTTCAAGGCAGAGCTCTTCCAAGGTGGCTTCTCCATCTTTTGACTTCAATTCAGACAGGGTCACTGGGGTAAACAGGGTTCACCTTACCCAGTAGCACCCGGGCTGGGATCTTCACAGGAGAATTTGTGACATTTCTAACACTCACTGGAATTTGTCCCTTGGCTTTCTTCAGTGCCCTCAATGGGACCACTTCAGGGAGTACTTCCAATCCTTGGTGGGTGTTGAAGGGGTCTGGTTCCACGACCACAAAGGGACCCGACTGCTCCCAGGAGAGTTTTACTGTAGCCTGAAGACAGATCACCTCACCAGGCTGTAGTATCTTCTCTCTTCTAGACAGTCTCCAGACTCTTCCCATCCCCTCTTCCGGGGCCTTTTGCTCCAGGATCATCTTCTGGTAGACCTGTTGCAGCATGGGGTGAATCTTCTGCCTGGGAGAACTCCGTTCTTGCACCAACAGGGTCAGCAGTCTCCAGACCAAATCAGTGTTGGTCCTATCAACATGGACATCATGTTGGCTCCTGGTGGGCGAGGGCACACCACCGCCAAAGTGTCAAACGCTTCGGCCTTCCCGGTCACCGAGGGGTCAAAGGCCAGCCTGATCGAAACATAGCCATCGTAGGGGAAACTGCGAGTGCCAATCCCC